>CM074723.1:375171362-376371362 GCA_037306005.1 Rhinophrynus dorsalis | reverse complement strand
ACTGTGGCTACTTGTAGGGGCATAAACTCAAATGATTTCAAGAATAAAGTGACTTTTATTTGATAGCACAGGAAGCAATTCTTTCAGAAATACTTTTTACTTTTACAACCGATTCTGTCACTCTATTGTTAATTAAGAATATGGTCCACCATTGGTTCCTCTATAGTATAGCCAGTGTCCATCTTCTAATTTGACTAAATCGTCATCTGTTTTACAAGTCTCACATAAGCTGAGTGGATGTTATTCAATTCTTGTAATAGTTCCTCTAAGCATAAAGCCGTACTCATATAGATCAAATGTTAAGCATTCTAGTGTCTGCCATTGAGCTGGTCTTCCCACTGCCATAAGTAGTTCACAAACCTCCAGGCAATGAAGGCCATTTTTTTTTGTAGTGAAGCCATGTTATGGGATGGACCATCTGCCACACTGATCCAGTTTGGGTTGGCAGATTTTGGATCAATTTAATCTGGTGTCTAAGCTTTAATCTGTCCCTGCCAGTAGTATATGGTCCTGATGCCACAAACACTCCCACTATGATAAGGATTGACCCATGACACACACACATATATATATATATAAATATATATATATATATATATATATATATATATATATTTATTTATTTATTTATTTTATTAGCGAAAAAACGAAAGACGAAAAACAGGTTAATCAATGGGCGAAAACATTCTATCCGTTGAAAAAATGGTGAAGATATTTTGCCAATGAGCGAAATATGCAAAGATTTTAATCGCTGTTTTAAAATCAGATTTTCCGGCGAACAACAGTGTGGTTTTTGTAGATATTTTCACATGAACACGATGGGACCTTTCACCCACCCCTAGTAAGGAAATTCTGTGCTAGGGTGCTATCTATCCAACCTTGTCAAAGTGTGAAACCTATGGTGCTGTCAATCAGTTTCTTGTATATAAAAGTTGGGTCAGAGGTTAATTTTGAATATGTCTGGGAATCAGCAAGCTTCTGCTGAATTTCATTGAGATAATCAGCATAATTTATAACCACAGTAGCTACACCTTTATTGGCAGGTCTGATAGCTATATTAGCATCTGTTTGCTACACTCCCCCATTGATGTTCCTTGTAACTGCTGCTCTATGGGTATACCCTTGAGACTTGGATGCTGCGTGTTGAAAGTGGACCGTCACATCAGGATTGCTTGTCAATGCTGCTACAGTGGAGTCATTATTTCTTTATCTGCTTTGGTGTACTGGCCCATCGTCGAGGTGGTGTATCATGGGAACGCTGCTGAAATGCATGACTCTAGGGTCCTTTGGTACTGTTTTGTATTCTTCCCACTTATGCATGTGTGTAGACACCATGTGTTGACCTGCTGGAGTTCAATTACTAAAATCTGTCTGACCACACATGTTGTGTATTATATTGTATCATTTTGGCACATATCTCTACACATTCACACACACACATTTATACTGACTGTGTCTGCCACTTGAACTGAAGCTGAGCTCTGGGGTCTCTCTAGCTTCTCCCACTTACTGGTGGAATTGACCACCACTGCTTTAAAGGGATAGTAATACCTAAAATGTAAAAAAAAATATGTTGTAGGGTTTATCCCCCTGAGTAAAACAAGAGTACTCCCACTGCTGAAAGATGTTTCATTCAAAAGTTATTAATTTTCAAAGTTGAATTTTTTAGGTGCAATATCACAGTGGCCTGAAATTGTACAGTGGCGCTGTTGCTACACCATCCTATGGAGATTTATGGTCCTGAGACCAGAGCTGTCCATAGGATCGTGTAGCAACAGTGCCACTGTACAATTTCAGGCCACTGTGATATTGCACCTAAAAAAATTCAACTTTGAAAATTAATAACTTTTGAATGAAACATCTTTCAGCAGTGGGAGTACTCTTGATTTACTCAGGGGGATAAACCCTACAACATATTTTTTTTACATTTTAGGTATTACTATCCCTTTAACATATTTTCCTGATGGGTAGCCCCATATGTAGTTGATTATCTTATTCACTCTGATTTTAAAATTATTATCATTATCCCGTCATGTTGTTTATTTTTAGCTTATAAGTTTGCAGTGCTGGTTTTCGCTATTGATTTTTTCACTTTATATGCAATTCCTCACATTGTGAAGCTGACTAGCCCAGCACATGGGCAATGATGTCACCATCGGCTGAAAACACAGATGTGGGACCAATTCTATCGTGGGGGGGGGGGGGTTGAGGTACACATTGTGCACTGTACACTTTGTCTTGCTTGAGGAAGGCTTGCCTGGCTGAAACATAGACAATAAATATTTGAAGCTTTTTTCACAAGTCCTAAGAGTGCTACTGCTATTATTTTCTACAAATAACCTTTTAGAAGAGAATGCTTCCTGACCAGTTTGTGATATATATATATATATATATATATATATATATATATATATATATATATAGAGAGAGAGAGAGAGAGAGAGAGAGAGAGAGAGTACTGTGCAGGTGTGAAGAAATGCTGCAAAGTAAGAATGCTTTAAAAAATAGACATGTTAATAGTTTATATTTGTCAATTAACAAAATTCATAGTGAGTAAACAGAAGAAAAATCTAAATCAAATCAATATTTGGTATGACCGTGTGACCACCTTTTGCCTTCAAAACAACATCAATTCTTCTAGGTAGACTTGAACAAAGTCAGGGATTTAGTAGGCATATAGGGCTCGATCCAAACATTGGAGATGGCTGTTTTTTTCTGCCAACGGCATTTTTTCCAGCACAGTAAGCGATTCAAATGACTGTGCTGTGATAAAATACCGGCAAAAAAAGAGCCGTTGGGTGATAAAGTTAAGAGGTGTTTTCATCCATTGAAAATTATGACAACACTGTAAATATCAATTTAAATGTCTGCGTTAGCCATGAACAGCCGATAAGGGACTGAAGTTATCACAGGAAAGTTAAGACCTATTTTTTTTTAACTTGAGTCCCTTATCGACTGTTTAAACAGCTGACGCAGAAACTTGAATGAAAAAAAGTGTAAAAAAAAAACCCCTAAGTCCTCAGTGGATGTATTGATATGGGACTCTAAACCCTATATGAATATATCCAAAGTATGAAAAACGTGTCAGACATTAGTAGAATTAACCCTATGAGTGACAGTGGGGTATAATTACTCTTCCGGTATTCATAGGGTTAACCCAGCTAAGTAAAATAAAATCACATTCCAAGTAACACTTACCATTAATCCTGATGTCCAGCGGAGTACTCAGCATCCCTGTCCTCTTCTGTCCTTCTTTCTTCTCTTCTATCTTCTCTTCTCTTCTTTTTTCTTTCTGTAAAACAAAAACAGACAAGTATAAGTCCAATGCATAAATATCCGGCACACTAATACATAGTTTAACCCCTTGAGTGCCAGAGGGGTAAGCAACGCATTGCAAAGCAATGCATTGCGCACCTCTTTGGGGCTCAAAAGTTAAGCCAAGTAAATAGTATTGCCATAATAAAATGTCCCAAAAATATACATGACTTTTAGAATTGTAATCACTGTCTCCACCGCTGTGTGCGGCCGCTGAGGCGGCGTCAGAGACAGAATCATGCACCACAGTCCCCCCTCCTCATCTGCACAGACAGATGCCCATTCCACTCTGAGGGAATTGGAATTGAGACTGCCCATTATAAAGTATTTTATTATGGCAATATGATTTATTTGGCTTAACTTGGACAAATATACTATGCATGGGGGCATTTTTACATTACAAACCTGCCACACTACTGCATACTTTAACCCTTTTGAGCCCCAGAGAGGTAAATATCCAGCACACTAATACATAGTTTATCCCCTTGAGTGCCAGAGGGGAACGCAACACATTGCAAAGCAATGTGTTGCGTTCCCCTCTGACACTCAAGGGGTTAAACTATGTATTAGTGTGCTGGATATTTATGCATTGGACTTATACTTGTCTGTTTTTGTTTTACAGATAGAAGACAGAAGATAGAAGAGAAGAAAGAATGAAGATAGAAGGAGACAGACAGTGGATGACAGGTAAGTGTAACACAGATTAGGTAATGATTGTTGCTTGATAGTATGTCAGGCACCGATCATTAGTTTTTTTTTCCTTCAAAGTTCCCACAACTGCTGTTATTTAGCTTAGTTTTGGGAACTTAACTCACAAAATGGACGTTTGGCCACAAGACCATTTTTTTGGGCATATTGTCCATTGTACTTAATGCGGTTAGGGCATTTGAATACCGACCAAGACATTTTCTTTTATCGGTCGGTATCCATTTTTCCCTACCAGCATTTGTAACACCAACATTTGGATTGAGCACATAGTCAGATGTATGATAAAACAATTATACCAAACAGGTGCTAATGATCATCAATTTAATATGTAGGATGAAACACAATCATTAACTGAAACAGAAACAACTGTGTAGGAGGAATAAAACTGGGTGAGGAACAGCCAAACTCAGCTAACAAGCTGAGGTTGCTGAAGACAGTTTAATGTCAAAGGTCATAGACCATGGCAAGATTGAAAACAGTAACAAGGCACAAGGTGGTTATACTGCATCAGCAAGGTCTGTCCCAGACAGATATTTCAAGGCAGATAGGTTTCCAGATGGGCTGTCCAAGATCTTTTGAAGAAGCACAAAGAAACGGACAATGCTGAGGACTGCAGATGCAGTGGTCAACCAAGGAAACTTAGTGCAGCAAATGAAAGACAAATCATGCTTACTTCCCTTTGCAGTCGGAAGATATCCAGGAGTGCCCTCAACTCACAATTGACAGAAAACAGTGGAACCCTAGTACAAACTTTTACTGTCTGGAGAAGCTTGGTCAGAAGTGGTCTTCATGGAAGACTTCAGGCCAAAAAAGCCAAGTCCAAGTGACTCAACTATGTACAGAAACACAAGAACTTGGGATCAGAAAAATGGCAGCAGGTGCTCTGGACCAATGAGTCAAAATTTGAAATATTTGACTGTAGCAGAAGGCAGTTTGTTCTCCAAATGGCAGGAGAGCAGTACAAGAATTAGTGTCTGCAGGCAACAGTGAAGCATGGTGGAGGTTCCTTACAAGTTTGGGGCTGCATTTCTGCAAATGGAGTTGGGGATTTGCTCAGAATTAATGGTATCCTCAATGCTGAGAAGTACAGGGGTTAAAGGGATAGTAATACTTCGTTTTATCTTTATTTTATTTTGTAGGCATTAAAAAACATGAAGAATGATATGTCTTATCTCTCAAACCTTTATGGTCTGAGAGATATTCACAAGCAAAGTTTCCTCCTACTGCCCATTTTACCTAGTGTAAGCAATCTCTTCTCAGAGGTCGAATGCAGTCCATAGAGCAGACAGATAACAGCAAGGGACAATGTTCTTCCTCTCAGAACAATGAAAGCCCTGCCCCCCTTGACAAGCTTTTCCCTTATCTTAATTGAAGATTGTCCCTCTCTGCAGTCTACCTGGGCACCTCCCTTCTGCTCTGGCTGAGCAGTGTTACATCAGTAAAAGGGGCGGGAGGGGATACTTTGTCATTGAATTACTCTTGAAGTATAACTCTGACATAACACTCTCCATAGTCCAAATACTATGATGATTAATTAGATCTGCTTTTATTATGAAACATTACTATCCCTTTAACCCTTCAGTACCATCAGGGAGGCATCTGATTGAGCCCAAATTTATTCTGCAGCATGACAATGACCTCAAACATTCAGCCAAAGTCATTAAGAACTATCTTCAGCATCAAGGAGAACAAGGAGTCCTGGAAGTGTTGATATGGCCCCCACAGAGCCCTGATCTCAACATAATTGAGTCTGTCTGGGATTATATGAAGAGAGAGAGAATCAATTGAGGCTGCTTAAATCCACAGAAGAAATGTGGTTAGTTCTCCAAGGTGTTTGGAACAACCTACCTGCAGAGTTCCTTACAAACTTTGTGCAAGAGTACCTAAAAGAACTGATGCTGTTTTGAAGGCAAAGGGTGGTCGCACCAAATATTGATTTGATTTAGATTTTCTTCTGGTCACTCACAGTTTGTTACTAAACTATTAACATGTCTATTTTTGAAAGCATTCTTACTTTTTTAGCATGTTGCCACACTTGCTTTTGCACAGTTATATATATATACATATATATATCCATACTAGCAATAGTGGCATGGCTTTACCCGTGCAGCGTAACCCTTTGAGTAGCAGAGGGGTAACCAACACATTGCTTCACAATGCTTTGGGTAGCCCTGGGCACTGAAAGTGTGAACCGCTTGAGCAGTGAAATGGTTAACAACACAATGTGTTGGGTTTAGTGGATTGTTAGTTTAATACTTCTGTGGCACTCAAGGGGTTAAAACAACAATTCCCCGGGAATTTTGCACACAGATAATCCCTTTGATAGCTCTGTTAGTAGCAAAATGGTATCCAATGCATTGGATAGGCCTTTGTCACTGAAAAGGTTAACCCTTTGACGGCCGATTGGGTATCCAATGGATTGGATAGCTCTGTGGCATTGAAAGGGCTAACCCTTCCACTGACCTGTCAGTGGAAAAGAGATATCCAAAGTATTGGATAGGTATGTGTAAGTGAAAGGGTAGCAAAATGTTTAACCCTTTCAGTGGCATCTTTGTGAGTAAAAGTTTTAACCTTTTTCACTGCCAAAGAGGTATCCAACCTTTCATTTTGAAAGAGCAACCTTTCATTTTGGAGCTGCCATTGGCATATTGTGTGTGTGTTTCTGTGTGATAATAAGTCTGCACATTGCAGCCTATCAGAGAGCTCAGACTGTGTTGATAATGGGAAGCAATGACATCCTGATTCGCTGGGGCTACATCCTGTACTAAATAGGCAGTAATCACAACTGCCAGCCAAATTGTTAGATGAGTACAGGACGTGTGGACATTTTTCAGTGTGTGCTAGCCAGGATAGTGGTGCTTTTATCAGTGGTGCTTTGCAATGCGTTGCATACCCCTGTGGCATTCAAAGGGTTGAGAAACAGGGAATCAGAGGGCAAGGACATGAGACTCCTAGGGGTAGATTTAAAGGCAGCCATTAGCAATAAAACCCCAAAAAACTACCGGGTGCGTTAAGATGTATTTAGCAATTTAAAGATCCATCTAAAGAATAGCTAACGGCAGTTTGATAATCCTTACGGCTGATACACTGACGTGCATTGAGACACATGGAACAAGAATCCCCAGAGCCATTCATAGGACTGAGGTACTGTTAATGACTGAAGAAAAGATACACTTAACGGACAAAAGTTAAGAGACAGTTTTCTTAGCCGTTAGACGTAATGGTAAAAAAAAACACAGTTACATAGGAAACCAACAAAATGCTTACCGCACAAGCATGTAAATGGCAAAATTAACCCGTTCAATGCCAAAATAACACAAAAACATGGTCAGACACCACAACTCACTGTCACACACAACAACAAGAAACACAACAGGGACAAGGACTTCCAAAAAACACCAACACAACATGACATGGAACAATGCGGGTTATCGCACAACACGGACAACTGCCAATACAAAACAAGATCACCTGTGCAACATCACCACACAATCCAGATACAACCTGTACCCTGTAACTTCACACCCGCAACTGACAGAGACACAGCAATCAGTACACAACACATTTTAAAACACTTGCCTTCCCATTGGTCATCACTCATCTCATCACAACACATTTTAAAACACAGACACACCTGCCAACACTTACCTGGACAACAAACACCTTCCCATTGGTCATCACTCACCTCATCACCGCACCTACAGAACGCCCTACCAGGTACTTAAAGGGACAGCTCACCACACTTGTGGCTTGTTTTCCACTCAGGGAGAGATAGAGAGAGAGAGAGAGAGAACAATAAGTATGTTGGGATACTTATTGATGAGAAGACTGCGGAGAAGGCGTGCAAGGACGAGAGCTAGGGAACACCAGCAAGCCCCAGGCACACCTGATCAACAGCCTTCATCTGTTGCGAGTGAGGAGGTTTTGGCTCAAGAGCCACACAGGAGCCTATCACCACGTGGAGGACAGCACCTGTCTGCAGATGCACAGCAACAGGATGCTCCACAGCAACAGGATGCTTCCCTGCTACCACAGGGACCCCTGAAGCAGTGGAGGATGTAGGCCCAGGGTATACCCCCAAAGGGTCACTATCTTTGGAATAACTGATGATGAGGTGATTGATCGCTACAGGCTGAGGCCGACCAGCATCATTGCCTTGTATGAGGTCATCAAGGATCAGGTGGATCCGATCTACATCCACAACCATGCCCTCACTGACCTGCAAAAACTCCTGTGTGCCATACACTTCATGGCAAGTGGCACCTTCCAGTCCACTGAGGGTTACGCATCTGGCATGTCACAGGCCACATTCTCCTTGCCAGCCCTCAAACGCAAGGCCAGTGCCTACATACATTTCCCCATGGAGTGGATACATCTCAAGCAGGGCTTTTACGCAAGAGGAGGCATGCCCAGGGTCATGGGTGCTATAGATTGCACCCATGTCCATATCAAAGCCCCAGCACGTGACGCACATATCTTCATCAACAGGACGAACTTCCACTCCATGAAAGTGCAGGTGGTGAGTGATAGCAACATGAGGATTATGAATGTCTGTGCAAAATATCCTGGCAGCTGTCATGATTCATACCCTCTCCAAAACTCCTCAGTCCACAGAGACTTTTACAGGGGGATGGCTTCTGGGTGAGTTCACAATACTAAATAACACCACATCCACAGGTGTACAACAACACTGCTCACCATGCTCCTAACTCACAGCTAGTACATCCACCACACAAAACATCATTCACACAACATGTGCTCCCTGTCTCACCATGACACTTACATTCCACAGGTGATGCTGGCTATGGCTGCAAATCCTGGCTACTGACCCCGGTCTCCAGGCCCCAAACAGATGCCCAGGAAAGATACAACCAGGCTCATGGCAGAACGAGGAATGCTATTGAGCGGACCTTTGGCCTCCTTATGTCTCGATTCCGATGTCTGGACCACTCGGAGGGAGCACTGTAGTATTCCCCAGAAAAATTGTGTGACATCATAATGGCGTATGCAGTACTGCACAACATCTCAGTGGACACGAGGCTGGTGGATGATATCCAGAACCCCCTATACATGAAGTGCCAACGGACATCGCCATGTTGAGGAGACCCTGAGAGGGGTGCAGATCAGAAAGGCTCATCACGGACCACTTTAGCTGTGAGTATAACACAGGCATTCAAACAATCCATGCAAGTCCTCCATCAGTCCTGTGAATTGGTGCCAACACACTAACCACACTGCACATGATGTTCTGTTTCACACCACAGGATCATTGACACAGGACTTCACTGGCAGCAGTATGGCCCCAAACATCATGTATGCCATGGACGTGACATATTGTGTGTGGGGATTCCAAAACCATCTTCCATTCCCTTCTCCACGTTGACATTTATACCTGAAGGATATCCAGCACACCCCAGGAGAACCAAGGTACAACACATAACTCATATTCAGCATCTTACAGTGCTTGATTGACAGCAACGAACCTGATTTGCCATGATCATAGCCAGAGCAACCATGGTAGCCTTGTAGCGAAAGAGTGTTATCCAGTGCAATGCATTGGATAACACTCTGTCACATCAGGGGTTAAAGAGTCATTAGAGTCAACATGGGACCTGTAGTTTGCCAGAGCTGAGAAGAGCAGCAGAGTGAGGGATCTACAGTAGTATTGTTACACAACATAGAGGTCATGAAATGGTGATCAGATTTCCAGGGAAACCATTCTGACCTGTGAGTGTTCAGTGATATGTGCCCCTGACATGGATACACACATCAACAAATATGTCTTTATAGTTCCATGAAACAAATAAAATTGGGCTGCCACTGTCACTCTCACAGTGGCAGCCCAAATTCATTAGTTTCTTGGAGAACTCAGAACATATTTACGAATGTGTATATTCATGTCAGGGGCACATATCCCTAGGGCTGGTTCACATTCCCTTAGTTCTCTACATAATGGGTCACAGACGAGTACACAACACATTACAAAGCAATGGTTTGTGTACTCACCTGTAACAAAAAAGATTGAGGGGATAATGAAGTTGAAGTTGTTCCATGATGATCAGTTCGAGGGTGCTGCTCCAAATCCTGTCCTCTTGTCCCACAGGCATCCATAGCATGATCCATCCTTGAACTGAAGATTTTCCATGTGACTGGACTGATGTCTTGACAACACCTCTATGAAGCTCACCCCTTGGTGTTTAAAGTGTTTGTGTTGGTGATACAATGTTTGACCTGAATTTCACAGCAACCCCTACTGGAACATTCTAATATAGACCCAGAAAACATGAATTCATGTGTGTACTAACATCCAGGTATCAAACATGTACAGTTAGAATGCTCATCTACAGAGTTGTCAAACCTTGGTTTCAAAGTACATTTAGTGTGCTCATAGAAGTGTTTAATACATATAGGCAATATATCCAGAAAACACATGTACGTTCTAATGTACTTTGAGACACAATAAAGAAGAACCATCACTATTCAATCTGTGTCTGTATGAAGAAATGTTGGATTACACATGTGTCAATGAGTAACCACACTCAAGGCTAGAGTATCCCCCATACTTGGGAAGGCATGACCCACATCACAGGAGTCCACTACTTGTTTGACAGTGAGTGGACTCTGTGATCTATTCATGCAAACAGATGATGGCAGTGATACACTAATGTGTGTTGGGAATGATAAAGAGGTGATACAGGGGGCATACTTCCACAGTGATTTCAGGTCCACGGTTTCTGTGTTGCTCAATATAATCAATGTTCTGAGATTGCTTTAGTTTGTCATATCTCAGTACATGGGCTACATCAACAAACAACCAGACTAAGTGGACAAGTGTTATCACTGGTGAAGTCTGTTACAACCTTAGTAAAACAACAACTCAACTTACTGGAGAACCCAGTGCTCACCCCAGGATTTAAATGTGTGTGCTACAAATTGAAATCCTAGCTTGAACATTGGGTTCCCCAGTAAATAAGAGTGTGAATCAAAGACTATTTTACTGCATGTTCCACCTGTCCTGCTTGTTAGTTCTCTGCTAAGTCAAATAGCTCTTTGTTTGGTTAACCCCTTAAATACAACAATTGATGCAGACAAATGTTCAGTGTTGCACCAGTTGTTGTGCTAAGTGTTATGTTTTGTTCAAATTCAACCCACAACATCGGAATATAACACTGTCATGTTGCCTTTAAAGGGATAGTAATAGTTCATTTTAACTTTATTTTATTTTGTAGGCATTAAAAAAACATGAAGAATGATATAAGTCTTATCTCTCAAACCTTTAAGCAAAGTTTCCCCCTCCCACCCCTTTTTCCTAGTGTAAGCCATCTCTTCTCAGATGTGAATCTGGTTGTAAGACCAGACAGATAACAGCAGGGGACAATCTTCTTTGTTTGAAAAGAATGAAAGCCCTTCCCCCCTTGACAAGTTTTTCAGCTTTTTCCCTTATCTTAATTGAAGATTGTCCCTCTCTGCAGACTACCTGGGCACCTCCCTTCTGCTTTGGCTGAACAGGGTGGGGGATACTTTGTTTGTGAATATCTCTTAAACCATAAAGGTTTGAGAGATAAGACTTATATCGTTCTTCATGTTTTTTTAAATGCCTACAAAATAAAATAAAGATAAAATGAAGTATTACTATCCCTTTAAATCTACCACTATGAGGCTCCAGGGATGGATTGCCAGTTGAATTTGCCCAACGGTGTGTGTGTGTGTGTGTGTGTGTGTGTGTGTGTGTGTGTGAACCTATGTTGTAACATCCCACAAACATGTTACCTAGGCAGAAGTTGTGTTCACTGCATTGCTTGACAATGCATTGGAGACAACTCTGCCACCCAAGCTATCACTAAACAAACACAAAGCATATCAGACAGGATTCAAAAGCACAATGTTTTGTTTATTAAGGGTGAACATAACAAGATGGGCAGTTTATTTTTTTTTTTGTTAGGGGGATCTTAGACTGGGTGCCAGAGGTGGATGCCCTGGCTGATTGCCTGCTCACCCTTTGACCCCTAGGTGTGGCTTCATGGGTCACACTGGAGGGAGTGGTGGGTGCATTGGACCCCTCTGTGGACTGCAGCTCTCTCTCTACATGCAGGTTCTCCCTGTGGTTGTGGTCTCTCAACTCCACCATCACCTGGCTAAACATGTCCATCATCCCAGTGTGGTACTGATGGAGTTGTGTTTTGGTCCTTGTCACCTCCAGCTCAAGGGCATGGATCCTTGCCTCTATCCTGGAGGTGTTTCTTTGGGATTCCCTCTGCCTCCTTGAGGTATTGTGGTCTGTACTGCGGCATGCCCAGGGTAGCCTCCTCTGTAGGGACATGCACTCTGCCTTCATCCCCGTGGGTCATTCAATGCTGGAGGTGGATGTGCCCAGTGACTGCTGGTGGGGTTCCTGCTGCTTCAGAATCCTCTGCTGCTGCTGTGTCCTTAGCTGCTGCTGTGGCTGCTGCTGCTGCGACAGCTGGTTGAGTGGCTGCTGCAGATGATGGGTGTATGCCCACCACATCAAGTGACTCACTGGTGCCCACTGATGTCTGTGCTGGTGGTGGAGTAAAGAATTCCCTCGGTATAGGGCTCTGGGGCTCCCCATTCAGGCACAGGGGTTGGTAGTCGAGTGGCCAAGTTCATACCTTGGCCACTGGTATGTGCTAGGCCCCCACCTGGGATCATAACTGGGGCCATGCTGGGGAGCCATCCAGGAGGGTAGGTCCATCTGGGAGTAATATGGCCCATATTGGGTGGTGGCCACAGTCCCAGGCAGCCATTGCCTCCCTGGTGGTGGTGCTGCTGGAGGGTAGTAGCTCCTGGATGTGGTGGGATGCATCCACCTCTCCTCTTGTTGCATACAGGCACTGTAATGGGGTGCAGCATCCTGTGGTGGTGCAGACAGTGGTGGTACAGACAGTGGTGGTGCAGACAGTTGGGGAGCAGCCAGTGGTGTTGCAGACAATTGGGGAGCAACCAGTGGTGGTGCAGATAGTTGGGGATCAGCCAATGGTGGTGCAGATAGTTGGGGAGCAGCCAGTGGTGGTGCAAACAGTGGTGGTTCAGACAGTTGGGGAGCAGCCAGTGGTGATGCAGACAGTTGGAGAGGACCAAGTGGTGGTGCAGACAGCTGTGGATGAGGTGTTAGTGGTGAGTACTGTGGCCACCGGCTGGTCTCCTCCTCTGTATACTCCTCACTGGGTGGTGAAGTAGCTTCCTTCACTGGCTCCTGCTGTGCTGGAGGCCCGTAAGCTGTATGGAGAAATGAGATTGTGTGATTGGTAAACGTAGACATGATAGGATTAAAGGGATATTAATACTTAAAATGTGGAAAGAAAAATATATGTTGTAGGGTTTATCCCCCTGAGTGAAACAAGGGTATTCTCACTGCTGAAGGGTGTTTCATTCAAAACGTATCACAGCTCAAAGTTGAATTCCTTTGGTGCAATATGCCAGTGGCGCTGTTGCTGCATCATCCTATGGAGATGCATGGTCCTGGGACAATTTCAGGCCACTGGGATATTGCCCCTGAAATATTCAAGTTTGAGCTGTGAGACTTTTTGAATAAAACACCTTTCAGCAGTGGGAATACCCTTGTTTTACTTGGGGGCTAAACCCTACAACGTATATTTTTCCTTTCACATTTTGAGTATTAATATCCCTTTAACGGGGTGGCAATGGTTAATTTCACCTTGATGTAATATTGTAGGCATTATAAAAAGATGTGGATCGATGTTAGTCCTATTCCTCCAACCCTCATGGTTAGACAGATATTGCTGTATGTGACAGCTGGAGATATCAGTCATTTGACCACACGGAGGCTCTTCAGCAGAGCCAAAATTGCCCCATTTAGAGATAAATACTTCTTTGGAATGGTCCACAGAGTGTGCTTGCAAAATGGGGCAATTTTGGCTCTGCTGAAGAGCCTCCGCGTGGTCAAATGTCTGATATCTCCAGCTGTCACATAGAGCAATATCTGTCTAACCATGAAGGTTGGAGGGATAGGACTAACATCGATCCACATCTTTTTTACAATGCCTACAGTATTACATCAAGATAAAATTAACCATTGCTATCCCATCCGAGGTACACAGAAATAAAAATGGTCTGATATGTATGTGGATATGTACCTTTCATATGGGTACAAACATATCCTTACAAGATATGGACCCAGAGATCAGTTCAGTACATGTGATTGCCTTACTGGCTATATATGTGCACCCATCACAAACTAACTTTTATTGATATCATAAATAAAAACATACCTCGTATAGCTCATCTAAGTAAGGTGGAATGTGCTAGGTATGTGTATTTTGATGATATCAATAACAGATAGTTTGTGATGGGTGCACATATATGGCCAGTAAGGCAATAACACGTACTGAACTGATCTCTGGGTTCACATCTTGTTAAGACATACTTGTACCCACTTGAAAGGTACATACCCACAAACATATCTGACCATTTTCTTTATGTACATATTTTTTTAACAGCTATGTAGTGTGATTCAAGTGGTATTCATCCCTATGTTATCAGTTTATCCCATACAATGCAAGATTTTGTATTATTTTACACTTCACTCTCTGGTTGTCATGATGGTATCCTATGCATTACATTGTGATGCATGGGATACCACCCTGGCAATCAGAAATTGATGTACTTGACAGGATCCTGTCTATGAGGTCTGTTCCAGTTGAATCATGAAGGGAAACAATCAACCCAGTATTGAAGGATATCTTTGATTAAGGCCTGTGTTTTTTTCTGGATGAGCCCATCCATCTTTCTGAGTGAGGCAGCCGTACTCAATCAGACATATCCATCATTAATGGCCCGTTGTTGGCCAAACTTCATTGGTTCATATTTGGTTCCCATGTGTATCCTGCAAATAGTGGCTGGTGTACCATCCATCCATGGAATCAGCACTCCTGAGGATCCATATGTGAATCAAATGTGAGATATGTAATTTCAAGTTAGAGTAAATGATTGCATACACCAAGGCTTACTTTTTCACATTTAATTCTGTGGAATTGTTTTAGGCCTGTGTGTTGCACATACAAACAGTTTTTCTCAGTAGCACTGTGATGTGTGACCTGATCCATCCCTTTTATGATTCAGTAAGCTGTGAAGAAGACCTGTTGAACTGGACATAATGCTGACTTCTCCAGTGATCTTATGTTCCCATTTGCATGTTTTCTATGGAGTCTATCTAATGTGACCTTAGCAACTTGATTCATGTTATTGAATATTTTCCATAGACTAACATTGGGATTGGTGTAGTGAGGGTATGTAAGGGTTAATTTCTCTCCATCATCTCTTTTTCACAGCTTAGTGAATGTCCCCTGTGTAGCATGCTATTGTTACCCCATTGACTCATGTTCTTATTAGTGGTTAACCCTTTGAGTACCGGAGGGGTTGCCAAAGCATTGGTGAACAATGCATTGATAATCCCTCTAGCACTCAAGGGGTTATGTGCTGGTTTCCCTGTGGATACATGGATGAATTTGTGTTGGAGCAGTTGTGATGTTTAACATAAAACATTTCTATGGGCACGGTTTGTGTGGATTGTGTGTGATCAGCACAGAAACATAAGGGTTAACCAGGAAATTGGACAGGTTTAGTCCTTGTTGAACCTTGACATTTGTCCTTGTCTTGGGTCCTGTTTTAACCCTCAGGGTGGTGTGTTGGCACAGTTGTGTGGATGAATGATGGGCATATGTTGGGATGTGACTGTGATTGTGTGTAATGGTTGTGTGGTTTGGTGTGATGTGTGATTATGTGATGCTGCACTTACCAGTAGTGTGAAGACTCCTCTCATGCCCAGTGTCCTATCCTCCAGGGACCCCCTCAATCACAGTGGATGACAAGGTCTGCCGCAGCCTCTCCTCCCATCCTGCTGAAGGTGATAGGGACAGATGGACCACCTCCAGTGCCTCGGGCATGCAGGGTGGCATCCCCCATCTTCTTCTTAAACTGGCTCTTGCAGCCACCCCATCTTTTCTTTATAGAGTCCACATCCCTTCTGCATGTGGCCACAGTGCTCACCCGGCTGCATATCTGGTTCCATGCCACTTCCTCCTCGCAAACAGGCCAGGGACCTTCTCCGTCAGGAAGAGGATGATCTCCCTTTCCAACACAGCCTCCACGAGGACCCTATTCTCCTCCTCAGTATAACGGGAATCCCTGATCCTCTCCTCCTCAGCTCCGGCAGGCAAGGAGTCAGAACCAGACTGCCCTGCCTGCACTGCCCCTGCCTGTGTATGGTGGTCGCCAGCAGATACCCCTCGTCCCCCTGCAGATTCTGTCCCTGTCCTCCATGTGCCTGCTCTTCTGGGCCTTGTCTCCCTCAGCCCTGCAGATCGCCCTCTCCCACCCCTACTCTCAACAGGGAAGTCCTGCTCTCCTTCCTCGTCCTCAACTACTCTCCCATCCCTCTCTCCTGTCCTCCTCTACTAGCCATCACTCACCCACTCACACTCAATCACTCCCACAGGCCCTCACACTCACTCTCTGTCACACTCACAGATTCACACTGTCAAAAAAAGTTTAAAAAATGTGTAAGGTGTTGTAAAAAAAAAAGACTATGTGTATGTATGTGTTTGTGTTTGTATAGGTGTATGTGATATGTGCCAAAGTGTGCTATGTGTCTACTTAAGTGCACCTCCAAACTCTAAACTCCTTCTACCTTACTCTTGTGAATGCGCCTCTCTCTCTCTCTCTGTCTCTCGCTCTAATCGCTATCCTCTGCTCCTGGGTCCTGTGATCTAGCTTGACAAAACTCGAAACACAGAGAGGGTGTGATTATTATTTTGTGGTATATATATATATGTGTATTTAAACATTTTTGATACTTTGGAGCCTTTGGATTGGCTGTAGGTTTGAATTATGTTTGTGCATCTATCAGGGTTGCTAGCCAATGCCAGCAGTTACATTACATTTTGACTTAAAGGGATAGTAATCCTTCGTTTTAACTTTATTTTATTTTGTAGGCATTAAAAAAACATGAAGAATGATACAAGTCTTATCTCTGAAACCTTTATGGTTAAAGAGATATTCACAAACAAAGTATCCCCCCCCTGTTCAGCCAGATCAGAAGGGAGGTGCCCAGGTAGACTGCAGAGAGGGACAATCTTCAATTAAGATAATGGAAAAAGCTGAAAAACTTGTCAAGGGGGGAAGGGCTTTCATTGTTTTCATACAAAGAAAATTGTCCCCTTCTGTTATCTGTCCTGTCATACAACCAGACTCACATCTGAGAAGAGATGGCTTACACTAGGTAAAAGGGGCGGGGAGGGGAACTTTGCTTGTGAATATCTCATAAACCATAAAGGTTTGAGAGATAAGACTTATATCATTCTTCATGTTTTTTTAATGCCTACAAAATAAAATAAAGTTAAAACGAAGTATTACTATCCCTTTAAGGAAGTTCTATAATAATTCAAGGGCTGTTTGAGTATAGCATGTCCCACACCTCTTAAGCAGGCCAGTGGTGTCCCAAAGCGAAGCAGCAGCTTTATCTGTATCCTGGCTCCATATGATGGCAGGATATACATAGAGGCACCTAGATAGCAAATGTACTGCTTAAGAGGTGTGGGCGATGGCCTTGCCTGTATCTGGAGCAGTGACCTGCAGGAGTTGTCCTGTGTAGGGCCACGCAGGACAGAGGCTTCCTTGAGGACGGAGTGAGATGGACACTGGGTGGGATGGTAGGGTTCAGTGCAGACTCTGGCAGGTGGTCAATTACTGTATCAGTGGATCCTTGAGTTATGATGTACCTGTTTATGCGGCGAGAGTTAGCCATGTTTTTATTGCAGACAGGGGATAGTCAGGGCCATGGAAACTCCTTGCAGAGATTTCCTGCCCCCTGGCCACTCCTGTTAAAATTACAAACCCCTGTATCTCCAGGACAGGCAGTATAGGGGAAATTGTCACTAAACCCCTTGTCCAGAACCATCTAAGGACACATGATAACTTTCTGACAGTTTAATAGTAATAATGAACCCTCCCTCCCACCATCTTAGCATATTCTGCAGGATGTAATTTCTCAGATGCAGCTTGATGCCCTGGTTGAGATTCCTCTTCACCACATTGGCATGTGTGTTCAGTGCACCACACACTGTGCAATGGGTGGACATGAACTTACACATCCTAACATGAACATCTGACAGGGAGGTAACGATGAACGAAGTGGACTGACAGAAGATGTAGTTACCCTAGAAAGTGATGATGATGGCAAGATAGTTGTTTCACTCATCATGGTACTTCCAGTCTCTGCCTGAGTCTCTCTACTCTCCACCTCTTTGATCTTTGCATCACCTCTTGTTGCCTTTCTGGAGCGTCAAGGGGTACAGCAACAGCTGTGCTTGATTTCTGTGATGGGTGTTTGACTTTTATATATTTGACATAAATAGCATGGTGTCTGTATTTCCTGTGTGATATCAGGGTGCTTGTGCCAAGGTATGTTCCCTCCTTTCTTCTTCTCACTAACTATCACAAATTGTGCACAGTGCCATTGGTGATGACTGCACTGTGTTTTCCCCAAGAGGAAAAATAGTCCCACACCCATGACTTTAAGGGGGAAAAAGGTTGAACAGGTTGAGAAGAATGGCCTCTTTCTTCTTGCCCTCCACATTCCCCTTCACTGTCTGTGGCAGCGGATAATGTTGCTGCTGTTTCTGGTACAGAAAGACAGAAGATGCCAGAAGAAGACAGAAAGTTTCTGACGAGCATGCTGGAGATTCTGCTGGACATCAGGATTACTGGTAAATATTTCTTTTCAGGGGATGTTTTTTAACTTAGTCGGATTAACCCTGTGAGCACCAATGGGTTATCCATAGCCCACTGGCACTCATAGGGTTAATTCTACTAACATTTTACACTTTTTCATACTTTGGATGTATACTTAGTGCCCTGTTGAAGATATTCAGATAGGATAGGGTTAAAAGGAGAACCTACTAGGTTGGATATCTTCACATAAATATATAAAATTAAATTGAGAACTTTACACTATGCTAGGTATTGACATGCTACTTCATAGTAACGAATTGATTGAAATAATCAATCCCGCATATCTGTGCAAAAATACATATAATTTATTTAAGTAAAATATACTATATATAGAGTGTAAACAACGATATAAATGAGTGACCAGTTTTTGCAATAGATATACAGTAACTCAAACCACAATTATCATAATTAGCATTACCAGCAATTAAAGGGTTAACCACACATAGGCATATTCAGAGGTATTAAATAACAATAATTAAACTCAGCAGCATAGAAAAGGATAATTGATCCTATAATTAATTAAAATACAGTTGGCAACAACATATATAAATACCTCTGCCCCAGAAACTGTATAAACTATGCTAATTGAGGTTTAAGGTAGGTTGTCAGGTGAGTAAGCTTTAATATTAAGCTAGGTCCTCTGACAATTCTCCTTGTACCATGTGCAATAGCAAAATATAGAGAAACTAACTGGAATAAAATCCCAGATTTAGATCACTATAATTTAATTATCTACTGATTTCAATATTACATACATTCTAAATAAAACATATAAATTGCAGTTAATATAGTCAGTAATAGATTATACCAAGAATATACTTAGAATCAAATCCAATAATATATGTCTAGACAGTATACCAAACTTCATGCAACATATATCATAAACATGACCTTAGCAATCCTATGTAAAACCTATAGGGTACTCCAAGGGTTAAACCACTTATTAACTCCTTAGTGACAGACGACTTGCCTGGTAAGTCCAGGAAGTCATTCGCTATAATGTAGAAAAAAACAAAACCCCTGTCATTAAGGGGTTAATATAGGATGCCCCACCCAAGATGGTGGCTTCTTTTGCCTAGTGAGACGTTTAAATAAAATTCCCACTGTACAAAAGTTTAGACCCAAAACTTACACAAAGAAATCCAAAGAAACACCTCAAAATAAATAGACAAATAGCAGTTGAAGGGTTAATAAATGAATTCAAAGAATTCCCCAGATCAAATATTAGTCACAACATTATATTAACCAATATATAAACAGCGATATATAGATCTCACTGCTATCAACTATTTTATCTGGCAAAATATGACAATTTACCAATTAATTAATTCTGCTTAATTCAGAATTACTACAGCCAATATGGCTTATTATAATTGGTCCCAACTGGGTGGCCAGTATAATTAAGACAAATAAGAAAAATTATGTTTCTTTAAATATTGAAGAAATATGTATTTGATTCTGAAATTTTGCAGAGGTAAAATAAGGAAAGATACAGTTACCATTCAATAAGTTTGGATTTCTTAGGATTTCTTTAGCAGCCAGCCAGGTTAAGATGATCAACCTCTCAGTAGCTAAGACCCCTCAGGCAGCCAGAAAGCCCCTTTCTCTCTTAAAACTTACATATTTATAAGGTAAAATTACCCTTATCAGAATCTCCTCTGATTGGATAAAGATCCATCTCATTATGCAGTGACATCATCAGTATTATCTGATTGGACACTCTAAATTTCTAATTTCCATATGAGATCATGCATATATTAACACTATATTTGGAATTCTGCAAAACACTGGTAATAATGTTTTATACTCTGGAGATGGTGGTCTTACTCCACATTAAAATTTTCCCTGATAATATTTCCTTATCAATGGACAATAATGTGTTTTGTTTTGTGTCATCAGTGATATGTCAAAGGTTATCCCATTTGATATAAATATGTCACCCTAGCAGACCTTCCCATATGGATGTATATCTTCTTCCTAGACTTTGAGATTTTTACATAAGATAATGACCCTTCTTTAGACCTTATTGTCTGGAACAAAGTCATTTATAACCCTAAAACTCACTCAAATATTTTCACTCCCATTTAGGTAAAGAGACTTCCTTTGTTTTAACATGAGATCATTACACCCATCCCAAAACAGACTTTCAGAGAATTTGGCTTACAAGAAAAATTAACCATTTCCTCCCCATCATGGCAATGTCTCTGACAGCTCCATATCAATACATCCACTGGTCATTTAGGGTTTTTTTTTTGTTCTTTTCCTCTTTAACCCCTTAACGACCAGCGGTCGCGGGGTGAGTGGTCCTTTAAGGACCAGATAGAGAATTTCAGCGTGCCGCCCCACGTGACTGATCACGTGGTGCGGCACACCGAACTGAGGGACTGAAAGAGATCGCTCCGGTCTTGGAGCGATCAAATTCAGTCCCCGGTATTACTCACCGCGCTCCTGCAGGAGCGCGGTGAGTAATAGTACGTGACGTACCAGGACCGGACTCTAAGGGGTTAATTCCTGCATCAGCAGGATTAAAATGCATTAGGGGACTCTGAACCCCCCAAAAATGGGTACAGATTTTCACCAGTTAGAGAGGGTCCTTTATCACATCTTAATACTAAGGCATGGAATTGAATTTCAAAAACGAGACTGATTTTAATGAGTTTCAAAGAGCGTTTTTTTAGAAGTATTTTATCATATCACAGGTAATTGAATTGGTCACCATGCTTGAAAAAATGGAGACGGGTGTTTTTTTTTTTTTTGCTGTCAGGGGGAATTGAGTTGAGGCCTATATGTGTCAAGAATGAATGAATGAATATATTTATTTATACAGTGCCACAAGTGTACACAAGACACATACACCTCATTTGCCTGCACACCCTGTGTATGCATAAGTCAGAATGATCACTTTACTTCATGCTATAAATTAGCAAACACTCTGCAATCATTACAATTTGAATGTGACCATGTGTCAGATGACACTGCACAGGAAAATGGATTTATTTTACTCTAATTTACCCTGTGCCTTTCCCATACATATCAAAAACCACCCAATTTTAACTTTTTTCTTGAGGAAGGAGCGGTTTGCTCTGAAACGCTTTGAAATATCCATATTAAAGGGAGGAGATCTAACCACGAGCTTCATAATAAGCCCTTGAGGAGAAACATTGCACACCTTAGAACTCTATACTCCATTCATTGGACCACCAAACAAGACCAGAGACTGAACTGAGGCTGACTGCTGCCTTGGAACCACGGAGATACCTGTTGTTGACTGATGAGCCTAACAAAAAGAAATAATCTGGTGAGCGGACAACTATAATTGTAATTTATGTCTTGCAACAAGAATAACTTTGGTGAGTGTCCTACAGTGGGGAGAAGTGAAACCCTTATAGATATCACATTATCACGGTGCCCGTGATTGCCTGCAGTGTTTAGTTGGTTACTTCCTGGCTGTCATTCTATGCAGGTCGGTGTTCTTATAGGTCACTGGTTAGTGATGTCATCTCTCCGCCCACCTACTGGACCTTAAAAGCCTCAGCATTTCCAGTTACCAGTGCCCTTTCGGGGTGTACCTGAGCCTAGTGCTGTGTTGGTCCATTGCTGTTCCCGTGTATTACTCCTGCTCCGTCTGACTACCCGATTCGGCTCTGACTCCTGGCTATGTCTGACTACCCGATCCGGCTCTGACGCCTGGCTTCGTCTGACTACCCGATCCGGCTCTGACTCCTGGCTTCCTCTGACTACTCTCCCTCTATTGCTCTCCGGTTGTTATTACCAGCCTCGGCTACCCAGCCCCAGCTATTGAAATCCTTGTTGCCTGGGCCTGCCGTTTCACTGCGCTCGCTACTCCTGTAGTAGTACTTGTTGGTCAGGCCGTGTCAATGACCTCCTGTGGTTTATTGCCTCACCTAGCATTCTAGGTGCCATTTTACCTTGCCTCTGGTATACCCTAGCGGTAGGTTGTAGTTGCGCTATTCTTTACTTGCCAGGTGTGATTGAGGAAGTGCTGTGCACTGTCCTCCTATATAGCCTGTGAAGGTTATCAAGGGCCGTATGGATACTAGCTACACCTGCATAGTGAAAGGTTGAGGAAGAGTCTTGCACTGTCCTCACACCTGGCCTCGAGAAGGTGGTAGAGTTAGAGTCACTCGTTGTTGCGCCAGTGTTCTGGAGTTCCTCACTCCTATTGCCTGGGTTTACCCTAGCATTAGGGTACAGACGTGGGTCATATCAGACTTGCCTAGTGAAGGGTGAAGAAAGTGTGTGCACTGTTTTTCCCTGGTCTCGTGAAAGTATTATCATTGCTGCTACTATTGTGTTTAAATAAAGTTTATTTAATTTTATCTGTACTCATTAAGTGTCTTTATTTCTCATCACTATCTCTCACTTATACTGTCTTCATTTTTACACCAGCTTTTCCAGTCATATACGGTTAATACTATCCCCTCCAAGGAGTGTGTGTATATATAAGTATCTACAGTATCTGGGCTATATGTTTCTATTATAATTACTTTTATTCTGTTTTCCAATTTAGTCTCCAGATCTCCATCTATTCGACATATTTATTTTATACCTTTTTTATTTTGTTATACATGTTCTTTTACCCAATTCCTACACTATTTTGGTCTTAGAGATTGCTTTTAAGTTTTCAGCCAAAAATAATAAATTAAATAAAAAAATGCAAATAAAAGTATAGAAATCTAAAATATGTATATATAATATTTTTGTTTTTAGATTTTAGATATATATATACATATTTTAGAATTCTATACTTTTATTTGCATTTTTTTTATTTGGTCTACCTTACCTCACTAATAAAGTTTATATTATAATTGTTTTACATTTTTTTCTGTGAATTTATTCATACACCCAGCACACTACACTTAGATCTCTGGTGCGCTGTCTCTCTCTCTTTTTTTCTCTTTTACTATAGGAAAAAACAAGTCTCAGAGGAATACAATGCCCATACACTCCCATATTGCTATTCCCATAGAAAATCAGTTTAAGGAGTTGAATTTTTGGCATGTATATCTTAGTAAATAGGCATTATTATAAAAATCTGTTCTACGCTTATTTTAGCATAGAATCTTACTAGAACATTCTTTTTTATATGTTCAATGTTCAATCCTTCATAATTAAAGGATGGCTCTGCCAGAATTGTACAGGCAGGTGGTCAGTGTGGTGTTTGGTATAACTTTCCGTGAAAAACAATGATTTTGTGCTTTTTTGTAAATGTTTTCTCCTTTTCACAACTGCCAACACATTTTTCATCTATGTTTCCTATGACTGCAACATTTTCAACCACAATAAATAGCTGAAAGTCAACATTGTGAATCATACAGCAAAATATATATGCCTTAAAAAAATTTCTAGCAGGAAGAGTGCCTTTGCTCACAACACTAACTTCCTGCTTAAGTAACATTTGCACATATTCCAGCAGGGTGCAACATCAGTTATTATATATATATTCCTACTGCAGTTATTATCATTATCATGTTTGTGTCAAATGTTAGCTATACTTCTCAGATTATTGATACACATTACTTATTGGTCATAGCTTTGTTCCCAAGTGGGGTAGATGGCAACTCTTCACATCCCTATTTCTTATCATCACCTGTTCTGCTGAAAATACATTTGCCTTGGCTTTCTCTGTCATGTGTGCTTTCTGCTGCTCAATACTTAGATGGTATTAGATGGTGGTTCATTTTTAGGAATGTTAGTCTCTAGTTAGTTACAGTGTAACCAGCTGCTCTGAAAACCTGTTCAGACTCAATGCTTTCTGGAGGGAAACTAAGGGTTTCCACTACAGCATGTGTCAATGCTGGCCACACACAATGTTTTGTTTGCCAGTAGTCCATGGGGTCATTGTTTCTGCCTAAAACATAGCTATCCTGCAAGTATGTAGAAATCATCTCACATACAGTGAGACCACTCCTTGGAGCAACACTGTGTTCTTGTGTCATTAGCAACCCATACTAAGGAAGCAAGTCCCAATGGACTTGTGGGACCATCTCTCAAAACTCTGCATGCACAAGATGGAGTGCCAATGTTATGGGCTGTCCTGCTGCTGCTTTTAATCACATTGCCAGAACCAGAGTCATGATTACTAGCTGTCATCTGATGCTCTAAGCTAGTGTTGCTCATTGTTGGTGATGGGAGGTAAACCCAGTGAGTATTGACAGTCATATAGTCTATTTTCTGCCCACTTGTCCACATATCTGTTGTCAGCTGGATTTTCTTCCCATAGGCACTTTCAGCCCTTTGCCCACCACACTAACCACCTGCTTGTTTAATTCTGGCATAGCCATTCTTTAAGAATAACTGCAGCTTGGGATATGCCAACATGATGCTACACATGACATCAGTTCTCTGAAAGCTCGGTTTTCTGTAAAGGAATACGGCAGCATGTCCACTGCCAACTGCCAACATCTTGTCAACCTTGCCATTCCAGAAGCATACTTTGAGATAATATTTGTGAATTTTTTACTCCTTCCCAGGTACATAGTAAGTGTGGGTTGGCAGTACATGGCAGAAGAACCCTGTAACTTTATTGTTTTAACAACATGACTAGAATAGGTGGTAAATGTGTAGCATGTTTGGTAGTCTATGACTCTTGCCATCTCCTACAGCAAAACCAAGAGCCAGAGCCTTGATTACTCCTCTGCTGCAGGAGCCATAGTTGTTATTTGGAATGAACTAAGTGATGGCAGTGACACACTCTCTGACATATCAATTACATGACATCGTCTCTTATCTGCCCCAGAGCTCTAGGAACTTTTTGGAGTGCTTCTACTATTGCTAGTTGTGGCACCTCTGACCTGCTGATTGTGTGTCTCCCAGTCAGCCCTATTGTGTTTCAGATTGGATTTCATAGAAAAGTTGCCTAGATGTGAGCTTGCTTTCCACCTGCTCATATGCTTTTTGCACAAACAACAGATAGAAACATGCTTAGCTTTTGGATCCTGAGCGAAGTGTCTCCATACTGTGGACTTGATGGACTGTGGAGCTCCTGAGGGACTGTTATTACTACTGGGGCTAGATGGTGATGCAATGCTACTGCTACTATTAGGTGTCAAAGGTGCAGCACATCCAGCATCAGCAGAGGTACTCATCATAGCTAAGGTTATGGATGTTAATAACCTGTGTTATTGTTGTTGCTACTGTCTACTCAACACATGTGTGTGGCTGAGTGGGGCTTGGACTTTGGTGACAATAGTGACAATGACCGACAGGATGACTGTGTATTTTTAGGCATTGTTGCTAGAACAGGGTCAGTGTTTCCAATGTTTTTTTTGTCAAACAGTTTATAGACAGATATAGTGCTCCTTTTCAGTAGTGGAAGAGGGAACCTTTGTCTTTCAGCTTACTTTCTGGCCAAATCATCATCTTTCACACTCTCAACTTATTCTGTATCTGAAGAAGAAGCGTATGCTGGAGGGATATATTCTTGATCTACCCACCATCATGATTCATCATTAGGTCATCCTTAGCATCTCCCGCCACTTCTTGCCCACTACCCTTATATTCATCTAAGATTTTAGAGGTCTCAAACAATTTCCTTTTACTTTCACTTCACAAAGATCAGCAAGATAATTGGACTCCAGCTGCCTGTGTCTTTCAAATCAAATCAGTCAGACAGGATGTTGAGGTATTTCATGGGTCAGCCTCCTTTGTTCTCTTCTCACACCCCCAGACACGTCCAACACAGAGATAATAACAGCAAGATGAGCTAGGAATTTGGACAGCAGTTGTCTGTGTCTTTCAAATCAAATCAGTAAGACTGAATGTTGGGATAGTTGGAGTCAACTTCCTTTTCTCCCTTCTCACATCGCCAGACATGTCCAACACAGAAATAATAACAGCAAGATTAGCAAGTAAATTGCTTTGACCTCAGCTTCCTGTGTCTTTCATATCAAATCAGCCAGACAGAATATTGGGGTATTTGAAGTCAACCTCTTTTTGCTCCCTTCTCACACCCCCTAGACTCCCCCAGCACAGAAATAATAACAGCCAGATCGGGAAGGAGCTTGGATCATGGCTGCTTGTGTCTTACCAGTCAGTCACACAGAAGTTTGGAGTATTTTGGGTCAACCTCCTTTCTTCCTTCTTCTCCCCCAGAGTGTCTCTTGACTCCCGTACTACAGAGAACACATGTCCTACCTAAAAGACTAAGTTTCAACTCCCCTTTTATTTGCCTATCTACTCAAGCTGAAAAATTAGCTGCTTTCTCTCTTCCTCTCACAAACACAGAATGGCATACTGTGAGAGCCTGACACCCTTTTATAAACCCGCAGGAAAAGAAAAGAAAATTGCCATGTGGTGGGGAGAAATCCAGTCTTCCTATTGATTTCAATGCAATGAGCTAGATGAAAATTGAGGGAAATCAACACTTTTCATTTGAAAATTTCTGCTAGGTGCAAAGTGTGTCGAGATGAAAATGTTTGCCAATCCCTAGTGGTGGGAAAATGGCTGGTAGGAAAGAAAATCCATCTGACAACAGATATATGGACAAGTGGGCAGAGTACAGACTAGATGAGTGTAGTTTGTAGCATCAGGTCACAGTCAGTAATTAAAGGACAGCAGCATACTATGGGCATGCCACTTTTTGCATTCAGAGTTTTGAGCGATATCTACAAAGCCAGAGATGAGTTAAATAAACTAGACCAAGTGATAAAGGAATGACTTTTCTCCTGATCAAACACAATAGCTGATTTGAGAATAGGTCAAATGGTGCTTGTACACTGCTTAGACCATGTCCTAAATTTAGATCTGACTAGATTCCTCAGAATCCAAAACCCTCAGAGAAATGTTAAACATTGAAAACTAAATCTATGCCCATTGTAGCCACTCTTAAAGGGCTCACAACACATTATATTCCTTAAAAAGTGCCAAAAAACTGGTATAAGTCATAATAAACCAGCAGCAAAAACAACAAAACGTGCTATTCCCAACATATTTCCTTACACATCATCATCATCAAAAGCAATTTTGTATCCCAAGGGTGGCAATCTGACATTTGTAGTGGTGCAGGTGGTGTCCTATCTCCTTGCTCCCAGAGAATGGGTTGGTTACTGATACAGATAAAAAATGTATAGCTCCTAGGAGTGGTCCCACTGTATGTGAGATAATAACAGCACACTTGCAGGATAGCTATGTTCTAAGTAGAAACAATGACCCCATTGACTACTGGAATATAAAACAGTGCGTGTGGTCATGACTGGCACATACTGCATTAGGTATTCTAAGCTGCAGACCTGCAAGCATGCAGTCTGAGTGGGTTTTCAGTGCAGCTGGTTATATTGTAAATGACAGTATAACACAGCTATCCAGCAGCAGTGAAGGGAGATTTACATTTCTAAAAATGAGCAGTAGTGGACAAAACCACAAATGACAGGGAAACCCACAGCACATGATGTGTCTTATCATGAATAAGCGCTGTACAAGCGCGAAACGTGTTGATTGACACCAAAGTCAAACAACTTTCCGCTACCCACTCTGTAAGTTAATCTGTATTTGTTTTTGGAGACATCTGGAAAGCAGGTATGAATTTTAAACTGTCGAATAAAGATGACTGATTTTAAGACTATACAAGTATTGAATTGTCTGCTTTGGTATTTAACATCATAAGTGGTGCATTTAAGAGATAATGTTGCAATAGTGGATAAAACCACAAATGACAGGAAAACTCACAACACATATATTATTAACAGCATCATTGAGGTTAAGGAATGCTGGAATGACTGATAAAATCACTGATTAATGTTAGCAATAATCTTGCTTACATTAGAGTGTGTGTGTGAGTGTGTGTGTGTTTATATATATATATATATATATATATATATATACATACATACACACACATATATATATATACACACACACACACACACACACAGTAATGTGTGAAAGTTTTAGGTAGGTATGAAAAAATGCTGTAAAGTAAGAATGATTTAAAAAATAGACATGTTAATAGTTTGTATTCATTAATTAACAAAATTCATAGTGAGTGAACAGAAGAAAAATCTAAATCAAATCAATATTTGGTGTGACCACCCTTTGCATTCAAAAAAGCATCAATTCTTCTAAGTACACTTGCACACAGTTTTTTAAGGAACTCTGTAGGTAGGTTGTTCCAAACATCTTGGAGAACTAACCACAGTTTTTCTATAGATTTAGCAGCCTCAGTTGCTTCTCTCTCTTCATGTAATCCTAGACAGACTCAGTGATGTTGAGATCGGGGCTCAGTGGGGGCCATACCATCACTTCCAAGACTCCTTGTTCTTCTTTATACTGAAGATAGTTTTTAATGACTTTGGCTGTATGTTTGAGCTCATTGTCATGCTGCAGAATACATTTGGGGCCAATCAGATTCCTCCATGATGGTATAGCAAGAAATTCTGAAGTATCTGCCTGTATTTCTCCACATTGAGGATACCATTAAATCTTGACAAATCCCCAACTCTATTTGCAGAAATGCAGCCACAAACTTGCAAGGAACCTCCACCATGCTCCACTGTTGTCTGCAGACACTCATTCTTGTACCGATCTCCAGCCTTTAGTGAACAAACTGCCTTCTGCCACAGCCACATATTAGAAATCTGGCTCATCAGTCCAGAGAACCTGCTGCCATTTTTCTGCACCCCAGTTCCCATGTTTTTGTGCATAGCTGAGTTGCTTGACCTTGTTTCCATGGCAGAGGTAGGCTTTTTGGCCTCAAGTCTTCCATAAAGACCACTTCTGACAGGACTTCTCCAGACAGTAGATGGGTGTACCAGGGTCCTACTATTTTCTGCCAATTCTGAGCTGATGGCACTGCTGGACATCTTCAGATTGTGACGTAAGCATGATGTGTCTTTTATCTACTGCACTAATTTTTCTTGGCCGATGACTGCGTCTACGGTCCCCAACGTCTATGGTCCCCAACACTGCCCATGCTTCTTCAAAAGAGTGTGGACAGCACATCTGGTAACCCCTGTCTGCCTTGAAATTTCTGCCTGGAAGAGACCTTGCTGATGCAGTATAACTACCTTGTGTGTTGTTGTTGTGCTCAGTCTTGGCATGATGGATGACTTTTGACATTAAACTGTCTTCAGCAACCTCACCTTATTAGCAGAGTTTGGTTTTTCCTCACCAAGTTTTATTCCTCCTACACAACTGTTTCTGTTTCAGTTAATTATTGTGTTTTAACCTATATATTAAATTGATGATCATCATCACCTGTTTAGTATCATTGTTTAATCATACACCTGACTATATGGCTACACAATCCCTGACTTTGTGTAAGTGTACCTAGAATAGTGTATGCTGTTTTGAAACCAAAGGGTGGTCACACCAGATATTGACTTTTTTTACATTTTCCTTCTGTTCACTCACTATGCATTTTGTTAATTGGTGAATCTAAACTATTAACATGTCTGTTTTTGAAAGCATTCTTACATTATAGCACTTTTTCACAACTGTCTAAAACTTTTGCACATTACTGTATATATTTATATATCAGTCACACCACAAGAGTCCACCACCAACATACACATCTGCCACATTTAGTTTAAGTTGTTAATTTATTGTTTATTATGTCTTTAAAAATAACTAGCTGTTCCTGTACAGCTTTGCCTCTGAGGTGAACCTGTGACAGTAAGTGCCAGACAGGCATTCAATGCATTGAGTTGCAATGAGTTGGATACCTGTGTGGTACTCAAAGATTATTTTTTTTATAGTTCAGACCTCATGGTGGGGCATCAGGACCCTTCTTGATACTCTTCAGTTACTGATCTCCCAGCCAATTAAAAGTCATGATGTTTATCTTGCCTGTGATTTATGAGGGCATATGTGCCAAAATGTGACCCCTCCGTTCCCCTATTCACTACCTTATCACACACAGTGCACAGTGCAGTCGCTGACTGCCCTGTGCCTGCCCCAAGGGAAAAATATTCCAACAACTATGGTTTTAGTAAGGGGAGAGGTGGAGAAGCATCAGTACTAGTGCTAGGACTAGGAGTATTGTTGGTAAACGAATGCTGTCCTAGTCCCATATCACTGCAAAAGGAACCCAATATCCTGGTGGAGCACTTGCCTGCTCATCAACATCCTACTACTGTGACAGAGGAATATCTGCCTCTGATCACTCAGTAGCAGGACTCTGAATGTCACTGCTGGTGATGGCCGTGATACTTCCCATCCCATTTGCATTTCTTTCTCCCATTCCTTATTGCTTTCTAGCAAGAACATCCTCATAATCTCCTCCACATAAGCTGCTCCACCATCAACCTTACTTTCATCACCACCACCACAACCAGTCTTTTAGTTCTTTATGGGACTGGTTGCAAATGACAAGTGTGACAGAGGGTACCTTGCTGTCACACTTGCCATTTCCTCAGAAGAAGGCACACATGCAGCAGTAGCAGCAGGAACAGGCAGCTGACTGTGCTGCCTCTGCCTTCCTCAATATTATTCCCCACTTCCCAAGGGATGATGTTGAGGACTGGGGTACACTGGGTTAGAGGAATGCTGGTGCTTCTGAATTTGTCCTTTGCATTTGCAGCAGCAGTATAGGACCTACAGCTTCTCTTTTTGTTGCTGGCTGCACTCTAAACAACCTTATTTTAATTTGTATTTTAATTTCTCACTCACTTTATCTCTATCTCTGCTTCCACTGTATTTCTGTCCTAACCACAATATGCTTCATGGCAAGAAATTCTGAGATTTTATAGCATGGAGGCAAAAAAGTGTTGTTATTATTGGAAACCATAGGCGGGAAATGGAACTATACTCACAATAAATTCTGTGGTGATAGCAAAATAGTGAAAAATCTATAGGTTTCTTTATGGGGGAGAATTCCTATAGGAAAAGTGGAAAATCATGCTTTTTCAGGAAAATTCCTGCAGGAACAAAATTGTACTAAATACAATAGAGGAACTTGCTTGAAGAGCAGTGACATTAATGCTTCAGATTCTTAGTACATGCCCCTTACTCTTTGTCTAAAGATAGCTACCGTATTACTGGTTCCTTTCCAGAAGACTGAAGAAAATTCCATGGCCGGCCCCCACAAACATCAGGCAGTTTTAAGAGAAACACACTTTTTAGGAGGATTACAGCATAACTACACTGTACATCATAGGGAGAATTAACAAAAATGCAAGTCCTCACATTTAATTTTACATTTATAAATGTATATTTTATATTATAAAAACATAATTATTTCTTCATTCTAGATTTCCTTAGAATATGTCAATATTTAAAATGTTACTTATCATAGAATAACAAGGGCTGATTATGAAAGCCTTCTCTGAAATGTAATTATAAGAACCAAAACTTACTGAGTGATGAAATTCAAACACAAAACCACAAAGCAGAATGGCCTTTAGAAGATGCTAAACTTTCAACTTCATCTAATGAATGTACTGAGTATTTCAGCGAGCAGGTTTAATTGATCCCAGGATGTGTTATTATAGAGGAGAACTTAAAGTACAGTCCGCTGCATATGAGCCATCCCTTTGGGAGTTATTAAATAGCAACAAGAGTTATTCTCTTTTTATTTGGTAATATTAGTAACCATTCAATAAAATCTTTAGTAGACATTTTCCAAATATTCCCTTCTGCCTCTCACCTCATAACACATTTAGTGTTGAAGTCTCTGAAGCAAATTTCTAAAAGTAACTGGAATTATTCTAAAGCAAACCACCTGCGTCTTAGTACACAAATACAGCTTTCTGTTTATTTAATGGGGCTTTTAAAAATTTGAATACTAAAGGGGTCTCCAATAGGGAAGAGGAAAACAATTCTTTCATTTTAGAATTAGAAACATTACTTTTCAGAAGACACAGAACATGCCTGAAAACACAAGTTTTTCATTTCACGTTTAATTTTAACCAGTCACATTGCATGTGATGTTATGAAAAAAAGGTTCGCTTACCTTCAGATGTCAATCAGACAGGTTTAGGCCTGGGTCACTCATCTGAACAAGGAGGAGAGTGTCTTATATTAGTTAGCATCCTGGCAGAACTACTAGACAATCTCCCACCCTAACAGTTTCCTACTTTGTTTTTTCCTTTCCTTTCACCCTGTCTCTCCCATTCTTATTCCCCATGTCTCCACTTTTACCATGGTCTATTAACCACTCTCTGTTGCTCCCCTTCTCTCTTTGAGATTTGCCATGATCTCACCCCCCTCACTTGCTCGTGAGCATTCCCTCCCCTGCTATCTCCAATCTCCAGCACTCCTGATCCCACTCCTCCTTTTTGCAGGCTTTCTGGCTCCCTGCTGTGTACAACTCTATATGCATTAATTCATGAGATTGGCAAGGCAGACACCACCCAACACCAGAGTTTCGGTAGATGACTATTGCCCATTTTGTTTTTATAAAATACACATATGCACAGTATCTATCTATCTATCTATCTATCTATCTATCTATCTATCTATCTATCTATCTATCTATCTATCTATCTATATGTCTTTGTATTGTCTGAATTTGTCAGTAAAAATGGAATGTTGCTCAACTTAATCTTCAGGGACCTGAGCTGATACTTACATGTAAGCTGAGGGTACATCAGAACTAATACAGACCTAAAGTTAGGAGAATAGTACAGTCCCTTAAAGGAGCAGTAAACTTTTTTTATGAAAAAATATATATTGTAGGGATTTTCCTATTGAGTAAGATAAGGGTACCGCCACTGCAGAGAGTTTTATATTTCCAGAGTTATTACAGTTTAAACCCATGTTTTATTACATTAGCAGTGCCCTCTAGTGGTAAAATTCTAATTACATTTCCTGTTAGATTCTAATGGAGAGGAAAGTCAGAAAAGTCAGAGACATACAGTTTTCCATAGAATATGATAGAAACTGCCTGTCACTTCCTGTCAGAACTATCAGGAAGTAAACACAGTAAATTCACTTCCTGATTATTTGAACTGCTATAATTTTTGAATAAAACATCTGACAGCAATGGGAGTGACCTTGTTTTATTCAGCAGAAAATGCTCTATAAAATATGCATTTTCATAAATAAAAGTTTACTGCTCCTTTAAAGTCAATATGAATTTCAATTACAATGCATGCACTATAATCTTTACAAAGAATAAGATAGAATGCAGTGACATAAAAGTAATAACTAGGGCAAAATTATCCTGCCTGATATAGTATATCAGTATACACATACATGAAAATATAACTAGTGTCATTGTACCATAACTTAATCCCACAGTCTCTATTTAGCCCTCAAAGTGTTTCCTACAGCTTATCCAGTATCTGTAGTAACTTTGGGTTGCAACCATGTGATGGGGTACTTTACTACATGTAGCAATGTGATGCCTTGTAGGGTAAAAGAGTGCTTCCTTCTCAAAGCTTTATGAATAGGCTCAACGTTCAGACATATGTACTATATAAGCACTGTGAGGCTTAAATGAGCTCCACTGGAATAGCAAGTATGAGGCTAATCAGGTACCTTATGGGACAGGGACACCAGCCCATGGCACAGTAACTGCAGATAATAACAGGTGTCATAGTGAATAATAGTGATGTTGGTTACCTAGTAGACTGTATCTTACCCAGCTAGGTGACACACTATCTAGTATTTATATAAATGGGAAACTAGGTTTTAAGTAGGCTCATAAGAAAAGGCAACTCTGCATCTCTATCTTCTCCAGACTATGAAATAGAAGGATTCATGATTTCTGTCCTCACAAAATACTAATTCTAGGAATTATTTTTTAAATTTTGCTGTAGTAAAATATATCAACTAAAACCATACCTATAACAGACTGTGAATACTTTGTTTGTTTACATCTTTTTGCTAATATTGAAATCTGGAGTAGGAACCAATTGTGTGTGCTGCACCTGCCTAATGCCTATGCACTGAGCTTTTTACACCCAAAGAAAACCTTCTTACACTCTTACATCAAGAGGAAGGCAGTGAGGGATAGTGTGGATGTTTCAGACAATCACATTACACTACTTCTTGTTTATCACCATCCACTAACAAGACAAAGAGAAGATGTGTGTAACATTCGTCCATGTTTCTGTTTATGCTATAGGGGAAGCATTTGGGCTTCCTGTTATTAAAGGGCTACTGCTACCATAGGTAAATAAGCACAGGTGTAGCTACATGTTTTTTAAGCTAATGAATTAGTGTAGAAAGTTGTGCTGGCAGATTCGTAAATTCCCACACTGTGGCTCATGTACTAAGAAGAAAAATTTTTGGAACAAATCAATTACACCATGGGACAAATAAAAAGTCTTTTAATATAAAATGGGCTTTAACCTTCTGGATGTTATCGAAGATACCAGTTTAATGTTTTCTAAACCTCTCTGGCATTCACGGGGTTAATATCCCTTAAAGCATTTGGTATCTTTGTCACCTGTAGTGCAGTTGTGGATCTCCTTTTGCTTATTTTGTCAGTTTTATGTATTTTTATGTAAATAAATTGATTAACTTTGAGTTGACATGGCCAAAAAGTCAATATGAAAAAAGAACAAAAAGTTAAATATTTCAGTATCCTTTTAAAACATCAATGAATATGTAAATGACTGGTATAATTTAACCTGTTGGGTGCTAGAGACATCTCCTAGCATCCAAGGGTTAACAAAGGTTTGGCATTGCACCTAATATAACAATAAATATTATCATGTTGTACTCCATTTGGCATTCTAGAACTATATTTAATGATTGTCTGACATCTACATTTCTTTCTCCTGATGCACAGTTTAGAATACTGAGGATTATGTTTACATTTGTGGATGAAAACAAAATGTATTTCACTCATGTGACAAGAGCACCATCTAGTGCATTCTTGCATAATTACCATAATTAAAATCTTAAAGCATAATATCTAAGGGGAATTTTGATCAAGAAGAGGTTTAACTGAAGTTTTAACCCTATAAGAACCAGCAGGGTGTTCACTCAAGTGCTTTGAAATGTATTGCGTGCCTTTCTGGTTAAAGGACAAATAAAGTGTTTTTGTTGAAATGATTTTACCAGGAAGAATACAATAAGATTATCTCTTATTTCCTGGACTCTTTTTATCTATCTCAGAAGGGTGAAAGGCTGAGCTGAAGTGACCTTACCAGGGCTAGAATCTGCTACCTTGTGCGTCAAACAAATTCTACAACTGGTGCATTAACCAACTGAGCCATATCACTGGTGACATCATATGAATATATATTTGTTGTAATTCTTTATTGTCCATTTAAGAAACCACTGCTTTAACTTTAAAAACAGATAGCACTTTCAATACAGTTTCCCTTTAGTGGCCCTATATTGAAATCGAAGCAAAATTAAAACACAGTAACTGGCAATAAAATAATATGATACCAATATTAAAGGCATAATTGTTACTTTTTAAATTTCTGTTTAACTCTTTGAGTGTCAGAGGGATGTGTAACACATTGTTTTGCAATGCCTTGAAGACCCCTCTGGCACTCAAATGTTTTAAAAGTATCAATTTGGCACTTTGAATATAATCTCTCACTTGGTAATATTCAGTATTAAAAATGTGCTGGTTACCTCTGGCAGTCAAATCAGGGCCGGATTTACATCTCAGGAGCCTGTAGGCACAGAAATCTGAAGCCGCCCCCCCCCCCAAAAAAAAAAAAAAAAGTGCAAAAGGTTTTGAGGGAAATATTAAGGCAGAACATCATTCATTAGCTGATCCTGATTGTGCCGCTTTAATAACTGAGGTCTGCATGAGAGCCACTGACAGAGGGCTACTGGCTGGCTCTCATAATTCACTTGTGTCAATGTGGCAACGCATTCTAACCCACATCTACTGCATAGATGTGTGTCAGTGCCATGTCACACTATACTATGCCACTTAAGAGTGAATTTTGAGTGCCAGAACCAGAAGCACTCTCTCTCTCCCAGTAGCCCTCCATCTGTGGGCCTGTGGCTAACACCATAGGTGCCATCTATGGCACAATATATATATATATATATATATATATATATATATAATGGGGTATATGGGGTACAACAACAACAACAACATACACACACAGAGTAGCAGAGCTCCAGAAGAAAGCACATGTGCACCTACCTCTACCTGGAGAGGCTTGACTTGTTGTCACACCGCTATGCATAGCGCACAGATGCATTATCAAGTCCACCTCTCCTGGCACAGAAATGCTCCCTTCTCCCCTCCTGGCACTGACATGCTCCCTAAGCGCTTTGTTTTGTATATGGATGGGCGGGGTATGTATTGCTGAGTTCTCGGTCAGCTTTGCATGGAGGAGGTGATCTGGCTCTGCTCTCACCCCCGCGAGTCACGAGAACAGGCACAGCTGCAAAAAATAAAAGTTCAGCAGCACTATGCGCTCTGCATAGAGGACGGCAGCATGGTTGTCACACCCGTTGAGGGTGTGGTCCGTACCGCCGCACCCCACTTCTGACACCGCTGACTCCACACTCCCACTTCTCCTACAGCAGAGGGAAGAGAAGTGAACGAGGAGTTCATAACCCCTCTTCCCCCGTGCAGTAGCATGAGCCGCACATCCACCTGCGGCATTTCTTTCCCAATCCCGGACACGTTGGGCCACAGTAATTCAGTGACAGTGGTTGGAGGATGTCATCAGTCAAACACCCTCCCCCCCTAACTCGGCACTCCAGCAGCTTTGGTCCAGACATGGATCATCATAAGACTAATTAAAAAAAATTAAAAAAAAAGATCCCAATGACAGGCGCCCCTCTGTGGGGTGCGCCTGTAGGCAGATGCCTACTCTGCCTTATTGTAAATCCGGCCCTGAGTCAAATGACTAAAATTGCATAATCAAAATGAGAGAACCACATATCACAAAATATCTTGACTGTATTATGAAAAGGGACTAGTTAATAATATCTACTATAAAATAGAAGGCAGTCTTGTGACAGAGAATTCTCCTGCCATGCATGACACACCCTGGGGCTGACATAAGGAGGAGATAGTCTAATCTCCTCCTTACTGTCTCTCTACAACATATAGGAGGTGATTTTAACAGGAGTGGGCCCCCTGGCCAATCCTGTTAAAATCTCTGAAAGGAGTTTCACCTCCTTCTTCCATTGCCAAACTCCTGTGTCCAGGACCTGCCTCCCATTCTCCATGTCCTGTCTGTCCTCCCCCTCCTATTGCCAAAGTCCTGTGTCCAGGCCCTCCTTCCCATTTGACCCCTTCTTCTCTGTGGGTTGTCCCTGCCTTTATTCATCTCCACTTTGTCCTCTGTTCCCTTTGCACTGCATGTTTGACTCCCCTCCCCTTTGCCTTATCACCTCCCTTCTCCTCCACTCACTGTCTTCATGACCTCTTTGCTCTGTGGTGTTTCTTTGGATTTCTTTGGGTATGTTTTGGGTCTAAACTTTTGTACAGTGAGTTTATTTAAACCTCACACTAGACAAAAGAAGTCGCCATCTTGGGTGTGGCATACTATATTTCTAAGTGGATTAACCCTTGGAGTACCCTATAGGTTTTACACAGGATTGTTATGGTTATGTGTATGACATATGTTGCATGAAGTTTGGTATACTGTCTAGACATATATTATTGGATTGATTCTAAGTATCTTCTTGGTATTATCTATTAATGACTATATTAAATGTTTTATTCAGAAGGTATGCAATATTTGAAATTGGTAGATATTTAAATTTTAGTGATCTAAATCTGGGATTTTATTCCAATTAGTTTCTCTAAGTTTGGTTATTATATATGGGATAAGGAAATTGTCAGAGGACCTGGCTTAATATTAAAGATTGCTCATCTGACAACATACCTTAAACCTCAATTAGCATAGTTTATACAGTTTCCGGGGCAGAGGTATTCATATATGCTGCTGCCAACTGTATTTTAATTAATTATAGGATCAATTATCCTTTTGTATGCTGATGAGTTCAGTTATTGTTATTTAATATCTCTGAATATACCTATGTGTGGTTAACCTTTTAAATGCTGGTAATCCTAATGGTGATAATTGTGGTTTGAGTTACTGTATATCTATTGTAATTGCTGGTCACTCATTTATATCATTGTTGTTTACACTTTATATATATATAATATTTTACTTCAATAAATTATATATATTTTTGCCCAAATATGCGGGATTGATTATTTTAATGAATTATTTACTGTGAAGTAACGTGTCAATACCTAATATAGTATAAAGTTCTCAAGTTTACTTTTATCTATTTATGTGAAGGTATCCAACCTAATAGGTTCTCTTGTTTAACCCTTTCTTGGATATTACCATCAACAGCATTTTGTCGCCCATTGGTCAAAATTCTTTGCCAATTTTTCAATGGTTAGAAAATTTTTGCCCATTGATTTACGTATTTTTCACCTTTTTTTGCTATAAAAACGTTACGTATTTCAGGAAGTGAAACACAATAGAAGCAGCTACAGAGTGAGGTAAACGTGCTATGCTGTTTTGTTGTGATCTTTTAGCAAAATTAAGGCAGGAGAGGCTCATAGTGACTGCTATCAATATGAGAAAGTTTAAAAATAGTAAAAGGAGGAATTGGAAGGACCATTATATGTCCACTGAGTCTCAGTCTGAGGAGGAAGAGTGCACTACAGAAGTAATACTGGCCAGTCCCCCTAAATCACCCCTATTGTTCTTGGGGAAATTAATGTCAAGAGAGGAAGAAAAGGGTAGTAGTGAGAGCAGGACAGGTCAGCTGCCTTTGCCCTTGCTGCCAGACGTGCTGCACCTGCTGTAATCTGTGCTATGCCTGCTGTCAGATGTGCTACACTGCTGCCAGTGCCACCACCAGTGCTGTGCCTGCTGCCAGCACTGCCCCTGCTGCCAGACGTGCTGTGCCTGCTGTCACACGTGCTGCCCCTGCTGTCACCAGTGCTGTTCCTGCTGTCAAACGTGCTTCCCCTGCTGCCACCAGTGCTGTGCCTGCTGCCAGTGCTGAAACTGTTGCCACAAGTGCTGAAACTGCTGCCAGTGATGAACCTGCTGCCCCCAGTGCTGTGCTTGCTGCCAGTGTGCCTTGTAATACTCATGACGGGAGAAGGAGAAGGTGATGCCAAGTATGAGAGCAGGGGACCCTAAGTCACACTTGCCATCCCCAAGCAATCCTGCCAGTGCTAGTACTACTACTAAGAAGGTCCTGCAGCTTGACAGCATTAGGAGTGAAGGAGTGGGTAATCATCATATTAATAGTGACTGTGAGGAGTAAGACTCAGGGGCTAAAATTCATGTGGTTGGTGTTAGTAGTTGTAGTATCAGTAATGGTGAAGCAGCCAGTGGGACTAGTGTTAGGGGAGTGGTAGGGGAAGCAATTTAGAGTGTCCAGACTAGCAGTTAAGGGAGCCCACACCATTCCCCTGACCCTGGGTGTCCCCTTCGCCCACAGCATTGTCCATGTGGAACATGATCCTGAAGAAGGCAGAACTGTCACCACATCAATAATACTACCAACACCATGAGCAGAGATCAGCTGCCTGTGCCTGCTGCTACTACTGCCAGTCTTCCTTCTTCACTTCACCAAGAAATGGCAAGCATGACATTAGGAGACTCTCTGTCACATTGCTTATCGCGAGGGATGGGCAAAAGTTGTCGGCTTGCTCCTGCGAGAAAGTCAGCAAAAACCATGTTATTGTCCGCTTTTTCATGAGGAATTCTGCTTTTCAAATAACAAGTAAAATGTCCAAGTTTTTTGCCCTTTGGCCATTATTCCCCATCAATTTTTTAGTGGCTAGAATGTTTCCGCCCATTGATTTACATTGTTTTCGCTTTTTTGCTATAAAAACTTGACGGATTTGTGGAAGTCAACACAATAGAAGCAGAAACAGAGCGAGTTAGATGTGCTGTGCTGTTCTGCTGTTATTTATTGTGAAAATTGAGGCAGGACAGGCTCATATTGACTGCTATCACTATGAGCAGCAAAAGGAGGAACTGGAAGGACCCTTATTATGTGTCCATTGTGTCTGAGGAGGAGTAGGAAGTGACTAGCAGTATTGAACCAATGCTGTTCAGTCCCCCTAAATCACCCGAAGGGATCTTGGGGAATTTAATGGGAAGGGAGGGAGAAAAGGGAATGGAAAGGGAAGGAGAAATGGGTAGTATTAGTGAGGGAAGGACAGGTCAGCTGCATGTGTCTGCTGCAAGATGTGCTGCCCCTGCTGCCAGTGCCACAATTGCTGTACCTGCAGCCACCGTTGCTGTACCTGCTGCCAGATATGATGCCCCTGCTGCCACTAGTGCTGTACCTACTGCCAGATGTGCTGCCCCTGCTGCCACTAGTGCTGTGCCTGCAACCACCATTGCTATACCTGCTGCCAGATGTGCTGCCTCTACTGCCAGATGTGCTTTCCCTGCTGCCACCAGTGCTGTACCTGCTGCTAGTGTGTCTTGTAGTACTCAGGAGGGGGGAAGGAGACAATTATACCAAGTGTGACTGCAAGGGACTCTAAGTCACACTTGCCATCCCCAAGCAGTCCCGCCAATGCTACTACTACTACTAAGGTACAGCAGCTTGTTAGCATTAGGAGTGTAGGAGGGGGTAATCAACAACAATATCCTCATATTACTAGTGACTGTGGGACTGAGGCAGAATACTCTGCGGATGAACTTGATGTGGTTGGTGTTAGTAGTAGTAGTAGCAGTAGTGGTGAAGAAGCAGGAGTGGTAGGGGAAACGTTGGAGAACATCCAGACTAGCAGTCAAGGGAGCCCACACCATTCATCTGACCCTGGGAGTCCTCCCCTTCCCTTCAATTAAGTGTCCAAATGGAACGGGATCCTGAAGACTAAGAGGCCAGAACTGCTGTTAGGGGATAGCAGGCACACAATTAATACCACCACCAGCAGGAACACAGAACAGCTGCCTGTCCCTACTGCTAATGCTGCCACTGCCAGTCTGCCTTCTTCAAGTCACCAAGAAATGGCAAGTGTGACTTTAGTGGACCCTCTGTCACATTGCTCGTCATCACCTCCTCCAAGCAGCAGTGAGATGTCTGTAATAGAGCAGCAGCATGTAAGGACTAGTGGGGGTGGTGATGATGATGCTGGAGAAGCTGGGGTGTAGACATTGATGGCCTTTTTAGCAGAAACTGAGAAGGAATGGGAGACAGGAATGAGGATAGGCATCACCACCACCACTAGCAGTGACCTTTTGCAGTTAGAGGAATTTGCAACTGGTCTAATTCCTTCTGATGCTGAGATGCAAGGGCAACAGGATGCTGAGGAACAGGCTAGTATGCCACAGACCAACATGGACACAGTGGGAATGGGGTCAACAAGGGATGTGGGACTAGGACAGGTCCACTTGCCAGTGCCAGCAATACTCCTGGTCCTATCTGCGGTGCTGAATCTGAGGCAGTAGCAACAACAGCAGAAAGTGAAGCGACAAGAAGAAAGAGGCTCTTCTCCACCTTCCCTCTCCCCCCTGAAGTCATGGGTATGGGAATATTTTTCTGTTGGGGCAGGCACAGTGCAGACATCAGCAATGGCACTGTGCACAATTTGTGACAAGTTAGTGAGAAGAGGAAAGGAGGAAACACACCTTGCTCTCTAATCTATTTGACGTAGAACTGCAATCAGGATGAATGGAGTTCTGCACTGGTTTCTTTTTAATGATTCTTTTCCTGGACCCCATATGGTTGGTCTCTTCTTGATATTCCCTAGTTCTTAATTTTTTGTCACTGTGCATTTTTCATTGTTTTCAATTAACAATATCCTTTTAGTAATCTTGCATTCTGGTGTAGGTTTTGTTGTTCAAATCTTGGAACTTTGAATCATCATTATGGTTTTCCAATACTGGGCTCGATTCTATTACCTGCTCTAAAACCACCATTACAAGAAAAACAAGCAACATGAATTTTGCAAACATGTGTTATGTCGGTATTCTATTGCAGAACCACAGTAAAACAAAACTGGTGTAGACAGCACATTTCCGAGTACTAACAAAACTGGCACAGTCTACTTTTATTCAAATGACACTGTCATTGCATATAGATGAAATACTGGCATACAATATGAACTTAAGGAGGGCTTAAAGGGAACAGTTAATACAATTCCAGGGGTACATCAAATGTTTATATCCCCCTTACTCACAGTTCTTCCTGGAGGCCTTTTGCTTTAGGTTACTTTAGATCCTCAAGCCCGAGCGATGGAGTCACAAACATTCTCCAATGCTGTCTCAACTTCGTGATGTTCCTTTAATGGCACCACACTCCCATGCTCCGCTTATTTTCACCTAATCTTCACCTCCTCAGCGTCTGTAAATTCTGTCCCTATACTGCGATACGGCCACAACTGTAACATTAGTCCTCCAAATATGTTCAATATTCCCAGCGTCAATGTAATTATGAGATCCACACTCTCTTGGCGCTCTCTTGTCTGCATCCGATAGACTTCCTCCACCTCTATCTTTAATTTTAAATCGGGATCCCAACAAACTGTATCAGCCTCCATCAGTTCTCCATTTACTCCGCCGCTCACATCCACGTAGTGAGTGTCCTACGCCATAACGCCCTCTGCTTTTATTCAACTACCGCTTAAGAAAATGTGCAAAATGGCAAAGTCTTAGGAAATAGGCGTACATTTGATGACAGAAACATAGATTTTGATGGCAGATAAGAACCATTCAGCCCATCTCGTCTGCCCATTTTCCTACAGTAAAAACCTCAAACCTTTTTTGGCCCTTGGTCTTTTCTTAAGTTAAGGACAGCCTTATGCCTATCCCATGCATGCTCAAATTCTTTCAGCGTATTAACTTCTGCTACTACTGCTGGTAGGCTATTCTACTTATCAACTACCCTCTCAGTGAAGTAAAACTTTCTTACATTATATCTAAACCTGTGTCCCTCTAGTTTTAGACTATGGCCTCTTGTCCTAACATTTTTACTCATTTGAAACAAACTTCCATGCTGCACTTTGTTGTATCCCTTCATGTATTTGAATATTTCAATCATATCCTCCAAGTTATACATGTTCAGATCCTTTAGTCTATTCTGATATTTCTTTTCCTGTAAACAGTCACCATTTTAGTAGCCCTTCTTTGAATTTTCTCTAGAGTATCTACATCATTCTGGAAATGGAGTCTCCAGTACTGTACACAATACTCTAAGTGAGGTCTAACTAGAGATCTGTAGAGTGGCATGACCACTTTCCTTTTTCTGCTACTAATGACCCTACCTATACAACCCAGTACTTTGCTTTCATTTCCCACTGCTTTATTACATTGCCTGTCTACCTTTAAGTCATGAAAAATAATTACTCCCAAATCCCTTTTCTCTGTTGTCTCTGACAGCACAGTACCCTTAATAGTATATTTTTCCTTTGGATTTTTATATCCCAAGTGCATTAATTTACATTTATCAATGTTAAACTGCATCTGCCACACTCTTGTCCATTCTTCTAATTTACCTAAATCATTTGTCATTTGGCTTATTCCCCCTGGAATGTCTACCCTATTGCAGATCTTGGTATCATCTGCAAAAAGGCATACATTTCCTTGAAGACCTTCAATATCACTAATAAAAATATTAAAAAGAATGGGCCCCAGTACAGATCCCTGAGGTACTCCACTAGTAACACTCCTTTCGTACGAATATTCTCCATTGACTACCACCCTCTGTCTCCTGTCACTCAGCCATTGTCTTATCCATTTAACTATTTTTACACCCAGACCCAAACGCTGCAATTTATTAATGAGTCTTCTGTGAGGCACAGTGTCAAATGCTTTACTGAAATCTAGATAAGCTATATCTACTGCTCCCCCTTGGTCTATTATTTTAGTTACCCAGTCAAAAATGTATGAGGTTAGTTTGACAAGATCTCCCTGCTGTAAACCCATGCTGTTTGGTATCTTGTAAGCCATTTATATACAGATATTCAACAATTCCTTCCTTTAACATAGTCTCCATTAATTTTTCCACTACTGATGTAAGACTTACTGGTCTGTAGTTACCAGACATTTCCCTGCTACCTTTTTTGTGAAGCGGTACTACATTTGCTAACTTCCAATATTCTGGAACTATTCCTGTCGCTAGTGACTGATTAATAATTCTCTTAAAGGTTTTTCCAGAAGACACTTAAGATCTTTTAATAAATTTGGGTGTATCCCATCTGGTACCATTGATTTATCTGTTTTTACCTTAGAAAGTTGAAGTAGAACATGTATGTTTCCCATGTCTTGCCATTTCATTTTTCTAACAGTGGTCCCTTTCCTTCATCTTCTTCTGTAAAAACTAAATAGAAATATTCATTGAGGCAGTCAGCTAGCCCTTTAATCTCATTTACATAGTTTCCATTTTTTGTTTTCAGTCTAACTATTCCTTGATTCATTTTTCTCCTTTCACTTATATATGTTAAAAAAAAATGTTATTGACTGGGCAATTTTTTCCTCTGTCTGTGCTTTGGCACATCTAATAATGCATTTGTCCTCTTTCAGCCTAGCCTTGTTCTGATACCTATCTTTTCCTTCTGCTTCTGCTTATATTTCTTAAATGGTTATTTTTTTCTCCTTTACTATATATGCCACTTCTGCTGAGTACCACAGTGGTTTTCTTTTTCTTTTATCCTTGCTGACATGTCTAATGCAATGCTCTGTTGCATTTAGTAAAACACATTTAAGATAATTCCAGTTCTCCTGGACTCCATCTAAACATCTCCAAGTTGTTAAAGATTGATATAAAAATGTTTCCATTTTAGAAAAATCAGCCATTCTAAAGTCTAGAACCTTTGTTTTTGTGTGGTGCAACTTAGCCTCTGTCTTTATATTAAGCCACACAGATTGATGATAACTGATACCAAGTCTCCATTAGTAAATAATAAATCTAGTGTGGCTTCCTTCCTAATTGTCTCTTCTACTAATTGATTAAGCGCTAATACTTTATATCAAGTTTATATCAAGGATCAAGTTTAGAGTTAGATGTGTTACCCGACATAGAGTGCCCTCCTTCAGCATTTTAACACCCCCCCCCTTTTAAAATTCGATTTGCAGGGCTTTCTTTCACCACTTTAATTTGATGAATATTGTTCACATTCCACATTTTAACCCTTCCCCTTCAAAATTCGACTTACAATGCTTTCTTTCACCGTATTAATTAGACAAATATTGTACATTTGACATTTTAACCCTTCCCTTTGAAAATTCGACTTATAGGACTTTCTTTAACCATTTTAATTTGACAAATATTAATCATTGTGACACATAAAGAGTCTGTATTTTGCAGTAAAACTGGAGAATAAACAGTGTCGAATGGGAGCAATATTATTCAAACTAAAATGGAGAAAGAAGGTCATAGCAACCCTATAAGTAGAAATTTCAAGGGGAAGGGTTAAAATGTCAAATGTGAACAATATTTGTCGAATTAAGATGGTGAAAGAAAGTCCTATAAGGCAAATTTTGAAGGGGAAGGGTTAAAATGTTGAATGTACGATATTTGTCTAATTAATTAATTCATTAAAATGGTGAAAAAAAGCACTGTAAGTCGAATTTTGAAGGGGAAGGGTAAAAATGTGGAATGTGAACAATATTCGTCGAATTAAAGTGGTGAAAGAAAGCACTGTAAGTTGAATTTTAAAAGAGGGGGTTAATATGTTGAAGGGGGGCACTCTATGTCAGATTTCTATGATGTATACTGTATACTACACTGCTTTTGTTTGGAGTATAGAGGCCCAGAATTCCAGACTTAAAATCTAACCACAAAACAGGCTCTAATACTGAGACTGGGTAATAGAATGCTACTTGCAAGTTTTATTTAGTTGTTTTCTATGGGATTTTTTTTGACTGGTGGTATGTATAATTACCGTTGATTTTGTTTTCACAAGTTGGGTAATAGGATACTAAAACCTGAATTTAAAAAACACGTCAGTTTTTTTTTTAGCGCTGGTAATAGAATCGAGCCCATTATCGTTTGCTATTACGTTGGCTATGTCTACTTCCCTTTATTTAATAATATATCATATCAAATTCACTGAATGACATACCATTTTGTGTTTTCTTTCCAGAATTAGCAAAGCTGAGGCAGGTACAGCAACAGTTTTGAAAGCACTCTTAACCCATAAAGACCCATGACATGCCAAGATCGTCATGGGTAAACTTCCCATAAGGACTCATGAAGGTACTGGTACGTCATGGGTTAAATGATAGCAGCGCACCTCAGTGCACTCTGCTACCATTCTTTTCAGGCTGAAACTGAGTACTCCAGGACAGGAGCACTCAGCTTCAGTCCTTGTCTGATTTGCTGGTATACGTGATCTCTTCAGGAGCGATCACATGTACCGGCATTTTCATTCACAAAGGCAATGTGTAAGACAAATTGCTTTTGTGACAGCTCTCTGCCTCTCTCTTCCTTACTATGAAAGTAGTAAAGAAGGCATAGAGGCCAGAGTTGAGGGTATTAACCCCTTCAACGCTGGATCACTGGGCAGAATAAATGCAGGTCTTTTTTGACCTGCTAACAGCAGCTTGTAGTTTTTTTTTTTAATAAATCGAAAACAGCACATATTATATTTACAAACACAATTATTAAACACATCTACTGAAGATTAAATAAACATAAATGGTATTTTTATTGTTGTGGAGAAAAGTAATACACTTATACACACTATACAATTTTATTGAACAAAAAAGTGGAAACTAGGGGGATAAATGAGGGACATGGGGATTTTCTCCCCAGATGAAGAGTGCCCACTTAAAACTGCCCATTTTGTAGGTATGACTGACCTTTAATGCAGTCTCCATAACAATATAACCCATTGCGCCCAAATTATCACAAGAGAAAAAAATCAAAATAGTGTTTTCTTACATTTTTTTAACCGTTTTCTTTAATTTTAATAAAGTAAATGGTGGGTTATCCATATAAGTGTGGTATCAAAAGATAGCCCTCTTGTGCATACAAAAATGGTATGTAATTTATGTGAATGGAATAAAAGACTTAGAGGGAAAACACTGATGAACAAAAACATAGTAAAAAATGTCAGAATTGCTCCAGTCCTTAAGTACAATCCACCTCAGATTTTCCCGGTCCTTAAGGGGTTAAAGAGAACCTTTTGTCTTCTCTGGTAGTCCTATTAATTTTCTTTTGAGCTCATCATATCAATTAAGATAATAAGATGGGTCCTAGCTGCCATGGAAGACCAAAATTCCCAACTGTTCTTATTTACTAGTAAGCTGCAAAATAACCAGTGTGCTGATTTAATTGCTCATTTACTAAAATAGCAGCAAATTAATAGCCCCTGGCCCTTCTGCCATTAACCACCCTGCTTTAAAGGAGCAGTAAACTTTTTTATGAAAAAAATATATTTTGTAGGGATTTTCCTATTGAGTAAAATAAGGGTACTCACACTGCAGAGAGATTTATATTTCCAGAGTTATTACAGTTTAAACCCATGTTTTTTTACATTAGCAGTGCTCTCTAGTGGTCAAATTCTAATTAGATTTTCTGTTAGATTCTAATGAAGAGGAAAGTCAGAAAAGTCTGAGACATACAGTTCTCCATAGAATGTGATAGAAACTGCCTGTCACTTCCTGTCAGAACTTCCAGGAAGTAAACACAGTAAATTCACTTCCTGATTATTTAAACTCATATAAATTTTGAATAAAACATCTAACAGTGATGTGAGTACCCTTGTTTTATTCAGCAGGAAATGCTCTATAAAATATGTGTTTTCATAAAAAAAAGTTTACTGCTCCTTTGAACAATCCTAGCTAGCCATCAGGTCAATTTATTCTCTTTATATCCCTCTCTATCTCCCTAGTTATTCTATCCCACTTCTTCCTATCCTCTTCTTTGCAGTTGAAGCTTTGTTAATCTCATATACATTCCTGAACTGAAAAAACTGATTTACATAGTGCCAAATATGTAGACTTGTATTGTCTTACCTTTTCTTGAATAGAAGAGGGACTGATACAATGTGCATCATACATGTTCTTGTTGTTTTCACCTGCACTTTATCTTAGACTACCAATAAAATTGAAGTTTAAAAAAATGGTAACAGAAACATTTCAGTAAAATGTGCATTAGAAAATTATCTGCTCATATCAGCTTGTCAAAAATTAAAACCTGACAGATTTAGCAGGGATGGCTATAATTACAATACAATATGTGCAGAAAAAAACTTCTTTGCATGAATAAAATATTCATTCACACTGGGCCTGGAGTTCCTTAACTCACTTTAAGAAGATTTAAAGGGATAGTAATACTTAACATGTAAAAAATATATGCTGTAGGGTCTATCCCCCTGAGTAAAAAAAGGGTACTCCCACTGTTGAAAGGTGTTTTAGTCAAAAGTTATTACAGCTCAAAGTTGAATTTTTTAGGTGCAATATCACAGTGGCCTGAAATTGTACTGTGGCACTGTTGCTATACCATCCTATGGACTGCTCTGGTCCCAGGACCATAACTCTCCATAGGATGGTGTAGCAACAGCGCCACTGTACAATTTCAGGCCACTGTGATATTGCACCTAAAAAATTCAACTTAGAGCTGTAATAACTTTTGAATAAAGCACCTTTCAGCAGTGGGAGTACCCTTGTTTTACTCAGGGGGAAACACCCTACAACATATTTTTTTTTTTACATTTTAAGTATTACTATCCCTTTAACAGAATTACAATAAGGTTAAAAAATTTGCCAAGAAGAGCTTAAACAAACTGAATCTGGCTCAGGCTGTGAATGTTATCATAGTAGTAACTAGTTAATAATACATTTAGAGTATGAAAATGTATGCCTTATAAAGAAGAAATGTCCCCCTTAATAGAGGCCATTGCTTATATCGTGGTAATGGAATACTGCCATCCTTCTGTAATGTAGATTAAAGGCTCCAGGCACTAGCAGTCAGTATGAAACATTACAATTTCAAAAAACATAGCTATGTGAAGTACCAGGTTTAGTCTAAAAGTGTTAGAGTTTTCTAACAGATCAAAGATGGATACTCTTTTTTACTGCAATGGTTTCCTGGAGGAACACATCTTGTGTAGAGCTTTTGATGCTGATATACTAAGAGGAAATGTCAAACCAACATAACCATTGAGAAACAAAAAAATGGCACTGATTAAAATGGGGTTGTTAACCTCCTGAATGCTAACAAGGTCTCCAATTATTGCAAAGCAATGCTTCTGAGACCTCTTTAGCACTCACTGGGTTTTAAATTAATTGAAATTTGGGAAAATGTTATTTGTCTCCTATGGTGCAGCTGGTTTGCTCCAAATTGCTCCAATTCTACATAGTATATCAGCTTCCATGTTCCTGTTGCAGGCAGCAGTATCACTAAGGGCAGGCCTGGGGGGGGGGCACATGGCCTTCCCACCAAAATGCCTGGCCTGCTAATGTGTCCCCCATCGATTGACATCATAGCTTGAAAGTAGTCACTGTGAAAGTGACTCAGGCACAGTGTGTGGGTAGAGGAAGAAGAGATGAGCGACAGCATTCTGTATTAAGAGTTGTGAAATTGGAGGATAGTCATGAAGGTTACAAAGAAGTCAGATGTCTTCCTGAAGCTACAGCTCACAAGGATAGAAAACACATTTTAAAAAGTGTTAAGGAAGCAAGACAGAATTGAGAGATGGGTGTCATAGTCCATATAGGGACAAATTACTTGGCTTGCAATGAGATACGGGTGGTGGAATATGTTTTAAAGAAACTAAAGAGCTGTAGCAAATTGTATCTACTGTTTCTTTTTCAGAGGTTATGTCAGTGTATAAGGAAGATGGTGGTAGAATGCAGCACATTGGATACGTTAATCTATGGCTAGGGAAATGGGGCAAACAACATGGGTTTGGTTTTGTTTATCACACCAGCCGTATCTGGTGTAACAAGGTATTGTACAAGAAAGATGGTTTGCATCTTTCTCAAAAGAGTGCTTCAGAAGTTTTAACAGGTATTTATACTAGTAGAGGGGGACAATGGAATGATATAAGATAAATCATCTTGCCCCTCACAGCATTGAACAGATGAATTTGGACAAGTTATGTCTGTGACACATAGGTCAAAAACCATTAGACTTCAAGCCATGTGCAAAAATGCCTGCAGTTTAGGGAATAAAATCCCTGAACTTACTGCAATAATAACTAGTGAAGATGTGGATTTAGTGGGTATACCGAGACTTGATGCAATGAAAAAAATTGTCTGGAATGTAGCAATGCCAGGATACTCTTTATGTCAAATATAGCTTAAAGGTTAATGTTATATAGGGTATGGAGGAGAACACAGAGACTCTTTAGTCTTTAGAATTTGGGAATAAGATGATCGCTCTTATAGTTTTGATCTATAGACCTCCTGAACAAGCAGAGGTGTTAGATCAACTGTTGGTCATGAAAGTAACTAAGATGACAGTGCTGTTATGATCAGACCGAAGCTCCATGTGTTAGCAGCTAGGGAAGCCCTAGAGAGGAGAAAACCCCAGAAGGAATGACTACCTGCTGTTTGATCAATGGAGAATAAGTGCAGATAATAACAGATAAAACAGTAATATAACTAGCAGCTGTTTACTCAAAACTGGTAATATATATATATATATATATATATATATATATATATATATATATGTATTATATACAGAAAATGATGGACAAAACTGTATACTCACTGGTTAGTCTCCTGTGAGCCAGAAGCTAGAGGGCTGTCGGTGGCTGCTCCCAGGGGGCCTTGCTGCAGCAGGGGCTGGGTGGGTTAGCAGGCTGCGAAGCCTGATGGTCGGATGACCCCCTAGGTGACAGACAAATACTCACAGGACTGGAAACAACTAAAGAAGACTTACCTGTGATAATACAGTTTTGTCGAGGAAAGCAATCAAAGAAGCTGGATGAATAGTCGCGACCGGAAGTCGACAAGTATGTGCTTGACACCAATTCAAAGATGGCAAGGGAATAACTGGGTACCGGGAGTCGACGACACCGAGAGAGGCTCGACGTGGAGTCGAAGGCATCAGAAAAAGGACTGGGCACCGGGGTTCTACAGTAACGTGGGATGTTCGACGCAGAGTCGAACGAAGGAAGTCGACAGCAGATAGGAGTCGACAAAACCTGAAGGGGAGACAGGAAGAAAAGTCATACAATCCGGGGTCGATAGCCAGTCGAGCAGAAGCCGTACCAAATCAATAGACAAGAGAGGAGTCAAGAACAAGCCAGGGTCGGTAACACTGGAACAGAAGCCAAATCTGGAGACAAGAGAGGAGTCGAGGATAGCCAGGTCGATAACAGGAATCACAAGAACAGGATCAGAAATCTCACAGTACTGAACGCTTAGATCGCGCACTGATATGAAGGAATCAGTGCTACATATAGGCCAAGAACAAGGGCGTGAACTAGACAGGACGGAGACACAACAAGGGAACCAGAAAATCTGGAAAGGGAACAGAGCAGAAGCTAGGAAAACATGACAAGTGCAAGGTGTGGTTATTATTATGGGGGTCTTTATTTTTATTTCTGATGTGGACTGGAAAAAACAACCAGCAGGTTCAGCCAGGAGTAGAGATATCCTTCATTGTTTACAGAGATTATCTCTTACTCAATTAGTAGAAGAGCCAACTAGATTATTATTTACAAATGGAGAATTGGTATCAGATGTAGCTGTGGAAGAGTGCTTGAACTTCAGTTATCATCAATTGATGTGGTTTATTACAAGGAGAGATACTGAGTTGCTCTACACTAAGATTCTGCATTTTAGAAAGGCTGATTTTTCTAAAATGTTAACATATTTATGTCAGTCTTTAACAGCTTGGAGATCTTTAGATGATGTCCAGAAGAAATTGGATTTTCTGAAATGTGTTTTATTAAAGGCAACAGAGCATTGCCTTGGATTTGTCATTAATGGTAAAAGAAAAAGAAAATAATTGTGGTTCTCCACAGAAGTGGCAGATATAGTAAATGAGAAACAAGTAGCATTTAGGAAGATAGGTATGTGTATAAGGTTAGGCTGAAAGAGAATAAATGCTTTATTAAATTGCCACAGAACACACAGAGAAGAAAATTGCTATATAATATATAAAAGGGGAAAAATATTTTTTTAGCTATATAAGTGAAAGGAGGAAAATGAAGCAAGAAATAGTTAGACAGAAGACAAAAGCTGGAAGGCATGTAAATGAGGCTAAAGGTCTAGCTGACTGTCTCAATCGATAGTTCTGTTCAGTTTTTACAGCGGAATGTGAAGGGAAGGGACCTCTGGTAGAATAAAGAAATAGCAAAACATGGGAAGCACGCATGTTTACAGAGAAATTCTATGGTAAAAACAGATAAATAAACGTAACCAGATGGGACACCCCCAAATTTATTAAAAATAACTTAGGAGTTTGTTCTGGAAAAACCTGTAGTCAATCAGAATTAATCAATCAGTCACTTTTGACAGGAGAAGTTCCATAGGATTGGAAGGTAGCAAATGTAGTACCGCTTCACAAAAAAGGTAGCAAAGAAAGAGTCTGGCAGCTACAGACCAATGAGTCTTGCATTAGTTGTGGGAGAATTGATGGGAACATTAATGGAAACCATGCTAAAGGAAATAATTGTTAACTATCTGAATTTAAATGGCTTTCAAGATCCCAAACAGCACAGGTTTACAGCAGGGAGATCTTGTCAAAGTAACCTCATAGACCAGGAGGGAGAAATAGATACAGCTTATCTAGATTCCAGTAAAGCATTTGACACTGTCCTCATAGAAGACTCATGAGTAAATTATAGTATTTGGGTCTGGATGTAAAAATAGTTGAATATTAAGGCAATGGTTGAGTGACAGGAGACACAGAGTTGGAGTCAATGGAGAATAATCAGAAGAAGGTTATGTCTCTACTTGGGTCCGTTCTTTTTATTAGTGATACTGCAAAATCTCTTTGTGATAAGGTATGCCTTTTTGTAGATGATACAAAGATCTGCAACAGGGTACACATTTCTGGGGGAATAAGTCAAATGATAAATTATTTAGGTTATATAGAAGAATGGATGTAAGGGTGGCAGATACTGTTTAATGTTGGTAAATGTAAAATAATGCACTTGGGACATAAAAATCCAAAGGCAGAATATAGAATTAAGGGTACTGTTCTGTCAGAGACAACAGAGGAAAGGGATTTAGTAGTGATTATTTACGATGACTTAAAGGTACGCATGCAATGTAAAAAAGCAGTTGGAAATGTAAGCAGGGTTCCGGGTTGTATAGTTAGGGACATTAGCAGCACAAAAAGGCAATTGGTCATGCCCCTTTACAGATCTCTGGTTAGACCTCACCTCACCAGAGAAATGCTAGAGATCATTCAGAGAAGGGCTACTAAAATGGTGAACAGTATATAAGATAAGAAATATCAGGATAGATTAAAGGGATAGTAATACTTCATTTTATCTTTATTTTATTTTGTAGGCATTAAAAAAACATGAAGAACGATATAAGTCTTATCTCTCAAACCTTTATGGTTTAAGAGATATTCACAAGCAAAGTATCCCCCACCCTGTTCAGCCACATCAGAAGGGAGGTGCCCAGGTAGACTGCAGAGAGGGACAATCTTCATTTAAGATAAGGGAAAAAGCTGATAAACTTGTCAAGGGGGGAAGGGCTTTCATTCTTTACATACAAAGAAGATTGTCCCCTGCTGTTATCTGTCTGGTCTTACAACCAGATTCACATCTGAGAAGAGATGGCTTACACTAGGAAAAAGGGGCGGGAGGGGGAAACTTTGCTTGTGAATATCTCATAAACCATAAAGGTTTGAGAGATAAGACTTATATCATTCTTCCTGTTTTTTTAATGCCTACAAAATAAAATAAAGTTAAAACGAAGTATTACTATCCCTTTAAAGGATCTGAACATGTATAGCTTGGAAGAGCGAAGAAAAATAGGGGATAGGATAGAAACTTTCAAGTACATGAAGGAATTCAACAAAGTGCTGGAGGGAAGTACATTTCAAAGGAGTAGAAATATTCGGAGAAGAGGCCATTGTTTAAAACTAGAGGTACAGAGGTTTAGATGCAATGTAAGAAAGTTTTACTTCACTGGAAGGGTGGTAGATAAGTGGAATAGCCTACCAGAATAAGTGGTAGAGGTTAAAAGAGTGAGGAATTTTAAGCATACATAAGGCTATCCTGAACATAAGACAAGACCAAGAAGCAAATAAGGTTTGAGGTTTTTACAGTAGGAAAAAATATCAAGACTAGGGGCTTGATACTATACCTACTGGTAAAAAAAGTGGTGACGGTGGTCTAAACGCACAGCATACTATCAACCATGTTGTAAACATCCAGTGTGCAGTAAATTTGAACAATGGGCGACCAAAAAAAGTCCAGGCAGATCAACAGAAAACCGCTAGCAAGGTTATGCGGTCAATGTTATCGCAAATTAAAGGGGATCTACCACCCCTATACAAGTTTGTCTTAATAGTTATGTTATATAGTGAATATGTTGAATACCGTATTCATTTTTTTTTATCACTATTTTGCCGAAATTCAAGGAATTAATACCGCCCTACACCCTACTTCCGGACGGTATCCTTTTAAAAGGACACATTCACCATGTTAACTGCATAAAAATGGCTACAAGAGAATCTCGCACTGCATGACAGCGCGATATTCTCATGTAGCCTAGTGAATGACCGCATATAGAATAATTATAGAGCTGGTGATTCTCTTCACCTCCCAGCCACGCTATTGACTATATGTGCATTCCATCCCCCAATCTTATATCTGCATCCACCGAGCAGTCTTTTAGAAGTAAAGACATGATGTCTAAGAGATCCAAATATTGACATACTCGCAGTATAATATAGCAGACTAAATAAAGTCAAAGTTAAACCTGATTTATGACAGGCTATTAAACCAAAACCTACACAAATACATACGTGAGCTGCTCCTGCCTCTCTCTCCCCTTCTCTGCGTGCAGAATGACAGGGGGGAGTAAAGCACACAGAGAAGAGGAGAGAGCAGCAGGAGTGGCTCACATATGTATTTGTGTAGGGGTTTTGGTTTAATAGCCTGTACATAAATCATGTTTAACTTTGACTTTTTTTATTCTGCTATAGCATAGGAGAAGAGACTCACCAGCTCTATAATTATTCTATGTGCAACCATTCACTAGGCGACATGAGAATCTCAAACTGTCATGCAGTGCAAGATTCTCATGTCATCATTTTTATGCAGGCGACATGATGATTCTGTTAAGTGGTCTCAAGCTCTTTTGCGTGCTACCTTTTAAAAGTGACCCCTTCCGGACAGACTGCAGTTAATAGCTCTGTACCACAGTCTGTCACTCTGCCTCTGCTCCCCTCCCTCTATCCAGCCTCCTCCGATGATGGAGGCTTTCTGCCTGTAAGCTGGAGTGGTCTCTGGCCAATGAGAGCTCTCCAGCTTACAGGCAGAAATCCTCCATCATCAGAGGAGGCCGGATAGAGGGAGGGGAGCAGAGGCAGAGTGACATACTGCGGTACAGAGCTGGTAACTGCAGTCTGTCTGGAAGTAGGGTGCAGGGCAGTATTTATTCCTTGAATAAAAAAAAAATCAATACAGTATTCAATATATTCACTATATAACATAACTATTAAGACAAACTTGTATAGAGGGGATAGATCTCCTTTAAGTGGAAACATTTTCTGCCGGTAATCCTGCACCATCAACCTGAGGCGTAGAATCCACAACTCCTGATAAAAACCATAGTTGACTAAAAAAAAATAAGCAGGTTAGAATCCACACACGCATGCTCCTTAAGTCACAAACAAAGGGAGTACTGTCAGGTTAGGCCCTTAAAGCACAGCCAAACACATCTGAAACATGCCTCTAACTCCAACATACAGCTTCCTGCAACACAAGAACCTCTTGAATATCAAAGGGGTGTGAAGAAATCAGGATTCAATGTGTTGAATACGTCCTGGTCCACAAGGGATAAATACAGGCCAAAAAACAGATACCTAAACAATCAAGGTATTCACTTCTGTCCATTACAGTGGGAGGGAGTTGCAACAACCACATGTCCTGCACCTCCACAAACCACATTCTCTGAAATAATGTGCCCTCTTGGTTGACTGTTATTAAAACCTCTACTGTGCCTGTGAACATATCATGTTGTGTGCATAACAGCTAATCTACATGAAGTTATCCCTTTTAATGCCAGAGGGGTACACAACGCATTACTCTGTAATGAGTGGCATTGGCATACCCTACTGGCACTCAGAGGGTCAAGATTTTTATGGGAAATTAATTGAAAGTAACAAACTGGAGGATAGTTTATATATTTTCTATGCATGGGATTTTCCCAGAAAAAGTCACAAACTGTATTTTTTCTGTGAAAATCACTGTGAAAAAAGGGACTTTTCACCCATTCTATATTATAATTCAAACATAAGTATGTTTGTCAGATGCCGTCATACACAGTAGAGACGTCTGTGCACGTTGCAGTCATGCACAATACAGTCTGCCCTCGCTGCGGCTGATATGGAACAGTGCTCTCCGAATTCACACAGGAGTCCTCTCTGCGCAGGTCCCAGGAAGGTGCGTAGAGAGGACTACGGTCTGAATTCGGACAGCCCAGCTCCGTATCTGTTGCGGCGCAGGCAGTCAGTACTGCGCATGACTGCAGCACCGCCAATGTTGGTCAGTGTACATGGGCTTTAAAACTAATCTCTAATAAAAGATCATGCAGAGGTTAAAAAGAATATTATTAAAGGGACAGTATATAGTAATAGGCATGATGATATATGAAATAACATCTCTTAAAAAGCCTTTTCCTGAACCACTCTTTTTTTAACACATTATTCCATAGTCTTGCCTTTGTAGAGCCATTCAATAGCCTAATGAAAGGAGGATAATTATTATAAATTAACACATATTAAATGTCATAAAGCCAATATTAAGGCATCAGCTTTAACAAGGAATCATCATTTACCTAGTTTACAGATTGCACAATGCCAAATAAGCTGATTTAACTGTATGGACAGAGGCAACTTAATATGTACTGTAATATTAAACCTCAGGAAACTGAGAAATTCTCAAATTTTGCCAATGTGAAAAAATATGAATATGTTCAGGACAAACCAGTCATTATTTACATGTTTCCAGAATATTTAGAATCTTCCTGGTGGATTTTTTTTTTACACATGAAGTGTTGATACAGGTGCAAAATTGTTCTTTATATCTTAAATGCAGTTGCACATTTGTACAAATTGCACAAAAGGCCAAAACACATTATATCTATGCTGTTATTCCAGATTGTGGGTCAACAACATTCTTTTTTGATTGCTAATGTTTTATTGTCTTTTAGTATACATTGGAATAATAATGGTAATTTATGCAGATATTTTGCATGCATAACAAATAATGAGAAACACCTGCAGTATTTCCCTCTTTCTCTGAGTTTAGCAACTAATTATATTTTAAATAATGGCTACCATTGAACACAATTATCCAAATCACTTTAAGTAATGGAATCTTTTTAAGGTGTTTCAGAAAATTTTATAACACTTTTTAAATACTCTTTTATTCTAATGTGCAAATTAGAAACCAGAAGGCCAACATGTACATATCCTGACTAAAAATGAAGCAAAATGTGTTTTGTTTAAATCTATATTCATCAAAGATTAACCCTATTTGACTTAAAAACGACATATATACAAGATAGCTCTTGTATGTGGATTTCCAGTAAATCAATATTCAAATGATGGGCTTTATGCAAAAAGCTAAAGGGGAGCAGTTCTGGAGCAAACCCTTTGCATAATTGGTGACATTACCAATCCCCACGGATTTAAATGGGGCTTTAAACTCCCAGAATGTTTAAGAGTATCAATGCTTTGCTTTGTAATTCTATAGCATTCAAGGGGTTTAAATCAATGTGCATTTAGGGAACTTTTATTTGGCCCCTGTGGTGCAGTTGGTATGCTCCAGAATTGCTCATCGTTTGCTTTCTACATACAGCCCTAAATATATTATTCAGTAATATTTGCCTTCTATATTGTCTTGGATGCCGAAAAGGCCTCTAATCCATTGTAAAACATCAAAGGGGGTTATATCAATAGTTGCATCATTATGCCTTATGTTTGAAGCCAAGTAGGAAGAACAATATTTAAAACTGACAGAATACTAATTTTGATACAGAGATTTGAATCAAATAATAAATTAACTTTACTAATGTTTATACAATAATAATTACTACAGTGAAAAGCAACCTACTTATATATACAGGTAGACTGCATTTTGATAAGCAAAGTTAGAGCTTCTAAAATGATACTGTAGGCCACAATAAATTGTCCTTAACCCATTGAGTGCCAGAGGGGTACACAATGCATTGCAGAAAAAAGCATGATATTTCAGTTTTTCCTCTGGAAATTCAAGCCCATAGAGAAACCCATAGATTTTCCTCCTTTTTGTTAAGATCACAGAATTTCCCACAAGAACGGTTCCATTTTCTGCCTATGGTTGTGAAACTTCCTGCTCCCAAACTACAAAAGTCCAGCATTTCCCTGCCATGAAGCATGGTGTAGAATAGGCAGGAAAGAGTATGAAATGAGACAGGTATATATACAGAGAGAAAGAGAGACAATAAATGTAAAATAAATATTAATATAAAAGTAAAGTTGTTTCAAGTGACCACCAGTGGCAGAAAAAAGAGAAAGTGGAAGGACACTAATGCTACTGATTCAGAGGAGGAGGAGGAGAAGGAGGAAGTCAGCAACATTCCTCAGACTCAGTGTTGCCTAGTACCCTGACATTGTATGTTATCTGGGGGGAAATATTCAAGAAAGAAGAAGAAGAAGAAAGCTATTCTTCTTCATCTGTCCCCTCACTGAAATCATTGGTGTGGGAATATTGTTCCCTTGGACCAGGTACAGTGCAGTCATCAGCAACTGTATTGTGTACTATGTGTGATAAGGAGGGGACACACCCTGGCACTAGGGATGGGGGAAAATTTTCTCCTCAACTGAAATTGCCGAATAAAGTCTCTTTCCACTTTGCAAATAATTTCCCGCAAAAAGTGCAGATTATCTGCTTTTTTCGCCTAGCTCATTCCATTGAAATCAATGGGAACATTGAATTTATACACAGCACATAGCAAATATTATTATATTACCCAAAGGCATAGTATAAAAGGGGCATGAGGTTGCAGAGGCGTAACTAGAAGCCTCTGGGCCCTGGTACAAGAAGTGCCATGGGTTCCCCCTGACCACTTTGGCCCCCCTCCCCACCACATTGGCCCCCCTGACCACACTGACCCCCTCCACAATGCCCCCATCTCCTACCTGGAGCTCCTGTGTGGTCCTTTTAGTAATGCAAAGCATTGGGAAATGATGTCATCTCCCAGCGCTCTACATTACTAGAGTGCCGGCGGGAGATTGTGAGCACCAGGCGGAGGGGTCACAGGGGGAGGCCGGGCCCCTGGAGTGCACTGGCCTGGTCACAGGTGCGACCCCTATAGTTACGCCACTGTGAGGGTGCCTGTGTTGGTGGGGTGTGGGGAAAGAATCAGTTGAACAGGGAATTTTTTTGGGAGGATTTGTTTACTGGGATTGGGGGCAGTAAATAAAAAAATAAATCCTAAATACAATAAAAAAGCCCATAAGACATGGTATAAAAGGGGTCTGAGGAGGGTACCTGTGTTGGTGGGTGGAGTCTGGGGAATTAATCAATTGAACAGGGAATTTATTTTGGCGGGGAGGTTCTTGACTGGTATTGGAGGGCAGTTAATACAAAAATAAATATGATAAATTAAGACATTTGTATGGAAAGTGATAGAGACAGGAACCCCCTGACATAAGCTGTCACTGGGGTGGTCTTGACTTTATAGAGTATTTTGTAGAGGATGATTTGTTAGATTTGTTGTTAGAGGCCCAAGCCCAGAGGAAACATTTATTTGTAGGACTTAGACTTATTAGAAACACTAGCCCTGAAGAAACGTTGATTTGTAGAACTTAAGCTTGTTTGACACAAGCCGTAAGGAAACATTAATTTGTAGAACTTAGGCTTCTTAGAAACAAACCTACAAAAATTGTCTTTTTTTTTTTTTTTTTTTTTTTACTTTTGAAGGACTATTTTTTTTTTTTTTTATTTCTTCAAGCACAAGCCCTAAGACACATGCCCTACTGGCCTAGTGCCAGCAGGTGATGTTGGCCAGTGGCCACTGGCCATTGTCAAATGTCCTCCTAACATGAGTCCATAATTGTGGAATTTGCAGCTGCTGTGCTTGCTGCTGTTGCTGCTGACTGAGTTGTTTAAGCAACACGATGATTAGGCAGCTGAAAGAGAATGGTATCAATAATAGCAGTAATATGGGTGATGGAGGATGAAGGCACCATTTGCCATGACTAGCTCCAGTGATGCACCTGAGGCAGTAGCAGCACAATAAGTAGTCCCCAGTCTATGTGGAGAAAATAAGATGTTGGCTAATAATTCTTCTCCAACTGCCCCTCCTCCAAAATAATGGGTGTGTTGTTATTAGAAATTATAATTCTTTTCCCTTGAGAGCAGGAACTGTGCCTTTCATCAGCAACTGCAATGTGCACAGTGCGTGTGGTAAATAACACCTGGCAGAACTGTATCCAAACACCATGACAGCAGAACCCAAGTACTGCCGCTGTCACTATACTCCTTGTCCACATCCCACTAAGGACACATGACAACTTGCTGACAGTTTAATAGTAATGATGAAACCTCCCTGCCACCATCTTAGCATATTCTGTGGAATGGAATCTCCTCAGATGCCAATTGATGCCCTGCTTGCGATTCTCCTCCAACACACTGTCATGTGGGATCAGTGCACCACACAGTGTGCAATGGGTAGACATGAACTGCCACATCCTAACATCAACAGAGTGGCTATCATTTGGTGGGGAAGGTAACAATGAACAAGGTGGATTGGCAGAAGATGTAGTTACCGTAGAGGAAGAAGGTGATGGCGAGCTACTTGTATCACTCATCATGGAACTTCCAGTCTCTGCCTAGGTTTCTCTATTCTTCCTCTACTTTGATCTCCACCACGCCTCTTGTTGCCTTTCTGGAGAGTCAGGGGGTACAGCAACAGCAGTGCTCGATTTCTGTGGTGAGTGTTTGTCTTTAACATGTTTGACATAAATTTCATGGTGTCTGTTATCAGGGCAGTTGTGCCAAGGAGCTTTCCCTCCTTTCTCCTTCTCACTGACTTGCCTCAAAATTTTGGCCAATGGGAAAATAATGTGAGGATTTTAATCGCTAGTTTTAAAGCAGATTTTCCCGTGAGAAAGGTGGACAACAATGTGGTTTTCAAGGGATTTCTCTTGGGAACACAGCGAGAGCTTTCAACCACACCTACCAGGCACATGTGCTTTCATTATCACCTTTGCCTCTGTTACTCCCCCTACCAGCTGAGAGCAACACTGTAGATGTGAGGATCTGGCATTTCATGTCCACCCATTGCACACTGTGCAAAGCAATCAAATATGTAGTATCAGGGAGAATATGTGGACATCCCAACCCGCTGAATAAGCTAATCTGGTGGAAAGGAGAATTCATTATTTTTATTGTCTTCTTGGCATTGTGTGTCTTTAATGGAGCAGACAAAGGTTGTAGGGACAGCAGTACTTGATTTATTGGGAGACGGTTTTACTTGGTCAACCTAAGCATCAAGGTGTTTGGTTGTAGTGTTGCTTGTTGATGCTTTATATGAGAACAGAAGTGTTACTGTTTAGTACATTCAGAAATGGAAGGTTTTGGTAAAACACAGTTTTATCAGCACACAAAGAATAACAGTAACCCTCGTGGGTCCAGTATACAGATGAATAGAAAACTGACACAGGACAGGTTACAACAATATGATTAACCCACATGGGTTCAGTATGTAAGGACAATATACAATACTGACACAGGTCAGGTACAGTTCGTATGATACAGTGTGAATATGTCAGAATGATACTATTAGGCCAGGAACAGCTAATTGGCCCTAATAGTGGATGGCCCACAGTATACTCTCTACGCAGAGAGTGACAATAGCGACTGTAATCACAAAGGAACAAGTGAAGTCAGGATATGAGACTGGCTACAGGGCACCAGAGGAAGGTGGCTACCAGCGGTATTGTGAACGCCAACCTGGGACTGCAAGGTTTCGTGACCCAAATGCACAGCACCGGATGGTGCAGCGGATCACCAATCTGAGACAGCAATGGATAATGGCCCAAGTGCACGGCACCATAAGGAGCAACGTAACGCCAAACTGAGACTACCGTGGATATAGATCCAAGTGCACTGCACCGCCCCGAAAGGGGTTAACGAACGCTCCGATCTGTGGCAACTGCAGATGTAGGGATAGCCTGAGGCGCCCAATAGTAACCCAACCTCAGGGACAGCAGTAACAGACCAAGCGACCGTGGTGCAACCGGTGACAATACCGGAATGGGAGCAACAGGCACTTATGAGAGAACGGGTCATGGACAGGACTATCTGCATAGAACCGAGGCAACCGGATGTTTGGTACAGACCAAAGAGAGCGTGTAAGTAACTCTGGCCGCACAGCAGGAGCGGGACGTCTTCCAAGCAGGAACAGTACACAGAGCAGGAACTTCAGCCTAACCAGGTCGGTACACGGAGCAGGAACATCAGTCAATCCGGGTCGGTACACAGAGCAGGAACATCAGTCAATCCGGGTCGGTACACAGAGCAGGAATGTCAGCCAGTCCAGGTCGATACACAGAGCAGGAACGATAAACAGGCAGAATAGTCAGGCAGTCCGGGTTATACAGTGGTATCATACGAAAGTAACGGAACGAGCACTAGGCAACGGAAACACTACGAAAGGGCAGCACATAAGTGACAGCCCAGAGTATTTAAAGGCTGTCACTGGGAGGAGCAAAGACACCGTAGCCAATAAAAGGTATCAGGAAGTAAACATGTGTCAAAATGTTGCCCGTACAGCACGGGCACCGTGATAAGAAGTTATCAGTTGTTATACCTTTCCAGTTCTAGTCCTTATTTAACAATGCTTCCTTGCTCACTGTACTGCAGTTGCTGATGACATGGTACAGTTTCTTCCTGATCTCAAACAAAAAAGTAAATTCCAACACACCCATGATTTTAGAGGAGGTGCCGGAGGAGAAGCATATTTGGCTAACTTCCTCTCTATAGATGCACCCGAAGTGGTGTGGGGCTTGTTGTGGTGTTGTTGCTGCTGCCTCAGTAGCACCACTATGGCTAGTGTCAAGTGGAAGCATCATAGTGCCATCGCCTGTCTCATATCAGTGCTGATGTACATGCATCAGCCTATTACTGCTTAGATGACTCAGCAGCAGAAATTACAAAAGCAACAAATGCCCGAACATCCCAAATGGTGGGTGCCATTGCATGGCATAATGTTTCTGGTGGGGGTTTGCCACCACCATCTATCACTGTTGGCACTAAGTCAGTATTACATAGAATTTATTTTTCAGGGCTTGTTTGTCTCTAGTCTGAGGTCTACAATAAAACTTTTTCTCAGCTTTTGTTTTTGGCAATTCTGAGGCATTCAAACTTTTTTTTTCCAGGACTAACCTTCTTTGAATTCCACTTTCAATATTTTAAAGCCAAGTGTAGGATCATTCCTTGTTGATATTGTTGCTGCTGCTGGTATAAACCCTTTGCTGACCATGATTTCTGCCAGTTTCTTTGGCCCTAACTTTCTATCTTTTCTTCTTCACAATGCAACCCTCCACTCAATCTATAAGCAAATCTTTCTATTCTTGGAGTATCAGCCTTAAAAATGTACTTTTATTATAATTTAGTTAATTTAAGGCTGATGCTCTATATTTTGGGGCCCCAATTTTGCAGAACTGGTCTGGTTTACAGCATTGGCTCCCAGCCCCTCCATAATCGTAGAGACTGGTCTGCTTAGAGCTGTAGTTTCTTTGATTTGTTATATTCATTTATGACTTACTGCACTATTCACAACAATTCAGACACCGCATGTTTGTCAAAAACTGATCACTCTTTGGCGGTAATTCAGAAATGTTATGTTTTAATGGACACTATGCAAGAATCCTGCTCAAAGCATGCTAATGTCCTTCAGTAGCTGGTACATGTCTGCACTGCCATTGTGCTAAGATTCATCAGCCGTGTTCCTTAGTTTTTCTGCAGTAAATATATCAGTGGAAGAATCTCACTAATTCCTTTGACTAACCAGCAAGGTAGCCTCCTCAAAAGGTTTCAGCAGCTTACACACATCACACATTAGTTGCCGTTGCCCAGGTGACAAAGAAGCCCCCTCCAAAGCCTTCCAGTTTTTAATTGTGTACTCACTAATCGACTTATTCTTCTTGTACAAACACTCTAGCATGCGCAATGTGGAACTCCAGCTGGTAGAGACCTTTTTTTCAGCTGGTAATAGGGCAGGTCATTACTTTCTTGTACTGAATATAATTAATTGTGAGAACTGTAGGAGGGGGTAATATGGGCACAGATTGTGCAGGCAATATTCACCATCTTCATGAGGGTTTTGGATTATGTGAGGAATGTTGTCACAAGTAAATTTATGATGTGGGAAAAACAGGGTAGATGCACCATATAACCTATTCTAAAGGCAGTTATTATGTTGGAGCCATTATCAGTAGACATAAAACCATGTTTCATGCCTCTATCACCTACTCTAGTTTATTTAACAAATCCATGGTTTACTGGTATTGTATTTCAAAACTCTGTATGCCAACTGGAGGGAGGGAAACCTAATGAGCAGTGACAGTCATATAGTCTGTAGTCTGACTGTTTGTACACTTATCTGTTGTCAGGTGGATTTTCTTACCATATGAAGTTTCCAGTCCTTTGTCCACCACACTAACCACCTGCGTGTACAATTCTTGCGCAGCTATCCTTGAAAAATAACTGCAGCTTGGGATATGCCAGCGAGGTACAACACACGACAGACATCAGTTCATTAAAACCTCAGTTTTCTTTTCAACAAAATAATAAAGCAACTTGTCATCTGCCACCGTTTCCTCAGCATTGCCATTCCACAGGCATACTTTGAGATTATTTTTGTGATGTTTTTGACTCCTTTCCAAGAACTCATTAAGTGTGGGTTGACAGTACATGGCAGAAGAACTGTGTGATTTAATTGCTTTAACACCAGCAATTCAGTCATACTGCAGTAGGAGCCATAGGTGTTATTTCAAATGAAGGTAATCTTTGCACACTCTCCCACATTATCATTACTATAACGCGCCCCAGAGCCCTGGGTAATTTTAGAAGTGCTTTTGCTTCTGCTAGTTGTGGAACCTTTGACAAACTGATGGTGTGTCTCCAAATCAGACCTTTGGTTGTGCTTCAGGTGGGATCTTAATGAGGAGGAGCGTAAGTGTGAGCCTGTTTCCCCCTACTCACATGCTTCTTATACAGACAGGAGTTAACAATTATTTAGCATTTGAATCTTGAGTGAAATATCTTCTGTTTCTCACCGTCAGATGCAGCAGTTGGTTTAACTGCTACACTTTCTTCCATCAGCCATCAACACTGGAATGCAACGCTTTGTGATCCTAAGTGTTCTTAGATTTCTTTTAATATTACTGGTGGTGATAATGAACAGCCACCTCAGGAGGAGAATGATCATCCTATTTTTTGCACATGCTGATTCAACCATGACTGCAGTCAGTTTTTGGACTACCACTTTACTTATACATTCCAGCTTTGCTTCTACTCCTTTTACCCTCCCCCTGCCCCAGTACATTTATTAGATATTATTAAAATAGTGTGTATGTGTATTTATACATAGAAGAACACAACAGAACTGATTTATATGATATCTTGCCCTTTATAAAATAGTCTATATCTTCTAGTAGAAACCTCAGTCACTGCTCATGTCAGGGTCCTTGTCTCGGTAACCTATCAGTGAATTATTTTGAACATTAAAAAAAACCTGTCCCTAAACCCTATTCCTGTCACTGTCACATAAAAAAGGTTCCCTGTTTAATTGCTTCTTCTCTCAGACTTCCATAACGCAGAGATAACAAGATTAGGAAGAAACTTGGTTCACAGTTGCCTGTGTCTTCCCAGTCAGTCACACAAAATGTTGGGGTATTTGGGGTAAATCTTCTTTGCTCCCTCTTAACACATAGATTAAAGCCATATCAGGAAGGAACTTGGATCATGGCTGCCTTTCTCAGTCAACCAAGATTTTGGGTAAATCTTCTTTCACCTTTCACACTCCCCCAGAGTGCCCTCAGAGTCCCCATACACAGAGAGCACATTTCCTGCCAACAATTTGACTCCCTATATTACACTCCAACTTTGCTTTATTTGCATATGAAAAAGCTCAAAATTGTGCTGCTCTTTCTATTTCTCACAAACACAGAATGGTATACTATGGGAACCATTTTTATGCTTTGCCTGTTTGAAAAGAAGGAAATGTGTGATGTGGTGGTGAAATTCAATCTTTGCCATTGAATTCATGCATGGCCGCTGAATTCAATGCAATGAGCTAGACAGGTAAAAGTGGAAAAATTGGCACTTTTCACAAAACAATTCCTGGTTGTCAGGAAGTGCCATTTTTCTCCTGTTTCATTTTTCAGGTAAACATTTTCACACATCCCTAGTTTTCTCTTCAGTTCCAGAATCACCACAGATTGTGCTACATTCCACTTTCAATACTCAAAAAAGAGCACAAAATATGTGCCTATACTGAAGAAGTGATAATCATTTCCTATCCTCCTGGTTTTTACTCCCTCCAGTCAGACACTACTGAGTACTCAGCTGTCTGTGGAAAACTTTCTGCTCACCTCTATACTTCTTTTTCTGCCAATGCCATGGGATTCCATTTGATTAGGAATGGATGAAAAGTAAAAACAAAATTTTCTGCAGGAAATTTCTATCTTTCCAGCAAAATTTTCCACTCATACTTATACATAAAATTTTCATTTTGCCATTGCCAAGGAAATTCCCATGACAAATTTGCCATTTTTGCCCATGTTTCCTATAGCTGCAAGATTTCCTGGAGCAATATATCACGGTGCCTGTGATTGCTGCATTTTTATGTCTATTACCGGTAAAGGGCTCCCATTGGCTGTCTGCCTTTAGCCCGCCTCACATTGCCTATTTAAACTGAGTCTGGGCACCCTTTGGTTGCCCTTTCGTAGTGTCTCTGATTGCATCCACTTCCACTATGCTACAGAAGCTTATTGGGCCTTTTTGCTGTGTTCCTGAGTTCCTGACTTCATCCTGTTCCTGAGCCTCCTGTCTGCAGTGCTGGTTCCAGTGCCTGTTCCGGCTGAGTCTTCTGAGGTTGCTGTTTCCTGCTGCCAGCCTTCTTGACGTTCCTGATCCGGTTGATCGTCCTTGCTGGTTCCTGTTCATCTCCTGGGTCCAGTTCCTGCGTCTGTGGCGACTTTCTTCTTCGTTCGCTTCGGTGACATTCTCTGTTGGTTAGCAGCGTGTGGACGCTGGTTCGCTCCACAAGCCTTGCGGCTATACTATACTGTCTGTTGGTTTCCAGCGCACGAATGCTGATTCGCTCCACAAGCCTTGCGGCTATTCATACTGTCTGTTGGTTTCCCAGCGTGCGGACGCTGGTTCGCTCCACAAGCCTTGCGGCTATATTATACTGTCTGTTGGTTCCCAGCGTGCGGACGCTGGTTCATTCCCTAAGCCTTGCGGCTATATTATACTGTCTGTTGGTCTCCAGTGTGTGGCGCTGGTTCGCTCCACAAGCCTTGCGGCTATACTATATTGTCTGTTGGTCTCCAGTGTGCGGATGCTGGTTCGCTCCACAAGCCTTGCGGCTATACTATACTGTCTGTTGGTCTCCAGCGCGCGGACGCTGGTTTGCTCCACAAGCCTTGCGGCTGTACTATTCGGCCTGTTAATCCCAGCGTGCGGACGCTGGTTCGCTCCATCACTTTTTAGACAATACTATAGCTTGTAGATACCAACGCGCGGGCATTGGTTTGCTCCATGACCTGTGGGTTATTGATATCCTGTTTGATGGTTCCCAACATAAGGGCGCTGGTTTACTTTCTCGTCTCTTTACACAGATAATTGATGGTTCACTGTGTGCTGTCCAGTCCTAGATAGCCAGTTACTCCTACAGTACATGGGTACTGCGGTGTACCGACTACAAGGTGTTACCACTGGATCTTGCAGCCTATCAATTACAACTAGACTGTCAATGCCATCTGACAGTTGTTAGGTCACTGTGGTTGACACCTGCTCTTTTGGGCTGCCTTGCCCGGTGTATTGGTAAGGCCGGTAGAACCTTACGTTATTCCATCCTGAGGTTGCCTTACCCGGTATTGGCAAGGCCGGTAGAGCCTACTGTAGTGGTATACTTTTGGCTGCCTTGCCCGATATATTGGTAAGGCCGGTAGAACCTTTTCATTATTCCATCTTGAGGTTGCCTTACCCGGTATATTGGCAAGACCGGTAGACCCTACTCCTTGGATTTCCATTAAGCTGCCTTGCCCGGTATTTTGGCAGGGCTGGTAGAGCCATTTATCTCTTACTCACACAGGCTGTCTTGCCCAGTATATTGGCAGGACCGGTAGAGTCTGAATTACTATAGTCCTACTATTTACCATTCTATGTATTTTACGTATGTGTTTAAAATCCTATGAGATTATCTTAATCTTTTCAATAAAGTTGTGTTTTTACCTAACCTTGCATCTGAGAGTCTTAACAAACCGTGACACAATACTACTACTGCTGCTACTGAGGGCCGAAACAGAGAGTTCAACAGCTGAAAGTAAATTTTTTAGCAAGCTGAGTCCTACAGCAGCATATGTGTTGGCAAAAATGTTAGCAGGCTGTGTCCCTTTGTCATTTCCCCACAACATTAATCACCTGTATGGCACAGCCATCTTTGAAAAATAATTACAGCTTGGGATATAACAGCAGGGTACAACACAAGACATCAGTTATTTAAAGCCTCTGTTTTCAGCAAAAGAAAAGGGCAGCATGTTAACCACCAACATTCTTGCAATTCTGACATTACACGAGATTACTTTTGAATTATTTTTGTGCATTTTTTTTACCTTTTTCAAAGAAACTCAGTGTGGATTAGCAGCATATGGAAGGAGAAATTTGCAGCTTAATTCTTTTAACAAATTTACTAGTGGTGGTTTTTGTCAGTGCAGGTGGTGGTGGATGTGTATATGGGGACTATATGATTCTTGACACCTCCAATTAACTTAGAGTCATCCTGCTCCATGCCTTGCATTTCGAAACAGCAACAATAGGATGCCTCTTTGTCGTTGTTAAGAAGGAATGTATTGTATTACTCCATTATTATCACATTCCCTTTGGTGCTATGGAATTTTAGAAGTACTTCTGCTGCTAGTAATGGCACATCTGATGTTCTGCTGGTGTGTTACTGAATCAGACTTGTAGTTAGGGGGATCTCAATGAGGGTGTACCTAGATGGGATTCTGCTTCCTACTGATTAGTGTTGAGCGAGCGTGCTCGGCCGATGCTCGGATCGGCTCGAGCATCGCTCTGCTCGGCACATGGCGGTACTCGTACGAGTACCGCCATGTGCTCGCCCGACAAGCTCGGGTGAAGAGGATCTGTGCCGGAAGAGGCACAGATCCGAAGAAGCTCCGCTGGACCACCAGGGAATGGAGGTACGGGGGCATTGCGGAGATGAAGGGGGCATTGCGGACATGAAGGGGGACATTGTGGAAGAGGGGCATAGACTCTATGCCCCTCTTCCACAATGTCCCCCTTCATCTCCGCTATGCCCGTCTTACACAATGTCCCCCTTCATGTCCGCTATGCCCCTCTTCCACAATGTCCCCCTTCATCTCCTCTATGCCATAGAGGAGATGAAGGGGGACATTGTGGAAGAGGGGCATAGCGGAGATGAAGGGGGACATTGTGGAAGAGGGGCATAGAGTCTATGCCCGTCTTCCACAATGTCCCCCTTCATCTCCGCTATGCCCCTCTTCCACAATGTCCCCCTTCATCTCCTCTATGGCATAGAGGAGATGAAGGGGGACATTGTGGAAGAGGGGCATAGCGGACATGAAGGGGGACATTGACCAGGCACCCTCCGCTCATCAGAGCAGGGGGTGCCTGGTTTGATGCTCGAGTGCTCCCATTGTATTCAATGGGGCTCGGGTGCTCGGCCGAGCACTCGAGCAGCAGGGGGTGCTCGGTCAGAGCACCCGAGCACCCGAGCATCACGGTGCTCGCTCATCACTACTACTGATCACTTATTTTTTAAACAGGCAAAATCTATAGCTTTTGGATAGTGAAAGAGGTAGATTTCACAGACTGAGGGATTCTTGTGGGGTTACCACTACTACTACAGGGGCTAGATGTTGAAGTTGTGCTAGCATTAGATGAAAATGGTGCTGCTTTTCCAACAGCAGCAGAAGAACTAATCTTAACTAGGGCTGTGGATGTTGATGATGAACTGTGTTGCTGTTAACAATAGTGTGAGTGACTGGGTGGGTGCTAGAACTGGAAACAGAAATGCTGGTGGGGTTCTCTGGCATGAAGAGGATGTACTTTTAGCAGGGCTCAAAATTTCCACTCGCCTCCTCGCATTTGGCGAGTAGAAATTGATTGAGGGCGAGTGGAAACTCAGCAGATTGCCTGATGTTTATCACTATCCCGAAGCGTAAAGACAGTGTCCCGGTTCCTAGGGTTCTGCCTCACTTGTCTCTACTACTTTTCTGTCAGTCATATCTCAAGCCACGCATTCCACCATAGAGGCGCGTTAGCAAGCCGGTCCAGCCCCTAATGTGATCATCTGCGGCCAGTCATCTAACAGAGAACTGCAGTAGATGGGAGTTGTTGCTTTAACCCTTTGAGTACCAGAGGGGTACGCAACGCATTGCTTTGCAATGCGTAGTGTACCTCTCTGGCACTCAAAGGGTCAATAGTACAAGCAGAAAATACAACATGAGTGGCTCTGTCATCTCCAGCTTGAGCTCATCAACTGCAACAACAAATATCTAACAAATAAGAAAATTAATGCTTCTGCCTCCAGCCTAAAAGGAAGGTGTGGACCCCGGAGCTGGCTGGCGAGGACGCTGGGGCTGTGCTGCTTCGGTGCCACTTGGGACGGTATCTGTCTGCCGATAAGGTTGGCAGGGTGTTCGGGGCCAGCGAGACCCCTGTGCCAAAATCCCGATTCCTGGTTAGCGCACAAGGAGATGGTCTCTGGGTCTTGCGGTCGGTATTTGGGAGGGTCTGAAGACCGAATTATTTGTTTCTCCCCTTGCGTGTCTCCTGCTGAGAAGCAGGAGATTCAGCTAGCTATGCAATCTAAAGTTGAATAGCGTCTCTCACAAGTGATACATAGAGACTGCCCGAACGCAGCAGGTACCAACGGCTACTGCACATGACTGCATCGGACTGCCATCCAGGGCTCTGTTGACCCTTTAAGCACAGATGATTTTCAGCCAGGTCAGTCTGTAGCCCTGTATCTTGCGGTGACCACGGTACTTTTGTATTAGTGACTTTGTCCACCAAGAATGTAATCTTTTTTGAAAATTACACATTCCTTTAAGGACAAAACGTGTGCAACACCCCATCCCTAATTGTTAACTCTTTGAATGCCATATAAGTATTCAATGCATCACAAGACGCAATGCGTGGAATACCTTTGGCAGTCAAAGGGTTAAAGACAGTGAGGGTACAAAGCCCAGAGCAACTCATCTATCAATTACAAGGTGGGAAGGGTAATTCAGCTGCGGTGGTACATCCCACCAGGGATTAAATGCATTGGCCTCCTTGCTGGTACTCGAAGGGTTAAAACTGGAAGCGGATAATTCTGGCCATGCAAACTTCCCCCTGGCATGCCAAGGGTTAACTCTGGCATAACACAGTACCGCTCTGGTACTGAAGTGTACAATGCCTCTGTGGCATGGAAACGGTTAACACTGGGAGTGTAAAACACCGCTGTGGTTCTCCTGTGATTAGCCCTTTGAGTGCCAGAGGGATATGCAATTTGTTGCGTACACTATTGGCATTCAAAGGGTTAAAGAGAATCGTCCAAAGCATTGCTCCTTATACCCAACTGTTATAAGAAGACTTGCACTGCACATTAGAAACCAGTCACAACAGGTAAATGTCATATTTCAATTCCTCAAGTGTAGTGATGAGCGAGCACCCCAATGCTCGGATGTTCGGGTGCTCTGACCGAGCACCCCCTGAGGCTCGAGTGCTCGGCCGAGCATCCGAGCCCCATTGAAGTCAATGGGAGGACTCGAGCATTACACCAGGCACCCCCTGCTCTGATGAGGGGAGGGTGCCTGGTCCATAGGAAAAGGGCAGAAAAAGATGGAAACACTACAGAAATGGTTCAGGGACAGCATAGGGAGGATGTCTGGATGCACCTTGGACTCCAACATCGCTGCTGGGAACGATCTTTCGCCCGTAGTACGCCATTTTTACAGACTGACCATAAAACACACAAAAAGGAAAATAAAAACGACTTTAGGCGAAAAATTGTTACCAAACAATATTTGCTGTATATTTACTTGTATATCATCTGCAAATTCTCCCAAAAATTTCCTTGATTTTCGGAAGTGAGGCCATGATTAAGAGGGAAACGTGCGCAGAGGCAAATTCTCCCAAAAATTTCCTTGATTTTCAGAACTGAGGCCATGATTAAGAGGGAAACGTGCGCAGAGGCAAATTCTCCCAAAAATTTCCTTGATTTTCAGAACTGAGGCCATGATTAAGAGGGAAACGTGCGCAGAGGCAAATTCTCCCAAAAATTTCCTTGATTTTCAGAACTGAGGCCATGATTAAGAGGGAAACGTGCGCTGAGCTGACCATCTAAAACATTATGGGTGAGGGTCTGCTGCAGAGCTGACCATCCTAAACATTATATGCGAAGGCCCGCTAGTGAGCTGACGCTATAAAACATTATATGAGAGGGCCCGCTAGAGAGCTGACCCAATAAAACATTATATGAGAAGGCCCGCTGGTGAGCTGACCTATATAAAAATTGTCAAACAGGGCCCGCTGGTGAGCTGGCCCTATATAAAAATTATATCACAGGGCCCGCTGGTGAGCTGGCCCTATATAAAAATTATATCCCAGGGCACGCTGGTGAGCTGGCCCTATATAAAAATTATAGTACAGGGCATATGGAAGAGGAGGAGGAGGATGAGAAGATTAAGAGTCAACCATATACCCGTTTTTTGGGTGGAAGGGGTGAATGGGAATACAGAGTATTCCCATCATTGTAAATAACATATATAAAGTGAGTTTATGTTCCCCCGGGGCTTTCCTCCAGTGGAGTGGAGAAGTCAGGGGAAATCCAGGCCTTGTTCATTTTTATAAGTGTCAACCTATCAGCATTGTCGGTGGAAAGGCGGATACGCTTATCTGTTATGATGCCACCAGTAGCACTAAATACCCGCTCAGACAGAACGCTGGCGGCAGGGCAGGCCAGCACCTCCAAGGCGTAGAGTGCCAGTTCATACCACGTGTCCAGCTTGGACACCCAGTAGTTGTAAGGCACAGAGGGATCATTGAGGACGCTGACACGGTCTGCTACGTACTCCTTCACCATCTTCCAAAACTTTTCCCTCCTTGTGACACTAGGCTGCGCATCAGGGTGAGGGTGCTGGCGGGGTGTCATGAAGGTGTCCCACGCCTTGGAGAGTGTTGCCCTGCCTTTCTCGGAACTGCTGTGTGCTCCCCTTTTCTCCCCTTCTCGGTTGGCCAAGGTAGCACGTACTCTGCCGCCAGCGTTGTCAGATGGAAAATTTTGGAGCAATTTTTCAACAAGAACCTTCTGGTATTGCAACATTTTGCTTGTCCTCTCCACCGGAGGAATGAGAGATGAGAAATTCTCTTTGTAGCGGGGGTCCAGAAGGGTGAACACCCAGTAATCCGTGTTGTCTAAAATGCGTACAACGCGTGGGTCACGGGAAAGGCAGCCTAACATAAAGTCAGCCATGTGTGCCAGAGTACCAACAGTCAAGATTTCGCTGTCCTCACCAGGAGGCTGACTCTCAATATCCTCATCCTCTTCCTCCTCTTCTGCCCACCCACGCTGAAGAGATGGAACTAAAGTTCCATGGCTACCCTCTGTAGCGGAGGCAACCGTGTCTTCCTCCTCCTCCTCCTCCTCCTCCTCCGCCTCCTCCAATTGTCGCTGAGAAGACGAAGTGAGGGTGCTCTGGCTATCACCTTGTGTAAGCTCTTCCTCCCCCATTTCCACCTCTTCCACATGCAAAGCGTCGGTTTTAATTGTGAGCAGCGAGCGTTTCAGTAGACACAGAAGTGGGATGGTTACACTGATAATAGCGTTATCGCCGCTCACCATCTGTGTCGATTCCTCAAAATTGCGTAAAACCTCGCAGAGGTCTGACATCCATTCCCACTCCTCACTTCTGATTACAGGAAGTTGAACGGAGAGGCGACGACCGTGTAACAGCTGGTACTCCACTACTGCCCTCTGCTGCTCACAAAGCCGGGCCAACATGTGGAAGGTGGAGTTCCAGCGCGTGCTCACGTCACACAGCAGCCGGTGAGCTGGCAATTGTAAGCACTGCTGCAGCTTCAACAGGCCGGCTGAAGCTGTTGATGACTTACGGAAATGTGCACACACGCGGCGCACCTTGGTCAAGAGATCATGCACATTGGGGTAGGTTTTTAGAAATCGCTGCACCACTAAATTAAATACATGCGCTAGGCATGGTACGTGTGTGAGCTTGCCGAGCTCCAAAGCCGCCACCAAGTTACGCCCATTATCACACACAACCATGCCTGCTTGCAGGTTGAGTGGCGAGAGCCACTGCTCGGTCTGGTGACTAATCCCCTGCAACAGCTCTGAGGCCGTGTGCTGTTTGTCCCCAAGGCAGATCAGCTTCAGCACGGCCTGTTGACGCTTCCCCACTGCAGTGCTACACTGCTTCCAGCTACTGGCTGATGGGGGAGTGGCGGTGTGTGTAGAGAATTCGGAGGTGGAAACGGAGGAGGAGGAGCCAATAACGTAGGTGCTGGTGGAAACCCTGATGGAGGTAGGGCCCGCAATCCTCGGCGTGGGTAGCACCCGTGCCATCCCAGGGTCCGAGTCGCTCCCAGCCTCCACGACATTCACCCAGTGTGCCGTCAGGGAAATGTAGCGTCCCTGGCCACAAGCACTTGTCCATGTGTCAGTCGTTAAGTGGACCTTCCCAGTAACTGCGTTGGTCAGGGCACGGGTGATGTTACGGGACACATGGTGGTGTAATGCGGGGATGGCACACCGGGAAAAGTAGTGGCGGCTGGGGACCGCGTACCGAGGGACAGCTGCTGCCATCAGGCTGCGGAAGGACTCAGTGTCCACAAGCCTAAATGGCAGCATTTCGATGGCCAGTAATTTTGAAAGGTGTGAGGTTAGTGCTATGGCCTGTGGGTGGGTGGCTGGGTACTTTCTCTTGCGCTCAAATGCCTGGGGTAACGACATTTGGACGCTGTGCTGGGACAGGGAAGTGGATGTGGTCGCTGATGGTGCTTCAGATGCTACAGGTGCAGGGCGGGAGGTATGCGGGCCTGCGCCTTCGACAGGCGATTGGCCGGCACCGAAAACAGGGGAAGAGGAGGCAGTGGTGTGGCCTGCAGACACAGGTGGGCGATCCAGGCGTTCCTCCCACTTACTACGGTGCTTGGATGCCATGTGTCGGATCATGCTGGTGGTGGTGAGGTTTCTAGTGTTCATGCCTCGGCTCATTCTGGTGTGGCACAGGTTGCAAACTACAATTCTTTTGTCGTCCGCACTTTCCTTAAAAAAACGCCATACCGCGGAACACCTACCCTTTGGCAAGGTAGATTTACGCAAGGGGGTGCTCCGTGGAACATTTGCGGGCCGGTTTGGTGCGGTCCGCCTTCTTTCTGTAGCCACACCACTGCCTCTTCCAGCCTGTTGCGGTGCTGCAGATGGCTCACCCTCAGGACTGCTGTCATCGCTCGGCTCTACACCTTCCCAGGTGGGGTCAGTCACCTCATCGTCCACCAAGTCCTCCTCCACTTCCTCACTCTGATCATCCTCCTCAAGTCTTGATCCCACCACATACTCAGTCATTGACAACTGTATAACATTCTCCTCAACAAGGTCTTGAGACGGAAATAGTGGTTGATTTAATGGCAACTGTGTCTCATCATCATCATCATCATCATCCACTACTTCCTTTGACCTTAAATGCCGTTCACATCTGTCATCTTCTTGTGATTGGGTAGCCTCTAGAGGTTGTGAATCAGGGCACAAGATGTCATGTTCCTCTGCAAGCGTGCTTGGAGAGAGGGTCAAATGAAGGATTGGTGATGAGACGAGCTCATCACTATATCCCAGTGTGGGATCACTTCTTTGACCAGACCGTGTATGGTGGGAGGAAGGATGATCAGAGTGAGGATTATGTTGACCAGACTCTTGGCTACTGAGAGTGGACTTGGTGGAAGACAGGGTGGTGCTTAACCGACTGGAAGCAGTATCAGCTGTCATCCAACCGACCACCTGTTCGCACTGGTCGGACCTCGAGAGTGATGTCCTGCGACGCCCTGTGAAATCAGACATGAAGCTAGGTATGGTGGATGTCTTTCTTTCTTGTGCTCTGGCACCAGGCACAGTTTCTCCGCGTCCTGACCCGCGCCCTGAACTTTCAGGATCACGTCCACTTCCCCGTCCCTTTTTACCCGCCTTCTTCATCTTACACAGAATATGTGACTTTAATATTTGAGTTTGAAAACTTAACAGTATTTCTTATAATTCTGCAACTGTACAGAGTACACAGAATAGGCTGTTAAACGGCGTTGAAACACACTGAATGGAATATGTGACTTTAATATTTGAGTTTGAAAACTTAACAGTATTTCTTATAATTCTGCAACTGTACAGAGTACACAGAATAGGCTGTTAAACGGCGTTGAAACACACTGAATGGAATATGTGACTTTAATATTTGAGTTTGAAAACTTAACAGTATTTCTTATAATTCTGCAACTGTACAGAGTACACAGAATAGGCTGTTAAACGGCGGTGAAAGACACTGAATGGAATATGTGACTTTAATATTTGAGTTTGAAAACTTAACAGTATTTCTTATAATTCTGCAACTCTGCAGAGTACACAGAATAGGCTGTTAAACGGCGGTGAAAGACACTGAATGGAATATGTGACTTTAATATTTGAGTTTGAAAACTTAACAGTATTTCTTATAATTCTGCAACTGTACAGAGTACACAGAATAGGCTGTTAAACGGCGTTGAAACACACTGAATGGAATATGTGACTTTAATATTTGAGTTTGAAAACTTAACAGTATTTCTTATAATTCTGCAACTGTACAGAGTACACAGAATAGGCTGTTAAACGGCGTTGAAACACACTGAATGGAATATGAGACTTTAATATTTGAGTTTGAAAACTTAACAGTATTTCTTATAATTCTGCAACTGTACAGAGTACACAGAATAGGCTGTTAAACGGCGTTGAAACACACTGAATGGAATATGTGACTTTAATATTTGAGTTTGAAAACTTAACAGTATTTCTTATAATTCTGCAACTGTACAGAGTACACAGAATAGGCTGTTAAACGGCGGTGAAAGACACTGAATGGAATATGTGACTTTAATATTTGAGTTTGAAAACTTAACAGTATTTCTTATAATTCTGCAACTCTGCAGAGTACACAGAATAGGCTGTTAAACGGCGGTGAAAGACACTGAATGGAATATGTGACTTTAATATTTGAGTTTGAAAACTTAACAGTATTTCTTATTATTCTGCAACTCTGCAGAGTACACAGAATAGGCTGTTAAACGGCGTTGAAACACACTGAATGGAATATGTGACTTTAATATTTGAGTTTGAAAACTTAACAGTATTTCTTATAATTCTGCAACTGTACAGAGTACACAGAATAGGCTGTTAAACGGCGTTGAAACACACTGAATGGAATATGTGACTTTAATATTTGAGTTTGAAAACTTAACAGTATTTCTTATTATTCTGCAACTGTACAGAGTACACAGAATAGGCTGTTAAACGGCGTTGAAACACACTGAATGGAATATGTGACTTTAATATTTGAGTTTGAAAACTTAACAGTATTTCTTATAATTCTGCAACTGTACAGAGTACACAGAATAGGCTGTTAAACGGCGGTGAAAGACACTGAATGGAATATGTGACTTTAATATTTGAGTTTGAAAACTTAACAGTATTTCTTATTATTCTGCAACTGTACAGAGTACACAGAATAGGCTGTTAAACGGCGTTGAAACACACTGAATGGAATATGTGACTTTAATATTTGAGTTTGAAAACTTAACAGTATTTCTTATAATTCTGCAACTGTACAGAGTACACAGAATAGGCTGTTAAACGGCGGTGAAAGACACTGAATGGAATATGTGACTTTAATATTTGAGTTTGAAAACTTAACAGTATTTCTTATTATTCTGCAACTCTGCAGAGTACACAGAATGTGCTGCTACACTGCGGCGAAGCACACTGAATGGAATATGTGACTTTGATATTTTAGTTTGAAGACTTAACAGTATTTCTTCCTATTCTGCAACTCTGCACAGTACACAGAATGTGCTGCTACACTGCGGCGAAGCACACTGAATGGAATATGTGACTTTGATATTTTAGTTTGAAGACTTAACAGTATTTCTTCCTATTCTGCAACTCTGCACAGTACACAGAATGTGCTGCTAAACTGCGGCGAAGCACACTGAATGGAATATGTGACTTTGAAATTTTAGTTTGAAGACTTAACAGTATTTCTTCCTATTCTGCAACTCTGCACAGTACACAGAATGTGCTGCTAAACTGCGGCGAAGCACACTGAATGGAATATGTGACTTTGATATTTTAGTTTGAAGACTTAACAGTATTTCTTCCTATTCTGCAACTCTGCACAGTACACAGAATGTGCTGCTAAACTGCGGCGAAGCACACTGAATGGAATATGTGACTTTGATATTTTAGTTTGAAGACTTAACAGTATTTCTTCCTATTCTGCAACTCTGCACAGTACACAGAATGTGCTGCTACACTGCGGCGAAGCACACTGAATGGAATATGTGACTTTGATATTTTAGTTTGAAGACTTAACAGTATTTCTTCCTATTCTGCAACTCTGCACAGTACTCAGAATGTGCTGCTAAACTGCGGCGACGCACACTGAATGGAATACGTGACTTTGATATTTTAGTTTGAAGACTTAACAGAATGTGCTCTAATCTGCAACTTTGCACACTAAACAGAATGTGCTCTAATCTGCAACTTTGCACACTAAACAGAATGTGCTCTAATCTGCAACTTTGCACACTAAACAGAATGTGCTCTAATCTGCAACTGTGCACACTAAACAGAATGTGCTCTAATCTGCAACTTTGCACACTAAACAGAATATATATGTTTTTTTTTTTTTTTTTTTGTTTTTTTCCCCCCACACCAAATAACCTGCTGCCCCCACACACAGTAGTCCTAAAAAGGACTTTTGGTTCTTTTTTTTTCACAATTTTTGTTTTTTTCCTCCCTACACTGCCTTTCCCTTCCTATCCTCAGCTCTCCCTGGCTCAGACTGAGCCGAACTCGATGGTCAGGTGCTATACAGCACCTGACCACGGGTTCTGGCCAGCCAATCAGTGTAATGCCAGCAGCCAACATGGCTGCTGGCATTACACCGATGTCAGAGCCTCCCTGCACGTTTATTGGCTGCGCAGCAGGCGCAAAACGTGCGGGGAGGAGACCCGAACATGGCGGGCGAGCACATGCGGTACTCGTACGAGTACCGCCATGTGCCGAGCAGAGCGATGCTCGAGCCGATCCGAGCATCGGCCGAGCATGCTCGCGCAACACTACTCAAGTGCTTTTACTAGAAATGGAACCACTGGAGTGCCTGATCCATGGGGAAAGCACAAAGAAATGTTGTTACCCCTTTTTGCTGTATAGAATTAGTGGTACCTTTCACATCTGAGGTCACAAGGTGAATGTAAGTTCTCCAATGGCTTTTAATAGGAATTAACACTTTGTGTGATAGACCAGTGGGAAACAGTGCTAAGCATCGCTGTGTACATGGCTTTTACACTAGTATTTACATATTTTTCAATTGAATTGAACACTTGGTTTTATTGCAATCTTAGCACTTTCAATGGATTAACAGAACCACGATTAGTCAAAGTTAAGTGGAGACTTGTTGGAAAACTATGGAGAAAAGAAACCCCTGCAGCTAAGCTGTGTTCTCCTGAAATCTACTGAACCACTTGAGGGCCTAAATAAAAAAAACCTTGGCTTGAAACCTAGGCTCCATGAGCTGTTAGGGAGACTCTAGAGTTGTGGCACTGTCATGGGGAGAAGTAATGGGTCCTAAAAACGCTTTCACATTATTTAAATTAAGCATTTAACTTCTGTAATGCTTGAGAGGCTAATGCGTTGTAGACCTTGCTAGCATTCAGGTGGTTAAAACAGTTGGAATTTTGCATAGATTTTGCCCCCTATACCATTTGCTGAATAAAACATAGAACAACAGTGTCATTTCATCAAAGATAACTTGAGATGGGTGTGGTTAAAGGCAGGGATATGGGTGGAGTTAAAGGCAGGGATATGGGTGGGGCTAGGCATGGAAACTGGTGGCGAGTAACTTTTCAGGCCTGGCTAGTAACTCAGGACTTGAAATTTTGAGCCCTGCTTTTAGGCATCTTTACTTTTACAGAGTCTGACTTTCCAATTGATCTCTGAAAGTTAAAAAAACAAATATTATGACTTTTCAGTAGTTAATGACTGAGCCGTTTCCATTCTGCTAATTGTATGGCATATGACCATAGCTCTCACTCACTACTTCATCTGTATCAAATGATGGGGAGAACAGTGGATTTTTTTAATTCAACATCTTCATCATCATCAAAAATTAGATCATGAGTAGGGATGCGTGAAAATGTTCCCCTCAAACCAAAATTGACAAATAATGACTTCCCACTTGAAGAATAATTTCCCACGAAAAGTGCTTTTTTGTCCACTTTTTTGCCTACCTCATTGCATTGAAATGTGAATATTCAATTTATACGCAACACATAGCAAATATTATTTTATTTCCCAAAGGCATGTTATAAAATGGGTATGAGGGTGCCTGTGTTGGTGGAGTGTGGGGAAAGAATCAGGGATTGAGGGTCAGTCAATATTAAATAAAAAAGAATTACAATTAAAAACATAAGACATGGTATAAATGGGGTCTGAGGAGGGTGCCTTTGTGGTTGGTGGAGTCTAGACAAAGAATCAGTTGAACGGGGAATTTTTCTTTGGGGCGGGTTGTTGACTGGTATTTGGGGGACAATTTTTTTTTTAATTAAAAATGAAATATAATAAGAAATTGGTACGTGACATGACAGAGACAGGGACCTCCTGATGTAAGTTGTGATTGGGCAGAATGATGTTTGACAGGATAGAGTATTTTGTAAAGGATGATTTGTTGGACTTGACTTTAGAGGCACAAGCCCCAAGGAAACATTGATTTGTAGGACTTAGACGTGTTAGAGGCACAAGCCTTGAGGAAACATAGATTCATTGTAGGACTTAGACTTATGTTATGCCCACGCCCTGAGAAAACATTGATTTGTAGAACTTAGACTTGTGTTAGGCACAAGCCCTGAGAAAGTTGGACGATAACACTTCTCCACCTGCCCCTCTTCCAAAATCATGGATGTGTTTCAAGAATATAAATGTTTCCCTTGAGAGCAAGAAATGTGCCTCTCATCAGCGTCACACCTATGTGCCTATGGGGGTAGGCCAACTCTGTGATTGGTCCTTGGCTCCTTATAGCCTGGTCTGCCTGTTGTTCTTTGCCCAATTATTGGAGTTCCTGCTGTAAACTTGCCCGTGTTTAAAGGGATAGTAATACTTCGTTTTATCTTTATTTTGTTTTGTAGGCATTAAAAAAACATGAAGAACGATATAAGTCTTATCTCTCAAACCTTTATGGTTTAAGAGATATTCACAAGCAAAGTATCCCCCCCCCCTTGTTCAGCCAAAGCAGAAGGGAGGTGCCCAGGTAGACTGCAGAGAGGGACAATCTTCAATTAAGATAAGGGAAAAAGCTGAAAAACTTGTCAAGGGGGGAAGGGCTTTCATTCTTTTCATACAAAGAAGCTTGTCCCCTGCTGTTATCTATCTGGTCTTACAACCAGATTCACATCTGAGAAGAGATGGCTTACACTAGGAAAAAGGGGCGGGAGGGGGAAACTTTGCTTGTGAATATCTCTTAAACCATAAAGGTTTGAGAGATAAGACTTATATCATTCTTCATGTTTTTTTAATGACTACAAAATAAAATAAAGTTAAAATGAAGTATTACTATCCCTTTAATTTGAGCTTGCCTACATTGACTACTCTTGTTTTTGCCCTTATCCGTACTGTGCCTGGTTAGTTTGATTTCTGGTGTTGACCTTGGGCTGACTAATCTTTTGTTTTGTTCCTTTGCACCTAGCTAGGTTTGATTTGATTTCACTGGTTCTGATTTAGGACTGGCTGACCATTCTCTGGCTTACCCATTGTTACCTTGCTCAAGTTGTGTGTCTGGTGAACTGTCACAGCCATGCCTCAGCTTCATCCCCATTAACTCCAGTTATCTAATACTCTCCTTGTGCTTTATCTTTATTTACTATCATCCCTTTCTGGGCTTCCTCAGCAGCTCAGGGCTGCATTCCAGTTGTGCGCACCATCCCTGGTTGGGTTTTTGTGTGGCTCAGTGCTGCTTATCTGTATATTTACTATCAGTCCTTGCTGATCTTCCAGGGCAGCTAAGCGCTGCATTCCTATTGTGTACATCAGCCCTGGTTGGGATTCTGTGCGGCTCAGTGCCACTTATCTATATTTACTCTCAAGCGGTCATCTCTAGCAACAATTTTAGTAAGTCTGTCTGTGACATTCAACAACTGCAATGTGCACAGTGTGTGTATGTGAGTGTGAAAAATAAGTGAAGGACTGGGAACAATGTGCACATCAAACACATGGCATAGCTGTAACCAAACACCATGATGCTTAGGGTCCCCAATGTGAAATCATCCCACCAGAAATCAAGAACTGCTGTCATGTCACTATGACCCTTGTCTACTCCCCACTAAGGACACATGACATCTTGCATCCTCTTAAACCCTCCGTACCACCAGCTTAGCATATTCTGCGGTATGGATTCTCCTCAGATGCTGCTTGATGCCCTACTTTTGATTATCCTCCACCACACTGCCACGTGTGGTCAGAGCACCACACAGTGTGCAGTGGGTGGACACAAGCTGCCACATCCTGGCATCTATCAACTGGTGGGGGAGGTAAAGATGAACAAGGTGGATTACCAGAAGATGTACTTACATGATCTTTCCATGCATGGACCCTAGAGCTTGATGAGCCAGTGTTTCACGTGCCATCAAGCCTTCAGGCTCTGGCTGGATTTCTCTATTATTCCACCTTGCCTCACATTGTCGTTGTGGAGAGTCAGGGGGTACAGCAACAGCGTGCTCGATTTCTTTGGTGGTTGCTTGGCTGTTTAACATGTCTCACATAAATGTCATGGTGTCTGTGTTTCATGTGTGCTATCAGGGTGGTTGTGCAAAGGTGTGTTCCCTCCTATCCCCTTTTCACTCATTCATAACAAATTGAGCACAGTGATGTGGCTGATGCTGCACTGTGCCTGCTCCAAGAGAATAATAGTCCCACAGGATTTCAGGGGGAGGGGAAATGTGGAGAAGAATTGCGTCTTTCTTCTTTCTCCTCCACATTCCCCTTCACTGGCTGGGGCAGAGGAAGATGTTGCTGCTACTGCCTCAGAATCAGCACTGCAACTTAGACCAGGAGTATTGCTACTTTCAAGTGGAACCTGTCCTAGTCTTGCATTACTGGACCCCATTTCCACTGTGTCCACTGTGGCATGTGGCACATTAGCCTGCTTCTCAGTATCCTGCTGCCCTTGCAACTAAGCAGCCATATCAGGAATTGCAGAAGTAGTAAACGCAATAAATTACAAAAGCTCACAGCTGGTGGTGGTGGTGGCGATGTCCATGTCCCCCATTCCTTCTCTGTTTGGGCTAAAAAGGTCATTAATGTCTCTTCCACCCCAGCTTCTAGACCTTAATCATCACCATCACCATCACCAGTCCCTCCTTGCTGCTCCTGCTGCTCTATTACAGACGTCTCACCGGTTGGAGGAGGTGATGAGAAATGTTCCATCTAGACAATGCATTGGGGGTAAGAGCAGTATCAGGGTCAGGGGAATGTTGTAGGATCCCTTGGCTGCTAGTCTGACCACTCTTCAATACTTCCCCTACAACCTCAGCATCAGTAGGAGGATCTACTGTGGTATCGCTAGTCCCCCAGTTGTTTCACCACCTCTGTTGCTACTACTAACATCAAACACATTAATTTTAGTCCCTGAGTCTTCCTCCTCACTAGCAGTATGATCACCACCTCACTCACTCCTAACACTCTGAGTCTGTAGCTCCTGGGCCTTCTTAGTACTAGCAGTAGTGGCAGAACTGCTTGGGGATGGCAAGTGTGACCTAGGGTCCCCTCCTGTCACATATGGCATCATCTCCTCCTTCCTCCGCTCCTGTGAATCACAAGACACCCTAGCAGATGCAGCACTAGCAGCAGGAGCAGCAAAGGCAGCAGGCACAGGCAGCTGACCTGTCCTGTTCTTGCTACTATCCTCTTCTTCCTCTGCCCTTGACACAAATTTCCACAAGATCCCTAAGGGTAAGGTGGGGGGACTGGCCATAATTGAGTCTGGGGAATCATGACATCCAGGTACTTCAATGCTCTTAGTCATCACTTCCTCCTCCTCAGACTCACTGGACACATAACGGTCCTTCCTGATCCTCCTTTTATTATTATTATGTAACTTGCTCATAGTGATAGCAGTCAGTATGAGCCTCTCCTACATCGATTTTGCTATTAACTCACAGGATAACAGCCTAGCACCTCTTTCTCTGTAGCTGCTTGTATTGTGTTTCACTTCCTAGAAAATGTCACTTTTTTAGAGTAAAGGCGAAAAATAAATAATTAAAGAGGCAAAAACTTTCTAGCCATTGAAAAAAAGAATGAAAAGTTTTTGGCAATGTGCGAAAACGGTGATGATTTTAATCACTTTATTTAAAAAGAATTTTTCTGCGAATGTGGTTTTCAATTATTTTTTTCACAGAAACACGAAGGGACCTTTCCCCACCTCTAGTAGTCAGCAGCATTGTCACTTCCTCCCTGCTACTTTCACATTCTTCTGAAGTTTTAAAGAGTTGCTTGACATTTCTAAAGGGCTATATTGATAACCACCTTTCCACTTCTCCTGCTGGGGCTGAAATAGTTTTTTTTTTTATTGAAAAGAAAAGACGGCGGTCTGTGGCCATGTACATACTATCCAGAACTGAATATTATAGACAAAAATCAGAACCCACTAAAATTGCTTCTGGAATTATTTGAAAGGTTTTGGTCTGCACTCATCTACACTTTACTTGAATGACAAGGGGCATAAAACTTGGCATGCATCAGGGAAGGTGATGGGTGGAAAACCACATTTCTAGCACGGAGACTCCATTTTATAAATAGAGTCATGCCTTTTGGATTAGGAAACACTTCTGCCACCTTCCAGCGCAGCGCTTTTCATGAGTGAATTAACCCAGTGACTGAGTTCACTAGTAGGTGTCCTACTGGAGCTGGCTTAATAGCGGCTCCAGTAGGGAGAAAAGAAAGGCAGCAAATGCCTTCCATGTTGCCTGAATTGATCGCCTATTCGCACTGATCACCTAGCCGCATACCGTGCCTATTAACCCTTTGAGTACTCAAAGGGTCAACTTTCCAATACTAATGCAAGGGGGGCACTGTGTGTCGAATTACAAATGGGGAAGGTAGAATGTCGGAGGGGGGCACTGTATGTCAGATTACAAAGGGATTTTAGTATGTCAGAGGGGTGCACTGTATGTCAGGTTATAAAGGGGGGGTTAGTATGTCAGAGGGAGGCACTATATGTCGGGTTACAAGGGGGTAGTATGTAAGAGGGACGCAGTGTATATTGGATTTCTAACACGTTAGGCGGCATAGGGGACAACACCAATGAGTGTTAGCCCCACATACACTTCCTGACACCCCAGGCTTCTTCCCTTGCCCAGACAGTGCCCACAGGGATTTGTAGCTAGCAGTGGGCAAGGGGAAAGGCTGGAGATGTTCAGACAGTGTACATGGGTCTGTGGTTACTAGTGGTCAAGGGAACAAGTGTGGGGGCCAAGCAGTGCATATGGGGTTCTATGGCTACCGATGTGTGTGCATTGAAATGTTGAAGTGTTATGAACACATCGACAAAATCATATTGCCTCAGCATCGACCTTTAATGAATCTAAGCCCTTATGTGCTGGCACGTTTTGTAACGTTAAAAAGGAGGTTGACGTTTCAAGATTCTGTGGCAAAATGTCATTAATTAGTGGGACTAGGTGCAGTAACTATACAGGTGACAACAGGATAAGTTGTAAACCTTATCCACATCCTTGAAAAAAAACACAACAATAGGTATTATGTACTAATTTAAAATGCAACGTGGAGCAACTGTAGTAAACCAACTACATCATAAGGGTCAAATACACATTCTCCAAACCTTCCTTGATTTAATTAAGGCTTTCAACCTTCTGAATTCTAGAGAAGCCTCCAATGCATTGCATTGCTTTGAAATTTGATGAAGACCATTGTAGCACTAAAGGGGTTAAAATGTACATTAATATCAAAATGAATCTTTATTTGTCCCAAAGGATGTAGTTGGTTTACCCCATAATTGTTCTACCTTGCTGTTATGTGTAAGGTCCATTTACTAGCATTCAAGCAGGGCCTCCAGGTGTTGTGGACTACAACTCCCATCATCCCCTGCCAGCCAACAGCTTACAACAGCTGGAGTACCCCAGTTTGGACACCTCTGATTTAAGGTGCTAAAGAGAGATGTACTGTACATTTTGTTCAGGCAAATATATTTTTTTATTTCTTGCATATTTGATCCTAATTCATCTTTGATAAAATGCAAATGAGCAATAAAATATAATTTACCATTTAATAAATCTGTGTATAAAATATAAGATTATCTGCACATTAAAAAATAACAAGTTCACCATAGTAATCTAAATTTGTTGAAGTAAACTATTCCACTCAAACACATGCTAATGATAAGATTAATTTTCAGATGAGATTTTGGTAAAAGTTTCAAAACCAGCAAGCTTATAAAACACATTTTTACATATTTCATAGACCCTCATTACAATTAAAGGAGAACTAACAAGTCACTGGCTTTACTCATGAGATGTGAATGTGAGAAACCAATCCGGTGCTAAATCTGGAATCAATTTTGAGTCCTTCCGCTGGACTGACATCAATAGACATGGGGAGGGCAAGGTAAGAAGCAAGACATACAGGAAATGGAATAGAATACACGGTTTGCTGTCATTAAAGTCCATTGCTGGAGGAGTGTGTTCGCCAATATATGCAACAGTGGTCATTAGGTGTAGTGCATATGCAGGAGTGCAGCCACTGGTATTAAATGGGGCAGAACTGGTGAATTCATACTTTTTCCCCAGTAAATTCAATCAGTTCTGGATTTTTTTTTGAACACAGGACCTCAAACTGTGCTCAGTACTCATGGTAACCTTAAGCCTTTCAGGACCAAAAGGGTGTACAATATATTGCTTTGCCATGTGTTACACAACCACATGGTCCTTAAATATTTAATTAAGCTCATGCTTGCAGCCTTTTTCAGTTTGAAGAAACTGCCAGAATCTGTCATGTCTGCCCCCACTCAGTTGTATATATGTGTATGTATGTATGTATGTATCATTGGTTTGCAAGCACGCTTGGTAGACCATTCCAATGCAGTCATTCTTTTTAAAAAGCTGCTCTGCTGATTGCGGCTCTGCTGCAGAACCTCCTTGTCGGCCCACACGGATCTCCTGCTGACAGCTTTACAGCTGACAGCAGGAAACATTAAACTTTGAATGCACGTATCTCTCAAACTATAGCGGTTTGAGAGATATGTTTTTTGCATTCAATTCCACTTTTTAATTACTACAAATTGCAAAAAATAATTTATGGGACATTACTATCCCTTTATTTATTTATATTGCATATTTGAATATATATTCTGTGGTCCATGCCTGTGCTTTTGTGTAATGTTATAGAGGTTGCCAAAGCTTTTGCTTTGCAATGCATTGGACACCTTTCTGGCATTCAAGGAATGAAGTTGTTTTGCTCCAAGACTGCTCAAATTCTTAGTACATTGCCTCATCTTAATACATAGGTGTGGAACCAAGTTTATTGGTGCAATGACTGAAAAGCAACATTTTAAAGGACTGCTGCCATACTTTATCAGGCATGACGGAATATATGACTACTAGATGAACAGCCCGTGTACACGGGCCACAGTGGCAGGCAGCAACGCCTGCGGTGCAGTCATGCACAGAAGAGACTGCCTGTGCTGAGGCTGATCACGGAGCTCCGAATTCAGACCAAAGGTGTGCAGAGAGGACTACGATTTAATTTCGGAGTGCCCCGCTCCGTAATCAGCTGTGGCATGGGCAGTCTGTACTGTGCATGACTGCAGCACACGCAGCCATCTGTACTGCGCATGACATCTTCTGACAAACATACATTAGCGAATTATTATATAGGATTATGATAAGTGGTCATGCTTAAACCTATTCCTTATTCAAATATTTGCAGATTGCTGCTACAGTGGACCATATTCAGCAAACTAAACAAGTGCAATGAGAATCAACTACACCATAGGAGAAAAATAAAAATGATCATTGATTTAAATGGAACTTTTAATTCCTTGATTATTTGAGAGGTTTGCAAACCATTGCTTTGCAGTGTGTAGCAGACCTCTCTAGCATTCAGAGGGTTAAAAGGTAATTTTACATCAATTGGAAATTTTTGGAATTTGTATTTGTCCCAGATGGTGCAGTTAGTTTGCCCACAAATTGCACCTGTTTAGTTTCCTGAACATGGCCAGTGTGTATTCTATTACCAGAATGTTTATGCAAATGTGCACTTTCATTATTTATTAAGGTGTATTTATCAGATAGGCCACTAGGGGGAAGTATTACCCAATATTTCTAAAAGGAGTATTTCATAAATACCTTGAACAGAATGAAAGGTAATTAGATTTTTTTACTCTCTCTCTCACTGTTTATTCTACCACATTTAGCAAACAGAACTTTATAAAAGGAAAAGGTAGCCTCAAGCCTGAGTTGAATAAAATTTCTCAGATGTGAAATGCCCAAGCATATTACATATACAAGCAAAATGTGATTTTGCATAAAATAAAATTAACATAAAGTGAACATTTATCTTTTTTGTGAGGGTAACCTCCTTGCTTGTCTTTTTTGGTACCTTTTTATTTAAAATGAATATAAATTGAGATATCCTCATTCTTAAATATTATTTTATTTGACAATTTTTTTTTATTCTCTTAAGTTAAAATTATTGCTTGGACCTTAAAGGGTTACTGAAATTGAGCTTGAACTGTCACAACAATTCTGAATTGTACAGCGAGCTTGTAGAACAGACACAAGGTGGAAGCCTGAAGCCAACCAACTGTACCACAGAGGACAAATAAAGTTCCATTAATTTAACTGGGGCTTTATTCCCATGAATGCCAGCAGTCTCAGACTCCATCGCATAGCTGAGAAATGAGACAGAGATCTCTTTAGCATTCAAAGGATTAAAAACTCAATATAAATCAATGGGATATGTGGAAATGTTTATTTCAACCCTAGCTGGTTTGCTCCAGAATTGTTCCTCTTTTCTTTTGTGCATAAATCCCTGAGACTAATACTCATCTGTGGTTTCTCTATACCATAGATAACCAAGACAGACTTTAATATTGCACAAGCACAATTTTTCATATTTAAATTTTAACATATACATTTAGAAGATTGACTACTATATTTCAAAACAAAATGTTACTCATTAAGGTGTAATTTTAGTCACAGTGGCAGTGTGGAATTTTATTAAACCTATGAGTGTTTGAGGGATGAACACTGCACTGTACTGCATTCTCCCTCATCTGAGGTGATATGGCTCAGTTGGTTAATGCACCAGCTTTGGAATGTAATTAAAGGTATAGTAACACTTTCTTTAGATATGATTTAATAATGTTCTTATGAAAGAAATAAAGCAAATTACAGTATTTTTGTCATAACTTGTTTAGTTTTCGTATAATAGCTTTATAAAGTTCCCCCCTCCCGGCCCTTTTATCCATGTAAGTGCTCTACCTGAAAAACTTGTATTCTGGTCCCAGGACTGAACGGCTCATCTGCAGAGATGAAAGAGCATGGCATACAAAGAGAATCTTCATGAGAACGGTCTACAAAGTATGTGTGATTTGAGGCAGGCACATTTTGTAGACTGTTCTCATGAAGATTATCTTTAAATGCCATGCTATTTCAGCTCTGTGGATGAACCATCCATTCCTGGGACCAGAATACAAATTTTACTACATGACAGGAGGCTTCATATTTTGCTATACTATTTTTACTGACAAACTCCAAAAGCAGCACAGTATTTCACAAATTAACAACCAATCAGAACAAAGGACTCCACTAATATAAGCCCTGGAGCAGATAAGCCACTCCTCTTTCTTTGCTGCTCCAAGGACGCTGCAGAGGTCAGAGTATTTTACCTTCTGTTGTTTTATATGCATATCTATTTAACACTGTTCATATTACCTTGAGCTTCAGCTTCACCCATTGTCGCTGGTTTTCTCCCACTCTGTTGTTTAGCGGGTGCTGGGGGGATTGACTGCTAGGCTAAAAATCCCTGCCTTCCCTGCGTTATTGTTCGTACCCGCGCGCTGCTTAGGGTGTGTCTGTGGTGGTGCGGGTATGACCTGTTGGCCTGCTGGGGGTTCCTCAGTAATTTAAAAACTACTGGCTTTCCCGGTCGGCGGCTGTGGCGAGACAAGCCGTTGCAGTCCGCGGACCAGGTGTCTGTTGCGGCGGCCATCTTGAGTCTCGTCTGGCGCAAGATTCTCGGTGGCCGTCTTGCTTTGCATTACCTCCGTGTCCGGGTTGCTCCGGCTGCGGGGGTTACTGTCAGCGCTATTTTATGTTGGTGTTCCCTGGCGCCGTACGGGTGTTCGGCCTTGCTGGGGACGGGGGTTTCCCTGGGCTGGTCCTCTCTTCCCTGGTTATTATGGGCTAACACACGTATTGGGGTGGTTGGGGACTACAGCCCGTGGCTATTAATATTTAGGGTGAGCCCCTACTTCTAGGCTTGGCTGTCATTGGCTTGGCTGTTCCTAAAAACCAGTACTCACGTATAAGACACAGTAATAAATACAGCTGTCTTCATGGTTGGGTGAGCCCCTGCTGTTCAACTGGGGTGAGCCCCGCTGTATGTCCTAAGTTTGCTGTTGGGTGAGCCCCTCTTTTATATTTGATTTTACTTTTGGGTGAGCCCCATTTTGCTCCTGTTGTGGGCTGTATATTTCTGCCCTTGTGCAGTTCAGTCTCCATGCTTGCATGGGTTTCTTGAGGAATTGGTTATCCTCCTATTTACTGGGGTGAGCCCCTTCATACCTCCTAGTGTTTGTGTCACTGGTTTCTGCTACATTATTCTTGGGGGCAGAGATATTTCTGTTTCAGAAACAAAGAAAGAAAGACAAATCTTTGATACTTGCTGGGTGAGCCCCAGTTGGTTTAGCAGGGGATCGCCCTATCATTTAGGGTTTCTGTTTCTTGCTAGTGCTTACCGGCACTTTTTTTGTTTCACAGATGGCTGAGTCTCAGGACTTTCATGCTCTGATCGATGCGGCAGTAGCCACTTCAGTGGAGAAAGCTTTGGCCCGTGTGCTGTCTCAATGTCCTTCAGAGACCTCTTCAGGGATGCCCTTGTCTGTGGCGCATAGAGATGATGATGTGTTGGCATCTTCCGCTGCCCCTGAGAGTTTTCATGCTGCTAAACGTGGGTGGAAGGAGTCTGTAGCTAGACGGGGGGACGACTTGGAGAAGGCCAGACGGGGGGACGACTTGGATTCTCTACCTCCTTCTCCTCCTTATCCTGTGGACGACGCCTCATCTTCACCTTCCCAGTTGGCAGTGGTGGACGAATGGCAGGCACGGGGGTCGGCATCTGAAGATGAAGGTAGCTGGGATTTTCCTCATGGTTCATCTTCCCGATATGTCAAGGAGTCGGTGGTGACGGATCAGGACGCAGCTCAGGAGGTTCACGAGCCGCTAGGTCAGGAGGAGGACAGCTTTTATGATTCTAAGGGCAACAGGCTGTTCGATCCCCGGTTTCTCTGCCATCCAAGGTCGGCTGAATGGAATCTACTGGATCACCTGGCTCTTTATGTCCATTATTGGTTGAGGAAGCCTCTTGACCAGGAGGTGAGGAATCGACTGAAGGCTGAGTGTCTGAGGCCTGTTATTCCTGACAAGGTGGCGGTTACGCCTGACTCCGATCAAACCGTCCTAACCTTCATGTCCCGATCTGGGCGGGACCCTCGTAAAGGAATTGAAAAAGGTTTAAAATCTTCACAGGACAAGCTACTAGATGTCTTAGGACCCCTGGCAAAGATTTTGTGATTCTCGGATCTTGCCTTATCACAAGGGGAACCACTGGATGTGAATGCGGTCCGCGAATGGGCTCAATGGGCCATATGTCTTTTGGGCAACGCCAATACGACCATTTCAACGGAGCGCCGGAAAGCGGCTCTGCTACGGATTGATGCCAAGCTAGCTGACTTGGGATCCAAAGAGTTGGGCCCCTCGGCCAATGGCCTCCTGTTTGGGGATCCTTTTATTGTGGAATTGAAACGTCATGTTAATTTATTCACTTCCTTGAACAAGGCTCAGACGTCTATGAAACAAGTCTTTCGCCCGCCCTCATCCAGTGGTGTTTTTGGGAGAGCTGGCCGGCAGAGGGGCCGTGCCACAAGCAGGTTTTGGTCACAAGGCTCCAGAAACAATCCTCCAACTCCCAACTTCTTTCCTTCCACCTCATACCGAACTTCGTTTGCCAGGGGCACGGACAGAGCCAGGAATCAGAGAGGCAGAGGACACTCCTGCTTCAGTACCGGTAAGCATCCCTCTCTTGCATGCTCCTGTAACAAATGTTTGCACTGGCGGAAAAATTGCTTTTCATTTGCAGGCATGGGAGGCGATCTCTTCCGCTGGATCCTGCAGACCGCCAAAGGGTATGTGATCAAGTTTCATTCCCCTCCACTTCAGGTTTATCGTCCTCCGGTGCCGGTGGTTCCAGTCGCGGATCAAGAACTGATAGATGCCGAGATTCAATCTCTGTTTTTCAAGGGTGCAGTTCAGTTCGCACCGGACGAGACCGGATTTTTCAGCACCATTTTCCTTGTCCAGAAGAAGACGAGAGATTTTTGCCCGGTCATAAATTTGCTGGACCTCAATTCCTTTGTGGTTTATTGGCACTTCAAGATGGAAGGCATTCATCTGTTGAGAGATCTTCTAGTGCAAGGGGACTGGTTTACCCATCTCGACCTCAAGGATGCTTATCTGTCCGTTCCTATAGATCCCAGTTGCCGTCAATTTCTCCAGTTTTGTTGGCGCGGTCGTCCATGCCAGTTTACGTGTCTTCCATTCGGCCTCAGTTCAGCTCCGTGGTGTTTCACGAAGCTGTTGAAGCTGGTGGTGACTCGTCTGAGATCGTTAGGCATTCGCTGCCTGATTTATCTCGACGATTTGTTGCTGTTCTGCAACGATGTCTCCAGGATTCTATTTCAAACTCACTTTGAGGTGCGTTTTCTGGAATCTTTGGGGTTCATTGTCAACAGGGACAAGTTGTCTCTAGTTCCGTCTCAGGTAGTTCAAATTTTAGGATTCGAAATAGATTCCGTTGAATGTCTTCTCCCCATGTCCAAAGTTTCAGTGATTCGCAAAGAGATATGGAGAATTCTGCGTCAGGAGCGGGTTCCTTTGTGGCTCCTGGCACGCATTGTGGGCCTACTTTCCGCTTCCATTCAGGCGATCTTTCCAGGTCCCTTACACTACCGGGCTCTTCAGAAATTGAAGGCACTACATCTGCGACGGGGCCGTTCCTACGATCATCTGATAGAATTATTTCCGGAGGCTCAATCGGCGCTCCACTGGTGGCTTCTACATATGCAGGCCTGGAATGGCAGGGCGGTTTTTGGTCCTTCTCCGGATTTTGTGGTCGAGTCAGATGCCAGCCTTTGGGGTTGGGGGGCTCACTGCATGACTTCATCCACAGGCGGTCCTTGGTCGGCTTCTGAAGAAGGTCTTCACATCAATTGCCTGGAGTTGATTGCGGGATCCTTTGTCATTCGCAGTTTCGCCAGGGACAGGTCCGACTGCTGCATTCTGTTAAGAATGGACAACGTTTCGGTGGTTCAGTACGTCAACAAGTTAGGAGGTGCTCGGTCACAGGATATGACGGAAGCGGTGAAGGATCTTTACAGTTTCTGCTTCAATCGCAATATTTCTCTGCGGGCAGAATATCTGCCGGGAGCTTCAAATTTCATGGCAGATTGGTTTTCTCGACACTGGCGGGACAGCAGCGACTGGAAGCTAGAGGTGACGGTGTTCCAGCAGCTCTGTCTCCTCAGAGGTCCACTGACAATAGCTCTGTTTGCTTCCAGGACCAATCAGCAACTGACGGAGTACTTCAGCTGGCTTCCGGATCCAGAGTTCAAGGCGGTAGACGCATTTCTACAGGACTGGCCGAGACAGGGGGCGTATGCATTTCCTCCGTTTGCGATGCTGGCGAGGGTCCTTCATCAGGTCCGGATTCAGGAGGTGGACCTTCTTTTGGTGGCCCCGTTGTGGCCCAGCCAACCTTGGTTCCCGGATCTTCTGGAATTGTCCTTCAGGACCCCTCTTCTTCTTCCTTTCCTCCCGTTGTTGCTCACAGATCATCTAGGGGCTCCTCGTCCTCTTGTACTTCAGGACCGACTCCCACTGGTGGACTGGACAATTTCAGGGGCTCCTGGTCGGTCGAAGGTTTATCGCAGGAGACTAGGGACCTTTTGTGTGAGTCATGGGCTCCTGGCACAAGACGATGCTATCTTTCCGCATGGAACACCTGGGTTAGCTGGTGTGTGGAGAGGGGTTGCGATCCCTTTACAGCGCCTGTGGCTGCAATCTTAAATTTTTTATCTTCTTGGTTTTCTCTTGGGCTATCTTACCGGTCTATTAATGTTATGAGGTCAGCCATTTCTGCAGCGCATGTCCCTGTTTCGGGGATTTCGGTGGGCCGTGACCCATTGGTATGTCGGTTGCTTCGGGGCATTAAAATGGCTAGGCCTCCGGCACCCAAATATTCAAAATTCTGGGATGTAGATACGGTGTTAGGTTTCCTGAGGAATTGGCCGAAGGAATGGCTAAGTTGACATTGCTTTTGTGTTTATTGTCTTTTCGCCGTGTGGCAGACGTAAGGGCTTTCGATGTGGATGGTTTCACGGTCCTTCCCGAGGGAGTGTCCTTCTCTATTTCCAGGCGCACTAAGATTGATTCCCCCTCAGTTTTTTAACCTTTTTTCAGGGAAGTTCCACAGCTATGTGTTGTAGAAGTTTTGTTACGTTATGTGCAGGTTACTTCTTCTTTGCGTTCCTCACAATCTGGGCAGCTCCTGATTTCGTATATGAGACCTCATAGGCCAGTCTCTTCTACCACTTTAGCTAGATGGATACGTTGGATCTTATCTTTAGCGGGGGTGGATCCTGGTTTTGGGGCCCACTCGGTGTGGGGAGCGGCTGCATCAGCAGGTGCCTCTATCGCAGATATTTTACATTCAGCAGATTGGTCTAGGGAGGATACTTTTTGCGTCTTTTATTTCCGCCCGGTGGCTCATGCGTCCCATTCTTTTCTCTCTCAGCGTTAAAAATGCAAAATATGAAGCCTCCTGTCATGTAGTAAAATTGGAGATTATGCTAACGGAGTGTACAGATAATCTTAATTTTAGTAATGACAGGAGGTGAATATTTTCCCTCCCTTCCCTCCCAGAAGTAGTAACCTGTTCAAGGTGCGTATATGGGGGGGGGGGCTTTATGAAGATAAAGTTTATTTGGATGTTTCTGGATATGTTACTTTTATTGTATCATATAGTCTCTGACCGTCTGAAGCGTAATACCATTTCAGTTGTCTTTCACAAATTTTCTCTTTCTTTCAGTGTGATGTCACCCTTGGAACGCAGCTGCGGATGACAGCGGCTTGAAGTTTTGACAATCAGCGGTTGGGGAAAAAGGAATTTATTGTTCATTAGTTGGACTTCTTCTGTTTGCTTCTTGTTACTCAAAGAAAGAGGAGTGGTTTATCTGCTCCAGGGCTTATATTAGTGGAGTCCTTTGTTCTGATTGGTTGTGAAATACTGTGCTGCTATTGGAGTATAGCAAAATATTCGCCTCCTATCATTACTAAAATTAAGATTATCTGTACACTCCGTTAGCTTAATCTCTAATTTGTTAGCTACAGTGCGGACGTGGATAAAAGGGGCTGGAGGGGGAAACTTTACAAAATTATTACATGAAAAATATACAAGTTATGACAAAAAGACTGAGGTCATTTGCTTTATTTCTTTAATAAGAACAATATTAAATAATGTCTAAAGAAAGTCTAAAGCCTACTCTCGACTTCCAGCTCTCTCGAACTTCCAGCATCCAAGCTCGGCCTGTCCTCAACCATACAACACAAAAAGTGTTATGGCGCTAAGAACAGTTTACCCCTGTCACTAAACTGTGTTTCAACGTTCCACTTGTAGCAGTTTTTTGCAGTATTCAAATGGAATATCCCTCCAATGGACGCTGCCCTTTAGTACACCGGTGTAGTGCACAAAGACTCGTAGTCACTAAAAGAAAGCACAAAGAAAAGGGTGCAGACCCTTCTGAGAGGATATCTGTATGAACAACCTTATAAAAGCCCCCAATAAGAAAGGCTCACCAAATGATGAAGAATGAAGCGCTCATCAAATGCTCAATCTTTTTTCGTCACCTCCTTTTTTCGATCTTTTTATCCTCGAGATCGCAATATTAGGAGACTCACAATCCGAAGTGCAAATCATTTATTTGGATAGCCACATAAATAACTGAGTGAAGATTGTATAAACGTCCTACGCATTTCGTACTACAAATAGTACTTCTTCAGGGGATCAAATAATAAAATAAAGCCAACACAACAATATCAATGTTGTGTTGCCTTTATTTTATTATTTGATACCCTGAAGAAGTACTATTTGTAGTACAAAACGCGTAGGGCGTTTTTATAGTGTTCACTCTTTTATTTATGTGGCTATCCAAATAAATGATTTGAACTTCGGATTATGAGTCTCCTAATATTGTGATCTTGAGGATAAAAAGATTGAAAAAAGAAGAAGGTGAGGAAAAAAGATTGAGCATTTGATGAGCACTTCATTCTTAATCCTTTGGTGAGTCTTTCTTATTGGGAGCTTTTATAAGTGTGTTCATACAGATACCCTCTTAGAACGGTCTGCGCCCTTTTCTTTGTGCTTTTGTCCTCAACCATCCAGTCTCTATGACCTTCCGGTATCGACTTCAGCTTGACTTCACAGCATCCAACCTCAGCTAAGTTCCAACTATCCTGTTTCTTCAACTTCACGGCATCAGACCTCAGCTAAGTTCCGACTATCCTGTTTTTCGACTTCATGACATCTGATCTCAGTTAAGTTTCGACTATCCTGTTTCTTCAACTTTATGGCATCTGACCTCAGCTAAGTTTCAACTATCCTGTTTCTTCAACTCCATTGCATCCGATCTCAGCTAAGTTTCGACTATCCTTTTTCTTCGACTTCATGGCATCTGACCTCAGCTAAGTCTTGATTATACTGTTTCCTCGACTTCATGGTATCCGACACTGACCATCTACGACTAGGACTCATCTCATTCAACCACTTTCTGTGATCCTCCAGCCCGGCGTTGCCTTACCTCTCACTGACTTCCCTGTTCATCTTGCAGACCCTGTTCACACTGCTCGAACAGGGACTCAACTAGTTTCCATCTCCTCTGAGTGGTTTGCCTCCAGTGGTGACTGTGTGTGCTCATCCAGCTATCAGGCTTCACAGCCTGCATTTTTAACTACTCCTTCTGCTGCAGCAAGGGTATATACAGCACTACCAATGCTCCCAAGCCAGGCTCCTCAACCAGACTATCTCAGCCTCAGAAGACCACTCATTAGTGACTTTGTTAAGAAAGTAGAGTGTTACAATAAGCCCACAAACACTGACCTCCATAATCCTGTCCCACCAAGTTCCATCAACATATAAATTAGGCCACAAACATTGCCCACTGTAACACTTCTCCTGCCAATTCCAATCATCAAATAAATCAGTCCACAAACTCTGACCCCATAACCCATTCCCACCAAGAGATTTGTTTGTGATGTTTTCAAGCAATCTATGATGACAATATCAAGAAGGTACCTAGTATGCTTGCGCTTGCATATTAGTTCAATAATAAACATCTAAGTGTCAAGAGACCTGTTGGCCACAAGAAAAACATACTGGGGAAAACTCCTTGGGTCTACTATTAATAAATAGCTATAGTAAATTGAAGAACTAGAAATTAACCATTCCAGGAGTTTAGAAGAAACAGAAAAAAAATGAATATACTATGAAGAGGTGAAGAAAGAATAAATAGTTAGGCAGAGGAGGTGAGAAGGGAAGTGACAACATCAAGGGGGTGGGGATTAGGGAAGGAGAGGAAAGAGGAGAAAGAGAGAGACTGAAACAAATAGTATCTTCCCAGCCCCTATCCACAACCAATCATAAGGAATCAAGTAAAGAGGCATTTGTCAATGTTATCTTGAGTTAACTTCCACATACTGCAGATATCATCCGGTTTAGGGATGGAGTCAAGCAATAGAGCTTTAACGATTTGAGTGCCAGAGCGCTATGGAACACATTGCAAAGCAATGCATTCCGTACCTCTCTGACATTCAAACAGTTAATATTTCTATTGATTCTATGATGCAGATCAGAGTGATCACATGTAAGAGAGAGGGGGGTTGACGAAGGTTTCCAGTGCTTGGCTATTGGACACATAGCTGATATAATGCACTGGATGAATAGTTTAAGATACGTTTTAAACAGGGCTCCCTATATGAGTACTGCTGGGTCAAGAGATAGTTCAGTAGTTTTTGCCACTTTGATTAGTTTTTTTTCAGAATTTTTGCTATCTGTATCTATCTCTCCTTCTAGATAAAAAAAAATATAACAAATTCAGCTTTTCATGGTTCCTCGTACAAGTTTATATAATTTGATAAGCTAAATATAAAAATAATTTAACATTAAATTATTTTTCTAGTATCATAAACTATATATGAAAAACATTTATGTTGGTAGTCAAAGAATCAGTTACTTTTAAAAACCCTGAAACCCCCCAAATATCAAATATGTATAGTTTTAGCTACATGCTTCTACTGTATTCATTGGATACTGCTCTAAAAATGGTCCCATTTTGGTATGAGTTGAGAAAACTTGAGATATTGTAGAGGGTTGCCAGAAGTTACACCAACTACAATCTCTCATTTTGCTTAAATATTTTCAAACATGACTTGACTGAACTAAAATGGTTATAACATCTACAGAAATGAAGAAATGGTAGGTACAGCATACCATTTTGAAAGAAGATCGCCCACTCAATCAAGTGAGTGGTCACTTCTCTTTCTAACCCTAGCTTGTTGTGTACACATGTTTCCAGAAAGTGTCCCTAAAGGGAAAGAACTTTTTTACATTTTCACCCCTTCAAAGCTACTGAAATCTTTGAAACCATGGAAATTCCTGCCGTATTCATTAGTTACTGCTCACTCAAGAAAATGTTAGCCCATTAGCTTGGCTTATTATACTGTAAGGGTGCCAGCAGCATAAAAAAACTAACCTATTTTCCCTTTTGAAATTAGCTGCCAGCACTAAAATGGTCATAATGATTAGAGACATGAAGGAAATGTATGCAAGGCATACCCTTTTGGATGGTAAATATACAAGCTAGTTGTTTGTCTATCTACCCTTAGGTATATAATTTTTTAAAATTGCATTTAATAATTTAAAATTGCATACAATTTATGCAAGGCATACCAGTTTGTTAAAGGAAACAGTAGATATATTTTACATCTCTACCCCTCTCAAAGATTCTTAGAGCTTTGAAAACCCTGATATTTCCCACTGTAATCATTAGCTGCTGCTCTTACAATATTGGTAATAGTTGACATATGATAGGAGTGCTAGAAGCACAAACCTACAGTGACTACAAATCTGACTTGTCTGTAATAAAATGGTGGTAACAACTACAGAAATTAAGTAAAGACAGATAAAACATACTACTTCTAAATGTACCAGCTGCATCAAATGAAGAGTCATTTGCCCTTCTACCCTGATGAACAGCTATTTCCAGAAAGTCATGCTACAGAAAAAGAACACACACTCTTAGACTTCAATGATACTAACATTTTTCAACATTATCAGCTTTCCTACTGTATTCAGTACCTAGTTCCAGCCAGAGGAAAATGGTATTCCATTTTTATGGGTTGACATACCACAGAGGGTGCCAGGAGCATAGCTATCAGTGTAACAAGGCTGGGAAGCAGATAGGGTATGTATTTTTATGTGTAGAGATGTGAGAAATATTTTCCCTCAAATGAGAAACATTTTTGCCAAGCTGTAAATGTGCAATTTTTCATGTTTTTCGTCCAGCTCATTGCATTGATATCAATGGTAAGACTGAATTCCTCCCCACCCACATGGCAAATTTCACTTATTTTCCCACTGGTATAATATAAAAGGGTATCAGGTTCCCACAGCTTGCCATTCTGTATTTGTGAGCAGAAGAGAAAGCAGTACATGAAAGAGTCATGTAGACAAGAAATCTTTTCCCTTTATTAGTGGAGTCTTAGGGACTCTGGAGGACAGGAAGGGAGAAAGGAAGTTAACCCCAAAATTTGGTGTGACTGATTGGGAAAACACAGGAAGCCATGATCAAAGTGTCTTCCTGATCTGTCTGTTATTTGGGTCCTAAGGGAGTCTTGGGGTGTGAGAAGGGAGCAAAGAAGCTTTTGCCCAAATACACCAACATTCTGCAACTGGCTGAGATGACACAGGCAGAGATGAGCCAAGTTTCTTTCTGATCTGGCTGTTATTTCTGTCCTGGGGAATACTGGGGTTGTGAGAAGGAAGCAAAGGGGGTTTACCCCAATTACCCCAACTTTCTATGTGACCATAATCCAAGTTCCTTCCTAATCTGTCTGTTATCTATTTGCTAGGAGAGTTTGGGGGTGAAAAGAGACCAAAGGATTGCCACAAATAACCAAAAATGTTGTATGACTGATTGGGGAGATACAGGCACCGGAGAACCAAGTTCCTTCCTAATCTGGCTGTTATATAAGTCAGGGGACTCTGAGGTTGTGAGAAGAGAACAAAGGAGGATAACCACAAATATCCAGAAATTCTGTGTGATTGACTGGGAAGACACAGGTAACTGTGATCCAAGTTTCTTCCTGATCTGGCTGTTCCTAGGGGAGTCTGGGGAAAGAAGCAGTTCAAAAGGTAATGTGTTTTTTTGTTTTTGGGTGACAGTGATAGGGATAGGGGGACAGTTAATTAAAATAAATAAATAAAATAAAAAAATGATTAGTGACAGAGACAGGGACCCTGACATGGGTTGTTATTGAGGAAGACTGATACTAGATGAGTGTTTTGTAGAGATCCAAGGCAAGACATCACACACAATCAGTTCTATTGTATACTTTACTGTAAAAACACACAGAGTAGTTGAGCAATGTCCATCAAAAGCACAAGAGGTAGGGGGAGGGTGAAAGGATTAGGAGCAATGCAGGGAAATGTGAGTGCAGCCATAATTGCTTCAGCGTGTGCAATAAATCATCTCTTCTTCTCCAGAGGAGCATGCAGTTTCAATAAGCACAAAAACAGTGGTTCTGAAAGTAGAAGTGAATGTTGTGAAAATCCCACAAAGAGGAAAAAGTAAAAAGAAATTGTTAGACATCTAAAAATGTAGAAGAATATAAAAGTGGTAGGGAGGGTGATGCTGAGGATGACCTAATAATTACTGATGATGATGAAGATGTAGATCTACAATATATCCCTCCAGCATCCTCCTCTTCTTCAGATACAGATGAAGTTGAGAGTGAGTGTGATAATGAAGTGTCCAGGAAGTTAGATGAAAGGCAAAGGCTTAATCTTCCACCACAGAAAAGTAGCAGTGTGCCTGTGTATAAACTGCTTGAGAAAACAACTGGAAATTTTGACTCTGGAAAAGCAAGATTGGCAAAAAATATACATCACCACTTACAAGTCCAAGTCTCACTCAGCCACATTCACTAATAGTGTTAAGTTTTTTTTTTGGTTGATGACAAGTCATAGATTGCCCATACATACTGCTACCACCCCAAACACCTCCACAAGTCCTGTTGTTAAAGCAATAACGTTACACAGTTCCTCCAATATATAATGACTTTTTGCCACTCCCTAGTTATGTGGCTTCCAGTGGGACAATGTATGTGTGTTTTTTTGTGATCAGTGGTGCAAGGCAAGTTCTTAAAAAGAAGCCAAAATCTGCACAAAAAACAATGCAAAAGTACACATGTTGAATAGTAAACTTGACAAAATGTTGGTGGTTAACATGCTGCCCTTTTTATTTGTTGAAAACAGAGGCTTTAAAGTGGATGTGTCACCTATGGACAACATTGCATAAATAGGCTACATATCAAATGCTACTAAAACAGTATTCATTTTTTATTTAAAGTTTTGATTTTGTGTAAATTTAACTTACACAGTCTGTGCTGTAGCTACTTCCATTTAGACTGGTAACCATCTCTGTAACCTCAGTCCAACGCTTTGCCTCTGCTCTCCTCCCTCCTCCGATGATGGAGGCTTCTGTCTGTAAGCTGGAGCAGTCTCATTGGCAGATATTGATATCTAGCCAATGAGACCGCTCCAGCTTACAGACAGAAGCCTAAATCATCGGAGGAGGGAGGAGAGCAAAGTCAGAGCATTGGGTTGCATTCTATGTGGAAGTAGCTGCAGCCCAGACTTTTTAAGTAAAATTTACACTAAATCAAAACTTTAAATAAAAAATTAATACTGTATTGGTAGTATTTGATATGTAGCCTAACTATTTATGCAATGTTGTCCATAGGTGACACATCCACTTTAAAGAACTGATGTTATGTGTTACCCCTGCTGGAATATCCCAAGCCGCAGTTGCTTTTCAAGGATAGTTGTGCCAATGTTAATTTAACAGGATGTTAGTGTTGTGGGAAAAGGACAACGACACTCAGCCTGCTAATCATTTTTTCAAGGTATATGTTGCTGTAGGGTTCATGATGCTGTAGGGCTCAGTTGTTTATTTCTCCACTTCAGCCGTCAGAAGAAGTAATTTTGTTGTGGAAAATCTTGCAATCATAGAAAACATAAGTCAAAAACTTTTTGAGGTAAATTTATTGACAGTGGCAAAAAAGGAGATTATTTTATGTATTTTCAAGAAAAAGGAGGAAATCATTGTTTTTTCATGAAAATTCCTGTGGGAAATGTTGCTGACTCTTTGCCCATCCCTTAGTTATGTGGCTACCACTGGGGCAAGACTTTATAAGCAGACAATGTATGTGTGGTTATTTTGCTATCAGTGGTGCAAGGAAAGGGAAGCCATACATGTCTTATAGCTTCCAGTGAGACAGTTGAACAAGGCTGAGGCAGCAGGGTGTGAATGTGTAGTCTTATTTCTACCAGTGGGACAGATGAACAAGGTTAGGATTGCAGGCAGTGTATGTGTAGACTACCAGTGAACAGTAAAAAAAGACTGCAATGTCAATCAGTGTATGAATTATCTGTGCCTACCAGTGCATACTGGAAGAAGTTATGGGAATCAGCCAGTAATGTGTGCTAGAGTGTTGTCCAGTGTATTGCAAAGAAATACATTGAACATCTCTGTGGTACATATGGGCTCTTATTTAAACAGTATACAAAAGTATGTGTGTGTGCATCGGGATCACCCCTCCAAAATTCCCAAGCCCATCCCTCTTGTGTTAATTGACTATCAATACTGCAACTGAAACATACTCTCTGCCTTTTCTTACCTGCTTCCTCAACCTGGCATTATTTGAATTTCCAGATTGGGTCTGAGGACATTTGAGGATCTGTAGGCCCACTCATGATGATGTGAGTGGTGATTCCAGGCCCTCAGATTCAACCCGGAGGTTCAGATCATGCTAGGCTGAGACTGTAGGGAAGGAAGACAGTTGAGTGTCCTTCCTGGTTGCAGTTTTGGTTGCCTGCTGCAATTGGATAAGTGATTAATACAAGGGAGGCATCAGGAAGGTCCTGATACCCCTTCCAACAAGGTCAGATCCATTTTTACAATAAAAGATTCAGACAGAGGTGTCAATAAAGTGTGCTCAGCAGAGGAAACATATATTCATGGCCCTGTAGATATTGATGGCTAATTTATTCCATTCATCAGTGGCACTCAAAAGATTAAAATTACCTTTTCCACTCAGGACATTACTAGCATGGGGATAAAAGTGGCCATTAAACCAATCAAATATTTAAGTATACTTTTTAATAAATATCCTCAACAATGAAACAGTAAACATAGTCACAGCCATCCAATAATATTAAAAGAACTTGAAAAAGGGAATTTCAAAGTTATATGTTTTATAGAATCAGCTGAATAAAATTAATCTCCTTTTCTAAATTCATTTAAACATGTTAAATTGACCTATCTTAGCAAAAAAAAAAAAACATTACCAAAGATTTTGATATTAACACCTTAACGATCCATGATGTAGATGTACGTCATGGGGTGTAGGTCCCTAAAGGATCAAGGATGTACATGTATGTCATGGAATTTAGGGCTCCCCGTGCGGCTGCACGCCATTCGAGGAGCCCTGAATCGGACCGCACAATTAAAAAAAATGGTCCGCGGTCCTTAAGTGCTGGCCGCATTCCCACGCGGCCAGTCCTTAAGAGGTTAACCCTTTGAGTGCCAGAGGAGTATGGAATGCATTGCAAGGCAATGTGTTCTGTACCCCTCTGGCACTCAAAGGGTTAAGCTAACCTAACCCTTATTCTAGGGATGTCCTTCCTTGCCAGTATCACACTTTTTCAAATTTTTTGCCTCTTAGATACAGATGGGAGAAATGTCCATTGTTACCAGAAGAATTTACTCAGAAAACAAACAATTTGCCACTTTGTTTCTGCTGAAGTTACAGTCTCATAAAATTGTCTGCCTTCTTGCTAAACGTAGAAAATTTCCCACAAAAACATTGCCACTTTCTGCATATGTCTGTGACATCCTGCTTGGCTTCATACTGAGTATGTGTAGTTTTATGGCTACCAGTATAGTGAGACAAGGCTTAGGAAGACAGTATGTATGTTTCTATGGCCACTGTGGGACAATGCTAGTGGTCATTATGTGTTGATGGGGGCATCAAAATGTTTGGCTGTAGGGTAGTGGTTGGAAATGTGAAGCCCTCCATCTTCTGCATAACTACAACTCCCCTCATTCCCTGCCCTTCAAGGGAATGATGAGAGCTGTAGTCTGGCAGCAGCTGGATGGCATCACATTGTCCATCTGTATGGCTAGAAATTTATGGCTACTGTTGTACAAGACTGAGATTCAGTATGCGTGGTTCTCTAACTAACATGGGACAAGTCTGCTGGGGTCAGTATGTGTGGTTCTATGGCTATTAGTGCACTGTTGGAGGGATCTGTAAAAAAAAAAAAAAAAAGTGGAAAAATAACTGAAAGGGGAAAAGTAATTTTTTTTTCTTTTGAGGTGAAAGTTTTCTCACATTCCTACTCTTAGGACACCCTATGGAATGGATCTAGTATAAATGAAATCTGACAAACTATAAACATAAATAAGTTAAACGATGCGAGAACCTCACTGAGAACAAAAGTGTTCTACAACTAGCCACTGATCAGAAGCATCACATTATAGCTCTCTAGTGCCACTGCAGATGCAAAATATCAGTTTGCATATCAAACTGATACCACCCAAGAGTGTCAGTCCAGTTCCAAAAACACAGAAAATGCCCTCTGCACAGGAGTACCCGTTAACCCCAGGCATACATTCAGCCTTGTTTGTACTTGTCAGGTGCAGCTGTTTTCCTTTGGTATGGAAAAGAGGGGGATCACATTTGAATTATCCTTCAATCTTAGGGAGACTGGCTTCTTGACTAAATTGAGCCTGAAAAACTCTAAACTAGAGAATCTCACTGATAACAAACATATGCAGAAATCATTTATTCTACAGCTAGTCATTGCTCAGAACCATCACATTTTAGCTCTCTAGTACCATTATAAAGGAGGAAATTCTATGTGAATATCAAACTAGTCCTGCCCAAAAGGGCAGTCCAGTTCTTAAGTAACATTCAAGTACAGCTAACCTCAGATATACATGTTGTCCTTGTTTGGGCCTTTTTAGTGAGGTACAGCTTGTTTCCCTATGCTCTGAGAGCAAAAAGTCCATATCTATATTAACATTTGTCCTCACAGAGAGCCCCTAAGGGTTTTCAAATCTTAGCCAAAAGATATGAGAGGTTCAGTGATAATGAACAACAGCAGAAACTGCTTGTCCGCACTCAGATGCAACATGTTTTAGTTCCTTTAGTGCCTTTACAAAGAAAAAAAATTCAATGAGCTTATCAGATTAATCCAGTCCAAAAAAGGTGAAATTATCATCTGTAATGGTAGCATGCACATGGACATTTCTCTTTTGTGATTGCATTAGAGTGCTAAACTGTGATGCTTCTGATAGGTGACGAGTTATAGAATAATCAGTATTTGATCTAATACATCTTCTGTGTTTATCACATACTTTGGCTTGATTTTGAAAATCCTTAAGGTATCTCCTTAAGGATGAAGGGTAATCCAAACTGGGCCCCTTACTTTCAGTGCTTTCTGGAAATAGGTTTCACCTCATTGGTGAGGCCCAAGCAAGGCTGAAAGGTATGTCTAAGGATAGCTGGACACTTGACTGTTCTTTTTAACCCTTTGATTGCCAGAAAGGAATCCAATGAATTGTTTTGGAATGCATGAGATACCACTCTGGCACTGAAAGGGTTAAACTGGGTTGCCCTTGTGGGTGAGATTAGTCTAACATACACATGGATCATTTTCATTGACTAGAACTAGAGAATTAAAATGTAGTACTAACTGAGTAACAAGCAATATTCTCTGTGTCTCTTACACTTTGACTTGATATTAAACTCAGGGTGAGAGACAGATATATCCTGATATCAATTGCTTAGCAGCCCTACACTTGGACTGGAAATCCTTGCCCTGTTCCCTGAGGACAAAGATTATCTTTAGAGACACATAGAAAGAGTAGCTATTATTAGGAATGGATGAATCTCCCACCTCAAACATGTATATATAGAGAAAAAAAAGATTCAAATACATGAAGGGATTAGACAAAGTACAGGTGTAAAGTACATTTCAAAGGAGTGAGAATGTTAGAACAAGAGGTCATAGGCTAAAACTAGAGGGACAGAGGCTTAGATGTAATTTAACAAAGTTTTAATTTGCTGAGATATAGATAATGGAATAGCCTACCAGCAGAAGTGGTAGAAATTAATACAGTGATGGAATTAAAGCATACATGGAATAGGCATTATGCTATCCTGAACATAAGTCAAGACCAAGGATCAAATAACGTTTGAGGTTTACTTTTTACAGTAGGTAAAATGGGCAGACTAGATGAGCCAAATGGTTCTTCTCTGCCATCAAATGCTATGTTTCTAAATGCAAAAAAAGGCAAAAAATGGCACTTTCTGTTGAGTAGGATATTTTCTGGAAAAAGTGCTGATTCCCATGGTGCTAGCATAAAAGTGCCAGCTTGCCATATGTTAGCTTTGCTTGAAAGTGATACAAGAAGGAAGTGTTGGGGAGACACTGCCAGTGGTTTCCTGTGTGTGGGTGAGATTAAACAAGTTTTAGAGTGAATTATAGCAAGAAACTAGCCAGCCTGAGTGATATGACACTGACAGATGCACCAGACAATACATCTGACATGACAGTCAAGACAAACATAGACAAAGCATTCAGCTTAACATATTATGTCTGCACCATCTATACAAAGCTGCACTCCAGTAAATCCACAAGGACTAGAGAGGCAAGGAAGAATATACTAAGGAGGTGTTCTGCACGGATTGCTTTGTGCTTTATTATTTTACTGCAAGCTGTAGAGATTGTGTTTTCTGTAGCCATCACAAGGTAAGGTAAGGTACGCCTTTTTGCAGATGATACAACAATCTGAAATAGGGTAGGCATTACTGGGGGGAATAAGCCAAATGACAAATGATTTAGGTCAATTAGAAGAATGGACAAGAGTGTGGCAGCTGCAGTTTAATGTTGATAAATGTAAAATAATGCGCTTGAGATGTAAAAAATCCAAAGGAAAAATATACTATTAAGGGCACTGTGCTGTCACAGACAACAGAGCAAAGGGTTTTCAGAGTAATTATTTCTAATGACTTAAAGGTAGGCAAACAATGTTACAAAGCAGTGGGGAATGCAAGCAGAGTGCTGGGTTGTATAGTTAGGAGCATTAGTAGCATAAAAAGGGAAGTGGTCATGCCACTCTACAGATCTCTAGTTAGACCTCACCTAGAGTATTGTGTACAGTACTGGAGACCCCATCTCCAGAAGGTTAGAGATACTCTAGAGAAAATTCAGAGGAGGGCTACTAAAATGGTGACTGGTTTACAGGAAAAAAATAACAGGATAGACTAAAGGATCTGAACATGTATAGCTTGGAGGAGAGGAGAGAGAGAGGGGATATGAATGAAACATTCAAATACATGAAGGGATTCAACAAAGTGCAGGAAGGAAGTACATTTCAAAGCAGTAAAATGTTAGGACAAGAGGCCATAGTCTAAAACTTGAGGGACACAGATTTAGACATAATGTAAGAAAGTTCTACTTCACTGAGCAGGTAGTAGATAAGTGGAATAGCCTACCAGAAGAAGTGGTAGACGTTAATACAGAGAAAGAATGTACGCATGCATGGTATAGGCATAAGGCTGTCCTGAACATAAGACAAAACCAAGGACCAAATAAGGTTTGAGGTTTTTTCAGAACCAAAATGGGCCATCAAGTTCTGTGTTTCTATGTTTCAATCCAAGTCTATCATGTAGAGTATTGTCAAAATACCACTGCAGTAGTTACTGGGAGGGAAAGAAAATTGTGACACTATCTATTAGTCTAGAGGCAAAGAGGAAGCAATGTACTTGTGGTTGTAGGAAGTGTGTGTGTATGTGAGTGAGTTCAGTGACTTTGACAGATGGAGATTGAAAAAAATAAAATAAAAGCTTTGACTTTCTAGCAGTATTTTTTTTTTTTTTTTTACATGATCTACAATCATCATTAACAGTGACAGAGACAGACTGTAATAGCGACATAGATCACGCAATGGATGGACAAACCATTATTCTACATATAGATACCACCAGTAGTATGACTATCTCCACCAAATGTACCAAGGGGTACAGGTAAAGGAGGTTTAGGAGGAATTCAATCCCACAAAATCATAAATGTGTTAAATAAACTAGAGCAGTTGATAGGGGAATGGCTTTTACTGCTTTTGTGTCTGCTTATAATGGCTCCAACATAATAACTACATTGGGAATAGGTGATGTGCTGCATGCATCCTGGTTTGCCTATGTCCTATATTTAATGACCTGATTCCTTGCAGAATATGAAACTCTGAGAGAGATGCTGAATATTGCCTACCCCATCACCAGATGAAAATGGAGCTCCCTACCAGGTGGAATTCCACAGTGTGCATGCTTGAGCGTTTGTATAAGGAGAACAAGTCCATTAGCGAGTACACAATGCAAACCTGGAAGGCTTTGGAAGGCTTTGGAGGGCACCTCTTTCTCTCCTGAGCAATGGCAACTAATGTTTGATGTATATGTGCTGTTGAAATATTTTGAAGAGGTCACCTTGCTGGTTAGTTATATAGGCGCAAGAATTATCAAGATTTTCCCACCAATATATTTACTGCAGAAAAGAACTGACTGATGATCTTACAGTAGTGACAATGCAGACATGCACCAGCTAGTGAAGGCCAGGTTAGCATGTTTTCAGCAAGATCCTCACACAGTGTTCATTAAAAGCAATGAGAAATACATTCTTGCTACTACTGGATCCCCAATTTAAACACAGACATTTTGAATTTCTACAAAAGTGGGATAAAAGAGTAGCAAGTGCATTTCTCTGAAGAATCATATTCTGTCAAAAAAATTTAAAGATATGCCTATAGATCGACTTTAGGGTTGCATTATGGTGGATGAGAGATAGTTAGGGCCCAAAAAACTGGTATAAAGCACAGAAAAAGAAGTCAGCAAAGGGTTTATACCAGCGTAAGCAACAATATCAAAAATAATCTAATATCTGTTGTTGTTGTTGGTGGTGTTCTGGTGGTGGCACATCTTTATTCCCCCACTGCATGTGAGATGGTTACAGCATACATTCAGGATAGCAATGTTCTAGGCAGAAACATTGACTACTGGAAAAAAAACAGAATGTGTAGGCAACACTGATGCAATTTCATGGGAACTTTGTCAGTTGCCGCAGGGGTTATATGCAGTTGTGCACATCTATGGCTGCCAGTGCAGCAGGACTTGCCTGAAGGTAAGTGCAGTTATATGGCTACTGTGTCTGGGGCAGTGCTTTGGGGGGGGGGGGGTCATTGTTTGATTCTATGGTTATCCTGGTGCAAGGTTTGGGATGAAATGTGTAGTTCTATGGTTAGTGTTGAGTAAGGATGGGAGGAAAGTATGTGATTCTATGGTTAAAGCGGGCAAGGGTTTTGAGGCAATATGTGATTCTCTTGTCAGTGTGGGCAAGGCTTTTGAGGCAATAGATAAAATAAACCATGTTTGCAAACTGGCACACACAAGTGCAATTAAAGCAGAACTAACACCGCTAACAAACGTTGTCTGTCATAATTCCCTATCTGGCGACTAGCTGCTTAGTAGCGCTAGTCGCCAGAATTATTTCCTCTTCATGGAGAACTTTGAAGTGATCCTCGGCTGACAGGCAGGACGGAGCGCGGACATCTTACCCTAGTGATGTCCACGCGACTGCGCTGTCAGTCCCAGATGGCTATAGGAGTCGTCGCTAGGAGCCATTCGGCTCCGGAAGGGACTGACAGCACAGGCACGCGGATGTCACTAGGGCAAGATGTCCGTGCTCCGTCCTGCCTGTCAGCCAAGGATCACTTCAAATTTCTCCATGAAGAGGTAATAATTCTGGTGACTAGCGCTACTAAGCAGCTAGTCGCCAGATAGGAAATTATTACAGAAAATGTTTGTTAGTGGTGTTAGTTCCGCTTTAAAATGGGAAACTTTCACAAATTTCTCTCTATTTGGTCTCCTTGGTTGGAAAGCAGTTTTGGATTAGATAATGATTTCTTATTGAATCTCTGACGGTCTCCTATTCTCCTCTTCCTGGTTTTATATATTCTTTATTGCATGTTTTATTTTATATGCTTTTGTAACATTGTAACATCTTTATTCTTTGTCACATTTTATCTGTTAACTTTTTGTTATAAGCTTCAATAAACTTTCAGTTTAAAAAAAAAAAATATGACTACACATGACAATTTTGTGGAGAGAAATTGAAAGCAGAGGGAATATCTGCAGACGGAATACCCTGCTGAATATGACAGCGTGGTATATTAAGTGTACAGTAAATCATTCACTGAACACACCTACCATCAAGTGGCTGGCTTATATATATGTTGTGGACAAGTCAGTGACTGACATAACATGATTTCTTGGGGAATGGTTTACTATAACCAGCAGAACTTGTTAGGTTGATGTAGTTCATTTGGATGTGCTTTATTGGTGCTGACGTGCCACTTGTGTGATCCCAGTCCTTGTCCCTCTTCACAACATTTGATTTCATACACTGAGCTCATTGTAGTTGATGAGAACTGCATAGTTCCAAACCGTCCTCAAGGAAACATATTGTAACAACTGTGATTTTAGGAGAGGAGGAGAGTATGTTGACTCACTTCACCTGAAATGGCTTATACTGATGCTATTGCTGCTCTGCTGCTGCTACAGATGCCACTGTAATATGTGAAACTCAGATGAATCAGCAGCAGGAATTCATTTTGTAGCAAATGCTATAATGTCAGATATAGGTGGCACATGTTCCTCAACTTATACACCCTTAGAATGCCTTTTTTAAATTGGAGGAGAGTGATGAGTTCTATTTTCAGCAAGCGATACATTATTTTAAAACATACCCAGTTATAACACAACATTTTAGGATAATCTAAGCTGGACTTGTTAATAAACTCATTATTATGGGGAGACAGATTGAAACTTGTTTGACAAGTTGGGAACTAAACTAACTATCTCATGTTAGGCCTTAGGGAGAAAATATTGGACTCTATTGATAAAATCATTCAGGGATAGTTAGATATCACCATGTTTTAGTGTTTGGATATATACATGAAAGAGCTTGTGTTTCTTTTTTTAATTCAAAATTGTATTCGTTTTCCAAGAAAAAACAAGTAACAAAACTTACATTTGCAATTATAATAGCTACAAAACAGGAGTGTGCCAGAATGCCTATGTAGGTGATTCAATCACCCACCCACAGACAGCATTCCACAGTGATCTCAACAATCCACATACAGAGCATCAAGGAATAAGCATAATGGTGGGTGTTTGTGCAGGAGAGCTGAAGAAGTTGGCAGACAGCCCTGAAAAGGGAAGAAGTAATAGCCAGCCTAAAGTAGAGTAGGAAAAAAAGGGGGATGGAAAAAAAAGGGGGGTCTTCTGTCTCCCTTTTTGCTTTTGAGTATGGATAGAGACCGACCCACTGGACAACTCATGCATATGCCATCAATTTCTTCATCTTTAGCAGTTGCCAGATCCTATTATCTAACTTTGTCAGACCTGGTGGTGTCGATTTCCAATGATAGGCGATGTAACACCACACCACTGTGCATATCCTGTAGATGAGCTTATTGGACTTAGGGGATAAGTCCAGGGAAGTATAAGGCTTATTTAAAAGGGCCGTCCATGGTTCCAGAGCCAAAGTGACACCAAGTGCAATACTCAGGTTTCTGAAAGCATGGACCCAAAGCACAGACACGGAGGGGCAATCCCACCACATATGTTTATATATGCCTATAGAGCCATATCCCCTGTAGCGCAAGGGAGAAGAAGAGAGGAAAATACATGACAGTCTAGTCAGGCAAAGATACCAAAGTGATTGTATCTTATATCTATTTTCCTTTATCAACGTGCATGGGGCTAAACTGGCAGTGTTGTCAGTAATTTCTTTCTAGTCTGGAGAGTCCAGGTATTCCCCAAGATCAGCCTCCCATTTCGCTCGATGAGTTGGGGCGTGTGGAAACTCTACTGTCAGAAGATGGGAATAGATTTTGGAAATAGCCCCTTTACAGCGAGGGGTCCAGTTACAAAGGGCCTCATATAAAGTACGTTGAGGCGGGGGAAGTGACCAAGATAGGAGTACACAAAGTGACGGACCTGGAGAAACCTAAACCGTTCCCCTGGTGGAGCTTCATATCGAGATTGAAACGTGTCCCAAGTCATCAGAACAGAGGAAAGCAGAAGGTCTTGTATTCTGAGAATACCCTTACCGATCCACCACGCAAAATCATTAAGAGCAAGTCAAGGGGGAAAATCTGGATTACTAAAGATAGAACACATCAGAGATTTAGAAACTGTCAGAGCGTCCTTAACCCCTTAAGGACCCGTGACGTACCAGGACTGTCACGGTCCTTGGTATACTCAAGGACCGATGACGGTCATAGTACGTCACGTACTTTTTACTTACAGCGCTCTACCGGGAGCGCTGTAAGTAAAAATAGGGCATGAAATAGACTGCTCCAAGATCGGAGCGATCTCTTTCAAGCCCCATAGTGACGTGCCGATACACGTGACAGGTCACGTGTACCGGCGCGTCAACGTGCCCCTATGCGGTCGTTATGGGACGGAAACGTCCCATAACCTCCGGTCCTTAAGGGGTTAAATCCACATTTGTACCAGAGAAGTAAAGTATGCGACAGGGTAGGACTTAAAAAAGGTGTCTCAGATCTCAGTTTCGGGATCCACAACAGTGCGGCCGCAGGGAGTGCCTGGAAGGAGCAACGCTCCAAGTCCACCCACCGGGGAGGGTCGATCGTACTATGCAGGCACAACACTTTCGCAAACTGTGCTGCTTTGTAATATGCCCACAGATTCGGGACAGATAGTCCCCCTTCAAGGCGCCATCAATAAAGAAGCGACAAACTAATCCGGGGACGCTTAGAGGCCCACACGAAGTGAAGGATACTCTTTTGTAGACAGAGCAAGTCAGTATGACAAATCGAGATGAAGAGAGAGCAAAATAAATACAGAAGTTTGGGTAACAGAGACATTTTGACAAAGTTAATTTGTCTCAGACGTGATATATGAAAAGAGTCCCAATGACGAAGATCAGCTCATAACTCTAAGAGCTTGTGTTTCAAATAGCAAACCCCAAAACAGTTTATTGATAGACTATATCTTGAAAATGGTTAGAAAGGCCTTTATGTTCCAGCAGATGCATGAGTAGATGCCTACATTTTTTCAAATGCCAAAGTCTCTTAACCAACTACTTGAAGTGCAGGCAATCCATCGAAAAAATGATTTGGTTAAGCAGAGATAGATAGAGAGAGGGGTACTCTTCACCGCTTTGGATCGATGCCTTGTGTTCCTGATGGAATCAAGAAGAGAGCTTCTAATACAACTACACAAATTCTACTCTTGGAAAAATGTCTACTTAATGTTTAATTTAAGTTTTCCCAGTTACAGCTCCTCCCCTTTAATTTTGAAATACTAAACTAAAAATATACAGATTTGAGCAAATGTATCCCGCCTTTAACTCTCAACTTATCACTTGTGTTAATTTCAGCCTTTTATTCTCCCTTTCATTCCCCTTCTATTAACCCCACTTTTACTGCTATAGCCTTTTCTACCTCTTTATCCCCCCAGCATCCTATACTAATTTCTGTCTTCCATTTAATAGCATCCAGGACATTGCCCTATAAGGTTTGTTATATATACTTAATATATTTAATTAGCAAAATGATTTAGTAAAGATTTGTCTGAGTAATGATTAGTGGTCTTCTTACTAGTGGAGTTTTTTTGTGTGTCCAAGGGTAGTAGAAGTACCAGCAGGGTCAGCACCAAAAGCAATGGCATGGGAGTGGGACTTTTTTTGACATACATGGCAGCATGTCTATGCTGCATATGCTTTATTAATGTAGATGTGCCAAGGTGGGATCCCTCCTGTCTCCTATTTACTGTTCACTCAGGGAGCTTAAAGCATTTTTAGTTTCCTGCACTGTTCTAGACCCTAAAGAGAAATATTCCCACACCCAGGACTTCAGTGCAGGAGGATGAGGAAGATAAATATATGATGTTCTTGTGTCTGAAACATATGCTGCTGAGCCTGAATCTGACCCAGCACATGATGATCTTTTGGGCTCTGCATCTCAGTTTTAACTTGTCAACCTACACAATCCCTGTCACCAGTTCTACCATCACATCTTCAGGCCTTGTCACAGGGGTTTACACCTCTTCCTGCCCACTCAGAGGATCCTGCCCCTCTTCTTGCCCACTTACAGGAACCTGGCCCTCTTCCTCCTGACTACTCACAGGAATATTGCCCCTCTTCTTGCCCACTCATAGTCAGTACCTGACCAGTCACAGAAACCTGCAACTCTACCTCCTGCCCATTCACAGGATCCTCCACGATATCCTCCTGCTGCCCACTCACAAGAGGATTTCTGTCACCTAGTACGCCCACCTCCAATTCCACTATGTCTTTCAAATTTGAATCATCACTCCCCATTCAATTTCTTCTCTGTGCTACTCCATGCTAGTCTGGTGAAGAAAGCTTTGGGGTGCACTGAAAGACCCAGTGGAATCATCACTGTCTACAAGGTTGCTTGATGGCAAAGGTGGTGCAACTGGTGTCACCACCAGGAGCAGCACTGCAGTGGAGCCCCAGCCAGTACCACCTGTACCAACAATGGTGGTGACAATAGCAATGTGTCATGGTTCCTGCTTCTGGAGTTTGTCTAGGTCCCTGCAGCTCACAGCCTCTTCTGGAGTTTCACCAGATGCCTCTATTCCCTGTGGCTGCTTACCTCGTGGACGCTCCTGGTTAAGCCAGGCTTCTTGCTCTTTTTGTGGCTTGCTTCCTTGCAGCCACATTCTGCTCTTCACATGTGCAGTATCACTGTTTCCTATCTGCGGCATCTGTGCTATATCATCTCTGCCCATTCCTTATTGGGCAATACTGTCCAATCGGATTTTACCCTTAGGTGAGCCCTTTCTTCCTATTGGCTCCCCTGGGTGTTTAAATTGAGTACTCCAGACTATTGTTGCCCATTCCACGAGCTTGCAGCATTTGTTCCTTGGCTATTTATCTGATTCCTGAACTCTTGACTACTGACCCAGCTTGCTGACCATTCCTAGATCTACTACTCTTGGCTACTGACCCGGCTTGCTGACCATTCCTAGATCCACAACTCTTAGCTACTGACCCAGCTTGCTGACCACTCCTAGATCTACTACTCTTGGCTACTAACCCATCTTGCTTACCATTCTTAGATCCACATTTCTTGGCCACTGACCCGGCTTGCTGACCATTCCTATATCTCCAACTCTTGTCTTCTGACCAGACTTCCTGACCATCTCTTATTATCTCCTGGTACTGATTCTTAACAGATCCCAATGTACTCCCATTCTGGTTGCACCCTGGCTCAACTGGGGTGGAACAATCGGGTTTTGTGACCAGCACTTATACCCAGCTTCAGCTGCAGCAAGGGAGTACCTGGCACGCAGTCTCCAAACTAAAGTATCAATCCCTAGCGTCGCACTCAAGCTACTAAACCAGAGCTAGGCTACTCAGGTCCCTACTCCTCGGGTAGTGTCACAATGGCACTGCTAACAACTGGTACCTCTACCTCAACCTTGGCAAGTGAGAGAGCACCCCATTTTAGGCATGAGCTAATCCCCCCTCATAAGGATGATTCTCCTTCATTTCCTCATCATCCCCGTTTCTGGTAGGTAAGACTGAACACCTCTCTTATTATAAAAAAATTAATTATAAAGAAAAATATGTTTTAGAAAAAAGTTATTAGTATAAAAAAAAATAAAGATAAAAACTGCAAAATAAATAGTGAATAGTCATCATAATATCATGGTTCCCCACCTCCACTATTAGATTTCTGTTATGGGTTCCCTTGACATTTGGCATGACTGGTTTATTATGCTTCAAGTAGTCATTCTTGCTTTACTCCTCTTTGAAACACAAGTTTATTGTGGCTGTGAGGCATTACCCTGAAAGTGAGATTTTTTTTTTTTCCTTCAACCTAGCATCATTTCTCTCCCCTCCTTACCCCATCCCTCCTCTATATTTGTTCCTCCAGAGAAAATTTACAATCTGATCACCACTGGAGGTCTTTCGCTAACAAGAATCCACTGAAATAATCAGTCCTTATCCCTGCTTCTCACTCTGAATGTCTAGTATACTGCTGTTAACAGAGATTCACTTTTGGTCTTCACTCTTTTGTTGATTACTGTGAGTTTCTTTACTACTATGTATTGCTTAAAATTTTTTAAAAGAAAAAAAATAGTGAAAAAATAGTCACTCACACTGCATACTTCATAGACCCTAACTAATATAACTCTAATTGAATTTGAATGTCACTCATTGCCCTAACACTAACTTGTACAATTAGAATGTCCCTCACTGACCTAACACTAAATCGTACTTGCGTGACCCTCATTAACCTAACCTTAAAGGGATAGTATTACTTCAAAATTACTATCCCTCATATTGTAGGCCTTAATAAACTGAGTTAAATGACACCAGCAGCATCTCTCAAACCTTTATGGTTTAAGAGATAGCCACTTTCAAAGTTTCCTCTCCCCTGCTGTCAGAGTTCTGCTGCCAGCAGGAGAATCCGGTCTCTGAATCAAGAGGAGGCTCTTCAGCAGAGCCGATATCTCGTTATGGAAGGAAAAATGATTAATTGAAACAGTCTTCTACGTGAGCTTGGTAACCAAGCACACGTAGAAGACTGTTTCAATTAATCATTTTTCCTTCCATAACGAGATATCGACTCTGTTTAAGAGCCTCCGCCTGTCCCGGGACCGGATTCCCCTGCTGGCAGCAAAACGCTGACAGCAGGGGAGAGGAAACTTTGAAAGCGGCTATCTCTTAAACCATAAAGGTTTGAGAGATGCCGATGGTGTCATTTAACTCAGTTTATTAAGTCCTACAATATGAGGGATAGTAATTTTGAAGTAATACTATCCCTTTAAGGTACACAGTATACAAATCTTCTTTTTTTTTCTCTTCCTGGAAACATCTCTACACTTCTTTACTATATGCTATATAGTGTATCCACCAAGAAATTAAAGTGTTATTTTCTATGAGGTGGAAAATTCCCGCCTTATGGAAATCAATAGTATAGGAAGACAGAAAATTCTAAGTTGTGGGAAAATTCTGCCTGAAACAAAAGATAGAGTAAAAATTCACCTGTAAAAGTTTTGCAGGAATTTCCCATGGGAAAATCTTCTATTTTTTGCAAAATTGTCCATGGGCAAAAAAATCTAAACTTTTCGCCCATCCATAGAAGTGAACTTTGCAGTTTTCAGTGTTGTCTGCATTAACGACCTGCGTGGAACTTGGCACAAAAATAAGTTGCAGCACTGCATTCAGCAGAGGAGATGCTTAAACAATGATGCGGATGCTGGAGCAAGTCATGGGCAAACCAACTGCAACACAGGGGTCAAAGAAAAATTCCCATTGATTTAAATGGGGCTATTGAGATCTTGAATGTTGGAGAGGTCACCATTGCATTGTGAGGTAATACCTTGGAGTAAACAAAAAGGCAAACAAAAAAGTACCTTGGAGACCTAATTAGCATTCCAGAGGTTAAAAGTTCCCTTTGAATCAACAGGATTTTTGAAACTGTTTTTTGTCACATATGGTGCAATTGATTTGTCCCAATTTGTTCTTAGTACACCAGCAAGTAATCTCTCAAAGGAACAACTTAGCCAGACTTCATGTTTTGTTCTTCATGGGCAACATTTTGTAGACAACAGCTCTGCACTGATGTTCCCTGTGTGAACAGTAGTAAAGTATTTTTGTATATCAATGTTCACATGATTGACTTTGCTTCAGCAATAACAAAGCTTTAAAAAAAAAAAAAACATTTGCTGTGTTTGCAACTTCTGAAGCAGTTTACATGGGCCCCAATTTTAGTCCATGTTGCAAACATATACAGCATGCAACTTTTTTTGAAAGTGCTTTAATACACCTATGGAAAGAAAGAAAAAATATAGAGTAGTATATCTAATACAATTGAGATATTAGACCCACTCTCAAAGCCTCTTTCTGGGTGCTCACATGTAATAATGGTTTGTCACACATATATGTATGACAGAAGAATAATACTGGTGGGACATATTATGGACCCACTCCCACTTGGGCATATGATTCACGTAATGGTTCAGCTGCTTCTGCATGTTCAACCTGTTTCACTCCTCATGCTCTGTGACGAACCAAGAAATAGAGAAAACACAGTCAATTAGAGATTCTTCAAAACAAGAAGAGCTTAAACTGTCATATAATGTCATGCTGAACTGGTAACCACAGTGTTAAATGTACTAGTGTTCGGCCCACACCGGCCTTAGAAATAGTGTGCAGGGAGTAATATAAAATACATTTCCAAATAAAAGATTATTCATATATTACAATCATAAATTGTTGCAGTTTGTGAAATATATGAATGATCTGTTACATTCTTCTTTTAAATAAATAAATGCAGTATTTAGCTCATTACCTCCATTAAGGCACTTCATTCTGGATGACCATTTGAGCACTACCTGGAGTGGTCCTATGTTGTTTGAGCAGGGGCAAACTGTTTCATTATTCCCTGCACACTATTTCTAAGGTTGGTGTGGACAAACACCAGTGCGTTTAACACTGTGAATATCAGTTCAGTGTGATATTATATGAGAGTTTAAGCACTCCTTGTCAGCGTTCTAGCTGACTGCAGGGAAATCCTGTCATACGACCATCCGGCAGCTCTGCAACAGAGCGGAGATTGCGTTAACAAAAAATAAATCCTTAACTTAAAAGGCCTTTTACGTGTGCCTGCAAACTAAGCACACATAGAAGACCTTTTTAGTGAAGGATTTCTTTTTTATTAACGCAATCTCGGCTCTGCTGCAGAGCCACCGGATGGTCCCAGGAGCGGATTTCCCTGACTGACTTCAGGGAAAGGAGAGGGAGGGGAGAACTTTGCAAGTGACTATCTCTCAAACTATAAGGGTTTGAGAGATGCCACTGGGGGCATTTTTCTTCTTTATTTAATGGCTACAAAATAGGGATAAGTAATTCTGAAGTATTACTATCCCTTTAAGTGCTATTACTGTCTAACACCAATTTAAAATTCCTAGCCTGAAATTTGTCCTCCACACTCTATTCACTCTATTTACTCCAAAGGAAGGACAATGGGGAAGTGCAGTTCCTCTGATCCTTGTTTAAAGGAGCAGTAAACTTTTTTTTAATGAAAACCTATATGTCATAGAGCTTTTCCTGCTCTATGGTAATTATTCTGGAAATATGCATCTCTCAGCAGTGGGAGTACCCATGTTTACTCAACAAGAAACGTCATACAATATATATTTTTTCATAATAAAGTTTACTGCTTCTTTAATGCTATGTGCATACATGTTCTATGTTCCTATGCATGCTATATGGGTGGCATTCTGAGTTTGTTTGCATTAACATTCTAATGATGGTGGTGTGTGTGTGTGTGTACTGCTATGAGCTAAATAAACCATTAGGTTTTTTTTTAGATATGCAGAAGTGCAACTACATGTTATCTAAGCCTATATTCAAGCACAGATTCCCCTTATAGAAAATAAATTAATAAAGTTAATCCCATTGATCCTGGAGAAGTCTCCAACACACTGCATTCTCCAGTATCCAAGGGTTTAACAAAGAATATTCTAACAAATAAGATCTGGAGGGCATGCTGAAGTGTTTTATTACCACTTAGTCAATATCTTCCAATGCTTCAAATTGTATTTATAGTTGTAACAAGTTGGTAAATAATAATCTCTACAAACTCCACAGAAAGTAAACAAATAAAACTCTGCTCAATATGAAAATTGTATTAATTTATTTTATTTGCAATAATAATCAAACATCCTATCTTGATGATTTTGTCAGATGTTTTCTGTAAGTTCATAAAGATAGGTTAATTATAAATGAAATAATTAATGTAATTACTATCGGCAATCTAATGAAGTGCAAAGATGTACAGTAAAATTCACATGCATGTTTAACGCACTGAGGAGATGACAGTTTGTACATTTTTGATTAACCAGCAATGCTCTGGATACCTCTCCCACACTCAAAGGGTTATTGCCAAAGAAGCCTTAATAAAATTAGTACAGATCTATTGCCCATTCTTAAACCAATATATATATATGTTGCTCAATTTACTGCGGGCATTGTCTGTATTTTTATAATATTTTTAATAAATGGGGATAGGAAAAACGTTTGCCTCAAACCAAAATTGGCGAAAAATGGCACTTCCCACTTGTTGAAAAATTCCCTGTGAAAGTGAAATTTTCCCACTTTTTTCACCTAGCTCATTGCATTAAATCAATTTGGAAGACTGGATTTTTCTCCACCATATGGTGGTTTTCTCTTCTTTTCTAGGAAGCATATAAAAGAGTGTCAGGCTCTCATAGCATGCCATTTTGTGTTTATGAGAGGAAAAAAGAGGCATGTTTTTGAGCTAGAGAAGATAGGCAAATAAAGGGGAACTGAAACTTAGTTTAGGGAGTGTGTTAGGTAGGACATTTGTTCACTATATTAGGGGAGTCTGGGGCACTCTGAGGGAGAAGAAGGGAGGTAGGAGGTTGATCCCAAATACCACAACATTTGGTGTGACTGACTGGGAAAAGAAGTTGTTGACTTTAAGTTTTATTTATCATTATTGTTTTTGTTTTTGAAAAGGCTATGATAAGATAGGGTGGAGAACGTAAAAACAAACAAAAAAAAAATCAATAAAAATAATAATAAATAAAGAAATATATTAGGTAATACCATGACAGACACCTGACTGGGAGCCTGATATGAAGTATACGACTGAGGCAGATGAGGCAGATGACAATGAGAATTTTGTTGAGGGCTAAGGCAAGATATCACACTCCTAGTTCAGTAATGTCCAGCAAACGCGCAAGGGGCAGAGGGAGGGGGAAAGGTGGAGCAGTGTAGGTGTTTGGAAGTAAAGTGGTAGTTCATAAATTAACTACAGCCATGGTTGCTGCAGCAATAAACAATGATGATCCCTCTACTCCTGGGGTGGATGCAGTTTATCAAGGTCTCACCAAAAGTTCCACCACCACCAGCTACAGTACAAAAAAAACATATAAGAAGAACACTGAAGACAACAAGTCACATTCTAGTGTTTATGATTGAAATGGAATAATGGAGGAAGGTGTAGCAGCTGAACCAGCTGCTGCATCTAACAGTGAGACAAACAAACACCAAAACACCTGTCCTCAAAGTAGTAGCAAACTTTGATAAAGTAAAAAAGATATTGTTTGACACCTATAAAAGCTTAGAGGAATATAAGGGTAGTGGGTAAAAAGCAGTGGGTGATGCTGATGTGGAGTATAACCTAATGATCACTGATAACGATAATGCAGATCTAGAATATACCCCTCCAGCATCCTCCACTTCTTCAGATACAGATGAAGTTGAGAGTGTGAAAGATGATGACATGGCTAGAAAATTAGCAGAAAGGCAAAGGCTCAATCTTCCACCATTGAAAAGGAGCACTGTACTTGTCTATTAGTTGTTGGAGAAAAACATTGAATACAATGACCATGGACAAGCAGAGATGGCAATAAGTACACAGTCATCATGCCAGTCTTTATCAGCATCATCGCCACTTCCAAGATCAAGCACCGTTCATTTTACATTTTTCGCAAAAAGTCATGCAGGAAATTGTTCTAATTTTTCACCCACCCCTACTTCTAAACTCTTTAAGGACCAGTGAGGTGTGTGCACGTTGTTTCTCAATGTTTTGCATACCCCTCTGGTCATTAAAGGTTTAAAAAAAACACTAAAATCTCTTAATAATAACATACCACTTACATTCATTTGGGCAGAAAATCCTAAAGGCCTCTGTGAATTAATTCTGCATGGATTAATTTTCCAACATTAATTTTTTATTAGAGGCTCATGTCATGTCCACAGAAGCTGAAATTATTATTTTCTAGGGATGAGTGAAAATATTAGCCTCAAACTGAAATCTGCAAAAAAAGGGCATTTTCCGCTTGGCAAAAAATTTCCCGGGAAAAGTGCTTTCCTGCTTCTTGTGCCTAGCTCATTCCATTGGAATCAATGGGAAGAAAACATTTTCTCCACCACAGGAAAGTTTTCTCTACTTTTCTACAGCCATATACAAGGCTGTCAGGCTCTCACAGCATGCCATTCTGTGTTTGTGAGAGGAGAAAGCAGCATGTTTTTTAGCTAGGGAAGATAGGCAAATAAAGGGGAATGAAGCTTAGTTTAGGGAGTAATTTAGTTAGGGCATTTGTTCTCTGCATTAGGGGAGTCTGGGGACACTCTGATGAAGAAGAAGGGAGGAAGGAGGTTGACCCCAAATATCCCAAAATTTGGTGTGACTGACTGGGAAGACACAGGCAGCTGGGGTCCAAATTGCTTGCTGGTTTTGCTTTTATTGTCTCTGTGCTGGGGAAGTCTGGGGAAATAAGTTGTTGATTTTTTTTAATCTAATTTGTTTTTTGGATTAACTGTGACACAAAATATATCAATTTATATTATTTATATTGTAGGGTTATTCTCCAGGGTAAAATAAGTGTACTCCCACAGCTGAGAGAAGTTTTATTTAATAGTTATTGCAGCTCAAACTTTACATTTTTTAGGTGCAGTACAACAATGGCTTGAAATTTTACAGTGGCGCTGTTGATACACCATCCCATGGCAGTTTATGGTCAACTGACCAGAGCTGTCCATAGGATGGCGTAGCAACAGTGCCACTGTAAAATTTCAGGCCATTGTGATACGGCACATAAAACATTAAAGTTTAGTACTATCTCTTTAATAATAAATTCACCCATTTTAATTTGATCAAAAAATTGTAAAAGGTACTATGAAACAATGGTGCATTAATTAGTTTTTCAAAATAAATTACATTTTTATGTAGTAATGATTATCATGCCCGTAGAAGCAGATGTGATTCTTTGTTGCAGGAGTCCAGAACTCCAAACTCCACAAGCTCAGTTCACTGAATAGCTAATTTTTGATTTATTTTTGTAACTAAATCACAACAGACATTGCTATTGTTGCTAGTGCAAGCAAAGTGGAATCAAATGGCCATCTGAGTACAACTTAATAAGAAAAGTATGTTTATAATATATTTTGGTGTTAATGGGCCTAAGAAATAATTATAACAGCTATTGGCAAAAAAAAGTTATGAACCCTATTTATTTTAGGTGATAATGTCCTTTGAATGTATACTCCTTCAGCACACAAAGGGTTAATGGTTTAAACACGAGATAACACTTAAAACTTTAATTTGGTTATATATTTTAAAATATCACTTATTTCCAGCCAGCATGTGTAGAAGATTATTTTAGATCGTGAAAATGTAATACTAGAATTGTATTTTTAACTCCAGTGTGAACTGTCCTACTACAAATACCATTTGGTTAATTTTGTTTGTGAGAGGAAGACAAGAGCAAATTCAGCTTATGGTTTGAAACTGGTACCACTGCTAGCAAAGCTGTTACCTTATCTTAAGCCACTTACAGACAATTTAGCACTAACGCCTCTCAAAAATGTATTAAGATTGCTATGGCAATGGAGCCAAGGAGCCAGGGAAAAGGCAGGAATGGGTATCCTCATAATGTTAAGAAAGACAAGATTTTAGGTCTGTAAATGCAAACAGATAATTTTTACTGGTGGATATTTAAGTGCATAGATATATCTTCAGGTCATTTGTAGATACTGGTGATCGTTTAAAATAACTTTTCTACAACACAAGGGAATTTCCATTTGTTTCTCCTTGTATGGGGAATTAAAGGAAAAGCCCATTGATTTAAGTGGGCTTTTAACCTTTTGAATGCTACAACAACACTGTTTTAAGTAAATTAGTATTTGGTAAATTGTTATTTCTCCCCCCTCAGTGTAGTTAGCTTTTCCCATTATTACACGGCAGAAGGCCTTTAATGATGGTGGCATGTGTGCACTGGTATGCACAAAACATTAGTTCAAAACCATAGTTACAAAACCATGACATTTAAAGAGGACATGTCACTTGAATGTAAGGTTGCATATTTGAAAAATTTCAGTAAATTTGCCAAAGGTTCAGAAGATGCATGCATTGGCAGATATTTACATTTTTATTTCTGACTAAGTGACTATTTCAGTGCAGTGAATAGCTAAACCTTGAATCAATGAGTTGCATACCCCTCTGGTCCTTAAGAGGTTAATTAGCATATGAAACTTTATTGAAAAGCTTCATTAACATAAATTATTATGTGTTACTGTACTCAAAAAGTTTACTATACAGAAATAAAAGTATGAATATCTTCTAAACTGTCGGTTGGTATATAAATGCAGAGCATTAACTGTGATTGCAGATTCATACATTCCCTCTAATACCTCTCTGGATATATTGGAAATATGAGACTGAATGGAGCATGTATGTAACTCTAATAAGTTAGTTATTGATTAGCTGTGCTCAAAGTTCTTCTAAGTACATTAGCTTCAACATTATCTTATGTTTGCTAACTTAAGTTTGAAATGAGGGTCATGCTCTAAAGTAGATAATTGCAGTTAATTTATTGATACTATTCTCTTTTTATTCTGAGATAAACAGTAAGACTCATCTCTGGAGTCATTATAGGATCTCCTCTGATGTAGCTATATCAAGTTTCCATCAACAACAAAATTCCTGCTGCTGCGCAGTAGCTGATCCCAACAGGCATTATCAAGATTTGGTGGGAAATGCAATAATGTTTATTGAGGCTATTTTATGTTGCTATCTGGGTGAATTCACCAGAGTCTACTCCAATATATGCACTAAGCTGCACTTGACATTTTGGTCTCAATTTAATTGGCCTTGTCGGCCAATTTTTTCAAGAACTGTAAGCCATTAAAAGGAGAATTGTCTGGTATTTTGTGTCTGGATTGTCATTTTGGCAGGACCTGTATGATATATCTCTGAATATTTCATCTCTTTTATGGCACTTGTGAGCTAAAAGAGATTGTACCCTGGGTGCAGGACACAGTCCTTTGTGAGCTCTTTGCATACCCTCGCAAGCTCATGAGCCTAGTTGAGCATCTCTGACTTCTTCTATCTATATGTAAATTGTTCTTAGGATTACCCCATTACCCTAAGGGTAATGGGGGAATCCAGACGTGGATCCCTTGCTAACAAGTTTCAAGAGGGATCATCTGCACCTCACTGACAGGGCCCAACAAGGCAGAAACATATGTCTGGGGTTAGCTGTTTCCTTTGTTCAGAGACAAATTGCCTGGCATTTTGTGGCTGGGCTAGGGATGGGTGAAAATTTTCGCCTCAAACTGAAATCAGAGAAAAATTGCATTTTCTGTGAAAAGTCACATTTTTCCTGCTTTTTTACACTTTTTTTCACCTAGCTCATTGCATTGAAATCAATGGGTAAAGAAATTTTTCTCCACCACACAAAACTTTTCTACGACCATATAAAAGGGTGTCAGGCTCTCAAAGCATGCCATTCTGTGTTTGTGAGAGGAGAGAGTAGCATGTTTTTGAAATAGAGAAGATATGCAAATAAAGGGGAATTGATGCTTAGTTTAGGGAATCTTTTAGGTAGGACATTTGTGTGGGGGTACAATGGCGGAGATGAAGGAAGGAGGTTGACCCAAAATATCCCAAAATTTAGTGTGACTGACTGGCAATACCCAAGCAGCTGGGTTCCAAATTGCTTGCTGATTTTACTTTTATTGTCTATGTGCTTAGGATGTCTAGGAAAAGAAGTTGTTGATTTTGTTTTTTAATTATATATATTTTTTGGACTAACTGTGATAAGATAGAGTGGACAACTTAAAAAAATACATAAATAATTAAACAAATAAATATATTAGACAGCTGATGGGAGCTCTTTGACTGAGGCAGACTTGATAGACATCAGACGACATTGAGAATTTTGTTGAGGGCCAAGGCAAGACATCACACTCCATCAGCTATGTACTGTAGAGAGTAAAAACACACACAGTAGTTTACTAATGTCTAGCAAATGAGCAAGCTAGAGGGGGGAAAGGTGGAGCAGTGCAGGGACGTGGAAGTAAAGTGGTAGTATAAAAACTCACTGTAGCAATGGTGCAATAAGTGATAATGATTCCTCTCCTCCAGGGGTCGATTCAGTTTGTTAAGGTCCCAACAATAACACCACTCCAGTCCTCCACCACCACTACCATACACATTTGCCACATTGTAGGTTGTACTTTATTTTTTTAATCACTTGACATCATCATGAATATGTGCCAATGTCACTTAAGCAGGAAGTATGTTTTGTGGGCAAAGGACAAATGCACTCTGCATGCTAACACATTTTACAAGGTATATGTTGGTGTAGGCCTCACAACTTTGACATCCAGCTACTTATTTCTCCACTAAAGCCCTCAGAAGAAGTAATATGTGCTGAGAAATGTTGCACCAAATTGAACATAAGAGAAAAATGTGTTGGAATAGGAAAAAATGTGTTGGAATAGGAGATAAATGTGTAAGAATTGGAGAAAAATATGTTAGTGTAGGAGAAAAAATGTGTTGAATAGGAGAATAATGCATTGGAGAAGGAAAATGTTTTAGAATAGGAGAAAAATGTGTTGGAATAGGCCATAAATTTGCTGGAATAGGCGAAAAGGAGGACATTTTGCATTGGAGAAAAAGAGAAAACTTTCACGAAAAAGAGAAAAAAATGTTTTTTCACAAAAAGTCATGCGGGAAATTTTTCTTACTTTTCGCCCATCCTTTTGCAGGACCTGTATGATGTGTTTCAGAATATTTCTTCTCTGTGTACAGCACTTGTGAAATAAAAGAGATTGCGCCCTGGGTGCAGGAAACAGTCCTAGTGAGATCTTTGCATAAGCCTAGCTGAGCATCTATCTATCTAGCTCTCTATCTATCTGGATACATAGATCTTTGACACCTCACATAAGCCTGGAAGGGTGAAGTTTAAAACATTAGATTTCTGTGGAGAAGAACATTGACATACACTGCTGTTCAGTGGTTTTATATTAATTGGTCATTAACCTGAAAGCAGACTTTTGCAATAAAACACATAGATAAGATTTACAGCAACATCATTTGCTAATGACAAGTGTATCTAATACTCCCCTTCAGTGTTTAATGCATATTGTGAAGTATGACTTGTTTTCAAAGGCAAAGTGGTCCCATCACATCATCAAAAAATGTCCATTATATTGAACTTTACTGCATCTCCCTGCTGACTGAAATACTCCCTCATTGATTCTTAAATTGACTGCTTTGCAACATACATATATCTTTCACAGTTTTCCAACTGGTAGTTAGCGTAATCCTTTGGTAGGCAGCTCCATCCATTACAAGTATAGTACTAACTGATTTATAAGCACAGGTAACCCAATTTAATGCATTACTACAGAACGGGGGAATGTATGACTGCCAGAACAGTTCATTTGCTGTACCTCCACTGTGCTTTAGTATTTAACATAAAATATATTTTAATTCTCATTATACATATTAAGCTTGTCTTGATGTTGACAAGTTCACTTTAATATTTTAGTTTTAGTTTTCAATGTAATCAGTGTATCTCTCATTGCCTATTGCAATTTCAATCTAATTTAGTTGTCTATATCCAATTTTAAATTAAAATGTAGTTCTTGTTTAATCTATGTTATTTGTAATATTGTAGAAAGGAAAATATTAAACTACTCTTCAATTGGTATTTAGAGGTATTGTTCTATAACTGTATGCACTGCAAAGTTTTATTAACCTCATAAACTAAATCAACTAAAATGAATAAATGTCATTAACAACTCTGATAATGCATTGACACACTGTTGGTTTCCTTTTTGAAACACATATTATCATTGCCACTATTAAGATTCAATAAATCTATGTCAGCCCATTTATACACAGACAGCCATGAATTGCAGTACATTCCTTCCATTGATGCTAATTCATCTTGCATATCATTTGTCAAAATCAGCCACACCAAAATGTCTTTTGAGTTTCAGTGTCTAAAGGAACATTTGCAGTGGGTATGTCTGAAACCAGGAAACTATGTGTATGTGTTTTCCTAAAGTACATTACAAAAGTAAAGATATGTAACATAAAAAAATACAATATACATATAGAATTAACATGCTAATACAAAAAAGATTTAACCAGTTATATTTTTTATTTTATATCAGTTTTAAAAATGTCACATCAAATAAAAAGGGAAATTTATGAAATAAAGCATTGTTTCTGAAATAATTATATTATCAACAGTTATTTATTAGGTATCATTATACTTCAAAGTGCATGATGTATTAAATTATAACACATATTTAATTAGAATATGCAATATTAAAAATAAATAAAGAATTGGTAACTTTTAGTGATATTTTAGATTCAAAACTCATTTCTACAATTAAGCACACTGGTGTAAGCCAAATCCAATTTCTCTCACATATTTTATAGTGACTACACTGAATCATTCATGAAATGAATGGCATTTGATTGTGTGATTAAAATGCATATCGTGTGTCTTGTTATTTGAATTTGTTTCTCTTATAACGTTTTGCTGGTGTGGGTCAGTTCTTTAGTTTGCAGATTTTACCATTTTTTTTAACAGTCTCTGTTTCAGACATAGAAGTAATAGCTGCTCTAGATTATTCAGCATTTCAGATCTCTGTATTTGCAGTCATTTTTATCATGATTATTGTACTTTGTAGCAGTAGAAAGCAATAACTATTTGTATTTTCAAATGTAATTAATCCAGTTGGATTATGTTTCATGTTAAATGCTGCTGTCCTTTTTAAATTCTCACAATAATGCACATTTCATGCATTTGAAATTTGATAATTGAATACTATGTTTTTATTAGTTTACAGGAATCATTTTAAACACTGTTTGACTGACATATCAGGCAATAAACTGCAATCAGTTTAGGAAAGCTATGTTACACAAAGTTTTGTTTTGCTAAACTAAGCAAAATTAGTTGAATGCCCTGACTATAGCTGCTGTATTTTATTGTATATTATTTTTTCACTTGTTTTTTGTGTCTATGCATAAATTAAAAATGTGCTGAAATTTATTATTCATCTGAGATGTAATTAATATGCAAAATTATGCAAATGAAGATGCAATTAGGCTTCAATTCTCTAGTGGAATTTTCCATTATAATTTAATACAAAGTAATAGAGTAATTGGTGTCACGTGTAATTATAGTTACTGGAGTGTACTTGCAAACGTGCAAATGATGTGGTATATGTTGGTTATCCTATGCAAATGCACTATCCAGTCATTTAACACTTGGAAACAATGTAAACAAAGATTGCATGAAATGAATGTGGGCAATAGTGACCCCACTTTCTTTTCATTTTAAGAACTACATGAGTAATTTTAACTAATTTTCTGCATTTACTTACAAGATTTTAATTAGTTTTTATACAGTGAGCTGTTTATTACCTTGAATTTATATGATGCAATTATTGTTATTCAGGCAAAAAAGAGGCATTAAAATAACTGTAAAATAAAGATTTTCTTTCTAGAGTATATCTATGCCAAATAACATTTTTATCACTGTAAAATAATCAGTGCCTAATGGGAGTATTTATATTATTACATATTCCATGTATTTATGTATTAGATCGATCTATCTATCTATCTATCTATCTATCTATCTATCTATCCATCTATCTATTTATATATCATATTTTTTGGTCTTCCTAGTTATTTTTCTTAAGTTTTATTTTGCAACACAACAGCCAGTAGAGTGGGCCAGGAATCAAAATTGACAGATTAAGTAAAGAGGTCAAAGTTCAGTTTTGAAAAGTTAATTAAAACTGTAATGAAAAATAATATTGCATAGTGAACCTATGACTGATAACTAGTATGAATTATATAATAGGTTCACTTTAACTTACATTGACTCAGATACCCTGTGTTCCCTGACTCTGATACCAAAATGTCACAATACAGAATTACTGGGTTTTATTTCTAAAAGTTTATGTGACTTCTCATGTTTTCCAGTAGGATAGCAATTAACTTGCTACTGTTTATGAAGGAAGTTGAAACTATAGTTATATAGAAACTGTGTGATTATTTAAAATAAGGAAGTGGTATATTAATTCACTGCTCATTGAAGAGTTTTCCTTTCTGGCAATACCTTTTATCCACCACTCTACAGTGGTCACTTCAATGGGCATCAGTACAGACAGTTAACAGACCAGGGGAGAGGTGCACTAAGGTGTGATAAAGAGGTGATAAAGTGTAGATGACTTCTCCAGTGATATCGCTTCTCCAGTTTCTGTGCTATTCAATAGAGCCAATACCTTAAGATGTCTCAAGTTGGAGAGATCTTAGTGCATAGGCTTCATAGAAAAACATAAGAACTAGAGAAGTCATATCACTGGAGAAGTTATCTCACTTTATCCCCTCTTTATCATGCCTTAGTGCGTAACACCCTAGTCATTGTGTTAATGGATTCATATAGATGTCAACTAGTCCAATAATCTAGCAGGAGGCTCTCTGCAATTCAGATTTTCTTTTAGACAAAGGCCTAGGTCTTATGAGGTCTTCATGGGAGCAAAAGATTAATCATAGTTTGAAGGACTAGTTTTTTCACAGAAAATTATCTTGTCTGCATTAAGGCTCAGAATCAATGCACCTGATATAACACATATGATCCTACCCCTGGCTCATTCATTGGGAAATGAACAGGCATTTGGACAGCTACAATTATGATAATTACCTTGAGTTCACAGCCAAACTAGTAGCCACCTCGATGGATTTACTACAACCAAAGCAGAAAAAGATAGAACACATGCATTCACATACCCGTATACATACTATAAAAAAACTGATTTATTTGATCCCAGACATAGTAGACATTCTAATTATATCCCTCTTGCAGCCCCAAACCATCCCTCTCCCACCCTCCAAAATAAACCCACCAAGTTATTCCAAGAAATAAAAATCAAAGTTTGTTAAGCTGGTGCCACAGTAACAATTAGCTTGGGCCCAGATATCTAAACAATAAGAATGAAACAATCACTACAAGTAATTCATCAGTTATGAAGTTGTTATTACTGTAATAATCCACAAATGATCATAAAATGTGCTAGGATTTATCATATTCCATCCTTAAATGGGTTAACAGTACATTACTTATTCCACTTTAAGCATATTTCAATTTGTTACATTTCTAGTCATTCATTGAAACAGGAATGCTGATAATATTGCATATATTTAAAGGTGTAGTATACTCTAAAAAATATAAACTGTAGGGTTATTCCTACAAAGGTAGTGCCAATTCTTTGAAATTATTTTTTTAAAAGTTATTAACATGATAAGTGAGCAATTTTCTTATAGCTTGATTTCAAGATGTTTTGCAGCCAGATGAATAGATCAGTGTTGCCACTTGCAACACAGAATTACAATGGGCTTTATGGGAATATGCCATCAAAACAATTTGTGACATCACCCTCCTTAAATAAAATTAGTGACTTTGGAAGAGCAAAGCTGCTCGATTAATAAAGATAGGATAATGACTATTGACAGCATGATCTATTCTTTCCTGTCCAGGAGCAGAAGCAGGCCTGTCTTCTTTCATTTTTATTTTTCTTCCATCCCCAGGGAGGGATGAACCGCATTCTGTATCTCCTTTTTGGGAGAAGGAGGATGAGGGCAGTGTCATTTGGGGATGCCTATGCAGGGATCCAACATGCCTGAGTGTTCACACTGACATTCATGAGCATGTTTTCTTCAGTTTGCTTTCCACCATGAGTTCCAAGCAGCATGGTGGATGCCTGGCAGGCTTCCTGTGCCTTTAGGTGTGCTTTTTGAATACCAACAGCCAGGGTAACCCTTTAACCCCTTAAAGTCACATGACGTGCCTTTAAAGACTGGTGACAGTCCTGACACCTAATGGAATTCTGGAATGGCAAAGTGGCTGCATGCCACTCTGCCATCCCATACTTCATTATGCAAATAAAATGTAAAAAGTGCAGTGGTCCTCTATGGCCGCCCACTCCTTGGTGCTTGTTAAGGGGTTAAAGGTCCATCAAAGGGATAAGTCCATATTTCGCCTTTCTGCTTTTTGTCTTGGCTTCTTGTCTTCACTGACCTAGCTGCTGACCTGTGTGTGTGTGTGGCTGTACAGTGGATTCTGCACCCTCTGCCATAGATTCGTTTCAAGCCTAGGATGGCTTACTTCCAATTCAGGTCTGTGCCGTTATTCTTTTATGACATTTACTTTATCTGTCATACATTTCTTTTAGTATATCTGACCCTGAGACTCCTCTTGTGGACACGGCTCCTACATGTATCCAGCAATCCATCATTAAGGAGAACCTTAACTCCATACAGAAGTTCATGTCTTGGTTCGGAACTACACTTTCGACCAAGTTTGTATTTCCAGACCCCGTCAATAGGATTCAGCACCAGTAGAGCACTTGGACTCTGGATCATTAGAATCGAAAGCAGAGGAAGCTTTTCCTGGTGAATACTCATCTGATGAGGAAGGCGAAGTCTCAGACGATACCTACCTTTTTCCTGTGGAAGATGTAGATAAGCTAGTTACGGCTGTTTGAATGGGAATGGATGTTGAAGAGCCAAAAGATACCACCTGCAAGAAGGAAGAGTTGTTCAGGATATTTCCGGTACGTGAGGTTCTTGAAGCCCTGATTCTAGATGAATGTAAGGTCTCAGACCATAAGCTGACCCTCTCCAGTAGAGTCAGGAAGTTATTTCCATTTGATTTCAAGTACACCAGGCAATGGTACTCCCCTAAGGTTGATCTGTATTCAGAGTCATCCTTCTCTCTGCTATCCCTTTGGAGGATGGTTCCTGTTTCCAAGAACCCATGTATAGGAAGGCAGAGACTATGTCTAGAAAGCCTTTCAAGGCCTCCACATCAGGGTTTTGTCCAGGTATAACAGCAGTCTCAGTAGCTCTTTCCCTCAGGGTTTGGTTGGCTGACTTCCAGGAGGATTTTACTTCTTTAATACCTAGAGACAAACTTTTAAACATGCTTTCAGCCATCAAGCTCACAGTTGATTATCTATGCGAGGCCTCCCTGGAATCCGTGCCATTGTTTTCTTGTAGATCTACTTTAACCATAAAAGTCAGAAGAGCTGTTTGGCTTAAATCTTGCACTGCTGATTCAGCTTCCAAGAACTGCCTGTCACAAGGCTTCCTACCAGGCGTACAATTCCTCACTTACAAAGACAATTCTCCTAGGACTTCAAGTCTCAACAAAGGGTTGCTTTCTTTCACCAGCCTTGGGATAGGCTTCCTTCCAACCCTAAGACACCATTTAGACCCCATGGTAATGGAGCATCCTCTTCTTCTCATCTACTAGGCTTCATCTGTCCTCTTCCTGATACCAGAAGGCACAGTCTACTGGTGGGAGGGATACTCTATCACTTCAAACCCAAATTCCTCACTCTCCTAAGAGGTGGTTACAAGCTAAGATTCTTCATCAATCTCCTCTTCACTACTTACTGACTTCCCTGCAGGTCTCCGTAACAAGAACACATGACTTTCCTCGAAGCTCAGGTGCTCCTTCCTGTCCCTCTTGGCCAAGAAAGAATGGACACCTGTTCTTCCCTTCTTCTAGTACCAAAAGACACAACAGGATACTGACTTATCATAGACCTATAGCTAGTCAACCTATCCATCAGTTCTCAGAACTTTTTCCAAGATTCCTGTGGTTGTGGTGGCCTATCTCAGACAAAAGGGGGTCCCAGTCATACCATACCTTGATGACTGACTAGTGAAAGCACCCTCTTTTCGTATGTTGCATCATCATCTAAACCTTCTTCTCAACACTATGCAGAACCTTGGCTGGAGTATAAATTGGGACAAATCAGATCTGGTTCCTTCACAGAGGAAACATTTTCTGAGATTCGTCCTAGAGTCTCCACAGGCCAGGACATTCCTCTCGGAGTCTCATCAAGGCAAATCTCAAGAAAAAGGCCTGCACATGCAGGCATCACAGTCTGCTAGTACATGCGACATCATGACTTTCCTGAGCTTCATGTCCTCCTCCTTCCCAGCTGTGCACTGGGCCCAGCTGCATCTTCACCCCCTGCAGGTGTCCTCCTGAGAACTTGGGACAGGCAACTTCCCTCCCTGGATCACCTACTCTAGCTTCCTTCCTCCATCCCAAGATCTCACACATAGTGGTTTAACTACAACCATCTGGCTTCTGGCCTAACATGGCAACTCCCAGTCGAGAATGTTCTCACCACAAAAGACAGTTCTGGTTGGGGATCTCACCTTCACAACCTAATTCTCCAGGGGACTTGGATGGAAGTTGAATCCAGACATCTTCCAAACTCAGGTAACTCCTAGCAGTTTGGAGATCACTTCAGTATTGGGGCTCCATTCTCCAGGCACGTCAGTCAGGATTCATTCTGACAATCGAGTGGTGGTGGAGTATCTAAACCACCAGGAAGAAACCAGGAGTCCAGCCTTAATGAAGCTTACCATGACCATCTGCTCCTGGGTGTAGAGCACCCTACTGTAACTTTCTGCTACTCACCTCTGAGGCTGCCTCAATCTGACTGCAGATTTTCTGGCCCTGCATCACTTTCTGCATGCAGAATGGTCCCTCAACCAAGAAGTTTTTCTTCAAATCTCACACTTCTAGGGCCCACTGGATATCTATCTGATGGCTACTAGGAACAACATGAAGGTGTCAAGATTCTTCTCCCTGAATCTGAGGGATCACCCAGTGACAGAAGATGCAATTTTCCAGCCATGGGTATTTCACCTGGGGTGCATTTTTTCCCCCAATCCCGATCATACTCGTGTGCTGAAGAAACTGAAACAGGAGAGGGCTACAGTGATCTTCATTGCCCCGTCTTGGCCCCGGTAAGCCTGTTTTTCAGATTTCCACCAGCTCTCCCTGACACCTCCTATCCGCTTCGCTCCATGGCCGGATTTCTCCACCAAGACACAGTCCTTCACCCTGATCCTCAGTTCTTCTCCTTGATGGCATGGGTGTTGAAAGACAACTCCTGAGGCTCCAGGATGTGTCAGATGCTGTAACTGAAACTTTGTTATACAACAGTGAGAGAGTCACCTCCCTACGATGCTTGACAATATAGAAGATCTTCTCTATCTGGAGTTCTTTTCAGAATTTATCTCCCATTTCTGTGGACCTCCAGACCATCCTGAATCAGGGCTTTCAAGCAGGTCTGCAACTTACTATTATCAAGGTCCAGATTGCGGCTCTAGGCTCTTTGTGCAATGGCCCTATTTCGAATCATCCTCTCCTTCTGAGGTTTACAAGAGCTATGTTCAAATTGAGGCCTCGTTCTCTTCCGTATGTGGCTCCCTGGGATCTGACCCTAGTGCTTATTGGTCTCTTGGCCCATCCTTTTTAAACTATGTACGTTGTTCCAATCAAATTCAAAATTGCCTTCCTCATCGCCATTACATCTGCAGAACCGAGAAAATCTAAGCTCTCTCCTTTAAGAAACCCTCCCTCACTTTCCATCCTATCCAGGTCATTCTATGCTTACCACCAGAGTTCCAGCACAAAGTTAACCCTACATTTCATCTTTCTCAGGAAGTTGTTCTGACAACCTTCCTCTCTGATAAAAACGCAGAGAACAGGACCCTGCTGAACACCCTGGATGTGAAAACATGCATACAAATCTACCTGGACTGCTCACAATCCTGTTGATACTCTTCTGAATTGCTACTTTCCTTTTTGCCCAAAGACACCAGAGCACACTGGATTAAACAGACTGTCCTCCTCTCGGATGAAGCCACAGTGTTTGATCTCCCCCCCTCCTTCAAGGCACATTCCACAAGGGCCTTGGTGGCTTCCTGGGCAGAATGAGCAGAGGCTTCTGTGGAGCAGATCTGCAGAGCAGTGACATGGAAGGGGGTGCACATGTTTTGTAAACACTGCCTTCTGTATCTCCTGACTGCAGATGACACGTCCTTTGGACAACATGTTTTTCAGGCTGTTGGGTCCTAATTTTCCCACTTTTTATATTTGATATATCTCTCATGTATATGCTGCCTGGGATGGGATGGAAAGGGTGAGTTCCTGCTTACGTGGGAATGCATTTTCCTTCTAAATCCCAGGGCAGCACATAGTTTTCTCACCTTATTAAACCATTTAGTAGCTCTTCATCTCTTGTCTTTTTTATTTCTACTGGTAAATTGAGGAGGAGAGGCTCTTTTATAGGGTGGAAACTTCTTCTAATTAGACCTGTGCTTTTCCTGTCCCCGTGGGAAAGGGTCTCTCTCTCATGTATGTGCTGCCCTGGAATTTGGAAGGAAAAAGGAATTCCCAGGTAATTAGGTATTCACCCTTTTCCATCAGTGAAACCTATATTTTCATACAAATTATTGTGGATGCAACTGAACTGAATCACAAGCGACAAATAAAAATACAAATGTATTTCAATTATTTAAAACCCCTGAAATGCTAGAGAGGTCTGCAATACATTGATTCTCAAAGGGATAGTAATATTTAAGTATTACTAATCCCTATATTAAAGTCCTATTAAAAATAAATGTATTGCCCTCAGTGTCACCTCTCAAACCTTTATGATTTGAGAGATGATTTCTCCTAAAGTTGCCCTCTCCCTCCCCCTTCCTTGTAGTCAGCATTCTAGCTGACTGCAGGGAAGCCAGTTATACGACTTTCAGGCGGCTCTGCAGCACAGCCGCGATCACATCAATAAAAAAGAAAACTTTCACTGAAATGGTCTACTACGTGTGCTTGGTTTGCAAGCACATGTAGAAGACCGTCTTAGTGGAAGATTTTTTTTTTATTAACGTGATCGCGGCTCTGCTGCAGAGCTGCCTGATGATCTATGACTGGATTTCCCTTCAGTCAGCTACAACGCTGACTTCGGGGGAAGGGGGAGGGAGAAGGCAACTTTAGGAGCGATCATCTCTCAAACCATAAAAGTTTGAAAGATGACACTGGGGAAAATAAATTTATTTTTAATGGGACTTTACTACAGGGATTAGTAATACTTAAAGGAATAGTAATACTTCGTTTTAACTTTATTTTATTTTGTAGGCATTAAGGATGTCCCTGATTAAGCACAAGCAAGTTAATAATGTACACAGAAAACTGGGGTATTTATAGGGCAAACCAATTGCACCATAATTCAGATGAGGCTTTTAAGGTAACACCTTAAATAGTAGAGCGGTGTCCAATTGATTAAAGTGATACTAATACTTAAAGGGATAGTAATACTTCGTTTTAACTTTATTTTATTTTGTAGGCATTAAAAAAAACATGAAGAATGATATAAGTCTTATCTCTCAAACCTTTATGGTTTAAGATATATTCACAAACAAAGTATCCCTTCCCTGTTCAACCAGATCAAAAGGGAGGTGCCCAGGTAGACTGCAGAGAGGGACAATCTTCAATTAAGATAAGGGAAAAAGCTGAAAAACTTGTCATGGGGGGAAGGGCTTTCATTGTTTTAATACAAAGAAGATTGTTATCTGTCTGGTCATACAACTAGATTCACATCTGAGAACAGATGGCTTACACTAGGTAAAAGGGGTGGGGAGGGGAAACTTTGCTTGTGAATATCTCATAAACCATAAAGGTTTGAGAGATAAGACTTATATCGTTCTTCATGTTTTTTTAATGCCTACAAAATAAAATAAAGTTAAAACGAAGTATTACTATCCCTTTAAGTATTAGTATCACTTTAATCAATTGGACACCGCTCTACTATTTAAGGTGTTACCTTAAAAGCCTCATCTGAATTATGGTGCAATTGGTTTGCCCTATAAATACCCCAGTTTTCTGTGTACATTATTAACTTGCTTGTGCTTAATCAGGGACATCCTTAAATCCTAGGGGTAGATTTAAAGGCAGCCGTTAGCAAAAAAAAGGAATAGACACAACGGTCAAAAAGAAACCACCAATCCGCATACCGCACAAGCATGTAAATGGAAAAATTGACCCATGCAATGTCAAAAGGACACAAAAACATGGGCAGACACCACAAATCACTGTCACACACAACAACAAGCAACACCACAGGGACATGGACCTCCAAAAAAACACCAACACAGAATGGCACGGAATAATGGGGGTTATCACACAACACGGACACCTGCCAATACAAAACAAGCTCACCTGTGCAACATCACCACACAATCCAGACGAAACCTGCACCCCACAACTTCACACCTGCAACTGACAGAGACACAGCAATCAGAAGACACTACATTTTAAAACATAGACACACCTTCAAACACTTACCTGGACAACAAACACCTTTCCATTGGTCAGCACTCACGTCATCACCCCACCTACACAATGCCCTACCAGGTACTTAAAGGGACAGCTCCCAACATTCACTTGTGGCTTGTTTTCCACTCAGGGAGAGATATAGAGAGAACGCAATCAGTATGTTGGGTTACATATTGTTGTGAAGACTGCGGAGAAGGCATGCAAGAGAGAGAGCTAGGGAACACCAGCAACCCCCAGGCACACCTGATCAACAGCATTCACTTGTTGCAAGTGAGGAGGCTCTGGTTCAACAGCCACACAGGAGCCTATCCCCACCTGGAGGACAGCACCTGCCTGCAGATGCACAGCTGCAGCAACAGGACGCTGCACAGCAACAGGATGCTCCCCAGCTGCCAGAGGGACCCCTGGAGCAGCTTGGATGTATAGACGACCACCAAGGCCCAGGGTATACTGCCCTAGGGTCACTCTCTTTGGAATGACCGATGACGAGGTAATTGATCTCTACAGGTTGAGGCCGTACAGCATCATTGCCCTGTATGAGGTCATCAAGGATGAGGTGAATCCCATATGCACCCACAACTACACCCTAACTGGTCTGCAAAAACTCCTGTGTGCCATACACTTCATGGCAATTGGCTCCTTCCAGTCGACAGAGGGTTACACATCTGGTATGTCACAGGCCACATTCTCCAGGGTGCTGGCCCAGGTCTTGCCAGCCCTCAAAGGCAAGGCCAGTACCTATATACATTTCCACATCACCAACATGGAGTGGACACATCTGAAGCAGGGCTTCTACACAAGGAGAGGCATGCTTAGGGTCATGGGCACAATAGATTGCACCCATGTCCGTATCAAAGAACCATCACGTCAGGGACATATGTTCATCAGCCGCAAAAACTTCCACTCCATGAACGTGCAGATGGTGTATGACAGCAACATGGACATTATGGATGTCTGTGCCAAATATCCTGGGAGCTGTCATGATTCTTACATACTTAGGAACTCATCTGTACAGAGAGATTTCGAAAATGGAGCCTACACAGGGGGATTGCTTCTGGGTGAGTTAACAATACTAAATCACACCACATACACATGTGCAAACACAACACTGCTCAGCATGCTTCTCACTCACAGCTAGTACGTTCAACTTATAAAACATCATTTACACAACATGTGCTCCCTGTCTCACCATGTCATTCACGTTCAACAGATGATGCTGGCTATGGATGCAAACCATGGCTACTGACCCCAGTCGCAAATCCCCGAATGGATGTCCAGGAGTGCTACAATCAGGCTCATGCCAGGACTCGGAATGTCATCGAGCAGACTTTTGGCCTCCTAAAATCAAGATTCCGATGTCAGGATCACTCATGGGGAGCACTACAGTATGCCCCGGCCAAAGTCTGTGACATCATAATGGCATGTGCAATATTGCACAACATAGCGGTGGACACCAGACTTGTGGACGACATCCAGTTTCCACCCATACCTGATGACCCTGTGGACATTGTCCAGTGTGAGGAAACCTTAATAGGGATGCAGGGGAGAGACAGATTGATAAGGGATCTCTTCAACTGTGAGTATAATATATGTATGTACACAATCCATGCATACACACTCAACACAACACACATTTTCTGTTTTACCCCACAGGATGAGTGACACAGCCCTGACACTGGCTGCATTATGGACTAACAACATCAACCATTCCATGGACCAGTCATATTGGGGCTAGAGAATCCAATGACATCTGAAACCCTGTTGTCCATGTTGATACTGCTACCTCAAGGATATCATGCATGCCCCCCTAGAAACCAAGATACAGCACTGTAACCATGTTCAGCATATACCACGGCTCCATAGGCACCAACTAAAGTGTTTTGCTAGGATCAGACACATAGCAGCCCTGGTACCCCTGTAGTGAGGGAGTCTCATCCAAGGCAATGCATCGGATAACACTCTGTCACATCAGGAGTTAAGGGGACATTCGTGTGAACATGGGACCTGTAGTTTGCTACAGCTAAAAAGAGCAGCAGATGGATGGATCTACAGTGGTAGTGTGTTACACAGCATAGAGCTCATGAAATGTGGATCACATCCCCATGGACACCATGCTGACCTGTGTGTGTGTGTGTGTGTGTGCAGTGATATGTGCCCCAGACAGAAATACACACATCTACAAATATGGCAGCCCAAATATATTATTGTCATGGCGCTATTAGGACATATTTGTTGATGTGTGTATTCATGTCAGGGGCATATATCCCTAGGGCTGGTTGACATCCCCTTAGTTCCCCCCCATAATTGTTTACAGACCAGTACACAACATATTACAAAGCAATGGTTTGTGTACCCCCTCTGTAACGAAAAAGATTAAGGGGATAATGATGTTGTAGCTGTTGCATGATGATCAGTTCGAGGGTGCTGTTCAAAATTCTGTCTTCTTGTCCCACAGGCATCCATAGCACGATCTATCCTTGAACAGAGGAGTTTCCATGTGACTGGACTGAAGTCTTGACAACACTTCCATGAAGCTCACCCCTTGGTGTTTCTGGTGATTGTGTTGGTGATTCAATGTTTGACCTGATGTTCACAGCAACCTCTAATGGAACATTCTCATATAGACACAAATTTATGTGTGTGCGAACATCCAGGTATCAAACCTGTACAGTAAGACTGATCATACACAGAGTTGCCAAACCATGTGGACAGCACATGAGTAGTTCAGTAGTGTTTCTAATGTAGTCATATTTAGTTTAAATGTACCTTTTGTGTGCTCATACAGGTGTTTAATGCATATAGGTAATATACCCAGAAAACACATGCATGTTTTAATGTAGTTTGAGGCACAATAAAGGATAACCATCACTATTCAAACTGTGACTGTATGAATACATGTTGGATTACACATTTGTCACTGTGGAACCATACCAAGGCTAGAGTATCCCTCATACATAGGAAGGCATGACCTACATCACAAGAGTCCACTAGTTGTTTGACCATGAGTGGACTTTGTGATGTATTCATGCAATGACATGATGGCAGTGATACACTAATATGTGTTGTGAGTGATTAAGAGGTGATACAAGGGACATACTTCCACAGTGATTTCATGTCCACGGTTTCTGTGTTGCTCAATATAATCAATGTCCTGAGATTGCTTTAGTTTGACATGGGCTACATCAACAAACAACCAGATCAAGTGGACAAGTGTTATCACTGATGAAGTGTGTTACAACCTTAGTAAAACAACATTTCAACCTACTGGAGAACCCAATGCTCATCCCAGGATTTCAATGTGTGTGCTACACATTGAAACCCTATGATGAACATTGGGTTCCTCCATAAGTTAGGCTGTGATTCACACTGTTATTGTGCAGCTGACTTACTGGAGAACCCAATGCTCACCCTAGGATCACGATGTGTAGAACACAAATCCTAGGGTGAACATTGGGTCCCCCAGTAAGTCAGTAGCACAATAAGAGTTTGAATTAAAGACTATATTGATGCATGTTCCATCTGCCCTGCGTGTTATTTCACTGCTAAGTCACATAGCTGTTTGTTTGTTTATCCCCTTAAACACAGCAATTGATATAGATGAATGTTCAGTGTTGCACCAGTTGTTGTGGTAAGGGGTATGTTCTGTTCAAATTTAAACCATATCATGGCCATATAACACTGTCATGTTATATGGCTTCAGAGATGGATTGCCAGTTGAATTTGGACAATGGTGTGTGTGTGTGTGTGTGTGTGTGTGTGTGTGTGTGTGTGAACCCATGTTGTAACATCCCACAAACATTTTACCTATGCAGAAGTTGTGGTCACTGCATTGTTTTGCAATGCATTGGAGACAACTCTGCCACCCAATCTATAACTAAATACAAAGCAGATCAGACAGGATTCAAAAGCACAATGTTCTTTTATTTAGGGGGAAGAGAACAAGTTGAGCATTTCTTTTTTTGGGGGGGGGCTTAGACTGGGTTCCAGAGGTGGATGCCCTGGCTGTTTGCCTGGTCACCCTTTGCCCCCTAGGTGTGGCTTCAGGGGTCACACTGGAGGGAGTGGTGGGTGCAGTGGACCCCTCTGTGGAACATAGGTTCTCCCTCTCTACTCGCAGGTTCTCCATGCAGCTCTGCTCTCTCAACTCCACCAGCACCTGTGCATACATGTCCATCATCTCCGTGTGGAGCTGATGGAGTTGAGTGTTAATCCTTGTGACCTCTGACTCCAGGGCATGGATCCTTGCCTCTATCCTGTTGGTGTTCCTCCGGGATTCCCTCCGGCACCTTGTGATATTTTCATTTGTTCTGTGGCTTGACCGAGTAGTCTCCTTTGTAGGGCCATACACTCCGCCTCCATCCCCATGGGGTATTCACTGATGGAGATGGTTGTGCCTGGTGACTCTGCTGCTGTGTCCTCAGCTGGTACTGTGTCCTCAGCTGGTGCTGTGTGTGCTGTGGCTGCTGCAAATGGGTATATGCCCACCACATCAATTGACTCACTGCTGTCCACTGATGTCTGTGCTGGTTGAGGTGGTGGAGTAAACATGTCCCTCATTAGAGGGTGCTGGGGCTCCCCAAGCATACCCAGGTGTTGGTAGTCGAGTGGCCAATGGTCATACCTTGGCCACTGGTAAGTGCTTGGCCCCCACCAGGGATCATACCTGGGGCCATGCTGGGGAGCCATCCAGGAGGGTAGGTCAGGGTATGGACATATGGCCCATATGAAAGGGTGGCCACAGTCCAGGGCAGCCAGGACCTTCCTGGTGGTGGTGGTGCTACAGCAGGGTGGTAAAGTCCTGTGGAGGATGGCTACATGGACCTGTCTAATTGAAACCTGGTAGTGTGGGGGAGCAGCTGGTGGTCCAGCATAGGATGCAGCAGCTGGTGGGGCAGCAGAGGATTCTGTAGCTGGTGATGCAGCATTTGATGCAGCAGATGGTGGTGCAGCAGAGGATTCTGTAGCTGGTAGTACAGCATAGGATGCAGCAGCTGGTGGGACAGCATAGGATTCTGGAGCTGGTGGTGCAGCATAGGACTCAGGAGTAGTGTTGAGCGAGCACCCCGATGCTCGGGTGCTCGGGTGCTCTGACCGAGCACCCCCTGAGGCTCGAGTGCTCGGCCGAGCACCCGAGCCCCATTGCATATAATGGGGCGACACGAGCATTACACCAGGCACCCCCTGCTCTGATGAGGGGAGGGTGCCTGGTCAATGCCCCCCTTCATCTCCGCTATGCCCCCTTCATCTCCAAATGCCCCCTTCATCTCCGCAATGTCCCCCTTCATCTCCGCTATGCCCCCTTCATCTCCGCTATGCCCGTCTTCCACAATGTCCCCCTTCATCTCCGCTATGCCCCTCTTCCACAATGTGCCCCTTCATCTCCGCTATGCCCCTCTTCCACAATGTCCCCCTTCATCTCCTCTATGCCATAGAGGAGATGAAGGGGGGCATTGTGGAAGAGGGGCATAGCGGAGATGAAGGGGCACATTGTGGAAGAGGGGCATAGCGGAGATGAAGGGGGACATTGTGGAAGACGGGCATAGCGGAGATGAAGGGGGACATTGTGGAAGAGGGGCATAGAGTCTATGCCCCTCTTCCACAATGTCCCCCTTCATCTCCGCAATGCCCCCTTCATCTCCGCAATGCCCCCGTACCTCCAGTCCCTGGTGGTCCAGCGGAGCGTCTTCGGATCTGTGCCTCTTCCGGCACAGATCCCCGCCACCCGAACATGGCGGGCGAGCACATGGCGGTACTCGACGAGTACCGCCATGTGCCGAGCAGAGCGATGCTCGAGCCGATCCGAGCATCGGCCGAGCACGCTCGCTCAACACTACTCAGGAGCAGGTGGTGCAGCATAGGATGCAGCAGCTGGTGGTGCAGCAGCTGGTAGTGCAGCAAAGGATTCTGGAGCTGGTGGTGCAGCAGAGGATGCTGGAGCTGGTGGTTCAGCTGTGTGGGGTGACCATGTGCCAGTCCCATCCACTTGCTACCCAAGAAGAATCTGGGGATGTGTGTGCCTCCTCCACTGCCTCCTGCTGTGCTGCAGACCCTTATGCTGTGCGGGGAAATGAAATGGTGTGATTAGTAATGTTGACAATGACAGAATGAATGCAGGATGATTTCATTGACATGTGGATCTCTGGTTGTCATGATGGTATTCTATGCATTGCGTTGTGTTGCATGGAATACCACCCTGGCAATCACAGAGACATGAGGTCTGTCCACGTTAATTTCCCAAGCCACCAATCAGGTCAGCATTGAGGGATTTCTCGGATTAAGGTCTGTTGCTGTTTGTATCATTCGCTCAATCTCTGTGAGTGACCCAGCCTTGCTTAATCGGTTATATCCATTAATCATGGCCTGTTGGTGTGCCACCTATAGTCGTTGACATTTGGTTCCCATGTGTATCCTGCAAATAGTGGATGGTCTAACATCCATCCATAGCATCACCCTTCCTGAGGATCCATGTGGAAAACAAATGTATGATGTGACAGTCCAAGTGAGAGTACACGATTGCATACACAATGCAAAGGCCGACTTAGTTGTCCTTTAATTCCACAGTGTTGGTTATTTATAGGCCTGTGTGTTGCACATACACCCAGTTAGTTTCAGTGGCACTGTGATGTTCGTCCTCATCCATCTTTCTTGAAATTCAGTGAGTAGTGACGAAGACCTTATGGAGTGGAGGTAAAGTGGAAATGATGACTTCTCCAATCACATAATTTCTCCATTTCCAATTTTTTCCTATGGAGTCTATCCAATGAGCCCTCAATAACTTTAAACATTTTCTGGTGAACAGATGATATGGAAGGGTTAACTTCACTCCATCATGTCTTTTACAACACTTAGTGAATGTCTGTCACGGTTTGTTATGACTCTCAGACACAAGTTTTAGGTAAAAATCAATTTTATTGAAATAATAAATTGATAACGTAGGATGGCAATCACATACATACAGATATATTCAGAATATAACAAGACAGAAGGCAGACTCTACCGGTCCTGTCAATATACCGGACAGGACAGTCTGAAGTAATAGAATGTTAGGCTCTACCGGCCTTGCCAATACCGGGTAAGGCAACCTGCAGATGGAATCGCATAACGGTTCTACCGGCCTTACCAATTTACCGGGCAAGGCAGCCTCAATAGATTCATAATGTAGGCTCTACCGGCCCTGCCAATACCAGGTAAGGCAACCTCAGATGGAATGTGGCAAAAGGTTCTACCGGCCTTACCAATACCGGGCAGGGCAGCCCTGAGATAGTAGCAGCAGTCAGATGGTAATAGCAAATTGACAGAATCGTAAAGCCGCAAGGCTTTGGAGCAAACCAGCGTCCGCACGCTGGGACCAACACTGAATTGTATAGCCGATAGGCTTAGGAGCAAATCAGGGACCGCACACTGGTGTAACAAGCGAGTTAGTATAGCCGTAAGGCTTAGGAGCAAACCAGCATCCGCATACTGGTGTAACAAGTGAGTTTGTATAGCCGCAAGGCTTTGGAACAAACCAGCGTCCGCACGCTGGGACAAACACAGAATAGTATAGCTGATAGGCTTAGGAGCGAACCAGTGACCGCACACTGGTGTAACAAGCGAGTTTGTATAGCCGCAAGGCTTTGGAGCAAACCAGCGTCCGCACGTTGGGACCAACACAGGATAGTACAGCCGATAGGCTTTGGATCAAACCAGTGACCGCACACTGGTGTAACAAGCAAGTTTGTATAGCCGCAAGGATTTGGAGCAAACCAGCGCCCGCACGCTGGGACTAACACAGGATTGTATAGCCGATAGGCTTTGGAGCAAACCAGTGACCGCACACTGGTGTAACAAGCGAGTAGTATAGCCGCAAGGCTTTGGAGCAAACCAGCGCCCGCACGCTGGAACTAACACAGGATTGTATAGCTGATAGGCTTTGTAGCAAACCAGTGACTGCACACTGGTGTAACAAGCGAGTTTGTATAGCCGCAAGGCTTTGGAGCAAACCAGCGTCCGCACGCTGGGACCAACACGGGATGGTACAGCCGATAGGCTGTGGAGCAAACCAGTGACCGCACACTGGTGTAACAAGCGAGTTTGTATAGCCACAAGGCTTAGGAGCAAACCAGCGTCCGCATACTGGTGTAACAAGCGAGTCGCCGACGCGACCAGGCAGGAGGTCGCCAGGATACAGGAGACAGGCGATGCGATGACAGGAACCAACAACGATCAGTCAGGTCAGGAAACAGCAGAGAAGAAGCTCAGCAGGAACTGCAACACCAGAGACTAGGCCGGAACCAGGACTGGAAGTACTTCAGCATGCAGGAAACACTGGAACAGTAGAGATCAGGAACTCAGGAACACATGAGATCAGGAACTCAGGAACACTGGAACAGAGGCCCAGCTATCACTAGCATAGTGATAGCAAGAAGGTCAGAAACAACACGAAAGGGCACTCAAAGGGTGCCCAATCCAGGTTTAAATAGGCAATAAGAGGCGGGCTATCTGCAGACAGCCAATAGAAGCCCCCTACTGGTGACAGACAAAGAACTGCAGCAATCACGGGCACCGTGATAGTACCCCCCCTTCAAAGACCCCCTCTCCTAGAATAGGGTCTAGGTTTCTGTGGGTAATTGGCATGAAAGGCCCTAGTTAGCCTAGGTGCATGAAGGTCCGTACTATCCACCCATGATCGATCCTCAGGACCATACCCTTTCCAATGTACCAGGTACTGTACCCTTCCTCTAAGCCTACGGGAATCAATAATGCTCTGAACCTCGTACTCCTCCTGGCCCTCGACCTCAACAGGTCCTGGCACCACAGGTGTGGTAGTATAGCGATTGCAAACCAGAGGCTTAAGAAGGGACACATGGAACACATTATGGATATGCATGGATGCAGGTAGGTCTAGTGCATAGGAGACAGGGTTAATTTTGCGAATAACTCTGTATGGACCAATAAACCGAGGAGTCAACTTATTAGACGGAACCTGCAGCTTGAGATTTCTGGAGGAAAGCCATACTCTATCCCCAACCTGAAAGGAAACGCTGGAAGCCTTCTGTGATTAGCATGGCGCTGATGATGCTGAAATGACTGACCAAGTGCCCTCTGAACTTGTGCCCATGTGGAACGGAGTTGCTCGATATGCTCATCCAGAGCTGGAATCTGTTGCGTCTGAAATGAGTCTGGAAGCAAACAGGGCTGGAACCCATAATTAATCAGAAATGGAGAGCTCCCAGATGAAGAATTGACCGCACAGTTCCTGGCGAACTCTGCCCAAGGCAACAAGTCGGACCAATTATCATGATGGTCAGTAACGAAACAACGGAGAAATTGTTCCAAGCCCTGATTAGCTCGTTCAGCGGCTCCATTGGTCTGGGGATGGTAGGCAGAGGAGAAGGACACCTGTATGCCCATCTGTTGGCAAAATGCCCTCCAAAATCTAGACACAAACTGGCTCCCCCTGTCAGACACCAGTACCCTAGGCACTCCATGCAACCGGAATACTTCTCTGGCGAACACCATTGCCAATTCCTTCGCTGAAGGAAGACCACGGAGGGGCACGAAATGAGCCATTTTAGAAAACCTGTTCACCACCATGAATATAAAGGAGTAACCCTTGGACATAGGCAACTCTCCCATAAAATCAATGGAAACATGAGACCAGGGGCGTTCGCCATTAGGTACCGGTTGAAGCAAGCCCACAGGGAGATGTCTCGGGGTCTTAGCGCGGGCACAGGTGGCACAGGCATTCGTAAATTCGGCACAATCGTTTCTCATGGAGGGCCACCAAAATAACTGAGAAAGGGACCATAACAATTGGTCTCTACCAATATGTCCCGCAGCCTTAGAGGAATGGTAGGTTTCAAGCAGCCTAGTACGAAATGGTTCATCGACAAAACATTTGCCCACTGGAGTTTCATGGGGAGCGGACCCCTGAGAGGCCAGGATCTCCTCCCCTAAAGGAGAAGTGATACTCGTGCGTATAGTAGCCAGTATTCTATCAGGTTGGATGATGGGTGCTGGTGCTTCCACTCTGTCACTGTCGGCCTCAAATTGTCTTGACAGTGCATCAGCCCTGATATTCTTTGACCCCGGTAAGTATGATACAATGAAATTAAATCGAGACAGGAACAGTGCCCACCTGGCTTGACGGGAGGACAATCTCTTGGCCTCCGAGAAATAAGTCAGAATTTTATGATCTGTTAGGATTAATACGGGAGTCTTGGTACCTTCAAGCAAATGACGCCACTCCTTAAGAGCGAGGATAATGGCCAATAATTCTTTGTCACCTATCTCATAGTGGCCTTGAGTGACAGTCAACTTCTTAGAGAAAAACCCACAAGGTCTGAGAGTACCACCTTTCTCATGTCGTTGCGAAAGTACTGCCCCAACCCCAATATCTGAGGCATCCACCTCTAACGTAAATGGAAGTAGAGGATTGGGGTGGGATAACACAGGAGCCGCAGCAAATGCCAGCTTCAAATTCTCAAAGGCATTCTCAGCAGATACCGGCCAACAAGAAGGATTAGCGCCCTTGTGCGTAAGATCGGACAAAGGTTTAACAATGGAAGAAAAGTTCTTAATAAACCGCCTATAATAATTAGCGAAACCCAGGAAACGCTGTATGGCTTTAAGCCCCTTGGGTTTTGGCCATTGTAAGACAGCTGACAACTTATCCTTGTCCATGGCAATGCCATCATTGCCAATTATGAACCCCAAGAATGGCACACTGGTTCTATGAAAGTCACATTTTTCCAGTTTACAAAATAATTTGTTCTCACGGAGTCGTAGCAATACTGCGGATACATCTTTGATGTGCTGTGCCATGTCTTGAGAGTAAATCAATATATCGTCCAGATAAACCACAACACATGTCTGTAACATATCTCTCAGAACATCGTTTATCAGTTCCTGGAAAACTGCGGGGGCATTACATAGCCCAAATGGCATTACAAGATACTCGTAGTGCCCAGCTCGAGTATTAAAAGCAGTTTTCCACTCATCACCTGCTCGAATGCGCACCAGATTGTAAGCGGCCCGTAGGTCCAATTTGGTAAAAATCGAAGCGCCCTTAAGCCTGTCAAAAAGCTCGGTGATGAGTGGTATTGGGTATGCGTTTTTTGCCATTAGTTTATTCAAGCCCCGGTAGTCAATGCATGGTCTTAATTCGCCATTTTTCTTTTTTACAAAAAAGAACCCAGCCCCAGCTGGAGAGGTAGATTTTCGTATGATCCCTCTAGCAAGGGCATCCGAAATGTAATCCTCCATAGCCTTATTTTCCTCACAAGATAATGGATAAGTGCATCTTTTCGGAGGTACTGCCCCAGGCTGCAATTCGATGCAACAATCATAAGGTCTATGCTGAGGTAGCAAACTGACCTCTCCTTTGCTAAAAACATCGCCAAACTGTTGGTACACATCCGGTATAGCCGAGGAGGTGCACAGGACCTTAACAGGCTGGATGACGCACTTGTCCATACAAAACTGGGACCAAGCAGCAATTTCACACTTTTTCCAATCAAATTGTGGGTTATGTAACTGTAACCACGGAAAGCCCAATATTACCGCATGGTGCGGAGAATTAATCAGTTGAAACTGCTGCTCTTCTCTGTGAAGTGCCCCAATAGTCATAGACAGTGGCATAGTTTCAAACATAACCTGAGGCGGTTCTAAGGGTCTGCCATCAATCGCTTCAATAGTCAAGGGATTTTCTCTTTCAATGCGTGGAACTCCGTGCAATTCAGCAAAGGTATTATCCATAAAATACCCTGCTGCACCAGAGTCAACCAAGGCCAAAACCTCCACAGAGCGTTGTGCCCAAGATAATACCACCTGTATGATGGGTTTCATTGTGCCCGACACTGGGGACGATTGTACACCACCTAGGGCCTGTCCCCCAAGGTACCCTAGGTGTGTGCATTTCCCGGACGTACCGGACAGGAATTTAGCAAATGCCCATTTTTACCGCAGTATAAACACAACCCATGTCTTCTGCGATAAAGTCTCTCAGCCTTGGTTAGTCTAGTGAAGCCTATTTGCATAGGTTCACTTGTCTCCCGTACAGGTTCACTAGACTTCAATGCCAGGGGAGGGATGGGTGGGCAAAACATGCCACTAGGCTCATTATTCTTTGACCGTAACTTACGATCTCTGGCAATTGATCTCTCACGTATTCTGGAGTCAATTATCATAACATATTCAATGTAGTCATCTAGATCAATAGGTAGATCTTTAGCAGCGATTTCGTCCTTAATGTGGTCATTCAGGCCTTGAGAAAAAGCTGCCAATAATGCCTCGTTATTCCAACCTACCTCTGCTGCCAATGTGCGGAATTCGATGGCGTAGTCGCCTACTGTACGCCTGCCCTGATGTATCTCCATAAGGCGTTTGGCAGCAGAGGTGGTTCTACCAGGAGGCTCAAACACTCTTCGAAAGGATTGCACAAATTCTCTAAAGTTTTTAGTACAAGGTTTAGCATTCTCCCACAAGGGGTTAGCCCAAGCCAAAGCTCTGCCAGTGAGCAAAGATATTGTAAACTCCACCTTACTACGATCATTGGGAAACGCGTGTGCCGTCAATTCCATAAAAATCTCGAGTTGGTTGATGAACCCTCTGCAGAGACTAGGGTCACCATCGTATCTTAGCGGCAAGGGTGCAGAAGCCGTTAACCCTTTAACAGTGCCCCCTAGGGGTCTGGTATCACTCTCCGGTGTCTGACTTGGCGAGACCACCGGGCTAGAGCTAGATTTGTCAGCAAGTACCGTGCGTTCAAGGATCGTTTGAATTGCAACTGCCAACTGATCCAAACGTTGCTCGTGCACATCCATCCTCCAATGGATATTCTGTGCATTACCTTCACCTTTGCTGTCTGAGGTCATGGCCCTTTCGTACTGTCACGGTTTGTTATGACTCTCAGACACAAGTTTTAGGTAAAAATCAATTTTATTGAAATAATAAATTGATAACGTAGGATGGCAATCACATACATACAGATATATTCAGAATATAACAAGACAGAAGGCAGACTCTACCGGTCCTGTCAATATACCGGACAGGACAGTCTGAAGTAATAGAATGTTAGGCTCTACCGGCCTTGCCAATACCGGGTAAGGCAACCTGCAGATGGAATCGCATAACGGTTCTACCGGCCTTACCAATTTACCGGGCAAGGCAGCCTCAATAGATTCATAATGTAGGCTCTACTGGCCCTGCCAATACCGGGTAAGGCAACCTCAGATGGAATGTGGCAAAAGGTTCTACCGGCCTTACCAATACCGGGCAGGGCAGCCCTGAGATAATAGCAGCAGTCAGATGGTAATAGCAAATTGACAGAATCGTAAAGCCGCAAGGCTTTGGAGCAAACCAGCGTCCGCACGCTGGGACCAACACTGAATTGTATAGCCGATAGGCTTAGGAGCAAATCAGTGACCGCACACTGGTGTAACAAGCGAGTTAGTATAGCCGTAAGGCTTAGGAGCAAACCAGCATCCGCATACTGGTGTAACAAGTGAGTTTGTATAGCCGCAAGGCTTTGGAGCAAACCAGCGCCCGCACGCTGGGACAAACACAGAATAGTATAGTTGATAGGCTTAGGAGCGAACCAGTGACCGCACACTGGTGTAACAAGCGAGTTTGTATAGCCGCAAGGCTTTGGAGCAAACCAGCGTCCGCACGCTGGGACCAACACAGGATAGTACAGCCGATAGGCTTTGGAGCAAACCAGTGACCGCACACTGGTGTAACAAGCGAGTTTGTATAGCCGCAAGGCTTTGGAGCAAACCAGCGCCCGCACGCTGGGACTAACACAGGATTGTATAGCCGATAGGCTTTGGAGCAAACCAGTGACCGCACACTGGTGTAACAAGCGAGTTTGTATAGCCGCAAGGCTTTGGAGCAAACCAGCGTCTGCACGCTGGGACTAACACAGAATTGTATAGCTGATAGGCTTTGGAGCAAACCAGTGACCGCACACTGGTGTAACAAGCGAGTTTGTATAGCCACAAGGCTTAGGAGCAAACCAGCGTCCGCATACTGGTGTAACAAGCGAGTCGCCGATGCGACCAGGCAGGAGGTCGCCAGGATACAGGAGACAGGCGATGCGATGACAGGAACCAACAACGATCAGTCAGGTCAGGAAACAGCACAGAAGAAGTTCAACAGGAACTGCAACACCAGAGACTAGACCGGAACCAGGACTGGAAGTACTTCAGCATGCAGGAAACACTGGAAGAGTAGAGATCAGAAACTCAGGAACACATGAGATCAGGAACTCAGGAACACTGGAACAGAGGCCCAGCTATCACTAGCATAGTGATAGCAAGAAGGTCAGAAACAACACGAAAGGGCACTCAAAGGGTGCCCAATCCAGGTTTAAATAGGCAATAAGAGGCGGGCTATCTGCAGACAGCCAATAGAAGCCCCCTACTGGTGACAGACAAGGAACTGCAGCAATCACGGGCACTGTGATAATGTCCCCTGTGTAGCATGTAATCCTAACCCTGTCGTTTTGTGTTTGTGGTCGGTTAACCCTTTTAGTACCGGACGGGTTGCCAAAGCATTGTTGAGCGATGCATTGATAATCCCTCTAGCACTCAAGGGGTTATGTGCTGACTTCCTTGCAGGTACATGGGTGACATTGTGACAGCTTGTGTTGTTTGATGTGATGTGTGGTTATGTGATGATGCACTTACCAATAGTGTGGAGGCTCTTCTCATCCCCAGTGTCCGATCCTCCAGGGACCCCCTCAATAAGTGTGGAAGACATGGTCTGCCGCAGCATCTCCTCCCAGCGGTTGAATGTGATGTTTACCGGTGGACCACCTCCGGTGCCTCGGGTGTGCAGGGCGGCATCCCCCATCTTCTTTTTCACCTGCCTCTTGAAGTCGCCCCATCTCTTTTTTACTGAGTCAACATCCCGTCTGCAGCTGGCCACCTGGCTGCATATTTGGTTTCAGGCAGCCTTTCTCCTCAAAGCCAGGCCAGGGACCCTCTCCCTCGGGAAAAAGGATGGTCTGCCTCTCAAGCACAGCCTCAACTAGGGCCCTGTTCTCATCCTCAGTATAACTGGGATCCCTGATCCTCTCCTCCTCACCTCTGGCCTGTGAGGAGTCTGAACCAGATTGCCCTGCCAGCACTGCCCCTGACTGTGTATGGTGGTCCCCACCATGTACCTCTAGTCCCACTGCAGGTTTTGTCCCTGTCCTTTGTGTGCCTGCTTTTCTGGGCCGGCTCCCCCTCCAGCCTACGGATCTCCCTCTCCCACCCCTACTCTCAACAGGGATGTCCTGCTCTCCTTCATCCTCCACCACTACTCTCCCCACCCCTCTCTCATGTCCTCCTTTCCTGACCATCATTCACCCACTCACACCCAGGCACTCCCACAGGCCCACACAGACGTACTCAATCCCACTCACTCTCTGTCACACTCTTTCAGTCATAGATTGACATTGTAAAAATAAAATTTAAGATATGTGTAAAGTGTTAAAAAAGACTGTGTATGTATGCGTATGTGTTAGTGTTTGTATGGGTGTATGTAATATGTGCAAAAGTGTAATATGTGTATAGTTAAGTGCACCTCTCTCCAAACTCCAAAAACACCTTCTACCTCAAGTGTACGAGCCTCTCTCTCTCTCTCTCTCTCTCTCGATCACTAGCCTCCACTCCTGGGTCCTTTGCCATAGCTCTCTAAAACTCGAAACACAGACAGGGTGTGACCGTTATTTTGGGGTATATATAGGTGTATTTGAACATTTGTGCTACTTTGGGGCCTTGGGATTGACTGTAGGTTTTAATTTGGTTTGTGCATCTAACAGGGTTACTAACCAACAGCAGCCTTAATATTACATTTTAACTTAAGTTGTGTTTTAACGGCTGTTTGGGACGCACAGTGATGCGAAAACAGGTGTGATGCAGGTTTTTGTGTTATGTGTTTTTGTTGTGCCTACGCTCATTAGCTACACTTACTTTTAAATTCTCCGTAAATCATGTATTATTTGAGGCCGATGTGCCTCTTTTACTTAGCGGCTGGTTTAACGGCTGCCATTAAATCTACCCCCTAGTGTCTATACAGCCCTTTCAGACAAATTAGTTTTAAAGATCTGGCATGTTATTTTAGCATCCTCTGTCCATGGGCTGAGCTCTGCTTAGTCACCTAAATATGCTGATACTAATGTACACTAAGAACCACTGGAGCAATTCAGAAACCAACAAACTGCACTATAGGAGACAAGTAAACATTCACTACAATCCCATTATTTTAAATTGGGCTTTAAATCCCTTGAAAGCTAGCTTGGCTCCACTGGTATTACTCTCCTATATCAGAGTATGCACTACAGAGTATGGAGTTTTTGTATATACCAGGGGATGCACAAAAGTTTTTTGTCTTAAAAGCAAAACGTGCAAAAAACAGCACTTCCCACTTACTATGGGAATTTCCATTAAAAGTGCATTTTTTTTAGCTTTTTTTCTTTTGCTTTTTTAAGTGCATTGAAATCAATAACAATAGTGCATTCACCACCATGTAGAGTGCTAACTCGCCAATTTATCTCATGTTGTCACTCTGTGCTTGGTAGAGAGGGAGGAAGCAGATTAATTTTTGATTCTAGCTAGTGCAAACAGTCAAAAACAAGGAGTTGCTTGATAGTTGTTCTCTGAGTGTAGGTAGAAAGGAAGATTTATAAATAAATAAATATATCCTTTGACTAATTATAACTAGGGATATTCAAAAATGTTCGCCTCTAACCAAAAATCAGCAAATAATGGCATTCCCCACTTGGCAGAATTTTCCCACGAAAAGTACAGTTTTTCCACTTTTTTGCCTAGCTCACTTCATTGAAATCAATGGAAAGATTGAATTGACACACAACACATAGCAAATGTTATTTTATTTCCCAAACATATAGTATAAAAGGGGCATGAGGGTGCCTATGCTGGTGGAGTGTGGAGAAAGAATCATTGAACAGGGAATTTTTTGGGGATTTTACAAAATAAAAATGAAATTAATTTTTATCAATTTGGCTTCTTAGTTTCACAAGTTCAGAGGAATCAGTTATTTGTAGGACTTAGGGTTGTTAGAAACAAGCCCCCCAAAACTGTTTTCTTTTTGTAGGCCTCTCTTCTTTTTTTAAGAACTTGCCCTGAGAAAAAAATGCCCTACTGGGCTTGTTCCAGCAGGTAATGTTCTGGTGGCCGGTAGCCACTGGCCATTGTCAAATGCCCCAGTGAAGAAGATGGACAATAATGCTTCTCTACCTTCCCCTTCTCCAAAATCATGGGTGTGTTGTTAGAACACATATTTTTTGTTTGAGATTGGGAACTCTGACTCTCATTAGCAACTGCAATGTGTACGGTGTTTGTGGTAAATAAGGGAAGGACTGGGAACAATGGGCACATCTGGACTATCATCAAGCATAAAGTGGGGGATTTAAGATGAACGAGGTGGATCACCAGAAGATGTAGTTACATGATACATAAACATGTCATACATTCAAGACAAAAATTATAGGTACAAGCTGACATACCGTTTTACTTATGCACACTCACTCCTACATCTGCAAGGACAAGATGCACAAGCATATACTAATGGTGATACTTCACTTGTTGCTATACTCTTTATCCTTTATTGCAAACTGCCAATTATGAAGCTAATAGGTCTCTACTATATTATCCTGTACTATAAATGATAATTTAACACTGCAGTCTTTGCAGGAGAAAGAGAAAGCCAGTGACATTTTGACTCTAGTTACAAGGATGTAGAAGCAGCCAGGCAAAGAAGCATGGTCCTAGCCAGTTCTCTGGATGTTTATAGGGAGTATAGTGTGATCTGTAATCACTACACTGTGTGACACTGACAGGGAAAAGGTCAGATTAAAAAAAATATATACTTTGACTGATAAATTACATATCTAGGCAAGAGATCCTATTCATACACCTGAGCGAGAGAAAGAGACATTCATTACTTTAACCCCTTAAGGACTGTGTGCCGTGCTATGACCATCACATGGTTATGACTTAAAGACTGATGACTGTCATAGTATGTCATGTACATCTTACTTACAGTGCTTCTCCAGAAGCTCTGTAAGTAAAAACAGGGACTGAGATTAATCGCTACAAGAGCAGTCTCTCTCTGTCCACAATGCGGCGCATTGATACACGGAACAGGTTACGTGTACCGGAGTATAGGTAAGACCAAAGTGGTCATTAAGGGAAGGTTAAGGAGTTAAGAAAGACAAAACATCTCTCCTGTTAGTTTTGTTGCTCTGGTCCATCCCGGCGGGGCATTTCTAGGCAACCGTGCCGGCATCTCCACGCTCCCTTATATTGAGCCATCATGACGTCAGCTGCCAACTATATATAAGGCAGTGAGGCGGCCGGTCCGGGGGTCAGTTATATCTCTCAGCCCCCAGACAGGTTAGGGGGTAGTGTGCACTGCGTGGAACCCCACTTCAAGCAAAAGCTACTACGAGTATGTGCAAGCAGCTCAGATATACTCTAAATAGCAGACAAAAGGTAGGCTGGATGCCAAAAGCAGGAAAGCAAGGCACAACAGAAAATAAATATAAATGTATATATATATTTATATAGAAGAGAAACACATATACATAAAATATAATGAAGGGTACCTGAAATCCACAGGAAGATGAACAGGAAATCTCAGGATGGATGTCCAGTCCACAGCAGAGATCAAGGCAGGCAGATCCAGAAGTAAGGTCTCCATGCCAAACCAAAGGTCAGGGCTGGCAGCTCAGGATACAGAGTCCAAATAACAGCCAAAAAGTTTTAGGGCAGGCAGCTCAAGGTGCAATGCCCAGTTCAAGCCAAAAGGGGTCAGGGCAGGCAGCTCAAGGTACAATGTCAAGTTCAAGCCAAAAAGGGTCAGGGCAGGCAGCTCAAGGTGCAATGTCCAGTACAAGACAAAAGGGTCAGGGCAGGGAGCTCAAGGTGCAATGTCAGATCAGGCAGAGGTTGGTACACAATAGAGGCAGGAAGATCTAGGAGAATAGTCAAGTAGAAATCTGAGGTCTGGTACACGGGAGGGCAAGGAACACATATGGGAGGCAGCTAACATCACAACGGCTCAACACAAGGGAGCGTGGTGAGGCTGGAGCGATTGCCTAGCAATGCTGTGCCGGGACGGACAGGAGCAATGAAGCCTACAACTCCACATGCTAACAGTTCTGTTGTGTACTTTTACAGTGAAAACCAACAATACGATAATTATGTCCAAAAAGTCACCTTGAAAATCATTACCATCAGTATTTACAATCCAGCCCACATCCAGTCACACTTTTATTGACTAAGTAGCAAAACAGGTCAACATCCACCATCCTAACTATAATTGCTTCTGGCTGAGTTGACGATGCCAAGTTCAGAGACTGCAACCCTGAAGTTTTTAACAGATTCTACAGCTGGCACCTTAACCAACTGAGCTACAGAAAGCACAAGCAAAGAACAGCAAAAGTTCTTGGGGGAAATACTCTGAGTGGGAATTACTACAGAAAAAGAAGCACATTTTTTTTCAATGAAAATGCCTGCTAAAAAATAGAACCTTTTCAGCCATGTCTATAGTGAACAATCCCCACTGTTGTTAAGCCTGCAGTGCCAGCAAGCACCTTATGTTTGTTCCATAGCATACATCTAGAATGGCTTTAAGTTACACTATTTCCTCTGAGCCTTGTTTAATATAAGAAGTAAATAGATTATGTTAAACAAGAAGCAGAGGAAAGGAAGGTCCCTAAACAGCCATAAACTACTCCTTTGCCTTCCTGTTGGTGCAAGAGGCATTTACGGAGAGTAGCTTAATGAACTGGCATTTGGCAGGTATAGAGCTAGGAAATATATTCCACTTTCTGATTTTGAATGGAATCATATTTGTGGATTCTATCATTGTGTGGCAATAAATTACATTCCTCTGTAGTGTTGAAGGGGTTAAAAGCCCCATTTAAATCATTAAAAGTTGGTATTTGTCCCCTTAGGTGCAGAACGAGGTATACAAATAAAAACATGTAGAAGTAACTTTTAATAGTGCAATAGGATTTTCAGTAAGATGTTCAAATGTTTTCAAAAGTCCAAATAGTTACTTACATTTATATGTATATGCACAGCAAAGAGTAATGGCTAGGTGTTTATCATTTGGTTATTCATAGAGATCGGTGAAAAGACTATTTTTTCCTACCTGGAAACTTCATAAAAAAAATTTCTGGCATTTTTCTCAAAGTTTACCTCCCTTGAAAATAACTAACCCCAGTTACATTTCCATATGAACTTTGTAATGTTTCAAGAATTCAAGAATTTAGGGACAGTTTGTTTGGTCAGGCATCCTGTGTTTTGGGACAAAGCTGGGGGTCAGTATGTGTGGTTCTTTGGCTTATGTGGGACAAGGCTTAGATTTAACAGGAGGCCTTGTTGCTGCTTCCAAATTACATCTGCCATCATTCCCTGCCAACGGAAAGCTAGTGTGAGACTTATGTGAGATCCTGACACCTTTTGAGGAGGACACCTTGCTAGATACTTCCACTAACATTTTAACTGTAGAAAAAAAAATAAGAACCTGGTTGATGATTCTCACATTAATGACAGAATACATATGAATCAGCTGGTGATTGAATTACATTAGCATGGTTTGAGTGAATCTCCATTAAAAGCAATAGGCAATACATTCTTACTGCATTGCTGGACTCCCACTTTAAATAAAACATTTATGAATTTGTTCAGAGTGAGCTGCAGCATTGTAAAGATTTTGGGAAAGCAAATAAAGAAATCCTTATAGATCAAGTTAAATCCTTATAGGTAGAGTGGAAGATTGTATTGTGGATGATGAGAGAGAAAGAGAAAACAATAGTATAATACTACAAGAAGGCATACAAAAATGTTACACCTTCATCATCAGCAATAACAACATCACAGGATTTTGTAGAACATATCATCATTCCAGAAAACATTTAGGGCTCGATTCAAATGTTGGCGTTAAAACCAACGTGAAGAAAAAAACTGCCTTCGCTCGTTAAGCAAGACCAGGTAACGTGAGATTCAAATCTTTGTTACCCAGAAGAGTTAACGAGCGACGGCCTACAAAACACACGAAGACTACAAAACTGGAGTCGCCAAATATTTGACCTCATCGTCGACGCCAAATACACGATAAACGCGAGAAACGTCTCCAAAAAAAAAACAAACACGCGAAACGTCCAACGTGACCCAGTCTCAGCCAATCACAGCACCCCAAAGTATCAAGTTGAGTTGAATAAACTATAAATAGACCCAAAATCACCTACGCACCTTTGTCTGTTATCGAGTTCCCAAGAGCTAGATATCAGGACCCAAGGAGCGGAGGTTAGTTTTTCAGAGAAAGGGAGTTTAGGCGGCGCACACACACAGACAGGTAGAAGGAGAGTTTGGCAGCACACAAAGCGACACAATACACTTTTGAACATACAAATACACGCATCCAAACACACATACACACATACACATAGCCCATATTTTTTTTTGTAAAACACACACACACTTTTTTTCTTTATTTTGACAGTGTGAGTCTGTGAGTGCAAGTGAGTGACAGAGAGTGAGTGAGTGAGTGAGTGTGTGAGGGCCTGAGTGAGTGCCTGGGTGTGAGTGGGTGAGAGAGATGGAGAGGAGAGGAGAGAAGAGAGGGGTGGGGAGTGTAGGAGGAGAGGAGGAGGAGATTCAGGGGGGCAACCCTGGTCAGGGTAGGGGAGGGAGAGGGAGATCTCTGGGGCGGAGGGGCAGCCACCCAAGACCAGGCACATCTAGTGCAGGGGCAGACACAGTGGGACGAGGGGTAGTCCCCCTGCACCACACACAGACAGGGCCAGTGCAGGCAGGGCTGGGGAGCCACAGCCAGGGCTCTCAACCAACCTCTGGGGGTGAGGAGGAGGAGAGGTTTAGAGAGCCCAAATACACAGAGGAGGAAAACCTGGTCCTCTGTGAGGCTGTGGTTGCCCACTATAGGTACCTCTTCCCCAAGGGGCCTAAAGCTGGCCTGTCAGCAAAGAGGAAGGCAGCCTGGAAGGAGGTTGTGGCTGCTGTGAATGCAGTGTCCTGCCGCAGCCGGACGTTGGATTCTGTGAAGAAAAGATGGGCAGACTGCAAGGCTAAGGTAAGACAGTAACATAGCAACACAGTAATCAATGTTGAGAAAAGACCTGTATACATCTAGTTCAACCCTTTTCCCATTTTTGTCTACCATTATGAAGGTGAAGAAGAAGATGGGCGAGCAGGCCTTGCACGCTGCTGGCACAGGGGGTGGTCCTCCCCTGCGGGTGGAATACAGCCAGTGGGAGGAGGCTGTGCGTCAGACCATCTCCTCCATCATGGTGTGTGGGATCCCTGGATGGAGTGACACCGGGGATGAAAGTAGCCTCCAGTCCACTGGTAAGTGCATCAAGACCCACACACACATCACACCAATCCTGACACCCACCAGGCAGAGGCCAACACAGTGACACATGGACAGCATTACACAACACAATTCAGTCACACAGCTTGGAGGGACGTCAAACAAGGACAGAATACATGACCAACCTAGCCTGAATGGTAATGGTCAAGTCCCTGTTGAACCCCCTTTATGCTGTCCAAAACGACATCATGCACAGCACAAAAACAATGCACAATGTCATGTGTCAGTCACAGATCCAACTGTTATGTGTATCACAATGTCATACACATAGTGACAAAGAGGTCAGCACACAACCCCTTGAATGCCACAGGGATAAGTAATTCGTTGGTTGACAATACATTGGCTAGTCCCTTGGCACCCAATGGGTTACCGGAGAATAGCAAGGAGGGGACTTGGTGTGTTTCCTATTGTATTGTTACTGCATGTCAGGGCTAGACGTTGTACATGTAGGTAGTTAGTCTAAGTGGAATAGTCAAGGTTCAGCTTTCTGCATCATATGTAGCCTGCAGAGTGGGGATGGCCAGGGGGCATTCCCCGCCATCCCCACTCTGCAGGACATATGTGATCCACAGGACTCAACCATGATGGGGGGGGGGCATTCACTAGGATGTCAGAAAGAGGTGACAATGTGTACATGACAACTGCAGTGTCATCACACCTGAAATCCCTGTGTTGTTCTGTGGAGCCAGTGCACTGAGATCTAAACAACACGTGACATACCAGTGCTTAGGCTCCATAGCAGAACAAACATGTGAAAAGGTAGAAACAACCTCCAATAGTACATTCTAACAATGCACTTGTTTGCTGTGTGTTAGGATTTTAGCGGTCCTGGGGTGTGTTTGTGTGTCCTCCAGCTGTTTGGGTTCCTGGGTTCCACAGATCATGTTGGTTGGCGTGCTTGGTGTGGTTATTCCTGCTGCCGACATCATTTACTGATTGATTGGCCTCTGTAGTCATAGGTCTTCACTGGTGCATTGCTGTGTTTAGAGGTCCTGGTGTGTTTGCTGTTGAGGCCTAGGTGTAGAATGTGCAGTGGGTTTGTGTCACTCAAGGTGTGATAGTTCAGTGTTGCTCACCACATGGATCCTGATGAATGGGGATAGCAAGGAGGTATATGCCTTGCCATCCCCATTGCTCAGGATACACATGATGACCAAATCACATCACTGCAGGTTACTGTAATCAATGTATGTCATCACGTCAAACCTAGCAAAGTGTGTTAGGATGGTAACCAATGCATTGCAAAGAAATGCAATGGATACCATCCTGCCACTCAACGGTTTGCGTGTCAGTGTAATAGTCTTGCAGCACTCCTGTCATAGTTCACATCACTGATTACATCATGTCATTTCCCCACACAGCACACCAGACAGCAGGAGCAGAGGACACAGGAGGTTCCTCCACTGAGGAGGCCAGCACCTCCAGTGCACCACCACCACCACCACCACACCAGCAGCAGTGGCAGCAGCAGTGGCCCCAGCATGGCCCCCAAGGCCCACCGCACCACCAGCAGCAGTGGCAGCAGCAGTGGCCCCAGCATGGCCCCCAAGGCCCACCGCACCACCAGCAGCAGTGGCAGCAGCAGTGGTCCCAGCATGGCCCCCAAGGCCCACCGCACCACCAGCAGCAGTGGCCCCAGCATGGCCCCCAAGGCCCACCGCACCACCAGCAGCAGTGGCCCCAGCATGGCCCCCAAGGCCCACCGCACCACCAGCAGCAGTGGCCATACCATGGCCCCCAGGCTTCACCCCACCAGCAGCAGCAGCAGTGGCCACAGCATGGCCCCCAGGCCCCACCTCCCACAGTCCAGCACCGGTACACTCCCCTGCAGGATGTGCCGACAGCCATGGGGAGGCACCGGATGCCCGACATCGTGGGGATGCCACAGCATGGGCCACTGCAGGCAGCCACCAGGCCACAGCCGCGGGACAGTAGCCAGTGGCCAATGGACTATGAACACTTTGGCCTCATTGGCCAGCCACAACAGCCACAGGCCCTGGTGGTGGTCACCACACCATCCCCGCCCCAACACACAACACCCCCACAAACCATGCTAGCCACACATATGGCAGTTGTGACATCCCCAGGGGGTCACTCATCTGGGGATGCAGTGATGGGCTCCCCATGCTCCCTCCACATCCGGACCCATGGGTCCACCCCATCTCCCCCAACACCTGTGGTGGAGCCACAGGACAGCCAGAGGGCATCCCCACCACTGTCCCGTTCCCCCTCCACACCACACACTCCTGACAACACCATGGTGATGGATCAGGAGTGTCTGGTACTCCAAAGGAGGCAACTCAGGGTGGCCAGGAGGTGTGCCTGCTCACTCAACAGGCTTGAGCAACATATGGCACACCTCCTGGACAGCATGAGGGCACTGGAGGCCCATCACGTTACTCTCAGCAACCACCTGGTCACCCACACCAACAGGGTGACAGCTTCAATTGACCAGGTGGTTGCTGAGCTCCGTGAGAGTAACAGGCTGGAGACCATCCGCCAGGCCCAGGCCTCCAGTTCCAGTGCCTCAACCCCTGCCAGCACTCCACCAGTGGCACCCCCAGCCCCCAGAACCACTAGAGCCTCACGGCATCAAGTGCAGGAAGCCACCCCTGCAGCCCCGCCCAAAGCACCCCCCAAAAAAAGAAAATAAATGTGCAGTTGTTGCTTGAGAACATATAAATGTCTGTGTTTTATTCAGATGATACAGTTAGAGGGGCAGAGTTGTCTCCAAAGCATTGCAAAGCTATGCATTGAACACAACTCATGCACATCTAACATGGGTGTCAAGTAATGAGTTGTCTCCAATGCATTGCAAAGCTATGCATTGAACACAACTCATGCACAATGAATGGTGTCACAAGCTTTTACAGCAGGGTGAACACACACATCACAATCAGACATGTTTGTCCAAGTTCAACTCACAGACATCTGAAAGCCGAACAACATCAGGGTGTTGTTCCATGATGTGACTTGAACTTAAACAACATGAACACATTAGATATCTCAACAGATAAACCACATGATCACAATTAAGGGGATAGTAATGCTTAGGATGTGTCAAAACATATGTAGTTGGGTTCACCCCCCTGATTGAAAAAGGGAACAACCACTGCTGAAAGGTGTTTCATTCCAAGGTTATCCCAGCTCAACACTTGAAGTCATATAACAAATATCCCAGTGGCCTGAAGGTGTCAAATGGCACTGTGACTACATCATCCTATGGGGATCCATGGTGCAGGGACCGGAGCTGTCCATTGGATGGTGTAGTAACAGTGTCATTTGACACTTTCAGGCCACTGGGATATTCAATCTATGAATGTAAACTTGGAGTTGGAACAACTTTTGAATTCAACACCTGTCATCAGTGGGAGATCACTTGTTTCACTCAGGGTGATAAACTCTACTGCATGGATTTTCAAACATTCAATGTATTACTATCATCTTTTCAAAGAACATGAAGAGGGAGAAGTAATCAATGACACAAGATAGATAGTTATATACGATCATATGTTTTATTGATATCAACACTAACAAACAGATGATCCTCATGGATGTGGAGTAAACATGTCACCGGAACAAACTTCTGGACCATATTAAATCATGGCCTGGATGCCTGCAGAGGGTGGAAACAAGATTGAAGGTGCACTATGAACACAACAGTCATGCTATTCCTTTGCCATCATATTTTCTTTCTCTCTCTCATATAAATATTTATATATATATATATATATATATATATATATATATATATATATATATGGTGTGTTGTCCATGAACAGTCATGTGGGTTATGATGGACTAATGGTAAGGTGTGTGTTATCCAGGTAATTATTTTCTGGTGTGTGGTTAGTGGTGTGATGTGTTGTAAGTGGTATGTACCTGCCAGGTGTGTGTTTCGTCTCCATGGACTGCTGAGGTTACATAGGTGAGCTTGACATGTTGTTGGAGTGACAGATGTGCATGTGGTGTTGTGTGTTAACCCCTGTTGGTCGGAGGTGATTTTGGATGGCTTATGTTGTGCTGCTTTGTGTTCCCCTGGTCCCTGTTGGGTTGCTTGATTCTTATGGTTTGTCTGTGTAGGGCGGTGGTTCCCAAACAGGGTGCATTCCTCCCAACATTTCAAATGGCGAAAGAGGGACACTTCTGTTTTAGGTGGCGTTTCTGGGGGCACGTCTGGTAGGTGAGGCATTGCCAAGAATATTTAAGTTATTTCTTGACCCATCTGCACCTCTTTGTTTAACTGATAGATGATTTAGAAAAAGAACAAAGTATTTTAGTTGCCCATATTACTGGATAAACACATATACTGACAATTAACAACACATTTATGTATGTTTTATTGCTGTGGACCAATGTAATACACATCACTCATTCTGATGTCCGAAAAAGTGGGACAAAAGGGTAGAAAAGAGGGACAGAGGGATTTGGATCTCAAAGAGGGACTGTCCCTCCTAAGAAGGGACACTTGGGAGGTATGAGGGTGTCATGTGATGTTGGTGCCCCATGTGCACCAGCTCAGGATGCATCACTTTTCCCATGTTGCTATGTTCTGCACTGGTGATTGGTAATATTGACTTTACACATTTTTGGGGGGATGTGTGTATGGGACATTTGAAGCACTATTCCTCCTCATTGCCATTGACAAAGTGGTACCTGATGCTGGCCATATGTTTTTTTTATTTGGGTATTCCCTTGTGCCCGCTTCCTCCAATACCTCTCCTCTCCTCACGCGTTGGCATTGTGCCAACGCGTCTGCGAATTGTAGAATAGGCGACGCCAGGCAGGGGACAATGGCGACGTGTGAGGAGAGGAGAGGTATTGGAGGAAGCGGGCAGCAAATACAAGCCTGCCACCCGCTTCCTCCGATGTCTCTCTTGTCCCCAGCCTTTTCTTATGCTGCGGGCTTCACAGCCACCCGTAGCAATGGCACTTTTATGAATGAAGGGAAGCGCTGCAGTCAGAGTGCAGCCTGCTTCCTTAATTGTATTTTAACCCTTTGAGTGGCAGTGTGGAATGCAGCGCACGCCTTTGCAATGCGTTGCATACCACTCTGGCACTCAAGGGGTTAATAATGTCCTACTTACTGTGTCCCATTGTTATTTGTGTGTTTGCTTCACTCTGCATTGGAAGGAGAGTGGAGCAAAAATAATGATAGCAATGGGACACAGGTGGTGGGCATTACAAATGAATGGATCTAAGTCAATCTACGTTTCATGATAGTATTTAAATTATACAATGTATGTAACACACCCACTCACACACATACAGGCATACCTTGCCTAATAACCCTTTGGGAACCAGAGGGCTGGGAGACATGCTATGCAATGCTTTCCTACCTCTCTGGTAATCAAAGGGTTGATTGTGGAGTAAAAGACAGATTTGTCCACTACATGGAAGTCCATGAGGTGGATGTGGATGGGGTTAGTATGTCCCATATATGCAATATATGTGACATATTAAGGGGTGTGTGGAAGGGGGCATTGTGTAGTGCTTGGTGTACTAGTTTTCTTTATTGTAACCCTTTGAATGCCACAGGGGTGAGCAGTACACATCCCTATGGCATTCAAAGCTGTCTATGGTGCTGAAAGCCATCTCTGTGTTCCCCTAGTAGCTGGGTAGGGAAAAGCACAGAGAATGCTGTTCAGAACTGGAGACGTGGGTTTTTTAACACTGCCTCCTGTGCTATTCGCCAAAAAAAGTAGGCGTTAGATTTCTGGCGTGAAATGTTGCAATTTAACTCGCGTTAGCCCTAACTCCAACATTTGAATCGCTTTTGGCGTCGCTTGTACATTATCCTCTATGGGTGAGATCTTGCTGTTCTGGCGACGGGCGACGTCTGTTTCAGAACTGGCGTCGCTTGTTTCTAGTAGAACATTTGCATTGCTCAGTTGACGTTAAAAGCAGCGTCGCCAGTTTTTTCTGGCGACGCCAACATTTGAATCGAGCCCTTAATATGCCTCAGAGACGGGTGTCTAACATTTGTTATAATGGTTGTACCACTGACACATCTTTATGGGACTTGCTTCCATAATATGGGTTTTGCCTATCAGGAAAATCAGGCTTGATTTACAGATCTGTGCTAAACTAAATTGGTCTAAGCATCTATGTAAGCTATCCAATGACCCATCTACAAGTAAAATGATGAGTGCTTATTTTAAACAATCGTCCTCAATAAAACACACCATTGATTCAATGATCTGTGCTAGCACACACAGTAAAAGAAACAAACAACAAACATAGTGCCAAAATTCAAAGCAACCTAGCTCTCACGCCTCAAAAAAAAAAATATTCATCAAAATTAAAACCTCATGCCTGCCACTCACCCTCATCTTGTGTAAAAAACAACACTCAAAGTAACAGAGCCCCATTTCCCTCCCACCCAAAACAAATCCAGCATTGCCAATAATAAAGCCCCCATTCCCCTACATATCCCAAAGTAAACCAACATGTCTGACAATGAACATCTTGTTCTCCCCACCCTCTCCATGGAAAACCAACATGTCCAACAATGAAAGCACCATTTTCCCTCCCCACATATTTCCCATGTGAAGCATTTACCTAGATGTTGGAGGTCCATAGTGTTCATGACTCCCTTCCACTGCATTCTCCTGCAGGCAAAGGGTTAAACAGCAGGATGATTAGGTAGCTCAAAGGGAATGGGATCAACAACAGCAGTTACATGGGTGATGAAGGTTCTACTTGCTCCAGTGATTCACTTAAGGCAGTAGCAATGCCATATCTAGCCCATACCACTTCTGATATATGCAGAGAAAAGAAGTAAGCCAATAATGCTTCTCCACCTTCCTCTCCTCCAAGATAATGGGTGTGTTGTTAGAATATAACTTTTTCCTTTGAGAGCAGGAACTGTGCCTCTCATCAGCACCTGCAATGTGCACAGTGTATATGATAAATAAGGGAAGGACTGGGAACAATGGGCACATCTGGACTCACATCAAACACCTGGCATAACTGTAACCAAACATCATGGCACTTAGGGTCCCTAATGTGAAATCATCCCACCAGAAATCATGTATTGATGCTTTCGCTATGCCCTTTGTTCACTCCCTGCTTAGGACACATGACAACTTTCAGACAGTTTAATAATAATGATGAACCCTCCCTGCACCCAGCTTAGCATATTCTGTGGCATGGAATCTTCTAAGATGCTGCTTTATGCCCTGGTTGTGGGATGGAATCTAATCAGATGCCATTTGATGCCCTGCTTGCGGTTCTCCTCCTCCACACTGGCATATGTGGTCAGTGCTCCACGCAGTGTGCAATGGGTAGACATGAACTGCCACATCCTGACATCTACTGAATGGCTATCAACAGGTGGGGGGAGGTAAAGATGAATGAGGTGGATCGCCAGAAGATGTAGATACCTTAGAGCAAGAAGGTTATGGCGAGCCAGGTTTTTTGCTCACCATTGAACTTTCAGGCTCTGGCTGGGTTTCTCTATTCTTCCTCCTCTTTGATTTCTGCCTCGCCTCTTGTTGCTTTTCAGGAGAGTCAGGTGGTACAGCAACAATGGTTCCCAATTTCTTCAGAGGGTGTTTGACTTTAACGTGTTTCACATACATTTCATAGTGTCTGTGTTTCATATGTGTTATCAGGACATTTATGCCAAGGTATGATCCCTCCTTTCCCCTTTTCACTGACTCACAAATTGTGCATAGTGCCATCACTAATGACAGCACTATGCCTGCCCCGAGAGAAAATATAGTTCCACACCCAGGACCTCAGGGGGAAGGGGAAAGGTGGAGAAAAATGGGCTCTTTCTTCTTCTCCTCCACACTCCCTTCACTGGCTGGGGCAGAGGATGATGTTGCTGCTACTGCCTCAGAATCAGCACTGCAACTAGGACCAAGACTATTTGTGCTAGCAAGTGGAATCTGTCCTAGTCCCGCATCACTGTTCTGTGGCACACTAGCCTACTCCTCATCATCGTGCTGCCCTTGCAAATCAGCAGAAGCAAGGATTAGAACAATAGAAAACACTGCAAATTAAAAACGCTCACTGCTGATGGTGGTGGTGGTGATGCCCATCCACATCCCTGTCCCCCATTCCTTGTCAATTTGGCCTAAAAAGGCCATTGATGTCTCTCCACTCCAGCTTCTCCACCATCATCATCACAACCACCAGTCCATCAATGCTGCTGCTCTATTATAGACATCTCTCCATTTGGAGGAGGTGATGAGAAATGTGAGAGAGGGCCCTCTAATGTCAAACTTGTCATTTCTTGTTGACCTGAAGAATGCAGAATGGCAACACAAGCAGCAGGCACAGTCAGCTGATATGTGCTTCTGATGGTGGTGGAGGCATAATTGCTACTAGCCACCAGTTTTGGCTTCTTCAGGATCATGTTCCATGTGGACACTGCCATGGGGACTGGGAAAAGGGGACTCCCAGGTTCTGGAGAAGGTGAACTCCCTTGACTGCTAGTCTGGCTGATCTGCATTACTTTCCCTACCGCTCCCCTATCGCTAGTCCCACCAGCTGCTTCGCCATCACTTTTACTACCACTAACAAAACACCAACCACATCAATTTCAGCCCCTGAGTCTTCCTCACTAGTAGCCGGACCTTCTTAGTAGTAGTACTAGTGGTGGAACAGCTTGGGGATGGCAAGTGTGATTTTGTATGATCTCCCCCTCTCCTGAGAATCAGAAGATACACTGACAGCAGGCACAGTAGCTGACCTGTCCTGCTCACATTACTACTACCCTCTTCTTCCTCCGATTGTACAAATTTCCCCAAGATACCTAGGAGAGATGTAGTGGGATTAACCAGGGCATCCAGACCCTTTCTTTTTGGTAATGGTCACTTCCTCCTCCTCAGACTCACTGGACACATAACGGTCCTTTCAGCTGCTCCTTTTATTATTATTAAACTCGCTCATAGTAATAGCAGTCACTATGAGCCTCTGCTGCCTCACTTTTGCTATTAATTCACAGCACAACAGCCTAGAACCTCTCTCCCACTCTCTAGCTGCTTGCATTATGTTTTGCTTCCTGGAAAATAGTATGTTTTTGTAGAGAAAAGGCAAGAAACATGTGATTAAACGGGTGAAAACTTTCCAGCCATTAAAAATAGTGAAAACATTTTGGTAATGGGTGAAAATGGTTAAGATTTTAATTGCTTTATTTAAAGCAGATTTTCCAGCAAACAAATGGACAACCATGTGGTATAACAAAGGCTTTAACAAATGTTTCCATTGCACTGAAATTGAAAAGCATATTTTAACTCTGTTGCCAATTTATTGAATCTAGACTATAACTTTGTATTTTAACCAGTTGGAGACAAGAGGATTATGCATTGCTTTGCTTTGCAATGTGTGCTACACACCCCACTGGTATTCAAGAAATTAAGTCAGCTGTCAGACACAGATTATATGTGCTTTGATTTTGACTTTGACAGTGATACAAGACATACTTCAGGGTCACCTAGAAAGTTTGTTAAATGTGTTTTGAGTCTGAATTTGTCTCTGAGAACTTATCATCAGCAGTTAGATTAATTCAGAAGTAATTCAAAAATCAAAAAATGTGTTGCAGATATAATTTTAACTCTGACATTAGACTCAATCTGACTTCAATCAAGTTTCAGAATCAACGTTCAGTATTTCTCTACAAAAGTCTAGCCCGTATCCCAAAAGTCTGTGGTGTGGTGTCCCCAGTATTAACCAAAACATTTCTATAAGTATAAAGGAGGTGTAACAGTGCAATGGGGCTCCTTGGATTGAAGTAGACACCAGTGGAATAAGTGCAGTAACCTGCACCTCTCTTCTAAGAGACTGTGACTGAGGAGGATAGATTAGGTCACTGTTCAGGATGAAGTACTGGAACAAGTGCAGGATCATTCTGGTTAGCTTTTAACCACTTCTGCTACTAGAACATATGAGCAGGGTTCTGCTGAAACACAAGCGGTAAAAAGTTTGATCTTGGAAATATATCCACCTTGTATTGAAAAAGTACCCAGTCTTCCTTTATCAGTCTTCAAACCAATCAGCACCTTACAAATAGATCTTTCTCCTAAAACTGCTTCTTTTACTCTGGCTTCCTTCTCAGTGCTGTCTCAGATCATCATAGTTCCAGAAACTTCTAATAGATTAAATTGTATGCCCCCACATGCCTTAAGTGCTGTTTTTAGCAGCTGAGTCCAAGTTGTCTTAAAAACAGCTTGGGATATGTAACTGGGTCAATCTTCCTTAAAGGGATAGTAACACATTGTTTTATCTTTATTTTATTTTGTAGGCATTAAAAAAACATGAAGAATGATATAAGTCTTATCTCTCAAACCTTTATGGTTTATGAGATATTCACAAGCAAAGTTTCCCCTCCCGCCCCTTTTACCTAGTGTAAGCCATCTCTTCTCAGATGTGAATCTGGTTGTAAGATCAGACAGATAACAGAAGGGGACATTCTTCTTACAATTAAAACAATGAAAGCCCTTCCCCCCTTGACAAGTTTTTCAGCTTTTTCCCTTATTTTAATTGAAGATTGTCCCTCTCTGCAGTCTATCTGGGCACCTCCCTTCTGATCTGGTTGAATGGGGGGATACTTTGGTTGTGAATATCTCTTAAATCATAAAGGTTTGAGAGATAAGACTTATATCGTTCTTCATGTTTTTTTAATGCCTACAAAATAAAATAAAGATAAAACGAAGTATTACTATCCCTTTAAAGTAATGATGAAATTAGCCTGCATGGCACACTAATAATCCTTTATAGTGGCCAAAGTCTTGGGTCTTTTGCTGAAAGCTCATTTCAGGAACCTAGAAACTTTCCTGTTTGTATGTTCCACTAGATGACAAAAGGAGAGTACTTCAGTCCATATATTTACTTTACATAACAATGAAAATATTCTGAAATAACCACAATTTTTCAATAATGAGTATTTAATTCCAATATTCTGAGTTGGTTTTCAGCTTTGAAGTACGTGCTAACCTTTTGGTGGATCATCTGCATCAGTGGTTCTCAAACCTGTCCTCTGTAATCACTAATAGGTCATATCTTTAGGTTTTCCCTGCTTGAGCACAGCTGAGTTTATCATTGGCTGACTACACTAGCATTAAAGCCTTTAAAAGCCCCCATTAAATCAATGGGAGTTTAGAGAATATTTAATCGCCTCTTATGGTGTACTTGGGTTACACCAGAATTACTTCAGGTCTTTTTAGTACATTGGCATCATTGCTTGTTATTGTTTCCTGAAGACCGGATTGAGAACCACTGTTCAGGGGTTTTATCTACTACATACTTCCGATAAATGTTTCCTGTAGCATCAATAATTCATTACAAATGTACACACAAATATGATAAAGTTTACAATGAGTATTTTCAATTTCATGAAAACGTGTATTCACATTGGTAACATTCCATGTTTTCTTCAAATCGTTTATGTACCTGATGAATATTCACCTAAATTAATGTTTTACATTTTGAAGTATCAGAGGTAAAAGGGGAATGAATCAAACTAGAACGCCTCATTTTACTTCATAAATTTTAATCATAGAGTTAAGTATATTTTGCACTCTATTTATTCTTCTTGGTTTGAATATTCTTACTTCTCTAATGCAAAGAGTTTTTAAGAAACCTCCTAAAATGCAATATTAGTCATTCATATCACACACTTTGAGATCTACTGATGAAACCTCTAGTCATGTGACTTCCACCTGTTCCCCCAGATATATTGTACACATTTACCATCACTGCTAATTACCATGCAATCAGCACTATTCATGTTTTTTCCATCTGGACAAGTAACATTTATTATACACACTAAGCAAAATTTTTAACCTAAACAACATCTATTGTGCATTGCTTATGCTTTCAGTAGTTGCAGCAACATAAAGGTATACCTATCAAAACCACTTGTTATCATTTAGAGATCAATATAATTTCAAAATGTGTATGTGTCTAATACAAGGGTGGGCTGTATGTGGCTTATCAATGTTTTTGGACTACAATTTCATTCATTCTAATTCGGCCAATGACTTGCTGAGTTTGATAGGATTTGTAGTCCAGCACAAAAATTGATCACCCCTGGTAATTCATGACAGTACTCAGATAGCTAAGGCACAGATGAATTGAACTCTGAGTAATGTCCAAACAATCCCCCCTTCACTATGTGCAAATGGAGTAAAGACAAGAGGAGAATATTCAATATAGACAGTAGAATGACAGGCATGTGTCATGGCACATTTCTGTATAACTTCAGTTAGCTTTATGTCACATCTTTGCAACTATTTTCATTATTTTCTATTAGTTGTGATGCCAACATTAGTCACATAAATTTGGATTTTTCCATTTTTAAAAAGATAACATTAGACTGCAATTTTGCAGCGTGAACAACCTGATAAACTAAATAAATTTGGATAATTGTTATATTGGAGTTAGGGCAGTTAGTATAAGCACTTTCAGAATCCGTATTGTATCCACAGAAAACTAATCTGGGATGTCACTCTTAGGCCTGTTTACAGCAATATAAAGATGATCAATTATGGGTCATCCAAGCTGCACTTTATGGAACAAGTAATAACCCTTAACATTCTCAACAAAGGTGCAAATGTAATATAGTAGTGTATATGATATTATTTAACTTGCTGGCTTTCTTTTTCCTCAAAGGGACACTTTACAAAACTGTAACCATTTGAGTTGTCATAGGTGTATGCAATGCAATGCAAAGAAATCATTGCATACCCCTTTTGCAAAGGGTTAAATATCACTTACTTACAATTATCATACATTAAAATGAATTATTCATATGCTACATACCTAAAAATATAATCCTAATGATGTGTAAGTTATTCTTTTCAGAGGTCATTTATTTAATGTTAGTTGTGCTGTTTGTATTGAAAGATTTTAGTTAATTGACGGTTATTAGCATTCTTTTATATAGAAAGGCTATTGTCTTATCTCAGGTCTTTCAAAATAAACCTGGACAATCAATGGGAGCCCTAGAGTACTGGAAAAAGGTAGGAATGTCTGCTCTCTTAGAGCACATGTAAGACTATATTTTAGAACTCAGAAAGCAATTTTTTTTACAGATGCTTTCATGAAATACAGGGTATTTAAGTGTATATAATCGCTGTTCAATTTTAGATGTTTGTGTTTCTTTAAGTCGTATCTTGGATCAGCTTTTTAAGCTAATTTCATCCTTCTATGATGAGAGTATAGGGCCATCAGTGTGTAGGTCTGATATAATAAAAGTAACTGAGTATTTCTAGGCCATTCCATTCCATAATAATAAATCCAAGGCCATCATATTCATCCTGTTTTGAACAGTCAATTGGACAGTTCTAGATATATAGCTACATTAAAATGAATGACCCAAAGATCATTTGAAACAGTCATTCTAACTATGGCAATCCTCTCCAATTGTCCTGTCCAATTTGCCCTTTTGTAGCCAATGAGATCCTCCCAGCTAGGGATGGACGGAAACTTTTGCCTCAAACCAAAGTCGTCTAAAAATGGCACTTCCCTCTTGGAGAATAATTCCCTGTGAAAAGTGCAATTTTTCCACTTTTGTTCCTAGCTCATTGCATTGAAATCAGTGTTAGTGGAATGTGGGGAAAGAATCAGTTGAACAGGGAATTTTTTGTGGGGTGTTTGTTTACTGGGATTGGGGGGCAGTTAATACAAAACAAATCCTAAATAAAAATAAAATACCCCATAAGACATTGTATAAAAGGGGTTTAAGGAGGGTGCCTGTGTTGGTGAGTGGAGTCTGGGAAATGAATCAGTTGAACAAGGAATTTATTTTTGAGGGGGGTTCTTGACTGGTATTGGGGAGACAGTTAATAAAAATCAATAAAATGAAATTTGTATGTGATAGCGGCAGGAACCCCCTGACATAAGCTGCCACTAGGGAGGACTGATACTTGACTTGATAGAGTATTTTGTAGAAGTTGATTTCTTGTTAGAAGCCCAAGCCCTGAGGAAACACTGATTTGTAGGACTTGGACTTATTAGAGGCACAAGCTCTGAAGAAACATTGATTTGTAGGACTTAGGTTTGTTAGAAACAAACCCCTTAAAAGTGTCTATTTTTTATACTAGGACTATGTTTTTATTTATTTTTTTATTTTTTATTTTTTTAAACCAGAAGCCCTGAGGAAAAAAATGCCCTACTGGCCTAGTGCCAGCAGGTGATGTCCTGTTGGCCAGTGGCCATTGTCCATTGTCAAATGCCCTCATGTAGATGCAGAATTTACTACTGCTGTTCTCTCTGCTGCTGAGTTGTTTAAGCAGCAGGATGATTAGGCAGCTGAATGGGAATAGGAACAACAACAGCAGTGACATGTTGATGAATGATAAAGGTTCCACTTGCCATGACTAGCATCAGTGATGCATCTGAGGCAGTAGCAGCACAATAAGTAGCCCCCAGTATATGTAGAGAAAAGAAGAAGTTGGTCAATAATTCTTCTCCACCTGCCCCTCCTCCAAAATCATGGGTGTGTTGTCATTAGAATAGAAATTTTTCCTGTGAGAGCAGGAACTGTGCCTCTTATCAGCAACTGCAATGTGCACAGTATGTGTGTGGTAAATAACATCTGAGGGACAACTGTATCCAAACATCATGATACCAGAAGCCAAGTACTGCCGCTATCACTATACCCCTTGTCCAGAACCAGCTAAGGAAACATGACAACTTTCTGACAGTTAAATAGTAATTATAAACCCTCCCTGCCAGCATCTTAACATATTCTGTGAGATGGAATCTAATCAGATGTCGCTTGATGCCCTGCTTGCGATTCTCCTCCACCACACTGGCATGAGTGGTCAGTGCACCACACAGTGTGCAATGGGTGGAGATGAACTGCCAAATCCTTACATCAACAGACTGACTATCATTTGGCGGGGGAGGTAACAATTAACAATGTGGATTGGTAAAAGATATAGTTACCCTAGAGGAAGAAGGCGATGGCGAGTTAGCTGTTTCACTCATCATGGAATTTCCAGTGTTTGTGTGGGTTTCTCTATTCTTCCTCCTCTTTGATCTCCGTCACACCTCTTTTTGCCTTTCTGGAGAGTCAGGGGGTACAGCAACAGCGGTGCTTGATTTCTGTGGTGGGTGTTTGTCTTTAGCATGTTTGACATAAATGGCATGGTGTCTGTTTTTCATGTGCAATATCAAGGCGGTTGTGCCAAGGAGCGTTCCCTCCTTTCTGCTTCTCACTGGGTGGGCAAAAAGTGAGACAAATTTCCCACATGACTTTTCAAGAAATTTCACAGATTGTTCACTTTTTTTGCAAAAGTTTTCTCTTTTTCTCCAATGCAAAATGTTTCTCCTTTCTCCTATTCTCCTATTATAACACATTTTTCTCCTATTCTAACTCGTTCTAACGCATTTTTTTCTTATTTTAACACATTTTTTCATATTCCAACACATTTACATCTTCTGAGGGTTGTACTGGAGAAATAAGTAGCTGGAAGTCAAAGTTGTGAGTCCTACAGCAACATAAACCTTGAAAAATGTGTTAGCATGCAGACTGCCTTTGTCCTTTGCCCACAACTCTTGCTTCCTGCTTAAGTGACACTGGCATATATTCGTGATGATGTCAAGTGATTAAAAAACATAAAATAAAACCTACAATGTGGCATATGTGTATGGTAGTGGTGGTGGGGGTTTGCTTGGTGTAATTGGTGGGACCTTTACAAATTACATCCACCCTGGGAGAAGAGGGATCATCATCATTTATTGCACATGCTGCAGCAACGACTGCTGCAGTCAGTTTTTGTATTATCACTTTACTCCCATGCCCCTGCACTTCCTCCACCTTTCCCCCTTTTCGCTTGTGCATTTGCTAGACATTACTCAACTACTGTGTGCGTTTTACTCTCTGTAGTACACAGCTGATGAAGTGTGATGTCTTGCCTTGGCCCTCAACAAAATTCTCAGTGTTGTCTGCTGTCTATCAAGTCTGCCTCAGTCAAAGAGCTCCCAGTCAGCTGTCTAATATATTTTTTTGTTTAATTATTTATGTTTTTTATTTATTTATATTTAAGTTGTCAAATCTATCTTATCACAGTAAGTCCCAAAAAAATATATATATAACTAAAAAACAAAATCAACATCTTCTTTCCCCAGACTTCCCTAGCACAGAGACAATAAAAGTAAAATCAGCAAGCAATTTGGACCCTAGCTGCCTGTGTTTTGTTTGCCAGTCAGTCACACCAAATTTTGGGGTATTTTGGGTCAACCTCCTTCCTCCCTTCTTCTCCCCATTGTGCCCCCAGACTCCCCTACTACAGAGAACAAATGTCCTACCTAAATGACCCCATAAAACTATGCTTCAGTTCCCCTTAATTTGCCTATCTTCTCTAGCTGAAACACATGCTGCTCTCTCCTCTCAGAAACACAGAATGGCATGCTGTGAGATCCTGATAACCTTTTATATGGCTGTAGAAAATTTTCGTGAGGTGGAGAAAAAATTTTTTACCCATTGATTTCAATGTAATGAGCTAGGTGAAAAAAGCGGGAAAAAGCAAGAAAGATGACACTTTTCCAGGGAAGTTTTTCACCAAGCAGAAAGTGCCATTTTTTGGTGATTTCAGTTTAAGACGAAAATTTTCGCCCATCCCTACTGACTTGTCATAAATTGTGCACAGTACCGTTGGTGATTACTGCACTGTGCCTGCCCCAATAGAAAAATGGCCCCACACCTATCACTGCAGGGGATAGGGATAGGGAACAGATGGAGAAGAATGGCCTAATTCTTCTTGTCCTCCACATTCCCCTTCACTGTCTGTGCTGGGAGAGGATGATGTTTCTTCTATTGCTGCTACTGTTTCAGAATCAGCACTGCAACTAGGATCTGGAGTATTGCTGGTACTGGCAAGTGGAACCTGTCCTAGTCCCGCATCACTTGTTGACCCCATTCCCGCGGAGGTCTGTGGCACACTAGCCTGCTCCTCAGCATCCTGCTGCCCTTGCAACTAGGGGTGGGCGAAAAGTGTGAAAAAATTCCTGCATGACTGTCAGCGAAAACTTGCCGATTTTTCGCATTTCCCTCAAAAAATGTTACCTTTCCCCTATGCAATAATGTCCTCCTTTTCACCTGTTTTAACACATTTTCAGCCTATTTTAACACATTTTTCGCTTATACATCCTATAGCAACTACATTTCCCACTGTAATATTACTTCTTCTGAGGGAGGAAGTTTAGAAATAAGGGGCTGAAAGTCAAAGTTGTGAATCCTACAGCAACATATGGCTTGAAAAATGTGTTAGCATGCAGAAGGCATTTGTCCTTTGCCCACAACACTAACTTTCTGCTTAAGTGACACTGGCACATATTCATAATGATATCAAGTAATAAAAACAAATAAAGTACAACCTACAATGTGGCAGATGTGTATGGTAGTGGTGGTGGTGGTGCTGTGATTTGTGTATGTATATTGTTTTTACCATTGTCATACGCTATCCTCCTTCTCAGGTTATTGACACACATTACTTATCAGTCATAGCAGTGGTCCCAAGTGGGATAGATGGTGGCAACTCTTCACATCCCTCCTCCACCTCCTCATCTGTGCTGCTGTTAATATATTTGTCCTGGCTTTATCTGTCATGTGTGGTTTCTGCTACCTGATACTCAGATGGTATGAGATGTTGGCTCATTTTTAAGCCCCCAACATTGCTGCTTGATGACTGATAGGGTGACTGTGTGCTTTTTGACATATGTGCCTATCCAGGGTCAGACTTTCCAGTGACTCAAACAGTTTATAGACAGACACAGTTCTCCTTAAAAGTGGTGAAAGATTCAGCCTTTGACTTTCTGCTAACCTTGTAGCCCTGTCATTATCCTCACTCTCAACCTCTTCTGTATCTGAACAAGAGAAGGATGCTGGAGGGATATATTCTAGATCTACATCATCAGTCATCATTAGGTCATCAGCAGCAGCAGCATCACCTGACAGTTCTTGCTCACTTCTACCCTTATATTCCTCTAAGCTTTTAGGAGTCTCAAACAATTTATTTTTACTTTTACTGTAACAAACTTCCTTATTACGAGTGTTTTGGTGCTTGTTTGTCTCACTATCTGATGCCGTAGGGGGTTCAGCTGCTACACCTTCCTCTATTATGCTATTGCCAGCATCAGCAACACTTGAATGCAACTTGTTGTCATCTTCAGTGTTCTTCTTATATGGTTCTTTATTTCTAATGGCACTGGTGGTGCTGGAACTAGTTTTGCTGTGACCTTGACAAACTGCATCCTCCCTTGGGATAATCATCATTGATTGCACATGCTACAGCAACCATTGCTGCAGTCAGTTTTTGAACTACTACTTTACTTTTACATCTCTGCACTGCTCCACCCCTCCCCCTTCCCCTTGTGTGTTTGCTGGACATTACGCAACTACATTGTGTTTTTTTACTGTATGGTACACAACAAAACAGATGGAGCTGTATGATGCCTTGCCTAAGACCAGTCAGCTGTCTGTCACTGTCACCTAATATATTTAGTTCTTTATTCTTTTTTTATTTATTTGTTTTATTTTTTTAATTATTTTATTTTATTTTTTTTACGTTGTCCACCCTGTTGTCTTATCACAGTTTGTCCCTAAAAAATTATAACTGAAAAACAAAATCAAGCAACGTCTTTCCTGAGACTTCCCCACCCAGCACAGAGACAATAACAGCAAGACCAGCAAGCAAATAGGTCCCTAGCTGCCTGTGTCTTTCCAGTCAGTCACATGGAATTTTGGAGTATTTGGGGTCAACCTCCTTCCTCCTTTCTTCTCCCCAGAGTGCCTGGCTCTCCTAACAGAACAAATGTCCTACATAAAAGATTCTCATTGTAAAAGGTGGGAAAAAGCGGAAAAACTTCACTTCATTACTCGCCTATTTCGGTTTGAGGCTAACATTTTCGCCCATCCCTATTCCCTATCCCCTGAAGTCATGGGTTGGGACTATTTTTCTCTTGGGGCAGGCACAGTGCAGTTATCACCAATGGCACTGTGCACAATTTGTGACAAGTCAGTGAGAAAGGGAAAGGAGGGAGCAAACACCATGACATTTATGTCAAACATGTTAAAGACAAACACCCACCATGAAAATCAAGCACCACTGTTGCTGTACCCCCTGACTCTCCAGAAAGGCAACAATTGGTGAGGCAGAAATCAAAGAGGAGGAAGTATAGAGAAACCCAGGCAGAGAATGGAAGTTCCATGATGAGCAAAACAATTAGCTCGTCATCACCTTCTTCTACATCTTCTGCCAATCCTGTTTTAAAACATAGTAACATAGTAAATTAGGTTGAAAAAAGACACAGGTCCATCAAGTTCAACCTTCACCTCATACCTCAGTAACTGAGAATTTTATAGCTTTCCTGCTACCAATTAAATTAGTCTTTATCAGACCTTCCTGATCAGCCTACTGATAAACAGTATAACTCTGTATGTTTCCTTTTGAAATAAATGTATCTAATCTTCTCTTAAATGTATCCATTGTATCTGCCATAACTACCTCCCTGGGCAATGAATTCCACAATTTGACAGACCTTACCGTAAAAAAACTCTTCCTCTGCTGAACTTTAAACCTTCTTTCCTCTAATCTCAAGGGGTGTCCCCTGGTCACCTGATCAGGCCTTGGAATAAATAGCTCACCACAGAGATCCTTGTATTGACCTCTCATATACTTGTACAATGTGATAAGGTCTCCTCTTAGTCGTCTTTTCTCTAGAGTAAATAAACCAAGTTTGTTTAGTCGTTCCTCATATGTCAAGTCCTCCAATCCCTTAATTAATTTTGTTGCTCTCCGCTGTACCCTCTCTAGTTCTAGTATATCCTTTTTCAGAACCGGTGCCCAAAATTGCACTGCATACGCAAGGTGAGGTCTTACCAATGATTTGTATAATGGCAAAATAATGTTATCCACTCTTGCTTCGATACCTCTTTTTATGCAAGACGGGACTTTGTTTGCCTTTGCTACTGCTGTTTGACACTGGTCACTGTTTCCAAGTTTGTAGTTGACAAGGATACCCAGGTCTTTTTCTAGCAATGAGTCACCTAAAATTATTCCATTAAGTTTATAAGTAGCCTTGGGATTGTTTCCTCCCAAATGCATGACTTTACACTTCCCCACATTAAACTTCATATTCCACGTGTTTGTCCAATCTGACATTGTATGTAAGTCCCTCTGTAGAGAGAAAATATCCTGTTCTGAATTAATGACTTTGCATAATTTAGTATCATCTGCAAATATTGATATTTTGCTTTCTATATCTATTTCCAGGTCATTTATAAACATGTTAAAAAGCAGCGGACCCAATACTGAACCCTGAGGTACTCCACTCTCCACTTTAACTGTACTGGAGAATTTTCCATTTACAATCACACACTGTTCCCTATCCTTCAGCCAGTTTTGTATCCAATTGCAAAGGTTATCTCCTAGCCCCAATTTCCTTATTTTATACACCAGCCTTCTGTGTGGCACTGTATCAAATGCCTTTGCAAAGTCTAGATATACTACATCTACTGCCTTGCCATTGTCAAGGTTGCTGCTTACCTCCTCATAGAAGCTGAAAAGATTAGTTTGGCATGATCTATTCTTCATAAAACCATGTTTATTCGTGCTAATGATTTTATTTTTTGTGTTGTAATCCTGAATATAGTCCCTTATTATCCCTTCTAACAGTTTTCCCACTACAGGGGTCAAACTCACTGGTCTATAATTCCCAGGTTCTGTTTTAGTTCCCTTCTTAAATAGTGGCACTATGTTAGCTCTTCGCCAATCCTGTGGCACTGAGCCTGTGATAATAGAATCTTTAAAGAGTAAATATAGGGGTTTTGCTAACACTGCACTAAGTTCCTGAAGAACCCTTGGATGTATACCATCAGGACCCTGTGCTTTGAGTGAGTAAAATTTCCACATTTTTCACCCATTGGCCAAAATTCTCCGCCAATTTTTCAATGGCGAGAAAGTTTCTGCCCATATCACTATAAGCAAGTAGGGCATTTTCTTTCTAACAACAAGTCGAAATCTTGCAAATCATCCTCTACAAAATACTCTATCCCATCAAGTATCTGTGTGCCACAGTCACAGCTTACATCAGGGGGGTACCTGTCTCTGTCATGTTATATAACAAAATATTTATTTATTTTATTTTTATGTTTTTATTTATTTGTCAGCACCCCCCCTTCCAACTGATTCTTTCCCCAGTCTCCAACAAACACAGGGATTATTTTAATACTATGCCTGTGGGAAATAAAACAACATTTGCAATGTGTTGTGTGTAAACTCAGTTTTGCCATAGATTTCAATTCAATAAGCTAAGTGCAAAAAGTGGAAAAATGGCACTTTTCTCAGGAAATTTCCTGCTAGGTGGGAAGTGCTATTTTTCATTCAGTTTTGAAGTGAAAACTTTCATCCATCCCTAATAGAAACCTTTGCTTCTGCACGATAAGACACAGGTTTGCTAAGCGAAGACCTACAAGTGTTGTTGCACTACTAATCCCATCATTCCCCACCAGCTAAATTAACTGCCAGAGGATTATATTATTTGCACACTACAAAAACCAGGAGGGCCTCACATTGTTCCCCTGTGCTCTAAGACATGTGTGTGTGCAATGGTAGGCTCTCCAGCTGCTGTCCAGCTATCACTTCAATAATCATCTGACAACCAACGTGCTGGTTGATGTTGATGGATCATCTGTCATATAGCTGAAGGGCCATCTCATCTATCTCCCTTTTCTCTTCTACTACCCTTTAGTTTTGTCTACTTTCCCTCTATGAACTTTTTTCTGCACATCATTAACATTATTTATAGTTTATATAATTAAATGCATTATTTTTTTCTATAATGCAATCATTAATTTGTTTTGCTGTTGTTTTTACCACATTTATATAGATAGATATATAGATATAGATAGATATATGACATCCTTCTTACTTTGTTTATATTTGTTTGTGCCTCATTCTTGTTTCATTTATTTAGATCATGTTTTGAAAGTTTTTGTTTTTAATGATAGTTCCACTTCAAATATAAGTGTGCCATCTGGTGGCCTCATGAAATTGCACAAGTAGCTTTCAAAATGTATGTATTTTGAGCAATACTTAAATATATAGAAAATATACACCAATGTTTTCACCAATGAATAAAAAGATGTTGGAAAATAAATCAGAATTATTAAACCATAAATAGCTTCTGAAGTTAAATAATATCAATTTCATCTTTATGTTTGTCATTTGCTTTATAACATTTTTGAAACTTTGCTTTGGCATACAGAATGCAATAATATTGTGCAAAAAAGTGAGATATTGGAAATGACTGAGTTCTTTGAGACATGAAAACATACGAACATTAAGAAAAGAACCACCGGAACCATGTAGTCTGTGCATTTCCCTATCTAGAGATGTTAAAATCCTCATTACCTTCTTCTTCACTGATTGGATTGGAACCAAAGATAAAATATTGGTGTATTTATCTTAAAAAAACAATTGTAGATAGATATGAAAATGTGCAGACAATATGTGCCAGTTGGTTCTAATATTTTACTCTATTGGGAAATTGTGAAATAAAATCAACATTAACCATTTTTTATGGACCATGGAGAATGTTATTTCAATACTGTCAGATTTGTAATTCAAGAGTAATTGAATGATAAAGTATCCCCCTCCCGCTGCTTTTACCTAGTGTAAGGCACCTCCCCTCAGATGTGGAATCTGGTCCTGGGACCAGACAGATCACAGCAAGGGACAATCTTCTCACTGTGAACATAAGGAATACCCTGACCCCCTTGACAGGTTTCTCAGGCTTTTCCTTACGCTCCCTCTCTGCGATCCATCCAGACAGTCTTTCTGCTCTGAGGTGAGCATTGTTACATAAGTCAAAGGGGTGGGAGGGGGATACTTTGTCATTCAATTACTCATGAAATACAACATGGACAGTATGGAAATAACACTCTCCATGGCCCAAATACTATGAAAATTAATTGCTGCTTTATCATCCCTTTAACGTAAAATTGAATGTGATTATAACTTATACGGACACAAAGTTAAATTAAAGCTCCATGGACTTTATGCAAAATATAAAAAAGGACCTAACAGCATGATAGTAGAGAAATTCTCAAAACATCCCTTTAGAATGCAAGCTTGCATGAGAACTTTGTGAGACATTTTATCATGCTTTAGAAGAGACCTAAGCTGTCTTGCAAGCTTGCACTCTAAAGCTACTCAGGTAGCCAATAAAGTTATCACATTTACTCTGCCAGTGTCCTGTTTAAGCATATGAGGGAAGAGTGAAAAGCTTTTTTCAAGTGTTTGTTGGTATCACACATTGATTTTACTATACTCTGTGGATCTATTTTCTTCATGAGTGTGGTCCTTCATCTAAGTGATCAAAAGCACAATTATATTAATTGCACTAAGCTTAATGTACTATGCATTTCTAAATACTTTCACAAGTTATTTGGATTAGACTAGGATTATTTTTAAATAAAGAGTGCTGACACCAAACACAATACAAAGTTCTTAAATGCACAGTCTGACGCAGCCCATCTCTTATCTCCTGCACTTAGCAACATATGTCAATGCTCACTAGTGGAAAAGGCCTGAAGACATCAGGCCCCCCTTCTGACCCAAGGCAATGACTCCCATACTCCCCCCACCCTTTTTGGTACCTCAAACTCTTAGGCACTCACAGGGTTTGACTGAGTAATTAAAATAAAATATTGCTTGAGTTTTACTGATCACAAAATAGTACAACATTCAAATTCATTTAGATTTAATGCTTAAGATGTAATAAGTGGAAGGGAAAGGTTCTAAGTCTCTGGCTAACACTTGAATCTACAATGTACTCTTCACCTGTCTTGCCTGAAAATAATTTCTCTGAAAAGTTACTAGACTACCTGAGCAGTATGCACACTTAAGCTCTCCATATTTCTTTTAATTTGTGTTCCACTTCCAGAAATAACTAACTATTCCAAACTACTACAACATATTGGGTAAATCTGCCTTCTCCTACAGGGCCCTGAAAGTCTGGAATAACCTACCCCCCCAAAAAAAAAAAAAAAAAAAAATCAGATCTTCTTGTGGTTTAAAATCCACAAAAAATAACTGATTCTTTGTATTAAAATAAATGTACTGCATAGAAAAGTTCATGAGATATTTTTTATTTTATTTATTTATTTATTTATTTTTGCTTCTGTTTGTATAAATGTGGTACTTTGAATTGTAAATGCTATCCAGGGCATACTCTAAAATAAGAAAAATCCAAATGCATTCTTCCAGGTAAAATACTTTCTAAATAAATAAATAAATAAACTACAATAAATTACAAGGGATCTTGGCCTTAGGTTGATCAGTTTAAAATAATAATTCTAGTGTAACTGTGTTTAAGTGACTTTTGTATTTTTTTTTTTGCTTTGTTTTGTATGTTTTTATTTTTGTAAAGATCAGTACACAATTCCTAAAGCATAGTGTAACAAGTGTTTGTTACACCATATTGCAGCAAAATGTTATCTTTCTGCTACAAAAAGTCTGTCATAGAGTATTGCCATTAAAAACTAATAGGAATAAACACTCATTATATTTTTTTCCAATTTTATTGCATTTAGAGAAATATAAAAAAACAAAAAAACAAAAGTGGTCGAGCAGTGTGACATCCTGCCCTCCCGCCTATACCTTCCAGCTCCTGCTCATGGCTGAGTGAGCTTCAACTATTTCCTGTTTCCCAGCTGCGGCCTACCTCCCTCCTGAGGCCCAGGACTCATCACAGGAGAATATAAGGCCCCAGAGTGCCCTGTGACCCCTCAAATCTGGCCCTCCAACAGTGGCTGCTGTGATCCACCACCAAGAGGCCTCCTCTGCACCCTGAACCCCTGACAGACCTACATACCCCATTCTTTGAGGACCCTGTTCCCCCACAGTGGCTGTGAGTTGCCCTTGTCAGGGGCATTACTTGGTGGCTCCTTTATCTGGTGGTTGGAGAGGTCTTACAGTGCACACCTTTCAGAATCAACTGAGTGCTTCTTGCTCTCATTTACTCTCACCCCCATCATGGCATAGTTTATCTTAGGCCTGTGGAGGCACTGCATCACGGGACAAACTCACCCAGACCACTATCCCTCATCTCTCTACCATCAATGTTATTAAAGCTCAGTGCCTCGGTCACTGCCTAACCTATTATAACCCTAATTAATACCTCTTTGTCATCTGGGTATATGCCCAATGCCTGGAAAGTAGCTAGAGTTGTGCCTATCCACAAAAGTGGGGATAAAAGTGTAATATCAAATTATAGACCAATATCCCTACTCCCCACATTGGCTAAAATCCTAGAGAAATGTGCCCATGTGCAACTATACAAGTATTACAGACCAGTTTTTCACCCCCCCTTCAATTAGACTTTCACTCAAATCACTCTACAGTCACTGCCCTCCTAAAAGTAACCAATGATATCCAGACTGGTATGGAAAATGGTGAACTCAGTGAAAATATTTTCCTAGATTTTGCAAAGGCCTTTGATACAGTAGACCATAGTAAACTCCAAAGTTCAGGATTGGGTAATAATTCTCTAAAGTGGTTCTGATCCTATTTATCAGACAGAATGAAATATGTGTCTATTGCAGACAATACCTCCTTTCCACTCAGTGTTACAAGTGGTGTTCCCCAAGGCTCCATCCTTGGCCCTCTTCTATTTTCTCTATTTATAAATGATCTGCCCATGGTTTGCAAAGCATCTTCTGTATACATGTGTGCAGATTACACTATAATATATGCAAAAAATTAAAACATATCACAACTGGAGAGCGTATTACAGCAAAGAACAACCTATTCTTAAACACTGACCAAACGGTTACACTGTTATTTGATACAAAGCATAAACTGCATAATCTCTGCAATACTAATCTATCCATTGTAACAGAGTCTAATCGTAAATTGACAATAGAGGACTCCTACAAATATCTTGGTATGTGGCTTGACCCCAACCTCACTTTTGATCTTCATATTGATAAATTAACAATCCAACCTTTATCCCAAAATATGTGCCCTGGTTAGATACAAATGCTGTTTAAATCCCCTGGTAAGAAGACGTATTGTACAACAGATGATAATGTCAATCATAGACTATGGGGATGTAGTATATGCTCCTGCGCCACAAATTCATCTTGCTAAAATTGACACTCTGTATAACTCATTATTAGTGTTGAGCGAGCATGCTCGGCCGATGCTCGGATCGGCTCGAGCATCGCTCTGCTCGGCACATGGCGGTACTCGTACGAGTACCGCATGTGCTCGCCCGCAATGTTCGGGTCTCCTCCCCGCACGTTTTGCGGCTGCTGCGCAGCCAATAAACGTGCAGGGAGGCTCTGACATCGGTGTAATGCCAGCAGCCATGTTGGCTGCTGGCATTACACTGATTGGCTGGCCAGAACCCGTGGTCGGGTGCTGTATAGCACCTGACCAGCGAGTTCGGCTCAGTCTTAGCCAGGGAGAGCTGAGGATAGGAAGGGAAAGTCAGTGTAGGGAGGAAAAAAAGGAAAATTGTGAAAAAAAAGAACCAAAAGTCCTTTTTAGGACTACTGTGTGTGGGGGCAGCAGATTATTTTGTGTGGGGGGAAAAAAAAAAAAAAAAAAAAAAAAATATATATATATATATTCTGTTTAGTGTGCAAAGTTGCAGATTAGAGCACATTCTGTTTAGTGTGCACAGTTGCAGATTAGAGCACATTCTGTTTAGTGTGCAAAGTTGCAGATTAGAGCACATTCTGTTTAGTGTGCAAAGTTGCAGATTAGAGCACATTCTGTTTAGTGTGCAAAGTTGCAGATTAGAGCACATTCTGTTAAGTCTTCAAACTAAAATATCAAAGTCACATATTCCATTCAGTGTGCGTCGCCGCAGTTTAGCAGCACATTCTGTGTACTGTGCAGAGTTGCAGAATAGGAAGAAATACTGTTAAGTCTTCAAACTAAAATATCAAAGTCACATATTCCATTCAGTGTGCTTCGCCGCAGTGTAGCAGCACATTCTGTGTACTGTGCAGAGTTGCAGAATAGGAAGAAATACTGTTAAGTCTTCAAACTAAAATATCAAAGTCACATATTCCATTCAGTGTGCTTCGCCGCAGTGTAGCAGCACATTCTGTGTACTGTGCAGAGTTGCAGAATAGGAAGAAATACTGTTAAGTCTTCAAACTAAAATATCAAAGTCACATATTCCATTCAGTGTGCTTCGCCGCAGTGTAGCAGCACATTCTGTGTACTGTGCAGAGTTGCAGAATAGGAAGAAATACTGTTAAGTCTTCAAACTAAAATATCAAAGTCACATATTCCATTCAGTGTGCTTCGCCGCAGTGTAGCAGCACATTCTGTGTACTGTGCAGAGTTGCAGAATAGGAAGAAATACTGTTAAGTCTTCAAACTAAAATATCAAAGTCACATATTCCATTCAGTGTGCTTCGCCGCAGTGTAGCAGCACATTCTGTGTACTGTGCAGAGTTGCAGAATAGGAAGAAATACTGTTAAGTCTTCAAACTAAAATATCAAAGTCACATATTCCATTCAGTGTGCTTCGCCGCAGTGTAGCAGCACATTCTGTGTACTGTGCAGAGTTGCAGAATAGGAAGAAATACTGTTAAGTCTTCAAACTAAAATATCAAAGTCACATATTCCATTCAGTGTGCTTCGCCGCAGTGTAGCAGCACATTCTGTGTACTGTGCAGAGTTGCAGAATAGGAAGAAATACTGTTAAGTTTTCAAACTCAAATATTAAAGTCACATATTCCATTCTGTGTGTGTCACCGCCGTTTAGCAGCCTATTCTGTGTACTCTGAACAGTTGCAGAATAGGAAGAAATACTGTTAAGTTTTCAAACTCAAATATTAAAGTCACATATTCCATTCAGTGTGTGTCACCGCAGTTTAGCAGCCTATTCTGTGTACTCTGCACAGTTGCAGAATAGGAAGAAATACTGTTAAGTTTTCAAACTCAAATATTAAAGTCACATATTCCATTCTGTGTGTGTCACTGCCGTTTAGCAGCCTATTCTGTGTACTCTGCACAGTTGCAGAATAGGAAGAAATACTGTTAAGTTTTCAAACTCAAATATTAAAGTCACATATTCCATTCTGTGTTCGTCACCACAGTTTAGCAGCCTATTCTGTGTACTCTGCACAGTTGCAGAATAGGAAGAAATACTGTTAAGTTTTCAAACTCAAATATTAATGTCACATATTCCATTCTGTGTGTGTCACCGCCGTTTAGCAGCCTATTCTGTGTACTCTGCACAGTTGCAGAATAGGAAGAAATACTGTTAAGTTTTCAAACTCAAATATTAAAGTCACATATTCCATTCTGTGTGTGTCACCGCCGTTTAGCAGCCTATTCTGTGTACTCTGCACAGTTGCAGAATAGGAAGAAATACTGTTAAGTTTTCAAACTCAAATATTAAAGTCACATATTCCATTCTGTGTTCGTCACCACAGTTTAGCAGCCTATTCTGTGTACTCTGCACAGTTGCAGAATAGGAAGAAATACTGTTAAGTTTTCAAACTCAAATATTAAAGTCACATATTCCATTCTGTGTGTGTCACCGCCGTTTAGCAGCCTATTCTGTGTACTCTGCACAGTTGCAGAATAGGAAGAAATACTGTTAAGTTTTCAAACTCAAATATTAAAGTCACATATTCCATTCAGTGTGTGTCACCACAGTTTAGCAGCCTATTATGTGTACTCTGCACAGTTGCAGAATAGGAAGAAATACTGTTTAATTTACAAACTCAAATATTAAAGTCACATATTCCATTCAGTGTGTGTCACCGCAGTTTAGCAGCCTATTCTGTGTACTCTGCACAGTTGCAGAATAGGAAGAAATACTGTTAAGTTTTCAAACTCAAATATTAAAGTCACATATTCCATTCTGTGTGTGTCACCGCCGTTTAGCAGCCTATTCTGTGTACTCTGCACAGTTGCAGAATAGGAAGAAATACTGTTAAGTTTTCAAACTCAAATATTAAAGTCACATATTCCATTCTGTGTGTGTCACCGCCGTTTAGCAGCCTATTCTGTGTACTCTGCACAGTTGCAGAATAGGAAGAAATACTGTTAAGTTTTCAAACTCAAATATTAAAGTCACATATTCCGTGTAAGATGAAGAAGGCGGGTAAAAAGGGACGGGGAAGTGGACGTGATCCTGATAGTTCAGGGCGCGGGTCAGGACGCGGAGAAACTGTGCCTGGTGCCAGAGCACAAGAAAGAAAGACATCCACCATACCTAGCTTCATGTCTAATTTTACAGGGCGTCGCAGGACATCACTCTCGAGGTCCGACCACTGCGAACAGGTGGTCGGTTGGATGACAGCTGATACTGCTTCCAGTCGGTTAAGCACCACCCTGTCTTCCACCAAGTCCACTCTCAGTAGCCAAGAGTCTGGTCAACATAATCCTCACTCTGATCATCCTTCCTCCCACCATACACGGTCTGGTCAAAGAAGTGATCCCACACTGGGATATAGTGAGGAGCTCGTCTCATCACCAATCCTTCATTTGACCCTCTCTCCAAGCACGCTTGCAGAGGAACATGACATCTTGTGCCCTGATTCACAACCTCTAGAGGGTACCCAATCACAAGAAGATGACAGATGTGAACGGCATTTAAGGTCAAAGGAAGTAGTGGATGATGATGATGATGATGAGACACAGTTGCCATTAAATCAACCACTATTTCCGTCTCAAGACCTTGTTGAGGAGAATGTTATACAGTTGTCAATGACTGAGTATGTGGTGGGATCAAGACATGAGGAGGATGATCAGAGTGAGGAAGTGGAGGAGGACTTGGTGGACGATGAGGTGACTGACCCCACCTGGGAAGGTGTAGAGCCGAGCGATGACAGCAGTCCTGAGGGTGAGCCATCTGCAGCACCGCAACAGGCTGGAAGAGGCTGTGGTGTGGCTACAGAAAGAAGGCGGACCGCACCAAACCGGCCCGCAAATGTTCCACGGAGCACCCCCTTGCGTAAATCTACCTTGCCAAAGGGTAGGTGTTCCGCGGTATGGCGTTTTTTTAAGGAAAGTGCGGACGATAAAAGAATTGTAGTTTGCAACCTGTGCCACACCAGAATGAGCCGAGGCATGAACACTAGAAACCTCACCACCACCAGCATGATCCGACACATGGCATCCAAGCACCGTAGTAAGTGGGAGGAACGCCTGGATCGCCCATCTGTGTCTGCAGGCCACACCACTGCCTCCTCTTCCCCTGTTTTCAGTGCCGGCCAATCGCCTGTCGAAGGCGCAGGCCCGCATACCTCCCGCCCTGCACCTGTACCATCTGAAGCACCATCAGCGACCACATCCACTTCCCTGTCCCAGCGCAGCGTCCAAATGTCGTTACCCCAGGCATTTGAGCGCAAGCGAAAATACCCAGCCACCCACCCACAGGCCATAGCACTAACCTCACACCTTTCCAAATTACTGGCCATCGAAATGCTGCCATTTAGGCTTGTGGACACTGAGTCCTTCCGCAGCCTGATGGCAGCAGCTGTCCCTCGGTACGCGGTCCCCAGCCGCCACTACTTTTCCCGGTGTGCCATCCCCGCATTACACCACCATGTGTCCCGTAACATCACCCGTGCCCTGACCAACGCAGTTACTGGGAAGGTCCACTTAACGACTGACACATGGACAAGTGCTTGTGGCCAGGGACGCTACATTTCCCTGACGGCACACTGGGTGAATGTCGTGGAGGCTGGGAGCGACTCGGACCCTGGGATGGCACGGGTGCTACCCACGCCGAGGATTGCGGGCCCTACCTCCATCAGGGTTTCCGCCAGCACCTACGTTATTGGCTCCTCCTCCTCCATTTCCACCTCCGAATTCTCTACACGCAGCGCCACTCCCCCATCAGCCAGTAGCTGGAAGCAGTGTAGCACTGCAGTGGGGAAGCGTCAACAGGCCGTGCTGAAGCTGATCTGCCTTGGGGACAAATAGCACACGGCCTCAGAGCTGTTGCAGGGGATTAGTCACCAGACCGAGCAGTGGCTCTCGCCACTCAACCTGCAACCAGGCATGGTTGTGTGTGATAATGGGCGTAACTTGGTGGCGGCTTTGGAGCTCGGCAAGCTCACACACGTACCATGCCTAGCACATGTATTTAATTTAGTGGTTCAGCGATTTCTAAAAACCTACCCCAATGTGCATGATCTCTTGACCAAGGTGCGCCGCGTGTGTGCACATTTCCGTAAGTCATCTACAGCTTCGGCCGGCCTGTTGAAGCTGCAGCAGCGCTTACAATTGCCAGCTCACCGGCTGCTGTGTGACGTGAGCACGCGCTGGAACTCCACCTTCCACATGTTGGCCCGGCTTTGTGAGCAGCAGAGGGCAGTAGTGGAGTACCAGCTGTTACACGGTCGTCGCCTCTCCGTTCAACTTCCTGTAATCAGAAGTGAGGAGTGGGAATGGATGTCAGACCTCTGTGAGGTTTTACGCAATTTTGAGGAATCGACACAGATGGTGAGCGGCGATAACGCTATTATCAGTGTAACCATCCCACTTCTGTGTCTACTGAAACGCTCGCTGCTCACAATTAAAACCGACGCTTTGCATGTGGAAGAGGTGGAAATGGGGGAGGAAGAGCTTACACAAGGTGATAGCCAGAGCACCCTCACTTCGTCTTCTCAGCGACAATTGGAGGAGGCGGAGGAGGAGGAGGAGGAGGAGGAGGAAGACACGGTTGCCTCCGCTACAGAGGGTAGCCATGGAACTTTAGTTCCATCTCTTCAGCGTGGGTGGGCAGAAGAGGAGGAAGAGGATGAGGATATTGAGAGTCATCCTCCTGGTGAGGACAGCGAAATCTTGACTGTTGGTACTCTGGCACACATGGCTGACTTTATGTTAGGCTGCCTTTCCCGTGACCCACGCGTTATACGCATTTTAAACAACACGGATTACTGGGTGTTCACCCTTCTGGACCCCCGCTACAAAGAGAATTTCTCATCTCTCATTCCTCCGGTGGAGAGGACAAGCAAAATGGTGCAATACCAGAAGGTTCTTGTTGAAAAATTGCTCCAAAATTTTCCATCTGACAACGCTGGCGGCAGAGTACGTGCTACCTTGGCCAACCGAGAAGGGGAGAAAAGGGGAGCAGACAGCAGTTCCGAGAAAGGCAGGGCAACACTCTCCAAGGCGTGGGACACCTTCATGACACCCCGCCAGCACCCTCACCCTGATGCGCAGCCTAGTGTCACAAGGAGGGAAAAGTTTTGGAAGATGGTGAAGGAGTACGTAGCAGACCGTGTCAGCGTCCTCAATGATCCCTCTGTGCCTTACAACTACTGGGTGTCCAAGCTGGACACGTGGTATGAACTGTCACTCTACGCCTTGGAGGTGCTGGCCTGCCCTGCCGCCAGCGTTCTGTCTGAGCGGGTATTTAGTGCTGCTGGTGGCATCATAACAGATAAGCGTATCCGCCTTTCCACCGACAATGCTGATAGGTTGACACTTATAAAAATGAACAAGGCCTGGATTTCCCCTGACTTCTCCACTCCACTGGAGGAAAGCCCCGGGGGAACATAAACTCACTTTATATATGTTATTTACAATGATGTGAATACTCTGTATTCCCATTCACCCCTTCCACCCAAAAAACGGGTATATGGTTGACTCTTAATCTTCTCATCCTCCTCCTCCTCTTCCATATGCCCTGTGCTATAATTTTTATATAGGGCCAGCTAACCAGCGGGCCCTGTGATATAATTTTTATATAGGGCCAGCTCACCAGCGGGCCCTGTTTGACAATTTTTATATAGGTCAGCTCACCAGCGGGCCTTCTCATATAATGTTTTATTGGGTCAGCTCTCTAGCGGGCCCTCTCATATAATGTTTTATAGCGTCAGCTCACTAGCGGGCCTTCGCATATAATGTTTTATAGCGTCAGCTCACTAGCGGGCCTTCGCATATAATGTTTAGGATGGTCAGCTCTGCAGCAGACCCTCACCCATAATGTTTTAGATGGTCAGCTCAGCGCACGTTTCCCTCTTAATCATGGCCTCAGTTCAATAAAATCAAGGAAATTTTTGGGAGAATTTGTCTCTGCGCACGTTTCCCTCTTAATCATGGCCTCAGTTCAGAAAATCAAGGAAATTTTTGGGAGAATTTGCCTCTGCGCACGTTTCCCTCTTAATCATGGCCTCACTTAAGAAAATCAAGGAAATTTTTGGGAGAATTTGCAGATGATATACAAGTAAATATACAGCAAATATTGTTTGGTAACAATTTTTCGCCTAAAGTCGTTTTTATTTTCCTTTTTGTGTGTTTTATGGTCAGTCTGTAAAAATGGCGTACTACGGGCGAAAGATCGTTCCCAGCAGCGATGTTGGAGTCCAAGATGCATCCAGACATCCTCCCTATGCTGTCCCTGAACCATTTCTGTGGTGTTTCCATCCTTTTCTGCCCTTTTCCTATGGACCAGGCACCCTCCCCTCATCAGAGCAGGGGGTGCCTGGTGTAATGCTCGAGTCCTCCCATTGACTTCAATGGGGTTCGGGTGCTCGGCCGAGCACTCGAGCCTCAGGGGGTGCTCGGTCAGAGCACCCGAACACCCGAGCATTGGGGTGCTCGCTCATCACTACTCATTATGCCTCTTTAGCCTTCAATGTAATTACACAACCCATCGTGATCTGTATGAAGAACTAAATTGACTAATACTCAAATCTAGACATGCCCTTCACCTCTCTTGCATGGTTCATAATCACTTCTCGAGAAAACTGCCAGACTACCTGAGCAGTATGATCACTCCAGCTCTCCATAATAACTATAACCTCCATCCACTGCTAACAACTCACTGAGTATACCACATTGCAAGAAAGAAAACGGTCGATCTGCCTTTTCCTTCAGATGTCCGAAAGTCTAGAATAACGTACCTGAAAAAATCAGATCTTCTCGTGGGTTTAAAATCCATAAAAATAACTGCTTCTTTATATCTAAAAACAATATGCAACTGTATATAACATTTTTAGTATATGTGTGTGTGTGTGTGTGTGTGGTATATATGAATTATGTCTCTGTATTTGTGCAAATAAGCATCTTTTTGCTGTAAACACTCCAGGACATACTTGAAAACAAGAGAAATCACAGTGTATTCTTTCTGATAAAACATTTTCTAAATAAATAAAAAAATAAATAAAAAGAAAGCCTCCCAATTGTCGGCTGACGTGTCTGACACCTCTTCTGACAATCCTAGCAAGCCACCTCAGACACTACATCTTCCATAGCGGACAGACTGCCAAACTAATGCTACTTGCTCCTATAATTGACAAGAAACTTGGCTTCATTCAGTCCTCAGTCCAGGAGATCCTGACAGAGATGAAATCTCATAAGGAACAAATTGCTAACAAATAAAGACGTGCAGAGGCCTGCAAGGCCACAGTATAGAACCTTCATCACACTGTTCAGAACCTGGAGCACACAGCCTTCTAACTGTTGGAGAAGCTTGACAACTTGGAAAAATGCAGTTTGCGAGATATCACCTCCGATTGGTGGGCTTACTGGGGAGAGAGAGAGGAAAGGAAATGTGGATTTTTGGTGGCAGTGAGCTCCCAAATTGCTCCATCTGAACAACACATCCCTACCATTAGCCATAGAGAGGGCCCATCACTTGGGCAATGTCCCTCACAGGAAGGCCGGCATCCTAGGCCCATCATATTCAGACTGCTGCACTTTGGTGATAAATAATGGCTTCTCTCCACCTACCGTAGAGTGGGATGACTGTAATTCAAAGGTCATCATCTGCTTCTTTTTCAGGACTTCTCAGCATGGGTATCTGAGATGCGCAAAGAATTCTCTGAGGTCTGAGGGAGACACTTCGAAAAGAGGTAAAGATTTCCTTGATATACCATACCCTGCTCAAGATTATGATGGACAATAGGTCACAGTGGTTTGACTCCCTCAAAGAAGTTTGGGATTACTACAATGGCCTGCCTTGATTCCCTGTTTGTGATGCTTTTGTCTGTTAGGATACCAAGGCCGTCTGTCACTCACGGAGCAGCAGTGGGCATCTCTGGGAGGGTAGTGCTGCTGTTAATGACTGATCTCTGCTGGAGGAGGGCTATTGCCTAACCTGGGTCATATGAAAAGAACTTTACTTTTTAAGTTGGGGTATAGTGGCCCCCCCTTTGACACCTTCTACCCAGTTTCTCACACCCTGGAGAAGTGACGGCTAGGTGGGAACAGCACTGACACTACAATGTTACTCAAGTGACTGTTGACTTTAGTTGGGGTGGTGGGAGGTTTGCTCCCACTTATCAGCCTAGTAATGTATTGACTGTGCAAGCATCTTACACTGTACAGAGCGTATATGTATATATATATATATATCTGTGTCTATTGGAATGGAGCATCTTCTTTGCTGCCCCTCTCATTTAATTTGCTTAGGCCACCACTGCCTGGTCTGCTGGCCTCTCAACTGGAGGTAACAACTTCCTGCCCAATCTGTTGGTGTTAGCACCACCAGGCAATGACATGCTAGTGTTCTTGGTATCTCTGAAGTAGAGAGGCTAGAGAACGAAGATTGGAGATCTATACTGGCGATCTCAGGAGCCCTATTAGAATGTCCGTGCGGCAGCCTTGGCTATAGTAAAGGTGCTGGCCATGAAGCCAGATGTCTGACCCCAGGAGGCAAGCCTAGGTTACAGCCAGTAAAGCAAATAGTGAAGTACAGGGGGAAAATCCAGAAGTGAGGTCAAATCCAAACTCAGGTCAGTGACAATACAGTAATCCAACAATACAACATACAGTAATGAAAGAAAGCTTGATAAACAGGCACTCAGGTAAGGGAATGACACACCTTTAAGTCCACCACAGCCAATCCCTGCCTAGGAGGAGTCAGGTGTTCAGGTAGGAGGTTTAACAGTTGACCAGTCTCCACGCTGCACCCCTTTCAAACAGCCCTGGTCATTGCTGCCCTCGCCCAACACTGTTACTTTACCACTGTCCCTAGTGGTACAAGTGAGTCCTTTACAGGACCTTTAGAACTTCAGTTCTTGCTTGATATTTGATTTGAGTGCTCCTGCTCCTTACCCCTCCCTGCTTTTATTTCTGTTTTTGAATATCTCGCGCTGGTTTCCACCATAGGTGTTAACCTCTGTTCCTCACCCACCTTGCAGAAACATTCCTTCCATTTCATCACTTGGAATGTTGGGGACATACATCACCCTATCAATCTGAACACAATACTTTCTCACCCGAGATGCCCCAGAGCTCAGGTGGACCTTTCTCAGGAGACCCATCTGTCTGCTGAAGAACATACAAAACTCTGCAGAAAATGGGTAGGTCACTGTATTCACTTGCCATACTCCAATAATAAGAGTGGCCTTGCAATCCTCATCCACAAAACACTCTCATTTAAGGTAATCAGTAAGATCGGAGACCCTGGGGGTCAATTTCTTATATTTCAATGTGAACTGGGCCAAAGACCTTTTTCACATGCAATATGTCCCCAGTGACCCATCCCGATCTTTCTTACAGCAGATTCTCTATCATCTTTGCCAAAATGTACACGCTGAGATCATAGTAGGTGGGGATTTCAACAAAATCTATGACCCCACTGTTGACCACAGTGGACGCCCCTACACTAATCCCCCCTCATATGAGAAACCCTTTCAAACGTTTCCTTTCCCAGTCCTCCCTGACAGATGACTGGCGCCTGCACCACCCCATCCACCAACTGTTCAGTTTCTGCTCCCACCGGATGCCGAAAATTTTATAGAATAATACAGTCTCATTTACATCACCTTCTACGGGTCCAGGGTTTTGTGTCCACATTTAGGACCTATATTTATTTAATATACACTTCTCCAAAAGTGATGTTGATGTCCAATAATTATAACTCCCCACTCTTTGAGTTATTTAAAGGCACCAGACACAGCTGCCTTCTCTCAACTCTGCTTTAAAATCTTGCCCTTGATACTTTCCTTTGAAAGCTGAACCAGGAGCTGTGCTTTAAGGGAATCACTCTGGGTGACCTGGACATAAATCTTTTGCCCTTTGCAGGCGACCTTCTCCTATTCCTATGCAACCCCCAGACAGCCCTGCCATGTATACTTCAAATATTTAATGATTATGTGGCCAGATAAGGCTTTAAGACCAACCTTGTGAAATCTGAGGCCTTGTTGCTGATATTCTCTCCTACCCCACTGCCTAATCTAGGAAACACTTTCCATTGGGCCACTTACTCACTGACAATTTTAGGCTTACAACTTCCCCAGGACATCTCTACCCTCTATCAACTAAATGTTTCACCCCTACTAACCCCAAATAATTTCTGACTTTCAGTCTTGGCAAGGACTACCCCTTTCATTGCAGGGCCAAAATAACCTTATAAAATAGTCACTTTCCCTCGACTATTGTATGTCCTCCAAACCCTACCAATCTATCATTTGAACTCCAGTATCTGAATTTTACATAACAAATTTCAGAGATTCATTTGGAATTGCAGGAGGCGTAAAATAAGCCTTGCTAAACTGCAGCGACTGAAATCCAAGAGGGTTTTAATTTACCAAACCTCCAACTGTACAATGGGACTAGCTTGCTCCTCCTCCCCAGAGATTGGCATACTCAATCGAATATGCATACTGATACTAAAATTCTGCCCACACATTTGCCTGTCCTACTTACTCCACACTCCCCCACAGCATCCTAACTCCCATGTGTAAATAATGCCCTTGTCTTTCCCACAATTAAGGCCTTGCAATATGCACGCCATCTCCTTTTTGGCAATAAACACATTTTCATTTTCCTGCCCTTCACTGCTAATCCCACCTCTCAAGAAAGAGACCCTGACCCCAGGTTTAGGTTCTGGGCATCCAGGGGTTAATGACAGTCAGTAACCTATTAGATCCGCAAACAGGAGAGGCCCTTACTTTCGACCACTTGCAAGCTCAATATTGTCTATCCTCGAAACATCTCTTTGCTTATCTTAGGCTAAGATCTATGTGCGATTTCTCCTTCCTGCTTTTCACCCTCAGTTTGAGAATAATCCACTGGACTGTCTCCTCAAATCTTTACTTGAATTTGGCCTCAAAATCTCATGACCCTGCAGACACCTCTTGACCACGTCTTATGTTCTAGAGGATCCTTCAATCTTCCATAAATGGACACTAGAGATACAGCATCTCATCCTGGCCCTGACATGATCCTCTATGGTTTCTCAAAAGCCCACCATCCCCTTATTTCCATGAACAGTTGTATTATATTTTTGCACAGAGTCTACCTGCCCCCCACCCTCCCCTACTGCAATGGGGTAATCACTGCTGCAAGTGCTCTCAACCGCAGGGTCACTTTTCTACTTATTCTATCTATGCCCACATATCCAAAGTTTCTGGAATAAGATCATATTATACATCACCAACCACAAATCCCACTTTCTACATGCTCTCCAGCTTTCCTCCTGGGAGTCTATGATCCCCCTCTCCAGGTTATCCAGATCTCACATTATACTTTTGGACCACCTTTCAATGATAGAGCTGAAATGCATCCTTATTCATTGGGTACTACCTTTGCCCCTGCTGTTTGCCCATTGGAGAGCCAAGTACTCCACTTCACTAGGCTACATTGGCTGATCAGGAATTTCTGGGCAAGAAATGTATCCAGGTTTGGGGACCCTTCACTAATACCCTATCCTGCACCCAACAATCTCCTTGTATTGATGCTTCAGCTACACGAGGTAGATGGATGAGAGAGAGCTGCATGACCCTCTGATTTCCTCCCAAACTTCTACTAACAATTAGTGCCTTAAAAATGTGTTACTCATGTCTATATTCCCCCCCACCTCCCTCTAGGCAGTGGACCTATACCCTCAATCCCATTTTTTCCGTATTTTAAATTTGAGGCTTCTATTTTGAAGTTGAAGTTTGTTTTCCCCTCCCTGTCACCCCCCTTTTTTCCATCTAAACTCAGGAGGATTCTCTTCCCTATGACCTGTCCATGAGACACTTACCTGCTCATTTGATCACTGCGAGACATGCAAATTATGTACAACCTTCATGCATCAGTAAATAGGATTCTCCATCTTGTGTTATGATGATGCCTTGAATTTGAAGTGTCCATGTGCTGACATGGTTACTGCACACTCTGGGGACTTTTACCCCTAAAGGGAGTAGAAGGGAAAGAAAGATGGAAAAAGAGGAGAAGCACCATTTTTTTTTAATTTTATTTTTTATTTTTTTTATCCCTGACACCCCTCCTTGTTGTAGGTTTCTTATTGGAATATTCTAATAAAACTTTTTTTGTTTGTTTTTTTAACCCTTTGAGTGCCAGAGGGGTACGGAATGCATTGCAAAGCAATGCATTCCGTACCCCTCTGGCACTCAAAGGGTTAAAGGAGACATCTCCACAATTTAGTCGACTGGTTGAGTAAAAGTGATACCTTTATTTGCTAAGTGGCTATTGGATGAAAGGTTTCAAGACAACTTAGGTCTTTCTTTCAGGCAAATATAGAATGAAGGCTGAATACAAAATATATGACAGGTTATACACTCATGAAAATAGTTTTTACATTTAAATTCCACTAGAGATGAATTCCTTATCACCATTGCCTTGAGTAAATCATTCCTTAGTCTCCAGTAGGGGCATCCTTCTGTAGCTAAGTGGTACAATAGTTATTTCCCTTCTGCTCCAATAAATTAGTGTGTAGCTAGTTTATGGCTGCAGACAAAGATAGCTATGTCTATGGAATGTATGGACTAACCCTCTGACTGCCATAATATAGTCATTATAGTTATTATAGTAATTATGTCAAAGATCTGATTCATGCCTGTAATTGTTATTGAAATTAAAAAAGATTTGCAAATTCATGCTGTATTTGCTCTCTCAGTTGCTATACACAGCAACATTGTGGTAGCAGGTAACATTGGTAGCCACAGGAGCCAAAAAGCCTTACTTACCCTACCTTTTTTAGTGTTCAAGTAAGTTTTTTTTTAAATGAAATTCTGCAGCTGCTAGTTATAATGAAAAAATATTGTCTCAACAATTTGCAAAATAAAGGTTTATAATTAGAGCATTTAAATGTTTCATCCTACCTACCACATATTTGAGTAAAACTACATTACATATATTTTTGTACTAATGAACATGTTATTTTTTTACTTGAAAAGAGAACTAAATTGGGAATAGGATACTTAGTTAAAAAAATAAAGAACTGTCACACTGGGAATGCATTACACCTGTAACAGTTCATATTCTTAGACTATAAATTATTCCTTAACCATTCATGCATTTAGAAAATTATCTGCAAATGCAGGTGTTGTTTTTCAAAGCAGTAACACATTTTCTTTAATCCATCTTTGTTTTAAAATTCCATTCAAAGAGTATAGAATTATATATCTTAGAAGCACTTAAACTTAAATAACCCATTATATCATATATTAGTGTAAACATCTCACTGGCACTCAAGGTTTGCCATACATTAAATATTGAAGATTTTGAATATATCAGTATCCAATACATTTTTTAAAGATATACTTTTGTGGTATCTTTACCCAGTTAAAAATCCTATACAAAAAAAATCTTAATATAATTTGGCCAATCAAAATTTGCCAAACTATCAAACAGCATATCATATGAAATAATGGAAACATTAGTTGGGAGGGAGGTATTGGGTGGGTGGTGATTACCGCGTGCAACATGCAAGATGCATGGCCCACTTTCCAAACAAAATTATGAACCACCATAAAATCATTGTTGCATATAATGCATAATTTATTATACTGTAATATCCTGATAATTGGATGGCCAGTCATGCTATTTGCAGCTTGTTATACATCTTGATTTAAACAGAAATTTAGATGATGGACTGTTTATTTGCTTAATTTTTTTCCTTTCTCACTTTGTCTCTTTCTAGCCATCTTTTTACCTCTCCTTTTATGTTTGTGACTCCTACCTATCTTTACCTCCTCATTTCTCTGTCCTCAGTACTGATGTTTCTGTCTTCTCCCTCATTGTCTGTTGAAGTTTGCCTCTTAGTCTGCCATAGACCTGAATCGGCGCCCCATCAAAGTGTATGGCATTGTATGAAATTGTACTATACATGAAATGCTGATAATGCTGAGATGTCATACAAAAATAAAGTGTTGAATGTATGGCATATGGTGTCAAAAGCTGTAAATAAGATGTATTAGCAAGGAGAAATGACCCTTGTACTTGGCATCGAGTAAGTCAGTAGATTCTTTTGTAACAGTAATCTTAACCGAGTGTTGGGTTGTGAACTTGTGAAAGGAAAAATGAAGAGGCTCATGCAAATTGTTAGAGGAAAACAAACTGGCTAAGGTAATTGTAAACAATCACTCAATTAACTTGGAGGCAAAGGGAATCAGGGAGATAGGGTGGTAGCTGTCAAGAGAAAAGGGGTCCAGAGATAGTTCTTATAGGACGGGTATGATTAGTACTTGTTTGGAGCAAGCATGGGAATATTCCACTATTTAAAGATTGCTTAAATAAGGGGGTTAGTTTGGTGTTGATAGTAGCAAAGAGAGGACAAAGAAACTATGAGGGAAAATGGTCATATAGCAAGGTAATGAGGTGATAAGAGGAGAAGCTCAGCAACATCACCCTAAGATATAGGCGTATAGGAAATGAGGGTAGATTTCAGCATTAGTAGGGAACGAGGAAGGTCATGTGTTTGTCATGAAATAGTTAACAAGATGTATTTTCTAATTTTTTCAACTTTTTCCTTGAAATAGAAATGTTTTGAGCAGTGAATAAAGTAGTAGAAGAAGGGGGAGATGGATATAGCATGGAATTCAATGTAAGGAACAACCTTTAAGGATTAGGAGAGAGGAAATAAGATAAGTAGTAAATGTGTATATTCCTGCGCCTCTATACTCAATATAAAAAATCACAAAGTGTAGAGATGGAGACAAAGAGGATAATCCTGCAAGATTTCCAATAAAAAAGAAACCATCCTCCCATAAAGTAGCAACACCAATAAAATTACTATATATATCTTGTAGCTAAAACTACATATCACCATGACAGATCCTATTGTAGAGAATGGTCTTGGTGATGCAGTAACTACATCTGAATTAGAACTTAAGACACGTTTTATATATAATAAATGAAATATGGACCAACCCACTGCAAGTGATCTTATAGCCAATATTTGATTTATTGATGTAATAGTACTAAAGTCCACACTCCAAATTTTCTCCAACATTGGTCATATATGACATATAATATTCTTTTAAGCCATGAATTACACCGGGGGTGCTCTCACTCCGTCCACCTCTCTCCACAGTAGGACAACGTAGTTACACAGTATATGAATGAATGAGGCACTCACCACTTGTTGCTGTACAGCAGAAGACTTTTATTTTAATATGTTTCACTCGTGCAAATTTCACAGCATGGCAGTAGTGTTTCGGGCTAATCGAACGTTTTGAGGACTACACTGTCCGCTTCTTCAGTACAGCCCACCTAGATACCTTCCCCTGGAGGCTCAAATAAATAGCCTCCTACATCAAACATGCTGAGGTGCGTATATGGAAGCACTCGTAGCTACGCAGATGCTGATGTCATCAGAGAGATGTCGCTCGTTCCTGGACAGCAAACTCAGTGCAGAATCATCACCATGGCAACCAACCACCACACATATATACAGAACTTATATACAGAATGTTCAATCGCTGATAAAATGAATGCCATCTGTATTCAAATCTTTCAGTAATTATTTACAATATTCTTCCTGAAGTTAAATGGCTCTGTAAAAAAGGAAAAATTAAAGATATTTAAAGCCAATCCTTTGTACATTTTCCAAAAGGTCAACACTCTTGTATAATTTTTACTTCACTTTTTATTCTTGCATATGTATCATATTTCACAAAATAATCACCAAAACAAATCTTAACGGAACCACCAATACTCAATTCTCTCATTTAAACCCAGAGGTGTAACTGTTTGCAGTTTATATGTCCATCTAGCTTCTTTTTGCAGAAGTATTTTATCTCTGTTACCACCTCTTTTTAAATTTGGCACCTGGTCCAATACTTGATATTGCATTTGTGCAACCTGGTGTCCCTTTTCCTTAAAATGTCGTGCTACTGAGGTGTCTTTTGCCGGTGCGGATGTCTGATTTGTTTTGTGCTATTCTTTCCTTTAAGGAATTTATTGTTTTTCCATCATATCCTAGACCACAGGGGCATTTTAACAAATATACTATATAAGTACTTGCGCATGTAAAGAAACCTTTTATTTTAAATGGTTTCCCTGATCTTGGATGTCTCACTAGCTCCCCTTTAATAATCCCATTACATTGTACAGATGAGTGACAGGGATATGTACCATTTACAGGCTTAGAAATAAATGTTTGTTTAGTTGTAGAGATTCCAATCCAATCTTCTAACCATTTTTGAATAAATTAAGGTCACTTCAATTTACAGAACATGAAACGTATATATGCACGTTGGATGTACAATCATTGTACACAGCTATTCCACATGATGAAGGCATTAAATGTTTTAAGGATTACTTAGATGGGACTGATCTGCAGTCGGATATTGTCACCTTTGTGATAACCCTTCAGCAGATCATCCTCACCAAGATTTACTTCAGGTATAAACATATATTTCATGAACAAAGGCAAGGGACAGAAATGGGGGCCAATATGGCCCCAGCTTATGCCAATTTATTTCTGGCACAATTTGAAGAGAATAAAAATCCATTTAGTCACTATATTGCCACCTGGTGGAGGTATATTGACGATTGCTTTGTGGTCTGGAAGGGCAGCATACAAGACTTCAGTGCATTCGTCAAATAGCTCAATGAACAACATGAGACTATTTCTTTTACTGCAAACATAGACCCTTGTCAGGTAGACTTTCTGGATGTGAGAGTGAGTCTGGATGTAGAAGGCTTTGGGACTTCCTTGTTCAATAAACCTACAGACAGAAACACTTTCTTACATGCAGATAGTTTTCACCCCAGACATCTTAAACAAGGACTTCCCTATAGCCAAATGATAAGGGCTAAACAAATTACTAGTGAAGAGAAAGAAGTAACTGGGACACTGGACAAAGTGATTCAGAGATTTAAGGAAAGAAGTTATGATCATAAGTCCTTAACAGAGGCCAAAGAAAAAACATTGGTTAAGTCACGGCAGGAACTTTTGACTAAAAACCCTGAGCAAAGGTAAGACAGACTGAAATTTGTTCATACTTATAACTATCATTCCAGGAGAGTCATCAAGGCGGTTATGAGAAATTGGAAAAATTTTACAGAGTGACCCCACAATAAGATATTTAGTCAAAGAAAAATCATGTGTGGCCTATAAGAGATCTAGGAACATCAGAGACAGGATAGTAAAGGCAGAACAAATCTCTACAACTAAACAAACGTTTATTTCTAAGCCTGTAAATGGTACATACCCCTGTCACTCATGTGTACAGTGTAATGGGATTATTAAAGGGGAACTAGTGAGACATCCAAGATCAGGGAAACCTTTTAAAATAAAAGTTTTCTTTACATGCGCAAGTACTTATATAGTATATTTGTTAAAATTCCCCTGTGGTCTAGGATATGTCGGAAAAACAATAAATTCCTTAACGGAAAGAATAGCATAACACAAATTAGACATCCGCACCGGCAAAGACACCTCGGTGGTAGGACATTTTAAGGAAAAGGGACACCAGGTTGCACAAATGTGATATCAAGTATTGGACCACGTGCCAAATTTAAAAAGAGGTGGTAACAGAGATAAAATACTTCTGCAAAAAGAAGCTAGATGGACATATAAACTGCAAACAGTTACATCTGATATCACATTTGTGCAGAGAGAATTGAGTATTGGTGGTTTTGTTAAGATTTGTTTTGGTGCTTATTTTGTGAAATATGATACATATGCAAGAATATAAAGTGAAGTAAAAATTATACAAGAGTGTTGATCTTTTGGAAAATGTACAAAGGATTGGTTTTAAATATTTTTAATTTTTCCTTTTTTACAGAGCCATATAACTTCAGGAAGAATATTGTAAATAATTACTGAAATATTTGAATACAGATGGCATTCATTTTATCAGCAATTGAACACAATGTTAAAAGATCATATAGTGAATTGCTACATGTGCTCTGTAGGATAGTTCTGTATATATGTGTGGTGGTGGGTTGCCATGGTGATGATTCTGCACTGAGTTTGCTGTCCAGGAATGAGCGACGTTGCGCTGATGACATCAGCGTTGGTGCGGCTACAATCGCTTCCAGATACGCACCTCAGCGTGTTTGCTGTAAGAAGCTATTTATTTGAGCCTCCAGGGGGAGGTATCTAGGTGGGCTGTGCTGAAGAAGAGGACGGTGTAGTCCTCAAAACGTTCGATTAGCCCGAAGCACTACTGCCATGCTGTAAAATTTGCACGGATGGAACATATTGAAATAAAAGTCTTTGTCTCCATCTCTACACTTTGTGATTTTTTATATTGAGTATAGAGGCACAGGAATATACAAATTTATTTTTTGTGTTTTTTTGTATAGCACGTAGAGTGGTAGTGTTAGATTTTTATTTCTTTGCAGCCTTTTTCTCATTTATTAATCGTAAATTTTTACAGCAATTTAGGTGTTTATTTTCTATCTACACTTGGCTCTTTTTCGTTTAAGTACCGTAAAATCTCAGGTATAATATGCACCTGTGTATAATATGCAGGTGTATATTATGCCCAAGATTTTAGGGGAAACAAGAGTGCCTATGTATAATACGCACCCTTGTTTTCCCCTTTACTTAAAAAAATTATTGCTGCCGGCTACCTTCCCTCCCCCCCAGCGCGACCTGATGTCAAAAGAAGCCTTACTTTCTTTTGCTGCACTTGAATACAGTGATCTGTGTTAAGCTCTGTGTCACATCTTCCCTGCGGGCAGGCGGCAGGCTTGCATTTTCCACCTGCTTCCTTCAATGGACTTTCTGGACCTTCCGCCTACAGCCAATGGTAATGCAGGTGCGGCAAATACAAGCTTTCTGCCCGCCCGCAGGGAAGATGGGATACAGAGCTTAACACAGATCACTGTATTGAAATGCAGCAAAAAAAAGTACGGCTTCTTTTGACATCAGATCGTGCTGGGGGGTTGGAAGGGAAGGTAGCCGGCAGTAATAAAAAAAAAATTAGGTCATCAAAAAAAAACTCTCGGGTATAATACACACACCCTACTTCACATAAGGTGAAGACAGGTAAAATTGTACATATTATACCCGAGATTTTACAATAGGAAATGTGTTTGACCATGGACAGTGCCATATTGTGAGACCATGAAATTAATTTATAGTGGTGATGTCTGAGGCTTATTGTGACTTTCTACAATGATATTCTACAATGAGCACTTCTCTGGTTTGTGTGATATCCCAGGGTTAGAGATTGAAATGAGTTTAGGGGTTGTGGAGGCATTATGATTATCTATGGATCTTGTTGTTTCCCAAAACAAGGATGAAGGGCATGGTAAGAGAAACAAGTGAAGGTAAGTATACATACACCAAATCCTGCCAATTTCAATGTCTGTGGGTAGGAGAGAAGTGTAGGCCACCATGCTGGAGTGCAGAAGTGATACTGTGTTGGATTTTTTAGCTATTTTTTTCAATGTCTACAAACTTTTCACCCCAAACATACATGTTTTTGCTATAAAAAAAGCAGCTACAGAGAAAGAAAGGGTGATTGGCTGTTGTTCTGTGCAAAATTCTGAAAATTCAGGTAGCAGAGGGTAATGCTGTGTGCTATCTCTATGAGCACCTGGAATATGAATAAAAGGAGGAGCTGGAAGGACTGTTATGCATCCAGTGAGTCTGAGGAGGAGGAGGAAGTGACCATTACCAACATTAAAGGCATGGGATACCCTGATTTCTCAAACCTAATGATGGCCAGTTCACCTACATCACCCCTAGGGATCTTGTAGAAATTTGTGTCATGGGCAGAGGAAGAAGAGGGTAGTAATGTGAGCAGGACAGGTCATCTACCTGTGCCTGGTACCAGTGCTGTGCCTGCCTGGGTCTTTTGATTCTGAGAAAGGGGGGATAATGCCAGTGTGACAGCAGGGGACCCTAAGTCACAAACCCAAGCAGTCCTGCCACTACTATTACTACTTCTACCACTATTATTATGAAAATGCAGCAGGTACAGACAAGAGTTTTATGAATGAGGGAGGGCGTGATATGAGTATTGAGGAAGTCTTAGAGACTGAAATTGATGTGGTTGGTGTTAGTAATAGTGATGGTGAAGCAGCTGGTGGGACTAGCATGATCACAGTAGATACTCCTTCTGATGCTGAGGTGGTACGGGAAGAAATGTGAAGCAGCCAGACTAGTAGTCCCCTGACCCTGGAGTCTCCTTCCCCTCACAGCATTTTCCAGATGGAACATTATCCTGATGAAGATGCTGAAGTGGCAGGGCAAGAAATGTGGAGCTGCCAGACTAGCTGTCCCCTGACCCTGGAGTCAGCTTCCCCCCATAGCATTTTCCAGGTGCAACATTATCCTGAAGAAGGCAGAACTGGTGGCTTGCAGCAATAATACCACCACCCCCATAAGCACATATCAGCTGCCTGTGCCTGCTGCTAGTGCTGCCAGTCTGCCTTCTTCAGCTCAACAAGAGATGGCAAGTGTGACAGTAGGGAACCTTCTGTCACATCTGTCATCACCGCCAATGAGTGAGACATCTGTAATAGAGCAGCAGCAGCAAGGAGGGACTGGATGATGATGGTGGAAAAGCTGGGGTGGAAGAGACATTGATGGCCATTTTAGCCAAAACCAAGTAGGAATGGGAGGTGGGGATGAGCATCACCACCAAAAGCAGTGAGATTTTGGAATTTGTGGAGTTTGCTGCTGCTGTAATTCCTGCTCCTGCTGAATTGAAAGGGCAATGGGATGAGGAGAAGTATGCCACAGACCACCGTTGACACAGTGGGAATGGGGTCCAGTGATGCGGGACTAGGACAGGTTCCTCTTGCCAGCAGCAATACTTCTGGTCTTAGTTGCAGTGCTGAGGCAGTAGCAGCAACAGCATAAACATCATCCTCTGCCCCAGCCAGTGAAGGGGAATGTGGAGGAGAAGAGGAAGAAAGAGGCCACTCTTCTCCATCTTTCCCCTCCCCTTGAAGTCCTGGGTGTGGGACTAGCAGCCATCAGTGATGGAAATGTGCACAGTTTGTGAAAATCCTAAGAAAAGGAGAAAGGAAGGAACACACCTTGGCACAACCACCCTGATAACACAAATGAAACACAGACACCATGACATTTATGTGAAACATGTTAAAGCTAAACCCCCACCAAAGAAATCAGGCACCGCTGTTGCTGTACGCCCTGACTCTCCCCAAAGGCAACAAGAGGTAAGGCAGAAATCAGAGGAGGAAGAAAAGAGAAACCCAGCCTAAGCCTGAAAGTGAGATGGCAAGAGAAACACCTGGCTCACAATCACCTTCTTTCTCTAGGGTCTGGACACAGGAAGATGTAACTGCATCTCCTGGCAATCCACCTCATTCATCTTTACCTCCCCCACCAGCTGGAAGCCATTCAGTAGATGTCAGAATGTGGCAGTTTGTGTCCACCCATTGCACACTATGTTGTGCGCTGACCACACATGGCAGTGTGGTGGAGGACAAACACAATCAGGGCATAAAGTGGCATCTGAGAAGATTCCATCCCACAGAATATGCTAAGCTGGTGGCAGGGAGAGTTCATCATTACTATTAAAACTGCAAGTTTGCCAAGGACAATGTGCATAGTAACAGCAGCAGTACTTGGTTTCTGGTGGTATAATATCACATTGGGGACCCTGAGAGTCATAGTGTTTGGTTAGAGTTTTGCCAGGTGTTTGATGTGAGTGCAGATGCGCCCATTGTTCCCAGTCTTTCCCTTATTTACCACACACACTGTGCACATTGTAGTTGCAGATGAGAGGCACACATCCTCTCTGCTCTCAAGGGAAATGTTCTGTTCCAGCAACACACCCTAGATTTTGGAGGAGGGGCAGCTGGAGAACAATTATTGGCTGACTTCTTTTCTTCACATATACCTGAAGTGGGGCAGGCTAGTTGTGGTGCTGATACTGCATCAGGAGCATTACTAGAGCTAAAAGTGGCAACTGAATCCATGATCATCCATTGCCCGTGTCACTGCTGTTGTTAATCCCATTCTACTTGAGTTGCTTAAACATCCGGCTCCTTAAACAACTCAGCAGTGGAAGCAAGAACAGCAGCTTCCAAATGCCACAAAGATCCAGGGGCATTTGTCGATACAAATTACCTGTGATTCCCCTGAGCTTGTGGCTAACAAGCTGAATTGATAAAAATTATCTGTGATTCCACAGGGCTTGTGATGCTACAAATCAATGTTTCTTCGGGACTTGGGCCTAACACAAGCCTAAGTCCTACAAATCAATGTTTCCTTTGGGCTTGAGCCTAAAACGTCTAAGTAATCCAAATCAATGTGTAAGTCCTACAACAAATCAATGTTTCCTGAGGGCTTGTTTGTCTAATAATTCTAAGTTCTAAAAATCAATATTTCCTCAGGGCTTGGGTCTCTAATAACAAGTGTAACACTTAAAAAACATCCTCTACAAAATACTCTATCCCATCATGTATCAGTCTGCCCCAGTCACAACTTACGTCAAAGGGTCCCTGTCTCTGTCACGTTACGTACCAAATTCTTATTTTAGTTTAAATTACATATTTCTTTTATTAACTGCTCCCCGATACCTGTCAACAACCCCCCCCAAAAAAATTCCCTGTTGAACTGATTCTTTCCCCAGACTCCACCAACCATTATAGACACCCTCCTCAGACACGTTTTATACAATTTTTTTTTATTAACTGGTTGTTTCCTACACAATCCACCAACACATGCACACTCATACCCCTTTATACTATGTTTTTGGGAAATAAAATAACATTTGCTTTGTGTTGATTTGATGCAATGGGAACATTAATCTGAAAGGCAATGTATTGTACAGATAAATGCCTTCTGATGCTTCGCTAGATGATGCATATAGAAAAGCAATAAATGATTTAAAGCCTACACATTCACCTTATTGCAGTGGAATAGCTGGAACTACTAGGTAGGGATAGGCAAAATTTTTCTCCTCAGACTGAAATCAGAGAAAAATGGTACTTTCTGTTTGGCAAAAAATTTCCCATGAAAAATGCCATTTCCCTCTTTTTTCGCCTATCAAACTGCATTTAAATCAATGGGAAGAAGCACTTTTTTCTATAGCTATATACAGGGGTGTCACACTCTCACAGCATTCCATTCTGTGTTTGTGAGAGGAGAGAGAAGCACATTTTGAGCTACAGAAGATAGGTAAATAAATGGGAATTGAAGCTTAGTGTAGGGAGTCCTTTAGGTAGGACATTTGATCTCTGTATTAGAGGAGTCTGAGGGCACTCTGGGGGAGTAGAAGGGAGGAAGGAGGCTGGCCCAAAATCCCCCAAAATTTGGTGTGACTGGCAAGACACAGGCAGCTGCGGTCCAAATTGCTTGCTGATTTTATTTTTATTGTCTATGTGCTGGAGATGTCTGAGGAAAGAAGTTGTTGATTTTGTTATATATATATATATATATATATATATATATATATATTACTAACTGTGATAAGATAGGATGGACAACTTAAAAAAATACATAAAACAAAATAAAAAGAATAAAAATAAAAAAAATACATAAATGATTAAACAATTAAATATATTAGACAGCTCACATGGAGCCTGATGTGAGCTCTGTGACTGAGGCAGACTTGATAGACAGCAGACAACATTGAGAAGTTTGATGAGGGCCAAGGCAAGACATCACACCCCATCATTGGTGTACTGTAGAGAGTAAGAGCACACACAGTAGCTGAGTAATGTCTAGCAAATGCACAAGCAGGAGGGGTAAAGGTGGAGCAGTGCAAGGATGTTGGAGTAAAGTTGTTGTTCAGAAACTGACTGCAACAATGAATGCTTCAGCATGTGCAATAAATTATGATGATCCCTCTCTTCCCAGGGTGGATGCAGTTTGTCAAGGTCCCAACAATCACACCATGCCAGTCTCCCCACCACCACTACCATGCACATCTGCCACATTGTAGGTTGTTATTTTATTAATCACTTGACATCTTCATAAATATGTGCCAGTGTCACTTAAGCAGAAAGTTAGTGTTGTTGGCAAAGGACAAATGCACTCTGCATGCTAACACATTTTTCAAGGTATATGTTGCTGAAGGACTCACAACTTTGACTTCTAACTATTTATTTCTCTGGAACATGTTGAATCATATTAAATATAGGAGAAAATGTGTTAGAATTTGAAAAAATGTGTTAGAATAGGTGAAAAGGAGGAAAAGTTTGCATTCGAGAAAAGGAGAAAACTTTCATGAAAAAAGAGAAAAATCGTCTGTTTTTCACGAAAAGTAATGTGGAAAAATGTTCTCACTTTTTGTCCACCCATACTACTAGGTCCTGACAGCAGGTAAAGGTAGTACAGCTGGATGCATTCCCTTAGGGTAGTATAACCTCCGACCAGGCAAAAGTCCTCTTAAAATTTGGATGTTTCTACCACATTCATTCCTCACTCAGGTACGAGGCTAATAGATGGTTAGCTTTCAATGTATAATAAGAACTAGCTCCAACGTGTTTCATACTGGTATGCACTTCTGCAGGTAGTTTGTATACCTTGACATTCATTCCTCACTCAGGTACAAGGCTAATAGTTTGTTAGCCTTCAAGCTATACATACTCCACAAAGAAGTACATGCCAGTACGAAGCACATTGGATATAGTTCTTATTATATATAGTTTCAGCCGATTTAGGCACCCTGACAGATGATGCCTTGAAGACTAACCATCTATTAGCCTTGCATCTAAGTGAGGAAAGAATGTGGAAGAAACATCCACCTTTTAAGAGGAACCTTTGCCTCTCCGGGGATTATACTCTAACAACAAGTTCTACAAATCATCCTCTACAAAATACTCTATCCTGTCAAGTATCAGTCTGATCCAGTCACAGCTTATGTCAGTGGGTCCCTGTCTCTATCACATCACACACCAATTTCTTATTTTGTTTTATTTAAAAACATTTTTTTAATTAACTGACCCCCCAGTACCAGTCAACAAACTCTCCCCCAAAATATACCCTGTTTAACTGAATTTTTACTCAGACTCCACCCACCAACACAGGCATCCTCCTCAGATCCTTTTTATACCATATCCTATTATTTTTTTTTTTCCTGTTGATTTAAATGCAATTAGCTGAGTGAAAACAATGAAAAGACAGCGCTTTTCTGTGGAAATTATTTGCAAAGCGGGAAGTGCCATTATTCACCGATTTTGGTTTGAGATGAATATTTTTGCCCCCATCCCTAGTAAAAATACCTTTTTTATTGGACTAACATTCAATTATATGGACAAACTTTTGAGAGTGATGCTCCATTTTTCAAGTCTAAAGCATAATTTTTGTGAGATGACTCAAATGCACCAGCTGTAGAATCTGTTCAAGCCGCAAGGTCACAGGTCCTAGTCCTGGCAAGATCAGCTCAGCCATTCACCCTTCTGAGGTAGATAAAATAAAGTCCATGACATACCTGAATATAAGAGACAATCTGTATGTATTCTTCCTGGTGAAAGTCTTTCATACAAAATAAGTTAAACATAGAAAGATGTGGGCACTCCTTAACTTAACTGGATACCTTTGATATAAAACAAGAAATGGTGCAATGATCATGGTAAAGAAGGGCACTCACAGAACTTGCTTGCAGAATTGCCTTATTGTTCTGCAAGCAGAACTGCCTTATGGCATCATTACATGATTTATGTCTCAAGAGACACACACACACATACACACCCAACCACCCAGGGGCAGCAGTAAAGAGGAGATATTCATATTTTTTTTCAACCTGCCAGTCATGGAGATACAGGGGGGCATGACTTTGACTGGAGTGGCCGGGGGGCTTTCTGACCACTCCTGTCAAAATCTCTACAAGGAGTTAGCCCAGTCTCAACAGAAAAAAAAAAACATGGCCGTCATACACACCCACACATACACACACACACACACACACACTCCACTCACCTGGATCTCTTCTGCCCACCACCTGCTCCTATTGTCCTTGCAACTGCCCTCAAATGCACAGGCTCCATTCACAACCCCTACACACACAGCACTGTAAACCCTTTGAGTGTTATAAGGTTACCCCTCTGCCACTCAAAGGGTAAATGATTCCCACACAGAGTGTATAATGTATTGTGCCTAGAAACTGCTTCATTGCCAGTGCTGCTCAAATGAAAATGTGTGCACCTGGGAATGAGGCACAACAGGGGAGGAGTAGGGCAGGGGATTCACATCCGTTCGGTACTGAGGTGTTCCGTGTTGAGCCAACCAGTCATGTCACAAGGTAAAACTTTAAAAGCTTATAACTCCATTACATTACTGATTAAAAAAAAAAAAAAAAAAAAAGATTTAAGCTGTATTGGAGACAGATATTGAAATACTGATTACTTTAAATGAGGTCAGAATTCCACTTTGTGTGCCAGAAAAAAAAAAGATTCTTATACACACACACACACACACACACACGGACACACACACGGACACTGCCACGTACATTCATTGAACAATGTTTGTCTGTTTTTTTAACCAATATTTAACCCTTTGAGTGGCAGAGGGGTATGTAACACATACTAATACATTGCATACACCTCTAGCACTCAAAGGGTTAATGTACACACAGGACTGTACACATAATGTATATTAATGTACACACTCTACACATATATAATATATATTAATATACACAATGTACAAGCACAAGTGGTGCATTTGTGTCACAATTGGGATGTTCACCTTGATAGGAGAGTAGACATAGATAATTGTGGGGCTCATGTCCGACAAGGTGCCCGGTTGGGACATGCGCATCACAATAGTTAGTGCGAGAGAGATATCCAGAAATGATGTCACAGCGTTCCATGTGTGGAGCACAAACGTACCAGAGTGCTGAAGATGGCATGCCCACGTGAGCGGGCTGTTGTCATAAGAATGCGGACAATAGGTGCAGGTACACGAGGGAATACAAAGGTACCTTTTTATTCTTAAATTTTGCTCTTGAGAAAGTGACATTAAGTTTATGAGTTACGAAACATGTTGAGCCATTGAGTAATTACTAAAGAATCGTGCGCTTATTTTTAAGCATTTTCTATTGCTTTTTTACTTTTTTACTTTTTATTTTTATTGGTGTTGTTTTTATATTTTGTGGCCTACAAACATTGACGGGAGGTTGTTGGAACCTGTCTCTGGTGGTGGTTTGTGGGATACATTCATTGTGCCTCAACCATACTAGGTACTGGGTACCTTACTCTGCTCCATATACTGTATGACCATTTTTTTCATAAATTAAGTTGTGTATATTTTATAGATATTTCTTATTACCCTACATACCTTATGATATGGAGAGGTATTAGTTCACCCTATATATTTTGTGTTTCCTCACATTTTATTTATATTAAACGTTCCAGTCGCCTGTTGGCGTACAGAGAAATAGTTCACATATTTTACCATCATATATATGTGGCTTGTTAAACATTAACAATTAGAGCCATTGAGTAAGTCACGAGTCTGGAGTGACGCTCGCAATTCCAGTGCAGGTGAGTTATAATGAGAGGCAGGATAAGCCTCTATTACATGTGAGTAGATCACTTAAAGGGTGAAGGGAAATCTTATGATTGACAACTGAAATACTACGCTTAGAGGATTTTCTGGTGCGCTGTTTCTTTCTTTTTTCCCAATTATTTAAACAGGGAGTTTTAAAGTATTTTGTCCCAAAGCCTCACCTTCATCTTGTACAGAACTCAGTAATATGTTAGCACGTTATACATAATGGACAGTAATTTTAATCTGTCTTTTCTATATTTTCTTTGATTTTCTGGTGATAACTTTACCTGTTTTTTATATATCTTATTAACTTTAATTAAGGGTATGTTACTGTAGTGCCATAAAGAGGTAAACAAGCTAATGATTTTTACTATATCTGTTCTTCACCATCAACCCCTGCTGCTGGCTAATAGAAAAATGACCTTATTATTAAACAGAAAGAACAATTTAAGTATCATTGAATAGACCTACCCCCTGATGATTTTTTCACAGGCATAATTATAACAATTATCATTATAAAGTTCTAATTATCTTTTTGACACCAAGGACTATCACAAATGAGACAATGGTCCAAATTAATTAATTGGGACTTTGCTAACTTCCCTTTAAAAATTCCTATTTATAATGTAGAAAATGATATTTGGTTCATTGTAATTAAAGCACAATAAGCTGATAATATTATAATTTATAACTTAATACTGTATTTTTAGTTTCAGTTTTCATTTTCTGATACGATACTTACAATTGTGCTGCCATTAATACCAAAAATATGAAATATCTAAATCACATGAGGCATATTATTTTGTTTTGTTGTTGTGGTGATTCCTGAGGTATTATGTAAGGATACACGGTGCTTTAAAGGAGAATTTACACATCTTAATAAGAATCTCCAGTCCTGGATTTTATGTCTACAGAGGTGGACATGTCAATTGCTGGTGGATTTTCTCCTCGAACTGAAGCAGGCCAAGTGCATGAGCCAATTTAAGATTATTATGCTGAGTGAGCAGAGTTTGGGGTCTTGTGTCCCTTATCAGTGTTTCCTCTAAGGTGAACACAATTAAGCAACCCAGAACTGAAAGCATTAACAGGGACTGTTGGAACAAGATATACACCATGAAGCCTAGCCCAGTTTTAATTAAGTTTTTCACTCTTTCAGTGCTGGGACTCAACATACAAGGACATTACCTACTATCAACTGTTGTGTGGATCCTCCATGGACAGAACATCCAGGACTGATTACACATGTTATGTCTTGAACCAAGGTTAAATGGGAAAATTCATGGAGACCATTAGGATTTTCTGTTTTTAACCCCTCAATGACCCATGACGGTCCTGGACCATCATGGGTAGAATCCCCTTACGGTCCCATGACTGTCCTGGACCTTCATGGGTTAAAATCTTCCATCGTCACCGCACAGGTCGATGGGAGAGAGCGGGCTGGCTCCGATACTGGGGCACTTAGTTTCAGCCAGTATTAACATTGTTGCAGCATGATTCCTAGATTAGCCAAATCACATGTTGCAGAAGCAGAATGACAAGGACACTTCTGAAGTGGAGAGAGACAGAGAGATATTGTTTCCAGTGTTCCAGAGCCTGTTCCAGCTTTAAAATTGTAAAAAAAAAAAAGATTTTTAACCCAAAATTAACCCATTGATCACTGTGACTACAGTGATCAATAAATCCCCCCCGATAGCCTTAATAGTGATCAATTGCTGCAGATCAGCTTTTTTTTTTGCTGATCTGTGTTACTTTCCCCATCCCACTTGTATTTTTTTATATATATATATTTTTTTTTAAATAAAATATGATTATTTAGTTTATTGTAGGTAGTTTAGGTAGGTAGTTGGGTAGGTTTAGTCTACGTGTGTTAGGGAAAGGTTTAGGGTTAGATTTAGATTTAGGAGTAGAGTAGAGAAAAAAACAAACAAAAAAACCTACAAAAAAATATAATAATTGTAGTTTAGATAGGTAGTTGACTTGGGTTAGTTAGGTTCAGGGTATACGTGGATTAGGGTAAGGTTTAGGGTTAGATTTAGGTTTAGGAGTAGCGTAGGAAAAAAAAAGTTGGTTCTATTTAAAAATGTATTTTATAGTATACGCTAGTTTAGATAGGTAGTTTGGTTGGGTTAGATAGGTTCAGGGAATATGTGGGTTAGGGTAAGGCTTAGGGATAGATTTAGGAGTAGTGTAGGAAAAACAAAAAACCAAAAAAAAAACCCCAAAAAGTTTCTTTTATTTAAAAATGTATTTTATATTATAAGCAATTTTAGATAGGTAGTTGGGGTTGGGTAGGTTCAGGGAATATGTGTGTTAGGGTAAGGCTTAGGAATAGATTTAGGTTTAGGAGCAGTGTAGAAAAAAATACAAAATACAAAAAAAAAATATCATAGGAATAGTGACTGTTTGGTGTGAGAGTTAAGTATAGAAGATATTAATTTATTTAGTTTAGAGTAGGTGTGTGCAATGCAGTGGAGGTACACTTTAGAAGAGGCATATTCCTTTTTGCCGTCTGACTCAGAAGCCACAGACTCTGTGTCAGACTTCGACATCACTCAGTTTTCTGAGAGTGAGAGCAGCTCTAGCGATGATACTGGACCTTCTGTGAAAAAACGACGCACTGTTCCAAGAGCTGCCCCAGCAAATGCCCCAAGTGCTGCCCCAGCAACTTCCCAAAGAGCTGCCCAAAGACCTTCCCAAAGAGCTGCCCTAAGAAATGCCCCAAGAGCTATCCCAAGACCTGCCACAAGTACTGCTCCAAGACCTGCCACAAGTACTGCCACTCCTGCTGATGAATAGGTGTCATCAGCCAATGTATGCCCACAAATTCCTGAATTCACAGGCAACCCAGGAATTCAAATTTATGTGGCAGGATTTACCCTAACAATGACAATGGAATTGTAAAAAAAACAAGTATTAGATTTTACTGGAGTAAAAACCCCATATATGATACACTTATATTTGTTAAAACAATGACCCGGACTAGATACAAAATGATTTTGCGCTTTATGCACTTTAGTGATAATACTCTGTGCCTCCCAAAAGAACACCCCCAGAATGACAAACTGTTCAAAATTTGCCCCCTAAAAAATAATTTACAGGAAAAGTTTGCCCAAGTATACATCCCCCAAAAAGACATAAATATAGACTAATACCTTATGAAATATTAAGGCAGGTTAGGTTTCAAGCAATACATCCCCTCCAAGCAATACAAATTCGGCATAAAATTTTATAAATTGTGCGAAAGTGCCACAGGCTATACCCAGGCTTTTTCAATTTATGAGGGCAAGGACAGCCAACTTGATCCTCCTAGTTGCCAGGAATTTCTGGGAATAAATGGGAAAATAGTTTGGGATCTAATTTACTCCTTATTAAATAAAGGGTATCATTTATATGTTGACAACTACTACACCAGCCCCCTTTTATTTAAGTCACTTTTTTTATTTTGACACCATGGCCTGTGGCACTGTCAGGCGCAGATTGCAGGGAGATGCTCAAAGAACTTATAGCTAAAAAACTAAAAACTGGGACATCCTCAGCTTTTTGCCAACAAGAGCTGCTGGCAGTTAAGTTCAAGGACAAAAAAGAAGTATATGTGGTTTCCACCATGCATGAGGACCAAACTGTGGCAGTCTCTGTTCGTGGCAGAAATACATGAACAGGAAAAGCTCAAACCACAAACAGATATATCCTAAGACTATCTGATATCATAATAAAAACGATAGTATACAAGTACTCACAGTTCCTGGGTAGAGTAGCTGGTAATAAGTATAACCAGCTAAAACAAACGGGGAAATATAAACTGCCCCGTTTCAGTTGCTCACGCCAATCAAAAAAAGTGGATCCTTTTAACTTCATAGAAAATGTATTTAAAAAAAAAAAAAAAAAAAAGAATATATATATATATATATATATATATATATATATATATATATATATATACATTGCCATAGAGTAAAGATAAACCTCAATACGTGTATTTAAGCATTCAAGCCAGATGACGCGTTTCTGGGTACAACCCCTTTATCAAATCTCATAGGCATAAAACAGAAAATAAAATCTTCTGTTCATGGCAGAAGGGGGTACTAAGAAAGCCAGTCTGCATCAGAGACTACAACAAGCACATAGGAGGAGTTGATCTATGTGATCAACTTGTGCAGCCGTACCTCACCATAAGAAAGTGTAGGGCATGGTACAAAAAGGTTGCAATTTACATGATGCAGACTGCAGTATACAATTCTTTTTTGATTTTCAAATTGGCAAACCCCACTCTAAAACTTAGTTTTCTGCAGTATCAGCTCCATCTTATTTCCTAATTTTGTTTCAAGGGTAACATAAACAATTCCTACAAAACCTGGGGTAGTACACTTTATTTATAAAATCCCACCAACCCCCCAAAAGAAAACCTCACAAAAGTGCTGCAGGGTTTGCTACAGCAAGGGAATACGGACAGATACCCCCACTTACTGTCCTGATTGCCCTTCCAAACCTGGCATGGGTGACTGCTTCAAGCAATACCATGCAGGCACAATGCAGTAGTGCTGTAAAGTTTATTTTATTATTTGGCCAATTTTTACTCCCTGAAATATCCTTTTTTTATTCAAAACACAACCTTCCTTAGATCTAACACTATCAAAATATAATGGGAAGCAAAACACTCTAAGTTTTTTTCCATCTCTAATAATGGAAACACACATGTTCCTTACTGTGCCCAGTAGCTCCCCCAAACCCTGACAAACCTATGCATATGGGGCATGGGGAAATCTTAAAGTGGAGCACTGTTACACAGCCCCAAATGAGAAAAGGCACCAGTGATGCAAGCTGTGAAAATTCAAAGTGTGAACCTGGAAATGCGCATGTTCCAATTTGGGCCCCGTAGCTCCCCCCAAACCATGAGAAACCTATGAATATGGGGTATTGCCGTACTCATAAGAAGGAGCTGAACACTAAACAATGCATTATTAAAAATCTTCACCTATCAGGTGTTTGAAATTCACATCAACATTGAAGTCTAAGTGTGAAAAATGCTGAATTTTTTGCTTACATCAAGCTTTACGAGGGATTGGTGGTAAAATGGCTGCGTACAAAATTTGAAAACACACCTAAAATGAAATCCTGGGGTGTTTACATTGCAAAAATATACACGTTTGTGGGGAAATCTTAAAGTGGAGTACTGTTACACAGCCCCAATTGAGAGATTGCACCAGTTAAGCAAGATGTGAAAATTCAGTATTTGTTCAAAATTGGGTCCCGTAGCTCCCCCAAGCAATGATAAACCTATGCATATGGGGTATTGCCATACTCAGAAGAAGGAGCTGAACACTAATAAATGCAGTTTATAAAATCTTCACCTACCCTGTGCTTGATATTCACATTAACATTGAAACCTAAGTGTGAACAACGCTGAATATTTTACTTACATGACTTTTTACGAGGGTTTGGTGGTAAAATGGCTGCGTAAAAAAATTGAAAACATACATAAAATAAAAGACTGGGGTGTCTACTTTCCAAAAATATACACTTCTGGGGGGAAATTTTAAAGTGGAGCACTGATACACAGCCCCAAATGAGACAAATGCAAACAATGCATTTTTAAAAGTTTCCACCTATCATGAGCTTGAAATTCACATCACCATTGAAACCTAAGTGTGAAAAATGCAGAATTTTTTGCTTACATGAAGTTTTATGAGGGATTGGTGGCAATATGGCTGTGTAAAAATGTTTAAAACATACATAACATGAAAGCCTGGGGTGTCTACTTTCCAAAAATATATGTTTTTTGGGGGAAATCTTAAAGTGGAGCACTGTTACACAGCCCCAAATGAGACATGGCACCAGTGACACAAGCTGTGAAAAAAAGTGTGAAACTGGAAACGAGCATGTTCCAATTTGGGCCCCGTAGCTCCCCCAAACCATGAGAAACCTATCCATGTGGGGTATTGCCATACTGAGAAGAAGGAGCTGAACACTAAACAATGCATTTTTAAAAAACTTCACATATACAGTGCTTGAAATTCACATCAACATTGAAACCTAATTGTGAAAAACGCTGAAAACCACAGGATTTCTTCAAATTGGCAGAGGACAGCTTCAGAAGAAAAGATGAACCTGAAACACAGGGAAAATGGCGGTATTACTTATGGAGACTTATGTGATAAGGACAAGATGACCAAATACAGAGTTAAAACAACTGCAAAAGAGGAAATAAGTAAACACTCATGGGAGGAGAGTCACTAAGGAGTGATAAAGAGGTGATAAAGTGGAGATGACATCTCCAGTGATGTCATTTCTCCATTTCCTATGTTGTTCTTTGTAGCCAATGTACTAAGAGAGGTCTTCTCTGTTTTATCACCTCTTTATCATGCCTTAGTGCAGTGTTTCTCAACTCATGTCCTCAGGACCCACTAACAGGCCAGGATTTGATCATTTCCTTGTTAGAGCACAGGTGAGTTAATCAATGTGAATGAGCCTCTGATCATTACACCTGTGCTCTAGCAGAGAAATCCCTAAGTCCTGGCCTCTTAGTGGGTCCTGAAGGCAGGAGTTGAGAAACACTGCCTGAGTGCATAACCCCCTTTGAATTATATGGGAGGTGTTAACCTGTAGAAAGCTAGAGAGTTCTCCAAGGCATTGTTTCACAAAAACTTAAAATTGCTTGAAAATGGGGTTTATCACTTTGAAGTGATTAATATATATGCACCAATATTATGCATGCAAACTTATATTAATATAACATTAAACAGAAATATTAATAAATCAGGAATTTCAGTTTCCTTACTGAATTGGATGGCAATATGACAGTAGATAATTTAAATATCCTTTATGCTATCCTTAATAAAAATATATAATATATAACTCTACCTCGAATTCACCTTTTCTTCTCAATATACTGAGATTGCATAGATATTAATTAATGAGGTCATGTTTTGCTATGGTAGATGATCTGTTAGCTTTGTTAGTATGTTAAAATGTTTATGTGCAAACAATAAGTGCAGACTCTGTTGCTATTGCTGTTTCTTGACAGCTTTTTTTTTCGACCTCAGTGGTAGAAGTGTAATATAAAATACAAAGACTACGCAAATACTGCACAAATACTGCATATGTATCCTGTGTTTTACATTGCAGAAAACATAGTAAATGAGGGTGGGCGAAAGCTCTCGCCGTGTTCCAGCAAGAAATTCTGTGAAAACCATGTTGTCCGCTTTTTTTCAGGAAAATCCTCTGTAAAACATGTTATTAAAATCTTCACATTTTTTGCTCATTGGCCAAAATTCTTTGTCATCTTTTCAATGGCTTGAAATTTTCCACCCATTGATTTACATGGTTTTCGCCTTTTCGCTATAATAACTTGATGTATTCCAGGAATTGAAACACAATAGAAATTGGAAGGACCCTTATTTGTCCACTGAGTCTGAGGAGGAGGAGGAGGAAGTGAGCAGTACAGAACCAATGCTGTTCAGTCCCCCTAAATCACCCCAAGGGATCTTGGGGAATTTAATGAGAAGGGAGGGAGAAAAGGGAATGGGAAGGAAGGGAGAAAAGGGAATTTGAAGGGAGGGAGAAAAGGGTAGTACTAGTGAGGGCATGACAGGTCAGCTGCCTGTACCTGCTGCAAGATGTGCTGTCCCTGTTGCCAGTGCCACCATTGCGGTTCCTGCAGCCACTAGTGTTGTACCTGCTGCCAGATGTGCTGCCAGTGCCATCATTGCTGTACCTGCAGCCACTAGTGTTGTACCTGCTGCCAGTGCTGAACCTGCTGCCAGTGCTGAACCTGCTGCTAGTGCTGAACCTGCTGCCACCAATACTTTGCCTGCTGCTAGTGTTTTTGTAGTGCTCAGGTGGGGAAGGAGAAAATGATGCCAAGTGTGACAGCAAGGGACCCTAAATCATACTTGCCATTCCCAAGCAGTCCTGCCAGTGCTAGTACTACTGCTACTAAGGTCCAGCAGCTTGTTAGCATTAGGAGTGAAAGAGGGGGTAATCAACAATATCCTCATATTACTAGTGACTGTGAGACTGAGGAGGAAGACTCAGGGGCTAAACATGATGTTGTTGGTGTTAGTAGTATTAGCAGTAATGGTGAAGGAGCCAGAGTGATATGGGAAACATTTAAGAGCATCCAGACTAGAGGTCAAGGGAGCCCAGACCATTTCTCTGGCACTGGGAGTCCCCTTCCTTTCACTACAGTGTCCAAGTTGAACATGATCCTTAAGAGGCCAGAACTGGTTTTGGGGGAGAGCAGGCTTAGAATTAATACCATCACCACCAGCAGGGGCACAGATCAGCTGTCTGTGCCTACTGCTACTGCTGCAAATGCTAGTCTGGCTTTTTCTTCAGGTCAAAAGGAAATGGCAAGTGTGACATTAGGGGACCCTCTGTCACATTGCTTATCACCTCCTCCAAGCAGCAGTGAGATTGTTATTGATATTTTTATGTTTCAATAAAGCCTTTGTATATTTTTGTACACATTTGGTGTTTTTGATATTCATTGATTGAGTGCCTCCATTAAAGAGCTTCTTTTTATGGTGAATTCAGTGGGGGGGGATTTTATTTCTGTCCTCTCTCTGTCTGAATTTCACTTATCTGACATTATGTGTAAGCTCCAGCATTAAGCTAAAAAGGACTGTGAGTATTATATGTAACCCCTGGCAATCTGTGCAACATTGCTGGCGCACCAATAAGAGAACAGCAGACGTTTGTAGTTTTAATGTTTTTCCCATGTTTGTTTGCCTGTAATTGTTGTCCTATGTTTGTATGCCATGACCTCTCTAATAAATGCAATTTATTATCTTTTTGTCTGGTTGGCTAAATCGCTAAACCCTCGGTCTACCAAGCAGCAACCCCTGTAGCCCGTCACAGTATGCTGTTCCTTTTTTCTTTTACCTCACTGTTCATTTCAGTTGCTAAACAACACTGGATACATCAACTTCAAAGGAAAGAAGCTAACGTTCATTGTCAAAACAAATTCAAAATCACAGCCAATCACCACACACCAAAGTAGCAAGGCCATTAAAATAAATGCACATATACCCCAAAATAACTGACACACACTGCCTGTGTTTGGAGGTTCTCAGAGCTACAGCACAGGGTCCAGGGGCGAAGGATAGACATAGTGACAGAGACAGAAATGAACAGACACTGGAGCCAGGTAGTTTTGCAGTGAGGAGCAGAGAGAATTTCATTTAAAAATACACATAATATACTTTGGCACATATTGAACTTATTACATACCTACACAAACGCAAACACACACATCTTTTGTTTTTGGACACACAACACATTTTTATTTTTATTTCATACAGTGTGATTCAGTGAGTGCAAGGGAGTGCCAGAGAGTGATTGTGTCTGAGTGCCTTTTGAGTGACTGGGTGTGAGTGGCTGTGTGAGGGAGCTAGGAGAGTGATAGTCAGATGACAGGAAGAAGAGAGGAGGCTGGAGGGATGGGGAGAAGTGCCGGAAAGGAGGAAAGGCAAGAGTCCCAAAATAAAAATGCAAGTTTTGACACCAGTTATGTCTTGGATTGCTTCAGGTATCTAACAAGGACAGTGGCAGATATGTCTGCAATGCATTGCAAAACAATGCATTGAACACAACTCTTGCACATTTTACTTGGTGGGAATGTGTTTTAGCAGTTCTAACCCAACACAGCATATCTGCTGTTGTCCAGTTTCAACTCACAATACACCTAGCAAAGCAAAAATCTGAAATATGTTGTCTGGGTATGATGTGAGTTGAAGTTCAACAACAGCTAATGGGAAACATGTAATGATCTAATTCTGGTCACACACACAGGATCACTGTTACCACACAGGGACAGTAGTACTCCAACACGAAGGTACACCTCCTTAACATAAGACCATATCAGGCATGTGTCACAGAGATCACACTGTGCAAATTCAACACACAATACACTGTCTGGAAAACAAACATATTCTTTACAGAAAAGAGTGTGCATCCCCTAGGGTGTGTGTGTTCATCAGGGGTGTGCTTGTGGGTGGTGAATGACATCTTGGGATGTCAGTGGGGCACGCAATGCATCACACATATTTGTGTTGTGTAACCCTCTTGCATTACAAACTACAGGGTTCTTGAACATACTTAAGATCCACACATTATCCTGACAGAAGAACCGGTCAAACTTCAGTGTGAACTATCTTCATGATGGCTTCCTTCTCAGTTAAACTGTAACGAGGAGGTGCATATCTTGGGTGTCCAATATTTTGAACAGGGGACATGTGTGGATTTCAGATTATGTCCTTTGAGTTTCAAAAATATATGGATGTTGTGTGAGTCCTCAACACCTTGCTATTCATGGTGTGGATGACCTCTATACATCAACTTTTTGTCAGGACCAACACATAGCAATGAAGATTTGTCATGTCTCTCATTTGTTCCATTGTGCAGGAACAGATGTGCCCTCATTACGTTCTACCAAATGGCTCCTGTCAGTGACATGACATTTTGGCATGCGGTATTAACACACAGTAGCACTAAGAAGCAGCAGGAGGAGCACTGTATGGAAATGAGTGAGAGTTTCACCAGGGTAACTTTGACATCCCTGTGTACCATGATGGGTCATGCCATGGAAGACTGTAGGAAGGGATGTCAGGAGTTGAAACTGCACTGCATACCTCTCTGGTACTCAAAGTATTAACCATCATTATATTATTAACCTTTTGAGTTCCAGAGGGGTATCCAACCCATTGTGAAGGTTTATGAATGAGGGGATGTTGAACAGCAAAATGACTGTGTGAATTGAACATTATAGCAATATATGACGTAGTCAATTAACTGACCCCCATGAAGCAGAAGCTGGTATCTAGTGCCTAGCCATTGTCATTGTGACACACACACACATACAAGTCAGCATGTTGGGCGTGCCAACTTGCCACTCAAGTAGTTACTATTCAGCTAGATTAGGCATCATAAATTTATAGTTTTATTAATACCTTTACTACCCCTTCAATACTTGGAGTACCAGAGGGGTATCTAATGTATTGCATTTTAATGCATTGGTTCCCTCTCTAACTCTCAAAGGGTTAAAGGCTTAATGTGAATATTTTCAACTCTAAGACTGATTATTCTTTGTTTGTAATACTTCAGGAAAAATGATTGACATAGGGAATAGGGTGTACCAGTGTTTGCAGGGGGAGAGTTGATATCCGGGAAGTGGCAACATCACCATGCCCCAATGAAATTCCAGACGTCAGTTGAATTTATAGCCTCCATTAGACTCATCCATTGAATGGCAGCTTCATGTGTTAATTACGGTAACAACTATGTCACTGTGATGTTCAAGCAGAACATTTTAAGACTGGAGGCTTAGGAGGGTCTCAGTCATCCTGTGGAGTGAAACATATAATTATGTATTGTTTGAGTGTGTTTTCTACACATTCCCCATGCATAATCATGGCTATACATGCATCATGTTTGATTCATGTATTGTACTGATAAGCCTGTCTCATGTCCCCGCCCCTATCAGGGTTTCCTCATAGGATGGGGAACAGGCACCTTCACAATGATCCAAATCCTCCACTAAACTTGTGTTGACTGCAATATTGCGGAGTATGATATCACAGAGGAGGCCAAAACTGCATTCTATAGCATTCCTGGTCCTAACGTGAGCCTCACTGAAGCAGTTCTGTGCAGGTGTTTGCGGATTTGGAACAGGTGTGAGGAACCATTGTTTGCAGCCATATACTGCATCCCCTGTGGAAAACAAGTGACGTTGTGACATATGGACAGATGATGTTGTGTAATGGAGACATACTTCTTGTGTGTCATAACCATGCTAAGCAGGCTTTTCATTAATCGTGTGAGCACTCCTGTGGATGTGAGGTGATGTGAAGATTAGTCACTCACCCAACAGTCATCCTCCTTCATAGGTACAATTCTCAAAGTAGATGGAGGAGTGCTTGTGGATGTAGGAGTCATGACAACTGTCAGGATAGGAAGCACAGACATGGGTGATCATCATGTTGTCATCACACACCATCTGTGCATTGATGGAGTGGAAATGCTTGCTATTTCTGTAGAGATGTCCCTCATGCGGAAGAGCTCTTATGACAGAGGTTGCCAACCTGTGCCCTCAGGGCACACTAACAGGCCAAGACTTGTGAATTTCTCTGCTAAACCACAGGTGAGTTGATCAGAGAGTCAGTCAATTTGATTAATTCACCTGTGCTCTGACAAGGAAATCCTCAAATCCTGACCATTAGTGAGTCCTGTGGGCATAGGTTGGTAACCACTGTCTTATGCACATATGTTGCAGTCAATGACCCCCATGACTCTGGGTATACCTCCTCTTGTGTAGAACTCCTGCTTGACACGTGCCCACTTAATTTGGGTTGAAGAGAAGTGGAGCTACCTTCTGACCTTCCTCTTGAGGGCTGTCAACACCTGAACCAACACCCTGGAACAGGTAGGATGGGACATCCCAGATACATATCCCTCTGTGGACTAGAAGGATCCAGTTGCCATAAAATGTATGGTACACAGCAGCTTATCCATGTTGGATAGGGCATGGGTGGTGCTGGCTATGGGATCTATATAATCTTTGATCACGTTATTATATGTCGATGATGCCGTGTGATGTCAACCTGTGGTGGTCTCTCTCTTTAGCCTCCTCCATTCCAAACAGCGTGACTCTTGTCAGGTATATACTGGGTCTTGGCAGACATCTGTCCTCCCTGTGCTGCTCCACAGGTCCCTGTGGCAGCTGTGGCTGGGCTAGATCCAGTTGTGGCAGCTTAGGTGCTGCTGGCTGGCCTGCTCCTCCAGGTGGAGATGACCTTCTGCCTTGGTCACCAGATGATGGAGCATCTGCAGTTACAACAGCCGGACGATGTGCAAATGTGATTGGGGGATCATGTGGCTCCCTAGCCCTCACATGCCCCCTTCTCTGATGTCTTTCAGGTATTATAATGGAAACATAATTCTTGTAATTGGTCTCATTTTAAACATAACACATTCCAGGATGGTGGCATGTCCCTTTAAGACAGTGGTGGGGTGTTGGCCAGCGCTTTCATCAGGTACAAAGGGACCAATAGGAATGAGGGTGTTTTTCAGGTGATTGTATGCCGGTGTGGCTATTAATTTTTATATGTGTTTGGTGCAATAGCAGTTTACTGGTCAGATGCATGTGTGACGTTGTCTGGTGCACCATCGTTCTCTATTCTTGCCCAGCCAGACTTCAGTTACTTAGCGATTGACAGGCGTGCATATTGTGTTGTGTGGACATCCATCTTGTTATGAGTTAACCCCTATTGTGTCGGGGTATCATGCCACGGATTGTTTGATGTTGATTCACAAACTTCTTGTTCCTCAGGGGATTGATGGGCTAATGTTGGTTGTCCAGGACTTATGTGTACTGTATGCAAATTTGAATGGTGCTTTCTTGACACTTCAGGGGTTAATTTTGAGTTTGTTTGTGCTATGTCCTAGGTGTTGTGGGAGCTGTTTATTTCCTGCTTTATTTTGTTTGATGGGGTTTTTTAAGCTTCATTGTATGTTATACTCCAACAAAAGTAGGCGCAGGATTACTGGAAGTTAATGTATCTGTTTACCGTGCATTACCACTCACCACACAAAACTGAATGGTAAATGGATAGAGCTGTTCCATTGTTCTCAATGGGTGAAATATTACTGGCCATTGTAATTTTTTATCATACGTTAGCAGTTCACATCTCAGGTAATATGATAGCAAACAGTGCTTGCAAAACTACTGTCAACAGTTATTTTTTTACAGTGGCAACTGAATTGAGCTGAAGGTCAGAGAGATCAGTGCTTTGAAATTATATTCTCCAACTAAATAAAAAATCTCCAACACTATCAAACTGATTATAAAACAAAAAGCTCCTATTGTACGCAGTTTGAATAGATATATTTAATGAGACTAAAAGTTGTGTAGGTAACAGGCCCACTTTCAGTACTCACCTTTTAAATAACACCAGAACTTAAAATTCCCAACATACATACATCGCAACATATTATTCTCATGTATTGAATGCTAAAATTAGTTCCTTATATTATTAAAAACATATTATACTTAACCCCTCGATGATCAGAAGAGTGTACAATGCATTGAACAATCCTCTGTTCCTCAAGGGGTTAAAACATTTAGAGTAGAAATTTCTGACGTAAATACTGTATAGTTCCATTAAAAGAAGAAATGCCATAAGGTTTTCTCACTTTATTGTGTGTAGAATTTTAATTCTCAAGACACCACAATGTGGTTATAAAGTGGTGTTAAAAGAAATCACCTAAGGCCCTAAGCAGAAATTGTTCCTAATACAAATTGACTGTTTTCTGCAGCTGAGCAGTTGTGGCATGTCTCTTTGCCTTGTATAACTACCCCCTTATCATGTTAACCAAGTAATTAAGAACCCTTTTCTTAAATGTATTTCTCAATTTGTTCCTAAGGCAACATACTAAGTGACTAGAGCTTTGTGACTAGAGTACTAAATAATTACCCCCTGATGATTTTTGCTCTTTTGCCGAGTCAGAAGGGCTCAGTGGGAATAATTAGTTGTTAATTACTCAAATCTATAAGGAGGTAAAAGAAATGGTTGAGGGAAAAGTGGGTCAGAAACTAAAATACTGTGCAGGAGAATTGAGTATATATTATAAACATTTTGTTATTTGAAACAGATAATCAATAGAATTGGAAAATAAACTCATCTTCATAATTAGTATGCAGTGCTCTTGGTTATGTGTTACATTGTGTCACAAAGCTAATATCTTTGGGCAGTAGGTATGCTGTGCTAACCCTTTTGTTAAATAAAATACAATGGAAGGATTTTATAAACATTATGTATTATTTAATAATCATAATTATATATAATCAAAAACACAAAGAACAAAAGGGGTGCCAATAGTTCCTTATTACTCAAGATTTAAAATCAAAGTAGCAATAATAAGAGTGTCACTCACATTTCAATGTTGCTGTATGTATACATATGTGCAAATACAGTGCTTAAAGCATGCAGGGAATTTTTTACTGTCCCTGCTCAGTTGTATACAGTATCATCACTTATATCTACTTGGATGTAGATATAGTCTCAGTCAGGAAGAGCAGAAAAACCAAAAAAGAAATAGAAAAAGACTCCAGGTTGCTTTATCAAGATATGTAGTATATATAACTGAGAAAACATGCAAATCAAAGTATATCAGCCTTTCGTAACTTCTTATGTTTGCCTTCCTCCTAGTTCTTGCCTGGCTAACTTTTTCATATCGCCAAACATGGAGTCCTTTTCTCTTACAGCTGCAAACATAATCTAACATATTATGAAAACACTAGTTGAACAGCCCGTTACACGGGCCACAGTGCCTCTGGCAGCCGGTCGCGGGGCAGTCACGCGCAGTAGAGACTGCCCGCGCCACTGCTGATACAGAGCTGGACGCTCCTTTGGAGCGCTCAGCTCTGTATCAGCCGCAGCACGGGCAGTCTGTACTGCGCATGACTGCCGCACGCGCAGCAGTGTCTACTGTGCATGTCAGGCGTTGCACACAACTTAGCGAATTATTATATAGGATAATATAATAAATTACATGTAATATAAAATGCACATTCAACTATTTACACAAGTTAGTGGGGTTGGAAAATGCAAGCAACCATGTGAAAAATATTGTACTTCCATCATTAAACCCCATACATTTTAATGAATACTAATGTTTTTACAATTTGTCACAAATCTGGTGGGAGGTACTATTAAACATAAAATGGCAAAACAGAAAATATGTCTTGACCCCATACTGCCAACTTTAACACCCTTTGCCCTTCCTACCACATTAACTTTCTTAACTTCATAACCTAGTATTAGCCAAAAGCTTCATCGCTAGTTCTATAGCGAAGATTAACCTCTTTTGAAGACCTTTCATGTTTATCAGTTAAAATATGTCATGAACAACTGCAATTCTATACAGTAATGTACATAATATATTTGTGTTTTCAATCACGTGAAGTTTGTGGTTAAGTGAGTAATGAATAAACAAAAAGGTCCATTACAGACACAATAAAATGTACAAAGAATTGTAAAGCATACAGCATATCTCTTTCTGTGATTACTGCTGTACGATATGATTTGTCAGAGTTTACATATAAGAATGATATGTTTTTTGAAGTTATTTATACTTAAAAAGTATTATATTGGGCAAAGAAAAGTTATTTTTTGTCATATTTAGTTAAATGTCTACAGATTCACAGGGCTAATGAAGGTCCATTAATTTAGGTTGATTTTGAACAACTGAATAACAGAATTAGTATACAAGAGTGGCTCTTTAGTACTTCAGGCAATTTTTTATTGTTTCATTCATTTCTTTAGTATAAATGTAATTTATAATCCTGCTTCGATCAGAAAAATATTATTCAGTCTTGAGATGCACAGAAATAATTATTATGGAAGCATAATACTCCAGTCATAACTTCTATGGAGCATTTAGATTAATGTCTACATTGTACTGATGCAAAACAAACTAAGAGTGCAGCCAGTTTAGTGGGAAATAAATTTACTGGTATAATTCAAACCAGATAAATCATAGTTTGAGATTTCTGCAATATGTGTCTGCTCGATTAGACAAATAAGTATATTCATAGTTTAATAATGTTAAACTTCCAAATATTTTTATATATCCTGGCCAAGAATATTATGTGCTTTGATTTAGTTGCAAGTACATTAAAATAGTATTCAAATTATTCAAATGGGTATAGTTTACATGGAGTTTATGAGAATACTCCACTGTGTGAAATTTCAGAATTTGTAGAAATATATTAATTTCTTAATGGAGGTGGAATGGCTCATTTGATCAACAGGCTGATTCTAAATACAAGACACTGACTATAAGGCATGGAAAACATGGCTCAATTCCTATGTGAGCTTCTTGTGACTTGAGGCAAGTGTATTTACCTCCCTGTGCCTTATGCACTGCAAAACATAGATTGTAAGCACCATGGGACAGGGAGTCACTGTGCCTGAAAAATTTGGTGTACAGTGCTATGTACCCATCAATAGTACTATATATGAATAACGGTATTAGCACACTATTTGTGTTGTTCATATATGCAAAAGTACATGACTCTGAGTGACAATTCTCTATTGCAGAATATTACACTAACCTTAGAACATATATAATATATCCATAAGATGTGTTTTGTCTTCCTACAGAATCACAATTTATACATATTTACATTTTTTTCAGATCAGTTTTGTACTTTGGTTTGTTGATGTTATACACCTGCACAACAAAGCACAATTCTGCAAGGCAATGTTATAGTCAATGTAGGTCATCAGTGTCTCTGTAGGTAGGCGGGGGATGTTTTCTAGGTTGTAAACTGGAATCTTATCTTTGTCTATCCACCTGTTCAGGCAGTTCAAGAAATACTTATGATAAGTAATACTAACACATCTAAAGGAACGTGCAACTATGTTTTAGTAAAATGTTTTGTTATCATTTACATATAGCCTTTTATCTTACTAGCTTTGGTTAATGTGTGGATATGCGTAGGATGCTGCTGACTGAAATTTAGATGTATGGCACCTAGGTTGCCATGATTCTTGATATGATGCTTTTTTCCATTTCTAAAAGTAGGTAATTTTTGCAAGCAAATTAAATGTGGTTTAAAGGTTTTAATAACATTACATAGTAAAAATGTAAGAGAATACTTTACCTCAGACACAGATTGATTTATATCAAAAAAAGGAAAAATCTAGGGGAGAAAAAATCGAAATGCCTACAAAATAATTTTTCACTGATTGTGCACCAGAATTAAGTTTTTCAATTCACTTTTCTCATATTTTAAGTTTAATTATTTCTAATCCCTTAAGGACCAGCCTACAAGGTGCACGGACATCCACTGAGGACCACAGGTTAATTGATATAAATAAGCATGGAGTGGCAGTTAGGATTGAAATCAGTGCAAAATGTTACTATCTGGAAGCCATTCTAGCAGGGCATTGTTAATGAGGCTTACTGAAATTTAGATGTATGGCACCTAGGTTGCCATGATTCTTGATATGATGCTTTTTTCCATTTCTAAAAGTAGGTAATTTTTGCAAGCAAATTAAATGTGGTTTAAAGGTTTTAATAACATTACATAGTAAAAATGTAAGAGAATACTTTACCTCAGACACAGATTGATTTATATCAAAAAAAGGAAAAATCTAGGGGAGAAAAAATCGAAATGCCTACAAAATAATTTTTCACTGATTGTGCACCAGAATTAAGTTTTTCAATTCACTTTTCTCATATTTTAAGTTTAATTATTTCTAATCCCTTAAGGACCAGCCTACAAGGTGCACGGACATCCACTGAGGACCACAGGTTAATTGATATAAATAAGCATGGAGTGGCAGTTAGGATTGAAATCAGTGCAAAATGTTACTATCTGGAAGCCATTCTAGCAGGGCATTGTTAATGAGGCTTATGGGGGGAGGCTCATCACTTGCTTTGTACTTTGCTAAGTAATTTGCAGGTGGCCGCAGGTCCACACCACAATCATCCAGTGGCCCACACCACAGCCTGATCCTGTCTTTCACAATAATATTCAGTGTGGCAGGCAGATAGTAAGACACACTATCAAGAGAGGAGTGGCCATGCCATGTGCTTCCTGGCCAATTTCTGGCCTTGTGCACAAGAAGCATGAATGCAATATACTTTGGTATTTGGCCACCCCATTTTCTGCGTACTTCATTGCGGAGGTTAGTGCTATCATCTCATTTGGCTGACCTGTCATCACCTCCCCCCACATGTGTGCAGTAGTTCACTGTGGATTTCCCTGCACAGCTGCACCCATGTCTCACACTCCTTGTCCCCTCAGATCCCACCAGCACCAGTGCTGCTATGCTCCCGGTGCTTTGCATTGTACTTAATACCAGATTGGGTAGGTAGTAATTTTTAAGCAGTGAGTATGGTACACCAAAATACTAGTCATTCCAATACATTATAAAACATCAGATGTGTTTTGAATCAAATAAATTATGCCGGAGCCTCCGAAGGTCTTAAAACAGCCCTACATGACAGTGAGTACTGTCTAATGTGTACAAATTGACAAATATATAAAAAAAATCCCATATATTATTGTTTCAAATAAAAAAAAAAACATCTGTCATAAACATATGTTATTTTGAAATATCTTTCAAAATCACTGATTTACTACAGTGACAGTTCCATTTTAATATATAGATAGTAAATTTATTAAACCCAACAAATAAAAATGTTTTCAAATGATGCACATTTGAAAATGTATTTAATATCCGTTTATATATATATATATATATATATATATATATATATATATATATATGCTGCCTTGATGTCTGACTGTGAGAAGATAAAAGGATAACTAAAAAGTGACAGTATATTTTTGAATGAGACTATATGGTTTATATTTCTTAATGAGACATTTCTAATTTTGAAATGTATCAATCTGTGAATGGCTCAATGTGTAAGGGAATCTACTTTTTCTGAGGGCTGAAATGGAGAAGTAAATATCTGAAAGTAAAATATTTGAGTATAATCTGTGAGTCTAATAGCAACAGATGCCTTAAAAAAACTGTTTGCAGGCTGTGTGCCTTTCTCCTTTGCCCACAACACTAATGTCCTGCTTATGTAACACTGGCACAGCCACTCTTGAAAAATAATTGTGGCTTGGGATACTCCAGTAGGGCATAACACATGACAAGGGTTGGGTGGAGATTTTCGCCTCAAAATTGGCAAAAATGGCACTTCCTGTCTGGCAAATAATTTCCCACAAAAACTGACATTTTCCTGCTTTTTTAACCTAGCTCAGTGCAGTAAAATAAATGGGAAGACTGAATTTTTCCCCATCACCTGGCAGTTTTCTATCCTTTTCCTGCAGGCATATAAAAGGGTGTCAGGTTCTTACAGGATGCCATTCTGTGTTTATGAGAGGAGAAAGCAAAATGTTTTTGAGCTAGAGAAGATAGGCAAATAAAGGGGAATTGAAGCTTATTAACTCTGAGGAAGAAGAAGGGAGAAAGTAGGTTGACCCCAAATACTCCAACATTTGGTGTGACTGACTAGCAAGACACTGGCAGCTGTGACCCAATTTGCTTGCTGATATTGCTGTTATTATTATCATTGTGTTGGACATATTTGGGGGTGTGAGAAGGGAGTAATGGAGGTTCACCCATTCTGTATGACTGATTTGATTTAAAAGACACAGGCAGCTGCAGTCCAGTTTCCTTGCTGACCTTGCTGTATTGTCTCTGTGCTGGTGTTTGGGGAATTCTGGGGGAAATAAGTTGTTGATTTAGTGTGCATTTGGGTGGACATGAAATGCCAGATCTCACATCTACAGAATTTCTATCAGCTGCTGGGTGGTAACGGAGGCAGTGGTGGTATGCAAGAGGAGGACAAAAAGGACACTGAGGGTTCTGGTGCAGGGGCAATTGGTAAATTTTTCAATACCAGAACCCTAGTACAAGAAGATCATGATGACACAGTTGTGATGCTTGTCACTGAATCTCCAGGCTGTGTTTCTTTTGTCTTCCTTTAACATCCCCCCCCCTGTTCTTTGTGCCCTTGGGGAGGGACAAGTGCACTATGACAGTGTCTCTAGATTTCTTTTGTGGGTTTTGTCTTTCACACTCTTAACATAAATGGTAAAGTGTTTATGTTGCATGTGTTTAATGAGGGGTGATGTGCCAAGGTGTGGCCCCTCTTTTCCCCTTTTCCCTACCTTATCACAAATAGTGCACAGTGCAATTGCTGGTGACTGCATTGTGCCTCGCCCAAGGGAAAAAAATTCCCATTCCCTTGCTTTCAGTGAGGGGACAGATGGAGAAGAATGGCCTTCTTCTTCTTTCTTTCCGAAATCACATTCACTGGCTGGAGCAGGTGATGCTGCTGCTGAGTCAGCATTAGTACTACAGCTAGCATTAGTAGTAATGGTGTCAAGTAGAGCCTATCCTAATCTCATATCACCACTTGAACAAACAAGTCCCATTGTGTCCACGGTGGTTTGTGGCACACTAGCCTACTCATAGTTATCCTGCTGTTGTGACAGATGAATGTACATCTCTGACAACTCAGCTGCAGGAATTAGAGCAGTAGCAATCTTCAGAATGTCATTGCTGGTGGTGATTCTGATCCCCATTTGCATCTCTTTCTCCCATTTCTTATTGGTTTCCACCAATAATGCTCACATGCTCTCCTAGACACAAGTTTCTCCATTACCACTGTCATTCTCATTACCACAACCACCACCAGTCTCTTGGTGCTGTATGAGAGTGGGACAGGCTGTGTTGATGACATGTGACAGTGGGTCCCCTGCTGTCAGACTTTCCATCAGAAGAAGGCACACTGGCAACAGTAGCAGCAGGTACAGGCAGCTGATGTGTGCTGCTCATACTTCTAGCCAGCTCCTCCTTTTTCAATATTTCCCCCAAATCGCAAGGGATGATATCAAGGTACTGGGCACCCTTGGGTGTGGGCAATGTGGGCTCCCTTTGCTACTGGTACTGCTTACTTCATCCTCTTCTTTCTCCTCTGTATCAGTGTCGCGGTTCCTAGGAATAAACCAGGAGTCAGTACGGTAAAGTAAAACAATCTTTTATTAGAATAATACTAGCAATGCACGAAAACAGATAACACGCTGAGGGTGATCAAAGAGGCAAGCACTGTATCAGAAATAACAGTCCGCCAATAGATCAAGCACACTGTCCGAGACTAGGCCTCAGCCCACTGGTGCCTTGAAGTAATTCGGAACGCCCAAAGGACTAGCACTGACTCAGCCTGCAGTCAGTCTAGGAGTCTGATAGAGCCTCAGGTCCGCACTAGGATGGGTGTCTGTGGAGCTGGGAATAACACACGGAGGAAACAGACAGAGACCCCTAGTCAACACCAGAAAGGAGAGTCAGACAAGCCGGGTCATATACGTAGCGGGTAGTCAGCCAGAACCACAGGTTTGCACCAGATAGGATATCCACTGAAGCGATGAAATGCTGGAAGCGCAGTGGACAGAGCCCCAAGTCAACACCACAGTGGGTAGTCAGACAAGCCAGGTCATACACGGAGTGGCTAGTCAGCCAGAGCCACAGGTTTGCACCAGAAAGGATGTCTAAGCCAAATCAGAACTCACAAGGAGTATGGTCAGATAGAGCCACAGGCCAACACCAGAATGGATGGGCAGACAGGTCGGGTCATACACAGTTCAGGTAGTCATCCAGAGCCACAGGTCTGCACCAGATTGGATGTCCACTTCACAATGGGAGCAGGCAAAAGAGTAGTCAGACACAGCCACAAGTCAGCACCAGAATGGATGGTCAGACAAGCCAGGTCTTACACAGAGCCCAAGGGAAACAGAACTGTATTGTACAACAATGCAAGGGCAACTGAGTCAGGACTCAGTCTGCCCTTTAAACCCCCTCCTCAGGAAGTAGGTAGAAGGAGACGCTCAGAGGGAGGAAGTAGGTAGGAGGAGACTACAGGAAGCAAACACATAAAACAGAGGCCTGCTGCATGCTTGAAGCCTTGTACCTGCAGATGACGCTGAAACCAAGGTAAGTTGTAAAAATCAGTCGCATCAGGGTCCATTCAGCATCTCTTTATTCTGGCAGTGGTGGTCATTGTGCTAGCAATCACTTGAAACAATTTTATTTTTAGTTTTCGAAATTATGAAATTATTCATTTTCAATGTATTTTTTTCTCTCACTCTTTTCTCTTGTGAAATAATGGAAAATGTATGGGTTTATCTGAGAGTGGGAATTCTCTTGGGAAAAAGCAGAAAATCCTGCTTTTTTGACAAAAATTCACATGGAAATAAAATGGAACTTTCTGTGTCCTGCTTCATGGCAGTAAGAATGGATTTTGTCTTCTCCTGTCAGTTGTATTGGACCAATCAGTAATAAATACAGGCTGTATCTTCCTCTCAGTTAGGAAGATGGAGGCTGGTCCTTTGCTTGTCTATCAAGTTTTTTCTGGTGATTTCCCCATGACCTCATTTATGCCTCCATGGGCATTAATATATTTGCTCCACGGACCTGCAATCCTTATGGACGTTTTTGGGCTCCTTTCCTAAACCTACTGTGTATGGTCTGTGCATCCTCCCTGCTTACGTTCTGTGTTCTGCTCTGAAATGCATGGACTGTAATGCTCATGCCTTGGCCTGTAGTAATGCACATTCCTTCTGGATGAATCAGGAAGCCTCCTCATCCTGCTTTTTACCTTTATTTGCAGTGTGTACAGGAAGTGATGGCTACAGTGTGGGTTCCACCTTTGGAATGCACGCCTCATCTGTAGAAGAGATTTAAGGCCAGATGTACAGGTGAGTGTCCAGAACTTTTTTTGCATGTTATTTGTATGCATTTTTATGCACCTGTTTAGAGTGGATATGTCTGCTACTTCTAAGTCCTCCTCCTCAAAGGAGAAGGTGGCAACTGAGAATCCCAATCTAAAAGAAGATTAAAAATAAGGCTTGTGCTAGTTGTGATGTCAAGAGTCCAGCTAATGAATCAGGTAAACTTCTGAATATTTGAAGAAAGCTGCAGTGCAGCATATGCCCTATCATTTTTTAAGGGAAATTAATGGTTCAACAGCTGAATTTACCTCTACATAAAAATAAGAAATGTTTTATTTTACCTTCTTAGCAAAATATTTATTTTTCACTCAAGGTAACAAGTAAGGTTACCTGAGATTTCTCGATTAATCTGCCAACAGTTTACAAAGCATCTTCTGTGCACATGTATACAGATATTGTTATAATTGTAACCTGGCCCAGTGGCCTCCTACAAATAACTTTGTATGTGGCCTGATCCTAATCTCATTTCTGGTCTTTATATTGGCAAATTAACATTCAAACTTTATCATAAAATAGGCATTCTGTTTAGAAACAAATCCTCTCTAAGTTCCCAGGTAAGAAAACATATTGCCAGTAATTCCATTTATAAACTATGGGGATGAATTGTATACTTCTGCGCCACAAATGCATCTTGGTAAACTAGACACTGTATAATTCACTGTGGTACTTTGTCCGCCAATTTAATGACACTACTCAGCATTGTGATATGTTTAAAGAACTAATGTAGCTAACACTGAAATATAGATGTACCCTTCACCTTTTTTGGTTAGTTTATAACTAGTGTTGAGCGAGCATGCTCGGCCGAAGCTCGGTTCGGCTCGAACATCGCTCTGCTCGGCACATGGCGGTACTTGTACGAGTACCGCATGTGCTCGACCTCCATGTTCGGGTCTCCTCCCCGCACGTTTCGCAGCTGCTGCGCAGCCAATAAACGTGCGGGGAGGCTCTGACATCAGTGTAATGCCAGCAGCCATGTTGGCTGCTGGCATTACACTGATTGGCTGGCCAGAACCCGTGATCGGGTGCTGTATAGCACCTCACCAGCGAGTTCGGCTCAGTCTTAGCCAGGGAGAGATGAGGATAGGAAGGGAAAGTCAGTGTAGGGAGAAGAAAAGCGCGTTTGTAAAAAAAAAAAAGACCCAAAGGTCCTTTTTAGAACTACTGTGTGTGGGGGCAGCAGTTTATTTTGTTTGGGGGGGCAGAGATATAAAAAAAAAAACTTCACATATTCTGTTCACTGTGCCTAGCCGCAGATTAGCAGCACATTCTGTTTAGTGTGCAAAGTTGCAGATTAGAGCACATTCTGTTCAGTGTGCAAAGTTGCAGATTAGCAGCACATTCTTTTTAGTGTGCAAAGTTGCAGATTAGAGCACATTCTGTTCAGTGTGCAAAGTTGCAGATTAGCAGCACATTCTGTTTACTGTGCAAAGTTTCAGATTAGGAGAACATTCTGTTAAGTGTTCAAACTGTAAAATATCAAAGTCACATATTACATTCACTGTGCGTAGCCGCAGTTAAGAAGCAAATTCTGTTTACTGTGCAAAGTTTCAGAATAGGAGAACATTCTGTTAAGTGTTCAAACTGTAAAATATCAAAGTCACATATTCCATTCACTGTGCGTAGCCGCAGTTAAGAAGCAAATTCTGTTTACTGTGCAAAGTTTCAGAATAGGAGAACATTCTGTTAAGTGTTCAAACTGTAAAATATCAAAGTCACATATTCCATTCACTGTGCGTAGCCGCAGTTAAGAAGCAAATTCTGTTTACTGTGCAAAGTTTCAGAATAGGAGAACATTCTGTTAAGTGTTCAAACTGTAAAATATCAAAGTCACATATTCCATTCACTGTGCGTAGCCGCAGTTAAGAAGCACATTCTGTTTACTGTGCAAAGTTTCAGAATAGGAGAACATTCTGTTAAGTGTTCAAACTGTAAAATATCAAAGTCACATATTCCATTCACTGTGCGTAGCCGCAGTTAAGAAGCAAATTCTGTTTACTGTGCAAAGTTTCAGAATAGGAGAACATTCTGTTAAGTGTTCAAACTGTAAAATATCAAAGTCACATATTCCATTCACTGTGCGTAGCCGCAGTTAAGAAGCAAATTCTGTTTACTGTGCAAAGTTTCAGAATAGGAGAACATTCTGTTAAGTGTTCAAACTGTAAAATATCAAAGTCACATATTCCATTCACAGTGCGTAGCCGCAGTTAAGAAGCAAATTCTGTTTACTGTGCAAAGTTTCAGAATAGGTGTTCAAACTGTAAAATATCAAAGTCACATATTCCATTCACTGTGCGTAGCCGCAGTTAAGAAGCAAATTCTGTTTACTGTGCAAAGTTTCAGAATAGGAGAACATTCTGTTAAGTGTTCAAACTGTAAAATATCAACGTCACATATTCCATTCACTGTGCGTAGCCACAGTTAAGAAGCACATTCTGTTTACTGTGCAAAGTTTCAGAATAGGAGAACATTCTGTTAAGTGTTCAAACTGTAAAATATCAAAGTCACATATTCCATTCACTGTGCGTAGCCGCAGTTAAGAAGCAAATTCTGTTTACTGTGCAAAGTTTCAGAATAGGAGAACATTCTGTTAAGTGTTCAAACTGTAAAATATCAAAGTCACATATTCCATTCACTGTGCGTAGCTGCAGTTAAGAAGCAAATTCTGTTTACTGTGCAAACTTTCAGAATAGGAGAACATTCTGTTAAGTGTTCAAACTGTAAAATATCAAAGTCACATATTCCATTCACTGTGCGTAGCCGCAGTTAAGAAGCAAATTCTGTTTACTGTGCAAACTTTCAGAATAGGAGAACATTCTGTTAAGTTTTCAAACTGTAAAATATCAAAGTCACATATTCCATTCACTGTGCGTAGCCGCAGTTAAGAAGCAAATTCTGTTTACTGTGCAAAGTTTCAGAATAGGAGAACATTCTGTTAAGTGTTCAAACTGTAAAATATCAAAGTCACATATTCCATTCACTGTGCGTAGCCGCAGTTAAGAAGCAAATTCTGTTTACTGTGCAAAGTTTCAGAATAGGAGAACATTCTGTTAAGTGTTCAAACTGTAAAATATCAAAGTCACATATTCCATTCACTGTGCGTAGCCGCAGTTAAGAAGCAAATTCTGTTTACTGTGCAAAGTTTCAGAATAGGAGAACATTCTGTTAAGTGTTCAAACTGTAAAATATCAAAGTCACATATTCCATTCACTGTGCGTAGCCGCAGTTAAGAAGCACATTCTGTTTACTGTGCAAAGTTTCAGAATAGGAGAACATTCTGTTAAGTGTTCAAACTGTAAAATATCAAAGTCACATATTCCATTCACTGTGCGTAGCCGCAGTTAAGAAGCAAATTCTGTTTACTGTGCAAAGTTTCAGAATAGGAGAACATTCTGTTAAGTGTTCAAACTGTAAAATATCAAAGTCACATATTCCATTCACTGTGCGTAGCCGCAGTTAAGAAGCACATTCTGTTCACTGTGCAAAGTTTCAGAATAGGAGAACATTCTGTTAAGTGTTCAAACTGTAAAATATCAAAGTCACATATTCCATTCACTGTGCGTAGCCGCAGTTAAGAAGCACATTCTGTTTACTGTGCAAAGTTTCAGAATAGGAGAACATTCTGTTAAGTGTTCAAACTGTAAAATATCAAAGTCACATATTCCATTCACTGTGCGTAGCCGCAGTTAAGAAGCAAATTCTGTTTACTGTGCAAAGTTTCAGAATAGGAGAACATTCTGTTAAGTGTTCAAACTGTAAAATATCAAAGTCACATATTCCATTCACAGTGCGTAGCCGCAGTTAAGAAGCAAATTCTGTTTACTGTGCAAAGTTTCAGAATAGGTGTTCAAACTGTAAAATATCAAAGTCACATATTCCATTCACTGTGCGTAGCCGCAGTTAAGAAGCAAATTCTGTTTACTGTGCAAAGTTTCAGAATAGGAGAACATTCTGTTAAGTGTTCAAACTGTAAAATATCAACGTCACATATTCCATTCACTGTGCGTAGCCACAGTTAAGAAGCACATTCTGTTTACTGTGCAAAGTTTCAGAATAGGAGAACATTCTGTTAAGTGTTCAAACTGTAAAATATCAAAGTCACATATTCCATTCACTGTGCGTAGCCGCAGTTAAGAAGCAAATTCTGTTTACTGTGCAAAGTTTCAGAATAGGAGAACATTCTGTTAAGTGTTCAAACTGTAAAATATCAAAGTCACATATTCCATTCACTGTGCGTAGCTGCAGTTAAGAAGCAAATTCTGTTTACTGTGCAAACTTTCAGAATAGGAGAACATTCTGTTAAGTGTTCAAACTGTAAAATATCAAAGTCACATATTCCATTCACTGTGCGTAGCCGCAGTTAAGAAGCAAATTCTGTTTACTGTGCAAACTTTCAGAATAGGAGAACATTCTGTTAAGTTTTCAAACTGTAAAATATCAAAGTCACATATTCCATTCACTGTGCGTAGCCGCAGTTAAGAAGCAAATTCTGTTTACTGTGCAAAGTTTCAGAATAGGAGAACATTCTGTTAAGTGTTCAAACTGTAAAATATCAAAGTCACATATTCCATTCACTGTGCGTAGCCGCAGTTAAGAAGCAAATTCTGTTTACTGTGCAAAGTTTCAGAATAGGAGAACATTCTGTTAAGTGTTCAAACTGTAAAATATCAAAGTCACATATTCCATTCACTGTGCGTAGCCGCAGTTAAGAAGCAAATTCTGTTTACTGTGCAAAGTTTCAGAATAGGAGAACATTCTGTTAAGTGTTCAAACTGTAAAATATCAAAGTCACATATTCCATTCACTGTGCGTAGCCGCAGTTAAGAAGCACATTCTGTTTACTGTGCAAAGTTTCAGAATAGGAGAACATTCTGTTAAGTGTTCAAACTGTAAAATTTCAAAGTCACATATTCCATTCACTGTGCGTAGCCGCAGTTAAGAAGCAAATTCTGTTTACTGTGCAAAGTTTCAGAATAGGAGAACATTCTGTTAAGTGTTCAAACTGTAAAATATCAAAGTCACATATTCCATTCACTGTGCGTAGCCGCAGTTAAGAAGCACATTCTGTTTACTGTGCAAAGTTGCAGATTTGCAGCACATATTCCGTGTAATATGAAGAAGGCGGGTAAAAAGGGACGGGGAAGTGGACGTGATCCTGATAGTTCAGGGCGCGGGTCAGGACGCGTAGAAACTGTGCTTGGTGCCAGAGCACAAGACAGAAAGACATCCACCATACCTAGCTTCATGTCTCAGTTTACAGGGCGTTGCAGGACATCACTCTCGAGGTCCGACCACTGCGAACAGGTGGTCGGTTGGATGTCAGCTGATACTGCTTCCAGTCGGTTAAGCACCACCCTGTCTTCCACCAAGTCCACTCTCAGTAGCCAAGAGTCTGGTCAACATAATCCTCATCCTGATCATCCTTCCTCCCACCATAGAGGGTCTGGCCAAAGAAGTGATCCCACACTGGGATATAGTGAGGAGCTCGTCTCATCACCAATCCTTCATTTGAACCTCTCTCCAAGCACGCTTGCAGAGGAACATGAAATCTTGTGCCCTGATTCACAACCTCTAGAGGGTACCCAATCACAAGAAGATGACAGAGGGGAACGGCATTTAAGGTCAAAGGAAGTGGATGATGATGATGATGAGACACAGTTGCCATCAAATCAACCACTTTTACTGTCTCAAGACCTTGATGAGGAGGATGATATACAGTTGTCAATGACTGAGTATGTGGTGGGATCAAGACATGAGGAGGATGATCAGAGTGAGGAAGTGGAGGAGGACTTCGTGGACGATGAGGTGACTGACCCCACCTGGGAAGGTGTAGAGCCGAGCGATGACAGCAGTCCTGAGGGTGAGCCATCTGCAGCACCGCAACAGGCTGGAAGAGGCAGTGGTGTGGCTACAGAAAGAAGGCGGACCGCACCAAACCGGCCCGCAAATGTTCCACGGAGCACCCCCTTGCGTAAATCACCCTTGCCAAGGGCTAGGTGTTCTGCGGTATGGCGTTTTTTTAAGGAAAGTGCGGACGACAAAAGAATTGTAGTTTGCAACCTGTGCAACACCAGAATGAGCCGAGGCATGAACACTAGAAACCTCACCACCACCAGCATGATCCGACACATGGCATCCAAGCACCGTAATAAGTGGGAAGAACGCCCGGATCGCCAATCTGTGTCTGCAGGCCACACCACTGCCTCCTCTTCCCCTGTTTTCGGTGCCGGCCAATCGCCTGTCGAAGGCGCAGGTCCGCATACCTCCCGCCCTGCACCTGTACCATCTGAAGCACCATCAGCGAACACATCCACTTCCCTGTCCCAGCACAGCGTCCAAATGTCGTTACCCCAGGCATTTGAGCGCAAGCGAAAATACCCAGCCACCCACCCACAGGCCATAGCACTAACCTCACACCTTTCCAAATTACTGGCCATCGAAATGCTGCCATTTAGGCTTGTGGAGACTGAGTCCTTCCGCAGCCTGATGGCAGCAGCTGTCCCTCGGTACGCAGTCCCCAGCCGCCACTACTTTTCCTGGTGTGCCATCCCCGCCTTACACCACCATGTGTCCCGTAACATCACCCGTGCCCTGACCAACGCAGTTACTGGGAAGGTCCACTTAACGACTGACACATGGACAAGTGCTTGTGGCCAGGGACGCTACATTTCCCTGACGGCACACTGGGTGAATGTCCTGGAGGATGGGAGCGACTCGGACCCTGGGATGGCACAGGTGCTACCCACGCCGAGGATTGCGGGCCCTACCTCCATCAGGGTTTCCGCCAGCACCTACGTTATTGGCTCCTCCTCCTCCGTTTCCACCTCCGAATTCTCTGCGCGCAGCGCCACTCACCCATCAGCCGGTAGCTGGAAGCAGTGTAGCACTGCAGTGGGGAAGCGTCAACAGGCCGTGCTGAAGCTGATCTGCCTTGGGGACAAACAGCACACGGCCTCAGAGCTGTTGCAGGGGATTAGTCACCAGACCGAGCAATGGCTCTCGCCACTCAACCTGCAACCAGGCATGGTTGTGTGTGATAATGGGCGTAACTTGGTGGCGGCTTTGGAGCTCCGCAAGCTCACACACGTACCATGCCTAGCGCATGTATTTAATTTAGTGGTTCAGCGATTTCTAAAAACCTACCCCAATTTGCATGATCTCTTGACCAAGGTGCGCCGCGTGTGTGCACATTTCCGTAAGTCATCAACAGCTTCAGCCGGCCTGTTGAAGCTGCAGCAGCACTTACAATTGCCAGCTCACCGGCTGCTGTGTGACATGAGCACGCGCTGGAACTCCACCTTCCACATGTTGGCCCGGCTTTGTGAGCAGCAGAGGGCAGTAGTGGAGTACCAGCTGTTACACGGTCGTCGCCTCTCCGTTCAACTTCCTGTAATCAGAAGTGAGGAGTGGGAATGGATGTCAGACCTCTGTGAGGTTTTACGCAATTTTGAGGAATCGACACAGATGGTGAGCGGCGATAACGCTATTATCAGTGTAACCATCCCACTTCTGTGTCTACTGAAACGCTCGCTGCTCACAATTAAAACTGACGCTTTGCATGTGGAAGAGGTGGAAATGCGGGAGGAAGAGCTTACACAAAGTGATAGCCAGAGCACCCTCACTTCGTCTTCTCAGCGACAATTGGAGGAGGCGGAGGAGGAGGAGGAGGAGGAAGACACGGTTGCCTCCGCTACAGAGGGTAGCCATGGAACTTTAGTTCCATCTCTTCAGCGTGGGTGGGCAGAAGAGGAGGAAGAGGATGAGGAGATTGAGAGTCATCCTCCTGGTGAGGACAGCGAAATCTTGCCTGTTGGTACTCTGGCACACATGGCTGACTTTATGTTAGGCTGCCTTTCCCGTGACCCACGCGTTATACGCATTTTAGACAACACGGATTACTGGGTGTTCACCCTTCTGGACCCCCGCTAGAAAGAGAATTTCTCATCTCTCATTCCTCCGGTGGAGAGGACAAGCAAAATGGTGCAATACCAGAAGGTTCCTGTCGAAAAATTGCTCCAAAATTTTCCATCTGACAACACTGGCGGCAGAGTACTTGCTACCTTGGCCAACCGAGAAGGGGAGAAAAGGGGAGCACACAGCAGTTTCGACAAAGGCAGGGCAACACTCTCCAAGGCGTGGGACACCTTCATGACAACCCGCCAGCACCCTCACCCTGATGCGCAGCCTAGTGTCACAAGGAGGGAAAAGTTTTGGAAGATGGTGAAGGAGTACATAGCAGACCGTGTCAGCGTCCTCAATGATCCCTCTGTGCCTTACAACTACTGGGTGTCCAAGCTGGACACGTGGTATGAACTGGCACTCTACGCCTTGGAGGTGCTGGCCTGCCCTGCCGCCAGCGTTCTGTCTGAGCGGGTATTTAGTGCTGCTGGTGGCATCATAACAGATAAGCGTATCCGCCTTTCCACCGAAAATGCTGATAGGTTGACACTTATAAAAATGAACAAGGCCTGGATTTCCCCTGACTTCTCCACTCCACTGGAGGAAAGCCCCGGGGGAACATAAAGTCACTTTATATATGTTATTTACAATGATGGGAATACTCTGTATTCCCATTCACCCCTTCCACCCAAAAAATGGGTATATGGTTGACTCTCTTCCATATACCCTGGGATATAATTTTTATATAGGGCCAGCTCACCAGCGGGCCCTGTGATATAATTTTTATATAGGGCCAGCTCACCAGCGGGCGCTGTTTGACAATTTTTGTATAGGTCAGCTCACCAGCTGGCCTTCTCATATAATGTTTTATTGGGTCAGCTCTCTAGCGGGCCCTCTCATATAATGTTTTATAGCGTCAGCTCACTAGCGGGCCTTCGCATATAATGTTTAGGATGGTCAGCTCCGCAGCAGACCCTCACCCATAATGTTTTAGATGGTCGGCTCAGCGCACGTTTCCCTCTTAATCATGGCCCCAGTTCAGAAAAATCAAGGAAATTTTTGGGAGAATTTGCCTTTGCGCACGTTTCCCTCTTAATCATGGCCTCAGTTCAGAAAAATCAAGGAAATTTTTGGGAGAATTTGCCTCTGCGCACGTTTCCCTCTTAATCATGGCCTCAGTTCCGAAAAATCGATGAAATTTTTTGCAGAATTTGCAGATGATATACAAGTAAATATACAGCAAATACTGTTTGGTAACAATTTTTCGCCTAAAGTCGTTTTTATCTTCCTTTTTGTGTGTTTTACGGTCAGTCTGTAAAAATGGCGTACTACGGGTGAAAGATCGTTCCCAGCAGCGATGTTGGAGTCCAAGATGCATCCAGACATCCTCCCTATGCTGTCCCTGAACCATTTCTGTGGTGTTTCCATCATTTTCTGCCCTTTTCCTATGGACCAGGCACCCTCCCCTCATCAGAGCAGGGGGTGCCTGGTGTAATGCTCGAGTCCTCCCATTGACTTCAATGGGGCTCGGGTGCTCGGCCGAGCACTCGAGCCTCCGGGGGTGCTCGGTCAGAGCACCCGAACACCCGAGCATTGGGGTGCTCGCTCATCACTATTTATAACCACTTCTCTAGAAAGTTACCAGACTACCTGAGCAGTATGCTTACTCAAGCTTTCCATACTAATTATATCTTCCACTCCACTGCTAACAACTCACTGAATATCCTATACAATAAGAAGCCGGACAGTCTGCTTTGAATAAACCAATCTGCCCGGAATAACCTACCCAAAAAAATCAGATCTTCTCTAGTAAAAAAATCCTTTGAAATAACTGCTTCTTTGTTACCCTAAAATAATATGTAACTGTCTATAACTTGTTAAAATTGTACCTCTATTTTGGGTAAATATGTAACTATTAGTGATGAGCGAGCACCCCAATGCTCGGGTGTTCGGGTGCTCTGACCAAGCGCCCCCGGAGGCTCGAGTGCTCGGCAGAGCACCCGAGCCCCATTGAAGTCAATGGGAGGACTCGAGCATTACACCAGGCACCCCCTGCTCTGATGAGGGGAGGGTGCCTGGTCCATAGGAAAAGGGCAGAAAATGATGGAAACACCACAGAAATGGTTCAGGGACAGCATAGGGAGGATGTCTGGATGCATCTTGGACTCCAACGTCGCTGCTGGGAACGATCTTTCGTCCGTAGTACGCCATTTTTACAGACTGACCGTAAAACACACAAAAAGGCAGATAAAAACGACTTTAGGCGAAAAATTGTTACCAAACAGTATTTGCTGTATATTTACTTGTATATCATCTGCAAATTGTGCAAAAAATTTCATCGATTTTTCGGAACTGAGGCCATGATTAAGAGGGAAACGTGCACAGAGGCAAATTCTCCCAAAAATGTCCTTGATTTTTCTGAACTGAGGCCATGATTAAGAGGGAAACGTGCGCAAAGGCAAATTCTCCTAAAAATTTCCTTGATTTTTCTGAACTGGGGCCATGATTAAGAGGGAAACGTGCGCTGAGCCGACCATCTAAAACATTATGGGTGAGGGTCTGCTGCGGAGCTGACCATCCTAAACATTATATGCGAAGGCCCGCTAATGAGCTGACGCTATAAAACATTATATGAGAGGGCCCGCTAGAGAGCTGACCCAATAAAACATTATATGAGAAGGCCCGCTGGTGAGCTGACCTATACAAAAATTGTCAAACTGCGCCCGCTGGTGAGCTGGCCCTATATAAAAATTATATCACAGGGCCCGCTGGTGAGCTGGCCCTATATAAAAATTATATCACTGGGCCCGCTGGTGAGCTGGCCCTATATAAAAATTATATCACTGGGCATATGGAAGAGAGTCAACCATATACCCGTTTTTTGGGTGGAAGGGGTGAATGGGAATACAGAGTATTCCCATCATTGTAAATAACATATATAAAGTGAGTTTATGTTCCCCCGGGGCTTTCCTCCAGTGGAGTGGAGAAGTCAGGGGAAATCCAGGCCTTGTTCATTTTTATAAGTGTCAACCTATCAGCATTTTCGGTGGAAAGGCGGATACGCTTATCTGTTATGATGCCACCAGCAGCACTAAATACCCGCTCAGACAGAACGCTGGCGGCAGGGCAGGCCAGCACCTCCAAGGCGTAGAGTGCCAGTTCATACCACGTGTCCAGCTTGGACACCCAGTAGTTGTAAGGCACAGAGGGATCATTGAGGACGCTGACACGGTCTGCTACGTACTCCTTCACCATCTTCCAAAACTTTTCCCTCCTTGTGACACTAGGCTGCGCATCAGGGTGAGGGTGCTGGCGGGGTGTCATGAAGGTGTCCCACGCCTTGGAGAGTGTTGCCCTGCCTTTGTCGGAACTGCTGTGTGCTCCCCTTTTCTCCCCTTCTCGGTTGGCCAAGGTAGCACGTACTCTGCCGCCAGCGTTGTCAGATGGAAAATTTTGGAGCAATTTTTCAACAAGAACCTTCTGGTATTGCACCATTTTGCTTGTCCTCTCCACCGGAGGAATGAGAGATGAGAAATTCTCTTTGTAGCGGGGGTCCAGAAGGGTGAACACCCAGTAATCCGTGTTGTCTAAAATGCGTATAACGCGTGGGTCACGGGAAAGGCAGCATAACATAAAGTCAGCCATGTGTGCCAGAGTACCAACAGGCAAGATTTCGCTGTCCTCACCAGGAGGATGACTCTCAATCTCCTCATCCTCTTCCTCCTCTTCTGCCCACCCACGCTGAAGAGATGGAACTAAAGTTCCATGGCTACCCTCTGTAGCGGAGGCAACCGTGTCTTCCTCCTCCTCCTCCTCCTCCTCCTCCGCCTCCTCCAATTGTCGCTGAGAAGACGAAGTGAGGGTGCTCTGGCTATCACCTTGTGTAAGCTCTTCCTCCCGCATTTCCACCTCTTCCACATGCAAAGCGTCAGTTTTAATTGTGAGCAGCGAGCGTTTCAGTAGACACAGAAGTGGGATGGTTACACTGATAATAGCGTTATCGCCGCTCACCATCTGTGTCGATTCCTCAAAATTGCGTAAAACCTCACAGAGGTCTGACATACATTCCCACTCCTCACTTCTGATTACAGGAAGTTGAACGGAGAGGCAACGACCGTGTAACAGCTGGTACTCCACTACTGCCCTCTGCTGCTCACAAAGCCGGGCCAACATGTGGAAGGTGGAGTTCCAGCGCGTGCTCACGTCACACAGCAGCCGGTGAGCTGGCAATTGTAAGCGCTGCTGCAGCTTCAACAGGCCGGCTGAAGCTGTTGATGACTTACGGAAATGTTCACACACGCGGCGCACCTTGGTCAAGAGATCATGCAAATTGGGGTAGGTTTTTAGAAATCGCTGAACCACTAAATTAAATACATGCGCTAGGCATGGTACGTGTGTGAGCTTGCCGAGCTCCAAAGCCGCCACCAAGTTACGCCCATTATCACACACAACCATGCCTGGTTGCAGGCTGAGTGGCGAGAGCCACTGCTCGGTCTGGTGACTAATTCCCTGCAACAGCTATAAGGCCGTGTGCTGTTTGTCCCCAAGGCAGATCAGCTTCAGCACGGCCTGTTGACGCTTCCCCACTGCAGTGCTACACTGCTTCCAGCTACCGGCTGATGGGTGAGTTGCGCTGCGCGCAGAGAATTCGGAGGTGGGAACGGAGGAGGAGGAGGAGGAGCCAATAACGTAGGTGCTGGCGGAAACCCTGATGGAGGTAGGGCCCGCAATCCTCGGCGTGGGTAGCACCTGTGCCATCCCAGGGTCCGAGTCGCTCCCAGCCTCCACGACATTCACCCAGTGTGCCGTCAGGGAAATGTAGCGTCCCTGGCCACAAGCACTTGTCCATGTGTCAGTCGTTAAGTGGACCTTCCCAGTAACTGCGTTGGTCAGGGCACGGGTGATGTTACGGGACACATGGTGGTGTAAGGCGGGGACGGCACACCGGGAAAAGTAGTGGCGGCTGGGGACTGCGTACCGAGGGACAGCTGCTGCCATCAGGCTGCGGAAGGACTCAGTCTCCACAAGCCTAAATGGCAGCATTTCGATGGCCAGTAATTTGGAAAGGTGTGAGGTTAGTGCTATGGCCTGTGGGTGGGTGGCTGGGTATTTTCGCTTGCGCTCAAATGCCTGGGGTAACGACATTTGGACGCTGCGCTGGGACAGGGAAGTGGATGTGGTCGCTGATGGTGCTTCAGATGGTACAGGTGCAGGGCGGGAGGTATGCGGGCCTGCGCCTTCGACAGGCGATTGGCCGGCACCGAAAACAGGGGAAGAGGAGGCAGTGGTGTGGCCTGCAGACACAGATTGGCGATCCGGGCGTTCCTCCCACTTATTACGGTGCTTGGATGCCATGTGTCGGATCATGCTGGTGGTGGTGAGGTTTCTAGTGTTCATGCCTCGGCTCATTCTGGTGTTGCACAGGTTGCAAACTACAATTCTTTTCTCGTCCGCACTTTCCTTAAAAAAACGCGATACCGCGGAACACCTACCCCTTGGCAAGGGAGATTTACGCAAGGGGGTGCTCCGTGGAACATTTGCGGGCCGGTTTGGTGCGGTCCGTCTTCTTTCTGTAGCCACACCACTGCCTCTTTCAGCCTGTTGCGGTGCTGCAGATGGCTCACCCTCAGGACTGCTGTCATCGCTCGGCTCTACACCTTCCCAGGTGGGGTCAGTCACCTCATCGTCCACCAAGTCCTCCTCCACTTCCTCACTCTGATCATCCTCCTCATGTCTTGATCCCACCACATACTCAGTAATTGACAACTGTATATCATCCTCCTCATCAAGGTCTTGAGACAGTAATAGTGGTTGATTTAATAGCAACTGTGTCTCATCATCATCATCCACTTCCTTTGACCTTAAATGCCGTTCCCCTCTGTCATCTTCTTGTGATTGGGTACCCTCTAGAGGTTGTGAATCAGGGCACAAGATGTCATGTTCCTCTGCAAGCGTGCTTGGAGAGAGGTTCAAATGAAGGATTGGTGATGAGACGAGCTCCACACTATATCCCAGTGTGGGATCACTTCTTTGACCAGATCCTCTATGGTGGGAGGAAGGATGATCAGAGTGAGGATTATGTTGACCAGACTCTTGGCTACTGAGAGTGGAGTTGGTGGAAGACAGGGTGGTGCTTAACCGACTGGAAGCAGTATCAGCTGACATCCAACCGACCACCTGTTCGCAGTGGTCGGACCTCGAGAGTGATGTCCTGCGATGCCCTGTAAACTGAGACATGAAGCTAGGTATGGTGGATGTCTTTCTGTCTTGTGCTCTGGCATGAGGCGCAGTTTCTACGCGTCCTGACCCGCGCCCTGAACTATCAGGATCACGTCCACTTCCCCGTCCCTTTTTACCCGCCTTCTTCATATTACACGGAATATGTGCTGCAAATCTGCAACTTTGCACAGTAAACAGAATGTGCTTCTTAACTGCGGCTACGCACAGTGAATGGAATATGTGACTTTGATATTTTACAGTTTGAACACTTAACAGAATGTTCTCCTATTCTGAAACTTTGCACAGTAAACAGAATTTGCTTCTTAACTGCGGCTACGCACAGTGAATGGAATATGTGACTTTGATATTTTACAGTTTGAACACTTAACAGAATGTTTTCCTATTCTGCAACTTTGCACAGTAAACAGAATGTGCTTCTTAACTGCGGCTACGCACAGTGAATGGAATATGTGACTTTGATATTTTACAGTTTGAACACTTAACAGAATGTTTTCCTATTCTGAAACTTTGCACAGTAAACAGAATGTGCTTCTTAACTGCGGCTACGCACAGTGAATGGAATATGTGACTTTGATATTTTACAGTTTGAACACTTAACAGAATGTTTTCCTATTCTGAAACTTTGCACAGTAAACAGAATTTGCTTCTTAACTGCGGCTACGCACAGTGAATGGAATATGTGACTTTGATATTTTACAGTTTGAACACTTAACAGAATGTTTTCCTATTCTGAAACTTTGCACAGTAAACAGAATTTGCTTCTTAACTGCGGCTACGCACAGTGAATGGAATATGTGACTTTGATATTTTACAGTTTGAACACTTAACAGAATGTTTTCCTATTCTGAAACTTTGCACAGTAAACAGAATGTGCTTTTTAACTGCGGCTACGCACAGTGAATGTAATATGTGACTTTGATATTTTACAGTTTGAACACTTAACAGAATGTTTTCCTATTCTGAAACTTTGCACAGTAAACAGAATTTGCTTCTTAACTGCGGCTACGCACAGTGAATGGAATATGTGACTTTGATATTTTACAGTTTGAACACTTAACAGAATGTTTTCCTATTCTGAAACTTTGCACAGTAAACAGAATGTGCTTCTTAACTGCGGCTACGCACAGTGAATGGAATATGTGACTTTGATATTTTACAGTTTGAACACTTAACAGAATGTTCTCCTATTCTGAAACTTTGCACAGTAAACAGAATTTGCTTCTTAACTGCGGCTACGCACAGTGAATGGAATATGTGACTTTGATATTTTACAGTTTGAACACTTAACAGAATGTTCTCCTATTCTGAAACTTTGCACAGTAAACAGAATGTGCTTCTTAACTGCGGCTACGCACAGTGAATGGAATATGTGACTTTGATATTTTACAGTTTGAACACTTAACAGAATGTTCTCCTATTCTGAAACTTTGCACAGTAAACAGAATGTGCTGCTAATCTGCAACTTTGCACACTAAACAGAATGTGCTCTAATCTGCGGCTAGGCAAAGTGAACAGAATATATGAAGATTTTTTTTTTTATATATCTGCCCCCCCACACAAAATAAACTGCTGCCCCCACACACAGTAGTCCTAAAAAGGACTTTTGGGTCTTTTTTTTTAACAAACTCGCTTTTCTTCTCCCTACACTGACTTTCCCTTCCTATCCTCATCTCTCCCTGGCCAAGACTGAGCCGAACTCGCTGGTCAGGTGCTATACAGCACCCGATCACGGGTTCTGGCCAGCCAATCAGTGTAATGCCAGCAGCCAACATGGCTGCTGGCATTACACTGATGTCAGAGCCTCCTTGCACGTTTATTGGCTGCGCAGCAGCCGCGAAACGTGCGGGGAGGAGACCCGAACATGGCGGGCGAGCACATGCGGTACTCGTACGAGTACCGCCATGTGCCGAGCAGAGCGATGCTCGAGCCGAACCGAGCTTCGGCCGAGCATGCTCGCTCAACACTAGTAACTATATATATGCAGTGTGTTTGTGTGTTAATGCAGACGTGTTTTGTTTTTTAGGTATATCATAATATAATCAGTGTTGATTATCAGTATAATCAATGCTAATGCAAACAGTTTTCTGAACAAGTATACATTTTTAAAATTCCTAACAATTTTAACATGTGCATCTCTTTAACAAAAACCTCATTAAACATTAACTTTTACTTTATTTTGCTCACTGATATCTTTTCTTGTGAAGTGTGAAAATGTTGGGACTAATCTATTAATGAAAGAAAAGCAATAATATTTTATTAATTCTGGCTGAACACACACACGGCTTAATATATTTGATAATATAATTCTATTACATCTTATGTAAATTTGATGGAACTTTTCCTATTGAAATTACTTGCAAGTTATGAAATTATAAAGCAAATAGGCCCTGAAGTTGGGTGTAATTGACAATATGAAACATTTTATTGCATTGAGTAGTACTATGCTGTCACTAAAACCAGTTGATATAAAGCTTTACTTCTAAAACATCAACTATTTAATAAAAGTAATAACAATGAATGTTAAAGGGACATATCATCTAAAAACAACTATGGCAATAGAAGGAGCTAACACTGTTCTTATCTTGTCTTCAAGTGCTGTAAACATTGGAAATGATGAGCAGTAACAGAATGGTTCAAATACGTGACTTTTGAACATTCCCAACACTTTTCCAAATCATATGACTCCTTCCTCAGATGTCCTTATCAGATACCAATATCCTCCTTCTTCCAACACTCTATGAGCAGTGGAACTCATATGGAATGCACACATTGAACAGATAGTCAAGTTCATGCCCAGAGATTAGAATCAGTGCACATACAGAAGCAACTAGCACACAGAGTGGACGCCGAATGTAGTAAGTAACCACATTGGTTCTGTGCTAATTATATAGCACCTGTTGATAATGTAAAATGAAAGAGACATCATGTGAGCTGGATCCAATTGTTCCCAGTAAAAAAAAAAAAAAAAAAAAAAAAAAAAACTTGTAATGTGAAAAATAAATAAAAAGAAAACCCATGTCCAACTAAGAAGTGCCCCATACATTTGCCAGAACTGTATGCTGCCAGTGGCGGAGGCAGCAAGTGAGCAGAGCAACATCCCCCCTTAGATACCTCTTGTGACATTGCCCAAGCCATTCTGAGAAAAATTTGGGACAGATATTGGGATGGATACTGGCCATAAAAAACCCAGTCTCTGTTCAAATTTTCCTTAGAATGGCTCTGGGTGAAAGCTCTTGCTGTGTTCCCACAAGAAATCCCACGAAAACCACTTCATTGCGTGAAAATCCCGCTTTAAAACAAGCAATTAAAATTGTCACATTTTTTGCCCATCTGCCAAAATTTTTTCAATGGCTAGAAAGTTTTCACCCATTAATTTACATGTTTTTCACCTTTTCGCTATAAAAACATGGTGTATTCCAAGAAGTTTTACACAATAGGAGCAGCTACAAAGAGAGATACACATGTTGTGCTGTTCTGCTGTGTATTTATAGCACAGTTGAGGCAGGAGAGGCTTATAGTGACTGCTATCACTATGAGTAGGTTTAAAAATAATAAAAGGAGGACTTGGAAGGATCCTTATGTGTCCACTGAGTCTGAGGAGGAGGAGGAAGTGAGCAATACAGAACCTATGCTATCCAGTCCCCCTAAATCACCCCTAGGGTCTTGGGGAATTGAATGGGAAGGGAGCAAGAAAAGGTTAGTAGTGAGAGCAGGACAGATCAGCTGCCTGTGCCTGCTGCCAGACGTGCTGCCTCTGGTTCTGCTAGTGCTGTACCTGCTGTCAGATGTGCTACCCCTGCTACTGCTACCACCTTTGCTGTTCCTGCTGTCAGATGTGCTGCCCCTGCTACCGCTAGTGCTGTGCCTGCTATCAGATGTGCTGCCCCTGCTGCCACCAGTGCTGTGCCTGCTGTCAGTGCTGAACCTGACCTGCTGTCACCAGTGCTGTACCTGGTGTCAGATGCTCTGCCCCTGCTTCAACCAGTGCTGTGCCTGCTGTCAGTGCTGAAGCTGCTGCCACCAATGCTGAACCTGATGCTAGTGTGTCTTGTAATACTCAGGATGGGGGAAGGAGAAGATGATGTCAAGTGTGACAGCAGGGGACCCTAAGTCACACCTGCCATCCCCAAGCAGTACCTCCATTGCTAGTGCTACTACTATTAAGGTCCAGCAGTCTGTTAGTGTAGGAGTGATGGAAGGGCAATCAATATCCTCATATTAATAGTGACTGAGAGGAGGAAGACTATGCAGCTGAACTTGATGTGGTTGGTGTTAGTAGTAAAAGTAATGGTGAAGCAGCCGGTTGGACTAGTGTTAGGAGAGTGGAAGCATTTGAGAGCATCCAGACTAGCAGTCAAGGGAGCCCACACTATTCCTATGGCCCTGGGAGTCCTCTTCCCTTCACTACAGTGTCCAAGTGGAATATGATCCTGAAGAGGCCAGAACTGTTGGGAGATAGCAGGTGTAGAAATAATATCACCAAGAACACCAGGAGCACAGATCAGCTGCCTGTGCCTGCTGCTAGTGCTTCCAGTCTGCCTTCTTCATGTCATCAAGAAATGTCAAATGTGACATTAGGGGACCCTCTGTCACATTGCTCATCACCTCCTCCAACCAGCACGTAATAGAGCAGCACGTACGGACTAGTGGTAGTGGCGATGATGATGGTGGAGAAGCTGGGGTGTGAGAGACATTTATGACCTTTTTAGCAGAAACTGAGAAGGAATGGGAGACAGGAATGAGGATGGACATCACCACCACCACTATCAGTGAGCTTTTGGAATTTGCAACTGTTCTAATTCCTGATGCTGCTGAGTTTCAAGGGCAGCAGGACACTGAGGAGCAAGATAATGTGCCATGGACCACTGTAGATACAGTGGGAATTGGGTCAACAAATGATGTAGGACTAGGACAGGTTCCACTTGCCAGCAGCAGCAATACTTCTGGATCTAGTTGCAATGCTGATTCTGAGGCAGTAGCAACAACAGCAGCAACATCATCTGCTGCCTCAGACAGTGAAGGTGAATGTGAAGGACAAGAAGAAAGAGGCCATTCTTCTCCATCGATTCCCTATCCCTCGAAATCATGGGTGTGGCGCTATTTTTCTCTTGGGGCAGGGACAGTGCAGTCATCACCAATGGCACTGTGCACAATTTGATGAGGAAAGGAGGGAACACACCTTGACACAACCGCCCTGATAACACACATGAACCACAGACACCATGACATTTATGTAAAACATGTTAAAGGCAAACACCCACCACAGAAATCAAGCACCACTGTTGCTATACCCCCTGACTCTCCAGAAAGGCAACAAGAGGTGAGACAGAGATCAAAGAGGAGGAAGAATAGAAAAACCCAGAAAGAGACTGTAAGTTCCATGACGAGTGAAACAACTAGCTTGCCATCAACTTCTTCCTCTAGGGTAACTACATCTTCTGCCAATCCACATCGTGCATCGTTACCCCTTCTACCAAATGATAGCCACTCTGTTGATGTTAGGATGTGGCACTCCGTCTCCAATGTGTGGTGCAATGGAGGAGAATTGCAAGTAGGGCATCAAGTGGCATCTGAGTAGATTCCATCCCGTAGAATATGCTAAGATGCTGTCAGGGAGGGTTCATCATTACTATTAAACTGTCAGCAAGTTGTCAAATGTCTGGACAAGGGGTTTAGTGACAGCGGCAGTATTTGGGTTCTGGTGTCATGCTGTTTGGATACAGTTGTGCCCCCAGATGTTATTTACCACACACACTATGCACATTGCAGTTGCTGATGAGAGGTACAGTTCCTGCTCTTAAAGGAAAATGTATATTCTAATAACAACACACCCAAGATTTTGGAGGAGGGGCAGGTAGAGAAGAATTATTGGCCAACTTCTTCTTCTTTTCTCCTCATATACTGGGGCTACTTATTGTGCTGCTACTGCCTCAGGTGCATCACTGGAGCTAGTCGTGACAAGTGGAACCTTCATCATCCATCACCCATGTTACTACTATTGTTGATCTCATTCCCTCAGCTGCCTAATCATCCTGCTGCTTAAACAACTCAGCAGCAGCAGCAGCAAGAACAGCAGTTGCAAATTCTGCAATTATGGACTCAGGAGGACATTTGAAAATGACCAGTGGCCACTGGACAACATGACCTGCTGGCGCTAGGTATTTTTTTTTCTTAGGGATTGTGCTTTAAAAAAAATACAAAAAAAATAATAATAAAAAAAACCATAGTCCTACAAAAAAATAAACAATTTTTTGAGATTTGTTTCTAACAAGCCTAAGTGCTACAAATCAATGTTTCCTTAGGGCTTGTGCCAAACAAGCTTAGGTCCTACAAATCAATGTTTCCACAGGTGAATAATTTCCCGTGAAAAGTGCTGTTTGCCTCTTTTTCCCACCTTTGTCATCCATTGAAATCAATGGGATGAAAAATATTTCTCCACCACACTTAAGTTTTCTACAGCCATATAAAAGGCTGTCAGGCTCTCACAGCATGCCATTTTGTAATTGTGAGAGGAGAGAGCAGTACATTTGTTTGAGCTAGAGAAGATAGGGGAAGTGAAGTTTAGTTTAGGGAATCTTTTATGTAGGACATTTGTTCTCTCTATTAGGAAAGTCAGTGGGGCACTCTGGGGAGAAGAAGGGAGGAAGGAGGTTGACCCCAAATACTCCAAAATTCCATGTGACTGACTGACAAGACAAGCTAGGGACCTATTTGCTTGCTGATCTTGCTGTTATTGTCTCTGTGCTGGGTGGGGAAGTAAGTTGTTGATTTTGTTTTTCAGTTATGATTTTTTTTGGACAGATTGTGAAAAGACAACAGGGTGGACAAAAAAATAAATAAAATAAAAAATAAAAATAAATAAATAAATAAAAAGAATAAAGAACTAAATATATTAGGTAACAGTGACGTACAGCTGACTGGGCTTAGGCAAGGCATCATACAGCTCCATCAGTTGTGTTGTGTACTGTACAGTAAAAAAATTACAGTGTAGTTGTGTAATGTCCAGCAAAAGCACAAGGGGAAGGGGGAGGGTTGGAGCAGTGCAGGGACATGAGAGTAAAGTAGTAGTTCAAAAACAGACTGCAGCAATGGTTGCTCGCAGCATGTGCAATCAATGATGATGATCCCTCTACTCCAAGGGAGGATGCAGTTTGCGAGGTCCCAGCATAACTAGTTCCAGCACCACCAGTGCCAGTAGAAATAAAGAACCATATAAGAAGAGCATTGAAGACGACAACAAGTTGCATTCAAGCCATAGTCCCACACCCGGTACTTTAGGAGGGAAAAGGTGGAGAAGAATTATCTCTTTTTTCCTCTCCACCACATTCCTCTTCACTGGCTGGGGCAGAAAATGATGTTGCTGCTCTTTCTGCTACTGCCTCAGAATCAGCACTACAACTAGGACTAGAAGTATTGCTGCTTTCATGTGGAACCTTTTCTAGTCCCACATCACTGGACCCCATTCCCACTGTGTCCATGCTGGTCCATGGCACACTAGCCTGCTCCATAGCATCCTGCTGCCCTTGCAACTCAGTAGCAGCATGAATTACAGCAGTAGCGAATGCCTCAAATTACAAAATCTCACAGCTGGTGGTGGTGGTGATGCCCATCCCCATCCCTGTCCCCCATTCCTTCTCAGTTTGGGCTAAAATTGCCATGTTTCTTCTACCCCAGCTTCTCCCAATCATCATCATCACCACTGGTCCCTCCTTGCTTCTGCTGCTCTATCACAGAAGTATCACCTGTTGGAGAAGGTGATGTGAAATGTGACAGAGGTTCCCCTACTTTCACACTTGCCATCTCTTGTTGAGCTGAGGAAGGCAGACTGGCAGCATTAGCAGCAGGTAAAAGCAGACAATCTGTGCTTGTGGTGGTGTTAGTATTATTGCTGCTAGACAATTCAGGATTATGCTTCACCTGGACAATGCCGTGGGGGTAAGGGGACTCCCTGGGTCAGAGGAATGTTGTGGGCAACCTTGACTGCTAGTCTGGCCACTCTACAATACTTCCCCTACCACCTCAGCGTTTGTATTTTAGGTATCTTCCTAATACTTGGGGGACTGGGAAACCCTTTCATTCTCTGCTGTTATCTATATATTATTAATTCTGTGTATGTATTATGGTAAGTTAGTGATGTGAGCTATTCTTTTCACCAATAGGAGGATCTACTGTATGGTAATGCTAGTCACACCAGTTGACTGAAGAAGGAAGACTGGCAGCATTAGCAGCAGGCAAAAGCAGACAATCTGTGCTTGTGGTGGTGTTAGTATTATTGCTGCTAGACAATTCAGGATTATGTTTCACCTGGACAATGCCGTGGGGGTAAGGGGACTCCCTGGGTCAGGGGAATGTTGTGGGCAACCTTGACTGCTAGTCTGGCCACTCTACAATACTTCCCCTACCACCTCAGCATTTGTACTTTAGGTATCTTCCTAATACTTGGGGGACTGGGAAACCCTTTCATTCTCTGCTGTTATCTATATATTATTAATTCTGTGTATGTATTATGGTAAGTTAGTGATGTGAGCTATTCTTTTCACCAATAGGAGGATCTACTGTACGGTAATGCTAGTCACACCAGCTGCTTCACCATAAGTGCTACTACTACTAACACCAAAAATGTCAGTTTCAGTCCCTGAGTCTTTTTTCTCATTAGTAGTATGATCACCTCCTCCCTGAGTCCTAACACTCTGAGTCTGTAGCTGCTGGACATTCTTAGTACTAGTAGTAGTGGTGGGACTGCTTGGACTCGGAGATGGCAGGTATCACTTAAGGCCCCCCGCTGTTACACTTGGCATCATCAGGTGCAACACTGGCAGCAGGCACAGCAACGGCAGCAGGAAAAGGCAGATGGCCTGTCCTGCTCACACTACTACCCACTTCTTCCTCTGCCCTTGACAAAAATTTCCCCAAGATCCCTAGGGGATTTCACATAACGGTCATTTCAGCTACTCCTTTTTTATTATTAAACTTGCTCATAATGATAGCAGTCACTATGAGCCTCTCCTGCCTCAATTTTGCTATTAACTCACAACACAACAGCCTAGTACCTCTCTGTCTCTCTGTAGCTACTTGTATTGTATTTCACTTCCTGGAAAACTCACGTTTTTATAGAGAAAAGGCAAAAAACATTTAATTAATGGGTCAAAAACTTTCTAGCCATTGAAAAATAGAGAGAAAAAATGTTGGAAAATTTTGGCAGATTTCCACTACACTCCCCCAATGCTATGGTCTAAATGTAATCAATGTATAAAGTCTTTTAGCCTGCTAAATAGGAGAGGTCTTTAGTAAAGATGTCTGTCATAGGCTACTTTCTGGATCCCCCACCCTTGTCCAGTGGGTGAAAGGGCCTACTGCCCCAAATCTGTCTTACTAAAAAAGAAAATTGTTTATGCCTGCACTAGACTAATATGAATACCTGCAATAATAAATGGAATGCAAAGTAGATATTCACTTTGATAAAGGAAAATAACTAATTGTATTACTTAATCAAGTCTCTGCTTTATTCTAAAAATGGTTAAAACATGGAACAATTCAGAACACTGATCAATTACAGTAGTAATCGGAGTTATAGAGATCTGACTAACTAGGGTCCTTCTATTTCATCTAACCCAGACCCATTTTTAAAGTTAATTTTGCAATAAATAATGGAATGTTCCCTAAAATAAAAAGTAAAGTAGCCCCATAATATGAATAAATCTGTATATCAAAAGACGGAACTGGAAAAAGCGACGATAGAGGCAACCAACTGAATTTGCAGAAGAGCAAAAGTTGTACATCATGAATTAATTCTACAGAAATAAGGCCCAGTTAAAATGGACATGGAAAAGCCCTTATGGTAATACAAGTGAAATTGACTTCATAAAAATGATATTCACTGACTGCTCAATGTTAAATCATTTTAACTTTGGAAATTAGTCTAGTGAGAGCAAATATCAAAATTGACTGCAAAAAAAGTAAGAAAATGTGCAAGACAAAGTGAAGATCGATTCTAGACCAAAGAAGATTATGGTGTTCCAGTGCCTTTAAATGAGTTCCAGTGCAGCTTTAAATATATCAGGGTTTCACCACTGAATTGTTGCGGACCAGATGCTCAATAACAAAACGCAGGCTCTCCAGTCCTGTAGGTCAATTAAAAAAACGGAAGGATAGCGGCACTTCGAATCAAACTTCAGCCGACTTATGAAATTAAAAGGATTTTATTATTGATAGTACAACCATAAGTGGCATAAGTTGAACAGAGATGGAACACAGGATATATATATTAGCACAGCAGGTATTTCAACATTGTCTTACACGTTTTTCAATTCACCTGTGCTTACTCATAGACACATTGTTACACAGTAACAGTTACTTATTTAAAAAGATACAATTACAATTAACTACAAAAACCTGCTATAGTTTCAAACATACCCGAACAGCCTATCAAAAGTTGAGTAATGTCCAGCAAACACACAAGGGGAAGGGGGAAAGGTGGAGCAGTGCAGGGACATGAGAGTAAAGTAGTAGTTCAAAAACTGACTGCAGCAATGGTTGCTGCAGTGTGTGCAATACATGGTGATGATCCCTCTCCTCCAAGGGAGGATTCAGTTTGTCAAGGTCCCACCAAAACTTCCAGCTCCTCCAGTGCCATTACAAAAAAAGAACCATATAAGAAGACATTTATGAAGAACACTGAAGATGACAACAAGTCACATTCTAATGTTGATGATGGCAATAGTATAATGTAGGAAGGTGCAGAAGATGAACCATCTGCTGCATCAGATAGTGATGCACCAAGACACCTGTCCTGAAAGTAGTAGTGAACTCTGTGAAAGTAAAAGTAAAAAGAAATTATTTGAGACCTCTAAAAGTTTACAGGAATATTAGGGTAGTGGGCAAGAAGTGGCAGGTGATGCTGATGCTGAGGATGTCCTGATGATAACTGATGATGCAGATCTAGAATATATCCCTCCAGCATCTTTATCATGTCAATACAGATGAAGTTAAGAGTGAGAGAGATGATGAAGATGACATGGCCATAAAGTTAGCAAAAAGGCAAAGGCTGAATCTTCCATCACTAAAAAGGAGCACTGTGCCTGTCAATAAACTGTTTGAGAAAACCCTGGACAAGATGGCAAAAAGTAGAGAGACACCCTATCAGTCATCTACTGCATCTTCGACTCTTCCAAGTTAAAGTCCCACTCAGCCACACACATCTGTATTGAGTACCCAGCAGCAAAAACAACAGCAACGCAGGTTATTAACATCCACAATGTTATATATGATGAGTGCCTCTGCTGCTGCTGTAAGTGCTGCACTTTTGATACCTAGTAGTAGAAGCAGTAGAATTGCATCAACATATAGCCCCAGTAGTAGTAGCGGCCCCTCAGGAACTCCTCAGTCCATGACTCCACATTATGGAGATAAATCACTCAGAATGCTAAAGCTATCTGTTGTCTGTGCAAAAAGCACGCAAGCATCGGGGAAGCAGGCTCACACCTAGGCATCTCCTCTATGAGATTTCACCTGAAGCACAGCCACAGGTCTGACTGGGAAACACGGTATCAGCAGGTCATACGTACCACAACTAGCATCAGTAGCAGAAAAAGCACTCCAAAAAGTTCCCAGGGTTCTGGGGCAAAAAAGAGAAGTAGTGATGTTATTTATGTGTCCGAGAGTGTGCTACTGCCAACAGTTAGTTTATTCCAAATAAAACATATGGCTCATGCTGCAGAGGAGTATAATGACTCTGGCTTTGCTGTAGGAGGTGACAAGAGTCATAGACTGTCCACACATGCTGCCTCTACCTGCACCACCTCCTCTAGTCATGTTGTTAGAGCAATAAAGTTCCAGGGTTCTTCTGCCATGTTCTTCAAACCAACACTGACTGAGTTCCTGGTAAGGAGTCAAAAATGTCACAAAAACAACCCCAAAGTACGCCTGTGGAATGACAAGGTTGCCAAGATGTTGACTGCCATATTCTTTTGTGAAAAAAATGAGTTTGTGGAGGGAAATCTTGCAGTCATAGAAAGCAGAAGCAAAATACAGCAAAGTTCTTGCAGGAAATTTATTGACAGTAGCCAAATGGAGAACATTTTATATACTGTCTATGGGAGGGAATTTTTATCAAAAATGTGAGAAAACTTTGTTTTTTTGCAAAAAGTACTGTGGGAAATTTCTCTGACTTTTAGGGGTAGATTTAAAGTGAGGCGATAGAAAAAAAACCCACCATTGTTTGTTTTAACGTGCAGTAAACCATTTATAGCACAGGCACGTAAATGGCTAAATTAGTCCTTGCAATGCCAAAATAACACACAGACCATGCCCATGCCCCACAAGTAACTGCCAGACACAAGACAATAACCTAGCAACAACACAGGGATACGGCCTTCAAAAAGCACACCAGCACAACACATCGCGGAACAATGGGGGTTAATACACATCACGGACACCTGTCAATACAAAACAAGCTCACCTGGGCAACATCACCAACCAATAGAGACACAACCAACACCCCACAACATCACACTTGCAACTCACAGCTTCACACCAATCAAAACACAGCAGATTTTAAAACACAAACACACCGGCAAACACTTACCTGGACAACAAATAACCTCCCATTGGTCATCACTCACCTCATGACTACACCTGGACAATGCCACAACACATTCTTAAAGGGGCAGCCCCCCATACTCACATGTGGGTTGTTTTCCACTGAGGGAGAGAGAGAGAAAGAGAGAAAGACAGTGCGAGATAGAGAGAGATACGCCAATAAGTATGTTCACATACCTATTGATGTGAAGACTGTGGAGACGGCTTGCGAGGGCAAGGGCAAGCACTAGGGAACACCAGCAACTTCCAAGCACACCTATTCAACAGCCTTCACCTCTGGCTGAAGAGCCACACAGGAGCCCACCCCCACCTGGAGAACACCTGCCTGCACAACCACAGCTGCTGCAACAGGATGCTCCCCAGATACACCAACAGGATGCTCCCCAGCTGCCACAGGGATCCCTGGAGCAGCCTAGGATGTATAGACGACCAGCAAGGCCCAGGGTATACCACCCATGGGTCATGCTCCTGGGAATGACTGATGATGAGGTAATAGATTGCTGCAGGTTGAGGCCTCACAGCATCATTGCCCTATATGAGGTCACAAAGGCTGAGGTCGATCCCATATACATCCACAACCATGCCCTAAGTGGCTTGCAAAAACTCATGTATGCCATAATTTCATAGCAAGTGGAGCCTTCCAGTTGACAGAAGGTTAAGCATCTGGCATGTCACAGGCCACATTCTCAAAGGTGCTGGCCCAGGTGTTGCCAGCCCTCAAAAGCAAGGCCAGTAGGTATAACCATTTTCCCACCACAGACATGGAGTGGATACATCTGAATCAGGGCTTTTCCGCAAGGGGAGGCATGTCCAGGGTCATGGATGCAATAGATTGCACCCATGTCTGTATCAAAGCTCCAGCACGTGAGGGACATTTATTCATTAACAGCAAGAACTTCCACTCCATGAACGTGCAGATGGTGTGTGACAGCAATATGAGGATCATGAATGTCTGTGCTAAATATCCAGGGAGCTGTCATCATGCATATATACTCTGAAACTCATCTGTACACAGAGGCTTTTGGGTGAGTTAAAAATACTAAATCACACCACATACACACGTGTACACACAACACTGCTTATCATGCTCTTCACTCACAGCTAGTTTGTCCACCTCACAAAACATCATCCACACAATATGTGCTCCCTGTCTTGCCATGTCACTCACTTTCAACAGGTGATACTGGCTATGGCTGCAAATCCTGGCCACTGACCCCTGTTACAAATCCCCAAACTGATGCCCAGGAGTGATACAATTAGGCTCATGCCAGAACTCGGAATGCCATTGAACGGACTTTTGGGCTCCTAAAATCACAATATAGATGTCTGGATCACTCGGGGGGGGGGGGACACTACAGTATGGCCCAGACAAGGCTTGCAATATAAGAATGGCGTGTGCAATACTATACAACATCACGGTGGACACTCAACTTGTGGATGATATCCAAGCTCCACCCATACCAGATTTGGCCGCAGATAAGAGACAGGCTGACCAGGGAACATTCAGCTGTGAGTATAAGACAGGCATTCACACAATCCAGCCATGTCCATCATCAGTCCCATGAATTGGTGCCAACACACTAACCACATCACACATGATGTTCTGTTTCACCCCACAGGATCAATGACACAGCCCTGAAACCGGCAGCAGTATGGACCCCAAACATCATCCATACCATGGACCTGGCATATTCCATTCCTTACTCCATACTGACATTGCTACCTCAAGGATATCATGCATACCCCCAAGAGAACCAAGATACAACACATTACCCATGTTAAGCATATTCCAGGGCTTGATTGTCACCAACCTACGTGATTTGTCATGATCATAGCCATAGCAACCATGGTACCCTTTTAGCGAAAGAGCATTATCCAATGCAATGCATTGGATAACACTCTGTCACATAAGGGGTTGAAGGGCCATTGGAGTGAACATGGGACCTGTAGTTTGATATAGCTGAAGAGAGCAGCAGAGGGATGGATCTACAGTGGTAGTGTGTTATACAGTATAGAGGTCATGATATGCGGATCAGTTCCCAAGGGACACCATGCTGACCTGTGTGTGTGTGTGTGTGTGTAGCACTCTGACATGGGGCACATATCCCTAGGTCTGGTTGACATCCCCTAAATTTCCCCATAATGGGTTACAGACGAGTGGAAAACACATTACAAAGCAATGGTTTTTGTATGCCCCTGTAACTGCAAAGATTAATAGTATAATGATGTTGTAGCTGTTGCATGAGAACCAGTTTGAGGGTGCTGTTACAAATTATGTTGTCTTGTCCCACATTCATCCATAGCATGATCCATCCTGGAACAGAGGAGTTTACATGTGACTGGACTGAAGCGTTGACAACACCTTCATGAAGCTAATCCCTTGATGCTTTCAAGTGCTTGTGTTTGTGATGTAATGCTTAACGTGATGTTCACAGCAACCTCTACTGGAACATTAACATATCCACAGAAGACACAAATGTATGTGTTTCCTAACATCCAGGTTTCAAACCTGAACAGTAAGAATGCTCATCTTCAGAGTTACAATAGCTTGTGGACAACACATGAGCAGTTTAGTGGTGTTTCAACAGTATCTTTTTTTAAGTTTTATGTACATTTTGGGTGCTCATACATGTGATCATTGCATATAGGCAATACACACAAAAACACACGTATGTTTTAATGTAGTGTGAGACACATTAAAGGAGAACCGTCACTATTCAATATGTGTCTGTTAAATTAAATGTTGGACTAGACATATCTAAATGGCTAGAGTATCCCGAATACATAGGAAGGCATGACCTATATCACAGGAGTCCACTAGTTGTTTAACCATGTGTGGACTTTGGGATGTACTCATGCAAGGAGATGATGTCAGTGATACACTGAGGTATGTGGTGAGTGACAAGGAGGTGATACAGGGGACATTACTTCCCCAGTGACCTCATGTCCACAGTTCCCATGTTGTTCAATGTAACCAATGTTCTGTGATTGCTCTGGTTTGACATATCACAGTACATAGGCTACATTAACAAGCTGACTAAAACTGGAGAAGTGATATCACTGGAGAAGTCTGTTTCAACCTTAGTTAAACATTAACACAAAATAACCCAATAATCAACATAAGATTTCAAAGTGTAGCACCCACATTGAAATCTTAGGGTGATCATTGAATTATCCAGTAAGTTAGTTTCACAATCAGAGTGTGAATTACTGCCTGTTTGGCATGTTCCATCTATCCTGCCTGTCACTTTTTAGCTAAGTTAAATAGTTGTTTGGTTAACCCATATAAACCATAACAATTGATGCAACTGAATGTTCAGTGTTGCATCTGTTGTTATGCTAAGGGGTAGGTATCTGTTGTTCAAAGCCAACCCACATTATGGCCATACAACACTATCATGTTGACTGGCTCCAGTGGTGGATTGTAAGTTGAATTTGGACAACATTGTGTGTGATGTGTATGCTAACCCATGTAAAAACACTGCATTACTTTGCAATGCATTGGAGACATCTTTGCCACTTAATCTATCAGTAACCACAAACCTTCTCTGACAGGATTACAATCTAGAAGTGCTTGTTTTATCTGTGGGGAAAATAACAAGTTAGGCTATTTATTTTTTCCTTTTTTGGGAGGAGGGCTTTGATTGGATGCCAAATGTGGATGCCCTGGCTGACTGTCTGGCCACACTCTTGGTGTTGGTTCAGGGGTCACACTGAAGGGAGAGGTGAGTGCAGTGGAACCCTCTGTAGTCCACTGCTCCCTCTCCATACACAAGTTCTCCCTGCAGTTGTGATCTCTGAATTCCACCAGCAGCTGCCCCATCATGTCCATCATCCCTGTACAGTACTGCCACAGCTCTGCAGTCAGCACCATTTGTTGTGCCTCCAGGGAATGAAAGCTGGCTTGAAGGCTGGCTGCGATCCCCAAGGAATCCCGTTGCATCCTCCTGATGTATCGGTTTGTCCTCTGGGATTCCCTGAGCTGCCTCCTTTGTAGCGCCAGGCACTCCCTCTCCAGACCCCTGCTGCGTGCACTACTGGAGGAGGATGTGCCTGGTGATGCTGCCTCCCCTACATCCTCCGGTTGTTCTGGTGGTGAGTCTGGTGATGGAGGGGTGACTGGTGCTGGCGGGGTGGCTGCTGCTTGTGCTGGTGGGGTGGCTGCTGCTGCTGAAGGCTGCATCCCTATCACATCCAGGGATTCGGTGTTTGACATTGATCTGTGTGGTGGTGCAGGTGGGGTGGCAGCTGCTGGTGCTGGTGGAGAGGCAGCTGCTCATGCAGGTGGGGTGGCTGCTGCTGGTGGGGTGGCTGCTGCTGGTGCAGATGGAGTGGCTGCTGCTGATGAAGGCTGGGTCCCCATCACATCAAGGGATTTGATGCTTGACACTGATCTTGGTGGTGGCGGGGTGAATTTGTCCCTTGGTTGAGGGCACTGGGGCTCCCAAATAAGGTCCAGGTGTTCATAATCCAGTGGCCTGGGTTCATACAGTGGCCACTGGTAGCTGTTTGGCCCCCACCTTGGATTGTTCCTGGGCCCATGCTGGGGAGCCATCCAGGAGGGTAAGTCCATCTGCTGACCATATTCTCCATACAGGTGGGTATTGTCCCGGGCATCCAGTGCCTTCCTGGTAGTGGTGGTGGTGGTGGTGCAGAGAAATACTGTCCTGAGGTGGATGGCCACATTCACCTCTCCTGTTGCATCCAGTCACTATAGAGGGATGCAGCAGGTGCAGCAGCAGGTGGTGGTGGCAAAGCAGGTGGTGCAGCTGATGGTGGTGCAGCAGGTTCAGCAGGTGGTGATGCAGCAGGTGGTTCAGCTTGTGGAGATGCGTGGTATGGTGACCAGGGGCCATTTCCCTCTTCTTGCTCCCTAAAAGGAATCTCCTCACCAGGGGATGTGTCTGCCTCCTCCATGGCCTCCTGCTGTGTTGCAGGCCTGTATGCTGTGTGAGGAAATGACCTGGTGTGATTAGTAATGTAAGCAATGACAGAATTAATGCACAATGATGTAACTGACATGTGGCTCTCTGAGTGATATGATGGTATCCTATGCATTGCGTTGCGATGCATGGGTATCACGGTGCCCACGCTCCTGGCTGCAGGCTGCGACATTCTGATTCTCCTATTTCCCTATCTCGTTCTGATTGGCCAAGTATCTTTGTCATCTCCCAGTGATATCCTTTATAACCTCTGTCATGTCTACACTATGGTGCCCTTTCGTGGTGTACTAGTTCCTGACTTTTGCTATGTTATTACTGATCGTGTATGACCTGGCCTGCCTGACGACGTTCCTGAGTTTCCTGTATTACTGCTGCTCCATTGCTGACTGTATCTGGCTGAGAACCCGCTCTGTTGCTGACCATATCTGGCTGAGAACCTGCTCCGTTGCTGACTGTATCTGGCTGAGAACCTGCTCCGTTGCTGACCGTATCTGGCTGAGAAACCGCTCTGTTACTGACCTACCTGGCTGAGTACCTTTTCAGTTACTGACCGTGTCTAGCTTATTATCTCTCTGTTGCCATCCATGCCTAGCTATACCGCTTGGTTGCCTCCGTTTGAGCATTGGGCTCACTCCCTTTGGGAGTTGCAGTATATCACTGGGCGTTACCTGTTGACCCTTTGTGTGCCTGGATCTTCCAGGTAGGGTTGTGCATATTCCTCACTGCAGTAGCCTTAGGCTCAAGAGGCAGCGTTGCATTGTACCATCCTCAGAGTGACGGGACACTGGTTGCCTCATATATATATATATATATATATATATATATATATATATATATATATATATATACTAGTATTACGATCCACCCCTAGCGTTCTAGGGTTTGCTTATGAGAGTTGCCTCGGTCTATTTGTATCCAGTGCCATGGTCAGTGTTGCCTTGCTCCTCTGGGTTCTGTGCTTCCCAGGCATCTGGGTTGTGCCAGTCATCTACTCCTGGACCATCTGTCAGCAAGGTCCTGTGGTCAGTTCTCGGACTGCGTTGCCTGCTGCCTGTCCAGTTCAAGCCAGAACCTCCATTGCCAGTGATTGTTCCCATTCCATCATACATTTCTATTACTGGCTTGCTATTGCTTCACCTACCTGTATATATTTATGTTCTGTTTGTGTTGGTCCAAGGGCCTCACTACGTGTGTGTACTTAATAAAGTCATTTTAACCTTACAATCTGGTCTGAGTGTTCATCAAAAAACCGTGACAATGGGATACCACCCAGACAATCACAGATTGATGAACTTGACAGGATCCTGTCCATGAGGTCTGTCCAGGTTCAATCCTCAAGCCCACCAATAAGGTCAGTAGTGAAGGATTTCTCTGAGTGACCCAGCCTTGCTTAATCAGGGATATCCATCAATCATGTCCTGTTGGTGTGCCACCTACAGTGGTGAACATTTGGTTCTCATGTGTATCCTGTGAATAGTGGATGGTGTAACATCCACCCATAGCCTCACCACTACTGAGGACCCATGTGAAAACCAAATGTATGATATGACCGTTAAGTGAGAGAGTAAATGATTGCATACACAACACAAAGGCTTACTTGGTTCTCCTTTAATTCCACAGTGTTGGTTATTTGAAGGCCTGTGTGTTGCACATACACATAGTTAGTCTCAGTGGCGCTGTGATGTGTGTCCTTATTCATATTTAATGAGATTCAGTGAGTGGTGATGTAAACCTGATGAAGTGGAGATGAAGTGGAAAAGATGATGACTTCTCCAGTGATATCATTTCTCCATATCCAATGCTTTTCTATGGAGTCTATACATCGGGATGTTCAAAACTTGAAACATGTTTTTGAATTTTCTCCATAGACTAACAGGGGAATTGGTGAAGTGATAGTATGGAAGGGTTAACTTCACTCCATCATCTCTCTTTCACCTCTTAATGAATGTCCCCTGTGTAGCATTAATCGTAACCCTGTCGACTTGTCTTCATTGATGGTTAAGTCTTTGAGTACAGGAAGGGTTGCCAAAGCATTGTTGAGTGAGGCGTTGATCATCCCCCTAGCATTCAAGGGGTTATGTGCTGACTTTAGTGTGGGTACCTGGGTGACACTGTGGAGGAACAGTAATGATGTTTAACAGACAACATTGTGTGAAGCATGGTTTGTGTGGGTTGTTTGTGATCAGCACAGCAACAAGAGGGTTGAACTGGGACTTGAATAGGTTTGGGCCTGGTCGAACTTTCCTATTAGTGCTTTTATTGTGTCCTGTTTTTAACCTTCAGGGTGCTGTGTTAGTGCAGTTGTGTGGGTGAATGATGTGTTGAGGTGCGACTGTGATTATGTGTGAAGGTTGTAGCGGTTGATGTGGTGTGTGGTTATGTGATGATGCACTTTCCGGTAGTGTGGAAGCTCCTCTCTTCCCCAGTGTCCGATCCTCTAGGGACCCCCTCAACAGCTGTGGATGACATATTCTGCCACAGCATCTCCTCCCAGCTACAGTAGATGATGTGGGCAGGGGAAACCACCTATTGTTCTTCGGGCATACAGGGTGGCCTCCCCCATCTTTTTCTTCGCCACCCTCTTACAGTCACCCCATCTCTTCTTGAAGGAGTCCATGACCCATCTTCAGGTTGCCACCGCATTCACCCTGCTGCATATCTGATTCCAGGCAGCCTTCCTCCTCGCAGCCAGGCCAGGGACCCTGTACCTCGGAAAGAGAACACTCTCCCTCTCCAAGACAGCCTCCACAAGGGCCATGTTCTCCTCTTCCGTATAGTGAGGATCCCTGAGCCTCTCCTTCTCAGCTCCAGGATGTGAGGTGTTAGAGCTGTGGCCGGAATGTCCTGCCTGCTCTGCCCCTGCCTGTGGGTGGTGCTCCCCGACAGATACCCCTTGTTCCACTGAAGGCTCTGTCCCTGCCCTCCCTGTGCCTGCTCTTCTAGGCCGGGTCCCCCTCTGCCCTGTGGATCTCCCTCTTCCCACTCCTACTCTCAGCAGGAATGCCCTGCTCTCCTTCCTCCTCCACTACTCTCCCCATCCCTCTCAACTGTCCTCTTCTCCTGGCCATCACTCACCCACTCACACAGGCCCTCACACAGACACACTCAATCCCACTCACTCTCTGCCACTCACAGATTCGCACTGAAAAAAAAAGTTTAAAATATGTGTAAAGTGTTATAAAAAAAAGACTATGTGTATGTATGTGTATGTGTTTATGTTTGTATGTGTGTATGTAATATGTGCAAAAGTGTGCTATGTGTCTATTTAAGTGCACTTCTCCAGACTCCAAACTCTAAACTCCTTCTGCCTTGCTGTTGTGAATGCACCACTCTCTCTCGCTATCCTCCACTCCTGGATCCTGTGCTCTAGCTCGCCAAAACACAGACAAGGTGGGACTGTTATTTTGGGGTATATATAGGTGTATTTGAACATTTTTGATACTTTTGGGTCTTGGGATTGGCTGTTGGTGTTGGTGCATCAATCATTGTTGCTAGACAACGTCGGCCGTTATGTTATAAGTTGACTTAAAGTGATAGTAATGTTTCACAAAAACAGCAGCTCAAATGAATCTTCATAGTATTTGGGCCATAGAAAGTGTTATTTCATTACTGTGAACGGTGTAGTTCAAGAGTAATTGAATGATAAAGTTTCCCCCTCCTGCCCCTTTTACCTAGTATAAGCCCCCACTCCTCAGATGTGGAATCCAGTCCATAGACCAGACAGCTCACATCAAGGGTCAATATTCTTACTGTGAGAACAATGAAAACCCTGTTCCCCCTTGACAGGTTTATCAGCTTTTTCCCTTATCTTAATTGAAGATTGTCCCTCTCTGCAATCTACCTGGACACTCCCTACTGCTCTAAGCTGAGCAGTGTTACATCAGTAGAAGGGGCGGGAGGGGGATACTTTATCATTCAATTACTCTTGAACTACAACTCTGACAGAATTGAAATAGCACTCTCCAAGGCCCAAATACTATGAAGATTAATTAGAGCTGATATTATGAAACATTACTATCCCTTTAAGATGTGTTTTATCTGGTGATTAGGATGCACGGTGATGTGAAAAAAGGTGCTACACAGGGTTTGTGTTATGTGTTTTTGTTGTGCCTACACTCATTAGCTATTCTTGTAGACTACCTGTCAAATCCATCGTAAATCATGTATTATTTGCAGGTGATATGCCTATTTTACATAGAGGCTGTTTTAATGCAAACCTTTAAATCTACCCCTTAGCCTATCTGGATTCTTGACTTCCAGTTCTATTTGTTCTTCTTATATTGCACTTCTTTCCTCATCTTTCATCTTTCCTCTTCCCCTTTTTATTACAATAGCTATTTCATCTCCCAGTGTCTAATTTAATCTCCACTTTCTACTGCTTTCCTCATTTTGTTATCCTTAGATAAAACCAACTGTGCCCTTCCTTACCTCTCTCTCACAGTTCGTGTTTACTCCCACTTACTCTTCCACAAATCTTCTCTGACTTATATTAACTTTGCCTCACAAGTCATGTTCCTCTTTCATTGGTCTACCTCTTATTTGTCTACAACACCACTTCCCTACCTCATCCTTCCCAAGCATATTCCTTTCTATTCTCTCCTTATCTCCTTCCATATAATTTTACTATTTTCAAGCAATCTTCAACAACTTTGCTAATTTGCCCTATCTCTTCTGCCTTGCACTATCTTTCTCTACTTTCCTCCTCCTCCTGCAGATAGGTAACAATGTATACACCTACTTCAGATGGAAATATGAAAGTCTGATAGACAACTGAAAAATATGCAACTAGTCACTGACATAACAGGTGTATAAATTAAATTATATAACTTTTTGTATTATGGGACCCTAAGGTCTTTCTTCTTTTTTCTAAATAAAAACATGGGATTGAATTATTACTTTAAAATACAACACTTCCCAGATCTATTTTATAGGCTGAGCAGTATATAATTTTCTGACACTTTAAGTAACTAGAATTGTTGTTTATGCATACAAAAAGTACCATTTAAAATATGAGGATTCTTATATTCGATATATAAATTTTAGAAAAATTATGCATATATTTCTTTGGAGTCACTATTCAAGAACAATAGTACAACATAAATATATCCAAACCAATAAACAGTAAGTACTTTACAGTTATTTATTGTGTCATCATAATTGGAATCATGCTTTAATACTCTCAAAAGAAGATTGATATTATTAAGTGCCATCATTATCCTCAAATGGAAAGGAAAAAAAAGCAACTTAATGAGAGATTTTAACTCCTACTAAAGTATATTGATGAAACATTTCTTTGAACATAAATAATTCCCAGGATATCTGAAAAGGAAATTGAAAAGTCAGCTGTCCTCTTCAAAGGGCACCCTGTGGCATATTTTGCTCAACAGAAGTTATTGTCATTTCCAGCTGTGTTGGCTTTATAATGGACACTCTACTTATTAAGTGTGACGGACACTGCACGCTAGGGTTTTTGATGTCATCTAAACTGACATGCATTTTTTCATTATATGTCTCTTTTTTTCTAGCCAGCAAGGAAGTGTAGAAAATGCATAGTAAAAATGTTCAAATACTGAATACAAAATTCATGGAAAAATTGGAAACACCTCACTGTTATATGCCATGATATGTAAAAACACAATTTCAAATTATAAAAGCCCCATTCAGCATCATTTTTAAAATAAATGCTTATTTTGTAACGTATATGTACTAGCTGAAGTGTTAAATGGTTTGTTGAAGCCTATTAGGGTACACAAGATTATAAACATAAATTATAGCTAATATACTGCACCAGTGATTTTTAAACATAAAAGTTACTGACACTGTAAAAACACACTTGAGTCACCGTCGCAGCATAATAGCACTTATCCATGTTCATCCAGCCATGCATTTTTCAAAAACAACACAAACCTCTAATAAATGATTTGGCTTCACCTTGACAACTTATGTGGGTTATTACCTTGTTCATGCCTGAATAACCATGTATTATGACTTAAATGTTCCTTAATATCAATTTATGCCTCGAAGAAAAAGATTGAATAACACATTGCACATATGGTTCAATTTACTAGCACAAAATATTAATTTCATTGAAGATATTTTCTCATGGTGTATATCACTGAAATCTTGTTCAAGAAATTCTCAGTTAACCAGATTTTTTATGTAACAATAGATGAATCTAACACAGCTAATTGTTGTTAAGATTGAGAGAAGATTAATCTATTTGGTTTATTTATTAAACAAGAAGCTTCTTTAATACTGCTTTTATTTCTGAATTTTCATTATTCTAATTTGAGTTTACAGTAGCTATGGAAATTTATCAAAGTTGAAGTAAGGTTTGCATTGGTATTAAAGTAACTGTTTATTCAAAACACATAGTTTGTTAAGAAGCAATCATGCAGTTTCATTATTTTTGCTATGGTTATTCAAATCTCAATGAAAAGCTTTAGCAAATATTAATAAACTTGCATTGCCTGTGAACATGTTCAAGATATTACTCAAGTGAAAGTAAGTGATCTAAAATTAGAATAAAAAATCTTAGGTATTTAGAAATTAATATTAAATACATTACTTGTTTCAAATTGGAAGCTTGGGAGTAACATAAAACTGTGTCTGACATAGTTCTGCAGCAAGAAAGCAGAGGCTATAAATATACATATAAAATCAATAAAACTACTTAGAAACTAATTATGAAGGATTATTGCAAAAGTGTATATTCTTATGTAAATGTGTAGCATATTTTGGCTTTCAGTTTTTTTTTAAGTTTACTTTATAGAGAAGGGGGCAGATACACAAAAGTAAGAGAACATTGAGAGACGTTCCTCCAGGAATATCAATTTCTCCATTTGCTGTTATTATATTTAGTCCATGTACTAATATTTCTCCAGTTCCTGTTATTTGATGTAGTCTGTGAACTAAGATCTCTACACTCCTGTTATTTTATGTAGGCTATGTACTACTATCTCTCATATTACTGTTTCATATAGTATATTTATTAATATATCTCCATTTCCTGATATGCACTAATATTGCTTCATTTTGAAAAGGATGCCTCACTGAATAACATAGAAACTGGAGATAATTCCCTCAGCTGAGTGACTTGTCCCACATTTATCACACCTAAGTTCATATCCTCAAGTTTTTTTTCCATGATATCAATGCTGCAGGTTAAATTGTATTCTAATACATGTAATACATGTAGCATTTGTATTGTCGCCACATTTCCTCAGACTAAAATTTGAGACAAAGTGAACTGAGACCCTGTATGCACTACAGGGAGCTCAATCATATCACGGTTAAAAACGTCTACCCTATTCCACTGGTTACTGAGCTATTTGATTGATTGAAAGGGTCTAAGGTATTTACTAAGCTCGATCTGTGAGGGGAGTATAATTTGGTATGGATAAAGGAGGGCCACGAATGAAAAACCTCATTTAACACCAGGAACGGGCATTACAAATGCCTTGTAATGCCCTTTGGTCTCTGCAATGCTCCCACGGTTTTCCAGGAATTCCTAAATGATATCTTCCGGGACATGCTCCAACAATGCATGGTGCTATATTTAGATGACATTCTGATCCATTCCTCCTCCATGGAAAGCCAGCACACAGATGTAAACCGAGTTCTGCAAAGTTTAAGCAAAATTAACCTATTTTGTAAATTAGAGACGTGTGAGTTCCACTGCAAACAGGTCACCTTCTTGGGGTACGTAATTTCAGAGGTTGTTTCGCTATGAACCCTGAGAAACTCTTGGGTGTTCTCGAGTGGCCGCGACCCATAGGTCTCCAATCCCTCCAACGTTTCCTCTGGTTCACTAACTATTATAGGAAATTTATCTGCAATTTTTCCTCTATTGTAAAACCCCCTACCGACATGACCAAAAAAGACAGTAACTCTACTCACTGGTCCCCGGAAGCCATTAGGGCATTTGAGTCACTAAAAGCTGTTTTTGCTGCAGCACCCATTTTGGCAAACCCGAAACCCGAGCTTCCATTTGTACTGGAGATCGATGCTTCGTAAACAGAAGTAGGCGCACTCCTGTCTCAACGTCCTACTCCTGAGAGCCAGTTGCACACTTGTGGGTATTTCTCAAAGAAGCTAAGTTCTGAGGAGTGTAATTATGAAATTGGTGACCACGAGCTGCTGGTGATAATACTGGTTCTCAAAGAATGGATGCATTTGCTCAAGGGAACTTCCATCCCATTCCTAATCTTCACGGATCATAAAAACCTCACCTACTTGTCCGAAGCTAAACACTTGTCTCCAAGGCAGGCCAGATGGGCCTAATTTTTGTCTTGTTTTAATAATGTGGTCTCGTACCTAGGGATAGACGAAATTCTCCTCCTCAAACTGAAATCAGCGAAAAATGGCACTTTCCGCTTGCCGAAAAATGTCCTGCGAAAAGTGCCTATTTTCTGCTTTTTTTTTCACCTATTGAAATCAATGGGAACATAGAAGTTACACACAACACATTACAAATAATATTTTATTTTCCAAAGGCATTGTATAAAAGGGGCATGAGGGTGCCTGTGTTGTGGGGTGTGGGGAAAGAATCAGTGGAAAAGGGAATGTTTTTGGGGGGTTATTTACTGGGATTGGGTGGCACTTAATAAAAAAGAAATCCTAGGGGGGCGTGGTTTAGCAGCCGACTTGAATGGCCGCATAGCTTCCTAGCTCCTGACTACAGGACTGAGAAAGATCGCTTTTTATACTGTCACAACCTGCTGTGTTTTCTCTCTAGCGGTGGATCGAAGGGGGATTATGGTCAGAGGACGATCCCTGAAGAATTCTTCACAACTAAACGCTTTTTTCTCGAAGAAAAAATCTACTCACCTCGGATCAAACGGAGCTAAGATGGCGGATCTTGAGGCCGTTCAGCCTGCTACAGATGTCGCGCCAAGGACGGAGCCCGTTTTGCCCTCTATTATTCAGGTACCCAATGTCCCTGTTGTGGACACATCGCCGTCCACTAAGAGCGATATCAACAACTTACTCTCAGAACTGAAATTGTTTCTAAGGGAAGAAATCCTTGAAGTCAGAAGAGAAATACTGCACATTGGTGGGAGAGTAGAAGCTTTAGAGGAAAATGTGGCGCACTTCTCCTCGTTTGCATCTGAGTCCTCCAAATCGCTTCACTCTTTACAGCAACAGCAAGCTGACCTGATACTTAAAGTGGACGACTTGGAAAATCGGAATAGAAGAAACAATTTACGTTTGAGAGGCATATCTGAGGAGGTTGATCAAGCTCACTTACCTGACTTTCTACAACGTTTATTCCTTTCTGTGACAAAGGCCCCACAGGACCGTGTCTTCTTGATAGATCGTGCTCACCGCGCACTTAAACCCAGAGGCCCCTCAGCAGACTCCCCAAGGGATGTCATTCTTCGCTTCCAGTCTTATCCGGATCGGGACGCAGTGTACAAAGCATCGAGAGGTACCCCATCAGTACAATTTGAGGGGCATAACATATCAGTTTACCAAGACCTCTCGACCACCACAATCCAGTGGAGACGTGATATGAAACCCATCACTTCGGAACTTAGAGCACGACAAATCAAATACAGGTGGGGTTTTCCTATGTCCCTTCTGGCTTCGGCTAATGGCACTATGCATACTCTACGATATAAGGGAGATACCCGAGCTTTTGCTACTGCACTGAATCTTCACCTACCGGAGGGATTTTTCGCCGCGTCGGATCAAGGTCCTGTTGATATGGAATGTGGATCGTCCACCTCACCTTGGAAACCCGCCTCAAAGAAAAGAAAAGCATCAAGGGCGATTCCGCTATCCCCTACCCAGGTGGTGGGTCCGGAGGTGGCGGGATGATTCCCTGGGAACGTTTACATATAGACATTCTCCTCTTTGAAGCACTAAAGGGACTTTCCCGCCGTTCATTCTACCACTGGGACACCAGAGGACTTTCAGGTTTTAACTTATGGTCCCTTTGGGATCTACAGCTTTAATATCTGTAGTTTATTTCTTGCTTAGATAGCAGGGGTATTTGGGTTTAACTAGGGAGATGATTACCCTGATTGGTTGGGTGCTGCACCCTGTCTCTCCCTTTGCCGTTCTGTCTGCTCCTTTCCTCTTTGGGAGGCGAGGGGTTGGGGGTGGACGGCAGGGGGACGGACGAGATGCGACTATGTGGGAACCGGGCTAGCCTGTTGACTCCATATACTGGTTACTCTGGATGGGTTGATATTTGGAGAGAGAGAGAGGAAGAACGGGAATCAGTTTTGTATAGGTTAAGGGATGTTAGGAAGCTGAAAGAGTGAGAAGCGATGGGAGAGGGGAGGGGGAGATCGGGTTAGGAGGAGAGCGGGACAGGGGATGAGCGTGGATAGAGAGGGAGGAAAGGGGTTAATGTGAAAGACGAGAAGGTAAAGGAAAGGGTGAGAGAATAAATTAGAGAGACAATGGGTCTTAGGGGATTGTATGTCATGATGGACTGTATTTTTTTTTTCTGGATTATGGCTTGTGAATGGGGTGGGTGGGAGAGGCCTTCCCGAGTCGTTAGTTAACTTCTCATGCTTCCTTTGGGAGCCACTGCCTTATGCATTCTCCTTGTGTGTGGCCGGGGATCAGTTTCTGTATTCTCGGCTAGACGGAATGGGGTAGAATACACTGCTTTGCTCTGTTGAGGTTATATTGGCTTGACGTTAATAATCTATGTAGATGAATCGGGTCAGCAGACTCTAGTTGGTTGATTCAGCACTCGGGAAGACGCTCTCCCCCCCTGATTTACTTATGCACTCCCTCCATTGAGTTATCAGTGTTTTGTTTCCCGAATATTATATCGGTTAGACATATATTGTTACATGTCTCCTGCTCACCTTTGCTCCTGTTTTCTTTTATGTTGAGCCCAGTAAGGACGCTGCACTCTTCTTCGTTCTCTCCTGTCTTCACAGTGTTCTTCCTCTTATCTTCCATCTCGGTAGTACTTGTGGTTCTCACCCAGCCCTACATATGTTTGTTAACAGCCAGGTTTGCCTTTCCATACTTGGTCACCACCCATTATAAATCTGTGCCTGTTTGCTTTGCCAGGTTTGTTCTATTGGTTGTGTCCATGTTTTAATTACAGTCCTGTAGTCTTATTTGCTACTCATTACTTTTACAGTTTATGAAATTGTCTTTCTCATTTTCTTATTTTGTTCTCGCCCTCCCTTCCCATCCACCCTTTTTTTTTTTTTTTTTTTTTTCTCAGGTATGCACCGTGTCCGATGGTTTGCTTCCTTTCAATTCCATCCACATGATTCACTATGACCTCCAAAGCTCATGACATCCGCCCTACTCGGGTACACACATCCACTCTTACATTTTTGTCATATAATGTGAAGGGGTTAAATTCTCCTGTGAAGCGTTCTATGGCTCTTCATGATTTTCATCGCATGAAGGGTGACATAGTTTTTATCCAAGAGACACATTTTAAACGATCCAGGGAACTGACATTAACGAATAGATTCTTTTCCCAGGCATTTCTGAGCTCCTCTTCCCTGAAGAAAGCGGGAGTAGCTATTCTTGTGCACAAAAAGATCCCCTTTATCCTGTCCTCTTCTATTAGTGACCCACAGGGACGGTTTATTTTTGTGAAGGGACTCATCGACTCTCAACTTTACACTTTTGCTTGTTTTTATTCCCCAAATTCGACGCAAGACTCTTTTCTCTCTGCTACTCTTGACAAACTGGATACTTTTAAGGAAGGAGTGTTGGTAGTGGGGGGTGACCTTAACCTGCCACTCCAACCCTCCTTGGATTGTTCATCTGGACACTCTTCTTATCCTAAATCTTTAATTAAATCCGTTCACAATTCACTTCAGAGTCACAAACTCATTGATGCGTGGCGGATCTGTCATCCTGATCGTAAGGATTTTACTTTTTATTCCAATCCGCATGGCTTTTATTCTAGGATTGATTATTTTTTTTTATCACATGACCATCTTGATCTTTTGGAATCGGCAGCAATAGACGTCATTACCTGGTCTGACCATGCGCCTATTAGATTGGACTTACGGATGCCTAGAGGTCATCTTAGTGCTCCTACTTGGCGCTTTGATGGTACTTTGCTACAACAGGAGGATTCGAAAGCCTACATCTCCAAAGTCTTAGATCATTATATTGCTGAAAATGTGGATGAAGCTATCTCTCCCTTGTCTATATGGCCTTTGACCGGGTGAGCTGGCTTTTTCTCGTAAAATCCTTAAGAGCTTTCGGATTTGGGCCGCTGATGTTGAGCTTAATTTTTGCACTCTATACGAACCCTTCAGCCCGGGTGAGGGTCAATGGTCATTTCTCTGACAGTTTTACCATAGCCAATGGTACTAGGCAAGGTTGTCCACTCTCTCCTATACTTTTTATATTACTTATGGAACCATTTGCACAACATATTCGTCTTAAGGAGGATATAGAGGGGGTCCGGATTGGATCTTCTGATTACAAATTAGCAATGTTTGCGGACGATGTACTTCTGACAATCACTAACCCCATCTCTTCCTTGAGTTCAGTTCTTGAAGAAATGGCGTCCTTTGCTGCACTCTCTAATTTCAAGATTAATTCCACTAAATCGGAAGCGCTTCATTTGGGACTACCAGAGGAGATGCTGCTTCGCTTGAAACGATTAACCCCATTTAAATGGTCAGATACTCATATTAAATATCTTGGAATTAATTTATCTCCTTCTTTGGACTCCCTATACAGTCTAAACTTTCTACCATTGTTGCGTACTATTCGGAATGATTTCTTGACCTGGTCTAAACTTTATTTATCCTGGTACGGTAGGATAAATGTTATAAAAATGAATGTTCTGCCCCGTTTCATCTATTTACTGCAAACTTTGCCGATTCATATTCCTTCAAACTTCTTTTCCTTACTCAACCGTTCTATTTGTCGCTTTCTCTGGAGACAGAGACCTCCTAGGTTAGCCATGCGTTGTTTGTACTTACATAAATCTCAGGGGGGGCTTGGTCTACCTAACCTGCCTCTTTATTACCAATCAGCAGCAATTGCCTCTGTCCTAGATTGGACCCATAACGAAGGAGACAAGGCTTGGGTACGACTTGAACGTCAGTTATTGGTTCGCTTTGATCCACTTATAGAGTTGTTCCTACCTGCTAAGGAGAGGCATAAATCGCTATATTCGCACGCCATTATCTCGCATGTTTTTGATGTCTGGTCAAAATGCAATAAAGCTGAGGTACTGGCGCACTCCCCTTCATTAGTTTCCTTGGTTTTCCATGCGAGGCATACCTCATTCTCTCTTCTCCGTACGGATTACCCTGGATGGCAATCTCATTCTGGTATACGCATTATGGATCTTATATCTAGTGGTTCGATCCGATCATTTGAAGAATTAAGAGAGACTTATAATTTATCTAGCTCAGAAATCTGGAGATTTCTGCGTATTAAACATTTCTTAGACCATCCTACTTTAAGATCCCTTAGGACGTCGGTCCCATCTGATTTCGAGAAACTATTGACGATGATAACGCCTCCAGTCTGCAAACTTGGTAGGCTCTACCGCATTCTTTCAGTCCCGCGGAGTCCTTCCAAACCGAGTTATGCACTGGCCTGGGAAAGGGAGCTCAATTGTGTACAATCTCTTGAAAATTGGAAGGATATATGGAAAGTGGCTTCATCGGCTTCCATCTCATCCACTATGTTGGAATCTCATTTCAAATTCCTGAGTCGATGGTATCTCACTCCCTCTCTACTTCATGCTTTTTATCCATCTGCTAGTGCCCTATGCTGGCGATGTAAGTCGGTTATTGGTACTCCCTCGCATATCTGGTGGTATTGTCCTAAAATTCAGCCTTTCTGGTCCGAATGCCTAGATCTGATTGCAAAAAGTTTAAACATCTCTTTATCTAAAGACATATGGCAATCCCTCTTTCTGCTACATATACCTCGTTTATCTTATACCAACAAATCCCTTCTCTTTGCAATGCTACTCACGGCAAAGTCTCTGATTCCTCGTCATTGGAGAGATGTAAATCCCCCTACAATTGGGGAATGGGCGAGCTCTGTGAGGTTACACATCTCAATGATGAGGATACAGATTGCTTCTAGATGTGGAGATCCGGATGCGGTGAATACATTCTTTTTGTCATGTCCCTTTTAGGTGTATACCGTGATGGCGAACGTGTGTGAGTGGTGAGAGTGGGGTCTGGAGTAGTGGCGGGATGTCATTGTACTTTATGGCATTGTACTTTATGAATGCGACTTTTGTTAAGACATTTCTGGATAATCCTCGGACTTGGTGCATTATAGCTCTATAGCTCTTTGCCCGGTGTGTTTTTTTTTTTTTTTTTTCTCTCCCCCCCCTCACACCTGTCTCCTTCCTTCTCTCTGTTTTTCCAACCCTTGCAACTGCCACACCCTTTCTAAGTATGTAACTGATACAGCTTGCAATCACCATTTAACTGACTTCATGTTGTGTTCTCTGATTCATTATTTTCATGACTGTAATGGGACATACATGTCTATGCTTTAAGTACTGGGTCTTTTTGCGTGGCATCTGTTTTCTTTTTCTTTTTTGTTTTGTCTCCTTATATATTTATCCTTGTATTGGCTACTATACTGTTACATGTAATTTGACTCATGTTGATTGCCAATTGGTATTTGTAATGCTTTGTTTTTTTTCTCCAATAAAGCTCTTTTGAAATTAAAAAAAAAAAAAAAAAAAAAAAAAAAAAAAAAGAAATCCTAAATAAAAGAAAAGAAAATAAAAACCATAAGACATGGTATAAAGGGGTCTGAGGAGGGTATCTGTGTTGGTGAATGAATGAATCATTTGAACAGGGAATTTGTTTTGGGGGGTTTCTTGACTGCTATTGGGGAGACAGTTAATAAAAAATAAAATAAGAAATTTGTATTTAAAGTTATAGAGACAGGAAACCCTTGACATAAGCTGCCACTGGGGTGGACTGATACTTGACTTGATAGAGTTTTACGTAGAGGATGATTTGTTAGATTTGTTGTTAGAGGACCAAGTCCTGAGGAAACATTGATTTGTAGGACTTAAGCTAGTTTGGCACAAGCCCTAAGGACACATTGATTTGAAGGACTTAGGCTTGTTAGAAACAAAGCCCCCAAAATTTGTTCATTTTTTTTGTAGGACTAGTTTTGTTTTTTTTTTCAAAACACAAGCCCTGAGAAAAAAAATAAAAATGCCCAACTGGCCTAATGCCATATTGGCCAGTGGCCACTGTCAAATGTCCTCCTGAGTTGCAACTGCTGCTCGTACTGCTGCTGCTGAGTTGTTTAAGCAACAGGATGATAAGGCAGCTGAAAGGAATGGGATCAACAATAGCAGTAACATGGAAGATGGATGATGAAGGTTCCACTTGCCATGACTGGCTCCAGTGATGAGCCTGAGGCAGTAGCAGAAGAATAAGTAGCCCCCAGTATATGTGGAGAAAAGAACAAGTTGACCATTAAATCTTCTCCATCTGCCCCTCCTCCAAAATCATCATGGATGTGTTAGAATATATATTTTTCCCTTGAGAACAGGAACTGTGGCTTCCATCAGCAACTGCAATGTGCACAATGTGTGCGTGTGTGGTAAATAACATCTGGGGGCACAACTGTATCCAAACACCATGACACCCAAAACTAAGTACTGCCGCTGTCACTGTACACCTTGTCCAGACACCACTAAGGACACATGACAAATTGCTGACAATTTAATAGCGATGATGAACCCTCCCTGCCAGAATGCTAACATATTCTGAGGGATGGAATCTTCTCAGATGCCACCTGATTACCTGGTATCGATTCTCCTCCACCACACTGGCATGTGTGGTCAGTGCACCACACAGTGTGCAATGGGTAGAGATGAACTGCCATATCCTAACATTAACAGAGTGGCTATCATTTGGCGCGGGAGGTAACAATGAATGAGGTGGATTGGCAGGAGATGTACTTGTTAGCCTAGTGGAAGAAGGTTATGTTGATGACAAGCTAGTTGTTTCGCTCGTCATGGAACTTCCAGTGTCTGTCTGGGTTTCTTTATTCTTCCTCCTCTTTGATCTCCACCTTTCTGGAGCGTCACAAATTTTGCACTTTACCATTCTTGATGATGACTGCACTGTGCCTGCCCCAACAGAAAAATAGCCCCACACCCATGACTTCAGGGGGGAGGGGGAAAGTGGATGGCCTCTTTCTTCTTGTCCTCCACATTCCCCTTCACTTCCTGTGGCAGTGGATAATGTTGCTGCTGTTGCTGCTACTGCCTCAAATTTAGCACTGCAAGTGGAACCTGTCCTAGTCCCGCATTACTTGTTGACCCCATTCCCACTGTGTCCATGGTGGTCTGTGGCACACTAACCTGCTCCTCAGCACCCTGCTGCCATTTCATCTCAGCAGCAGCAGTTGCAATTTCCACTAATTTCAAAAGCTGACTGCTAGTGGTGGTGGTGATGCCCATCTTCATCCCTGTCTCCCATTCCTTCTCAGTTTCTGATAAAAAGGCCATCAATATCTCTTCCACCCCAAATTCTCCAACACCACCACCACTAGTCCCTACATGCCGTTGCTCTATTCCAGACATCTCACTGCTGCTTGGAGGAGGTGACAAGCAATGTGACAGAGGGTCACCTGATGTCACACATGGCATCATTTTCTCCCCCCCACCGAGTACTACAAGAAACACTAGTAGTAGGCAAAGTATTGGTGGCAGCAGTTTCAGCACCGTCAGCAGGTTCAGCACTGGCAGCAGGTTTAGCACTGGCAGAAGGTTCAGCACTGGCAGCAGGTTCAACACTGACAGTAGGTTCAGCACCGACAGCAGGTACAACACTAGTGGTTGCAGGTACAGCAGTGGTGGCACTGGCAGCAGGGGCAGCACATCTTGCAGCAGACACAGGCAGCTGACCTGTCCTGCTTTCACTAGTACTACCCTTTGCTCCCTCCCTTCCCATTCCCTTTTCTCCCTTCCTTCCCATTCTCTTTTCTCCCTCCCTTCCCATTAATTTCCTCAAGATCCCATGGGTTGATTTAGGGGGACTGGACAGCATTGGTACAGTAGTGGTCCCTTCCGTCTCAGACTCAGTGGACACATAATGGTCCTTCCAGCTCCTCCATTGATTATTTATTTAACCTGCTCATAGTGATAGGAGTCACTATGAGCCTCTCCTGCCTCGCTTTTTGCAAAATATCCCAAAAGAACAGCACAGCATGTCTATCTCTCTCTGTAGTTGCTTCTATTGTGTCTGCCTTCAGTGAAAACATCACGTTGTTGAAAACAACATAAATCAATGGGCGTAAACTTTCTAGCCATTGAAAAAAATGGCGAAAAACTTTGGCCAATGGCTGAAAAATGCAAAAATTTTAACTGCTAGTTTTAAAGCGGATTTTCCCGCAATAAAGAGGATAACTGTGGTTTTCACGCAATTTATCATGGGAACATGTGACAAGTTTCACCCACCCCTACTCGTACCCGCCGTGTACGAAAAATGTCCGGGCTGATGCCCTGTCTAGAAAGTTCTCGGGAGCTAAAGAGGAGAGTCCTCCTAGTATTATTATTCCTCAGGACAAAGTACTGGCCACCATACGTACCAGCATAACATCTCCCCTTGAGGAGAAAATACGGGCCACCCAAGTAGATGCGCCTGCTGAGACTCCTTCTGTTTTGTATCTATTAACCTCTGTACCAAGGTACTTTCTACCTACCATAATACTAAGTCAGCAGGTCATCCCAGAAAGAACTAGCTTCTCTGGTCAGTTTCCCATGTGTTCTGGTGGCCAGAACTTAGAAAAGATATTGCTGCATTTTGTTGCCGCCTGTCCAGTCTGTGTGCAGACTAAATCCCCCTGTCACCTTCCAGTGGGCCTTCTCCAACCCATACCCAATGGGGAGAAGCCATGCTCACACCTTGCCATGGACTTCATAGTCGACCTCCCTTTTTTCTAACGGTAACACAGTTATCCTCATGGTCGTTGACTGATTTTCTAAGATGATTCACTGCATACCATTCAAAAAGCTCCCATCCGCTAAAGAGTTGGGTACAGTCTTTGTCAAAGAGGTCTATCGGGTACACGGGGCTCCTAAAGTCATAGTTTCCGACCAGGGCAGCCAGTTTGTTTCACGATTCTGGAGGGCCTTCTGTGCACAGCTAGGTATCCAGCTTTCCTTCTCCTCGGCCTATCACCCACAATCGAATGGGGCTGCGGAAAGGGCTAATCAGGCCTTGGAGCAATTCCTGCGGTGCTACATCTCAGACCATCAGAGTAACTGGTCGGACCTGCTACCTTGGGAGGAGTTTGCTCATAACAGTGCTGTCTTGGCTTCTACCCTGCTCTCCCCCTTCATGGTGAATTATGGGTATCAACCCTCCATGATTCCAGATTTGTTTGCTCCCCAGGGAATCCCGGAATTGGAGGATCATCTCCAGCAAATCCGTTCCACATGGGTGCAGGTCCAAAAAACGTTGTGAAGTTCACAACAATCTTATGAGCTCCAGGCCAATCGTAAATGCCTATCTGCACCCTCCTATCAGGTTGGGGAGAGGGTCTGGTTGTCCTCCAGAAATCTCCACCTCCAAGTGCCCTCTCAGAAACTGGATCCCCGCTTTGTAGGGCCTTTCTATATCCTCCGACATGTGAACCCTGTGGCCTATGCCCAATATGTGTATCCACAATGTGTTCCATGTCTCGCTGCTGATATGCAATCGGATCACTACGGTCACTCTTCGACCCCATTCAGTACTCGTTGATGGCCATGAGGAGTTTGAAGTCCGCTCCATAGTCGACTCTCGTGGGTTCTGAGGGAGTCTTCAATATTTGGTCCATTGGAAGGGGTATGGTCCAAAAGAGTTCTCATGGGTTCCAGCCGCAGGCGTGCATGCCCCCGCCCTCCGCCATGCTTTACTGCACGATTTCCCCATAAACCTGGTCCTGCCCTGCGGGGGATGGGGGTCGTTGAAGGGGGTACTGTCAAGGTTTGGCTGAGCTGCTCTAACTCTGCCTATTGATTCTGCTGTCTGAGTTAATCTAGTGCTCTGCTATCCATTGCTGCTGCCTTCTGAGTTCCTGGGTCAGGCTGAATCAGCTGACCTCTCTGACTCACCTGACTGTTACCAGCCATCCTTCTCAGGGTATTTAAAGCAGCTTGGCTCACTTCCTGATTGTCCTTGTGTTTGTTGCTGCTGGCTGATGTGGATTCTCCTGCTCTCCTGTTTAGCTGTGTTCCAGTCATCGCTCCTGACCCTTGGCTTGTTCCTGACATTGCAGACGTCTGGGTTCCTGACTCCAGCTTGGCTGATTACCTGTCTTGGTTCCTGACCCTGGAGTGTCTTTTGGTTTATGCTCTTGGATCACAATTCTGTTTTTGTTACTTTAATAAAGGGGTATTGCATTTTACATTTTTGTGTCATGTCTGGTTCCTGGTCCCTAACAGCTGTCTGGTCTCACCAGATTCCACATCTGAGTGGAGGTGGCTTACACTAGGTAAAAGGGGTGGGAGGGGGAAATTTTATCATTCAATTACTCTTGAACAACAACTCTGACAGTATTGAAATAACACTCTCTATGGCTCAAATATTATGAAGATTAATTGGAGCTGCTGTTTTTGTGAAACATTACTATCCCTTTAAAGGGATAGTAATACTTTAATATTACTATTCCCCATATTGTAGCTATTTCAAAAAGAATTGATTTGCCCCCAGGTTCATCTCTCAAACCTTTATGGCTTAAGAGATAACAGAACACAAAGTTCCCCCCTCCCTCCCCTTCCCTGAAGTCAGCGTTGTACTGACTGCAGGGGAAGTCTGTCGTACGACAGGCTTGAGGCTCTGCAGCTGAGCCGAGATCACGTTAGTAAAAAAGAATTATTTCACTGAAACGGTCTTCTACATGTGCTTGGTTTGCAATTCTTTTTGAAATAGCTGCAATATGGGGAATAGTAATATTAAAGTATTACTATCCATTTATGGGTTTGGACAATACAGGAGAACAAGTGTTTAGTAAAATGGAACATTGAAAATGAGGTCTCTGCTTGAAAGCTTATAATCTGAAGAGATAAAGGGAGACATACAATATATGTAAGGGTTACGTGTAGAATACAGTGCTCGAATTATGGTTGGGAAGGGGAACATAAATAAAAGAAAATAAATTTAAAAAAGCCTTGGATGTACAATATGAGTGCCTTGTAACTTCAAGAGTGCATTCCACAGAAAGGGAGCAACAAGGGAAAGTGTTTGATATGAGAGAGAGCTGTAGACACAAAGGGAACTGAGCAAGAAATGTTGATTTCTAACCTTAAGTGGTGGGATGTGGTACAGAGGGAGATCAGAATGGAAATGTAACATAGGATGGGGTAGAAAGAGAATGGTCTTGAATGAGAGATGCAGTATTTTATAAGATATCTGGCATTTGATTGGCAGTCATTGGAGTGATTGGATGAGATGGGGTCAGGGATAAACCTAGGTGACAGTAAGGCAACTCAAGCTGTTGCATTATGTATTGAATGAAGTGAATGGAGTTGGGAGGTAGGAAAGAGAAAGAAGGTTACAGTAGTCGATGTGGATAGGATGATTGCTTGTGTAAGAATTTTAGCTGTGGATAAAAGAGGAATGGACAATTTTTTTCTATGTTATGAAAGAGAAAGCAGCAGAATTTGGTAATCACATTAGTATGAAGAGAGCAATATCAGTTATCACCCCTAGGCACCATAATTCTGTTACTGGATTTATGGTAGTGCAATTTACTGTCACATGGAACGGCACTACTGGGCAAGGTCTAGGTGGGATGAGGAGTAGCTCAGTTTTTGCAATGTTGTGTTTAAGGTGACTTTGGATTGAAAATGAATAGTCAGATAACTAAATATAACTAATAACTAAAGCTGGGTGTCATCTGTGATAGGTGATATTTACATCCGAATTAATTAATAAGTTCACCAAATGTTAGTGTGTGTAGAGATAACAGAAATGGTTCTGGAACAGAAACTCAAAAGAACACCAAAAGAAAGGTGGATGGTAGAGGACAAAGAGGTGGCAATAGAGATTCTGAATGATTGGTTATTTAGATAAGAAAACAACCAGTTCAGGGCTATTTTACTGTTGCCTAATGAGTAAAGCAGTCCTGCTACTAGTACTACTACTAAGAATGTCCAGCAGCAAGTACCGCTTGAGTGTTATGAGTGAAGGAGGGGGGTGATCATCATATTACTAGTGATTGTGAAGAGGAAGAATGATGGACTGAAATTGATGTGGTTGGTGTTAGTAGTAGTAACAGTGAAGGTGAAGCAGCTGGTAGGACTAGCATTAGGGGAGTGCTAGGGGAAATAATGCAAAGCGGCCAGACTAGTGATAAAGGGAGCCCATAATATTCCTCTGACCCTGGCAGTCCCCTTCGTCACATGGCATTGTCCAGGTGGATCATGATCCTGTAAATGGCAGAATTGTTGCCTAGCAGCAATATTACCACCACCACAAGGACCACAATTCAGCTGTCTGTGCCTGCTGCTAGTGCTACCAGTCTGCCGTCTTCAGGTCAACAAGAAATGGCAAATGTGACATTAGGGGACGCTCTTTCACATTCCTCATCACCTCCTCCAACCAGTGAAATGTCTGTAATAGAGAAGTAGCAGCAAGGAGAGAACGGTGGTGGTGGTGATGATGATAATGGTGGAGAAATTAGGATGGAAGATAGATTAATGGCCTTTTTTACCCAAATTGAGACTAAATAGGATACACAGATATGATAGGCATCACCATAACCACCAGCAGTGAGCTTTTGGAATTTGTGGAGTTTGCTACTGCTCTAATTCCTGCTGCTACTGAGTTGCAAGGGCAGGAGGATGCTGAGGAGCAGGCTAGTGTTCCACAGACCATAGTGGACAAAGTGGGAATGGAGTCAAGTGACATGGGCCTAGGACAGGTTCCACTTTCCATCAGCAATACTCCTGGTCCTAGTTGCAATGCTGGTGCTGAGGCAGTAGCAGCAACAGAAGTCAAATCCTCCTCTGCCCCAGCAGCGAAGGGGAATGAGGAGGAGAAGAACAAAGAAGCTATTCTTCTCCACCTTTCCTCTCCCCCCTGAAGTCCTGGGTGTAGGACTAATTTTCTCTTTGGGGCAGGACCCTAAGAGTCATATTATTTGGATAGAGTTGTACCAGGTGTTTGATATGTCCATTGTTCCCAGTTATTCCCTTATTTGACACACACTGTGCACATTGCAGTTGCTGATGAGAGGCACAGTTCCTGCTCTCAAGAGAAAATTTCTATTCTAGTAACAACACATCATGATTTTGGAGGAGGGAGAGGTGGAGAAACATTATTGGCCAACTTCTTCTTTTCTCCACATATACCTGAAGTGGTGGGACTAGTTATATTGCTGCTATTACCTCAGGCACATCACTGGAGCTAGTCATGGCAAGCGGAACCTTGATCATCCATCACCCATGTGTCACAGCACCTACCCTAGGTCCAGCGTCGTCTGGCTGGATGTTGCTGTGGTACTAGTGGTGGGAGTGGTGCTCTGGACGACATCCTTATTCACTCTCCTACACTTGAACAATACCGGTTGCGTGTGTCCACAGTATTACGCTTACTAAAGGAGAATAACCTTTTTTGCAAGTTGGAGAAATGTGAATTTCACAGACCTCAAGTAACATTTCTGTCTTTTCCACTTCTGGGTTGGCCGTGGACCCTCAGAAGTTGTCAGCTGTATTACAGTGGCCTCGTCCAGTAGGACTCAAAGCACTCCAAACATTTTTGGGGTTTGCCAATTACTATCATATGTTCATCAAGAATTTCTCTACTGTGGTCAAACTTCTGACTGATATGACCTATAAGGGTGCAAAGGTCTCGGAATGGTCACACAATGTCCTGCTCGCCTTTGAGAACCACAAAGCTGCATTTGCAGCAGCTCCCATTTTGGTTCACCTGAAGCCCACCCTACCCTTTACCCTCCTTCAGACGTGTCTGAAGTAGGAATTGGTGCCCTTCTTTCTCAACGCTCAGCTTCAGGAGAGACCTTACGTCTGTGTGGCTATTTCTCAAGAAAACTGTCCAAGGCTGAGAGGGTATATCAGATTGGGGACAGAGAGTTACTGGCTATCATCCTGGCTCTAAAGGAATGGCAACATCTCCTGGAGGGTACCAGCTCCCCTATCTTGATTTTGACTGATCACACGAATCTCACGTATTTTTCCAAGGGTAAACGTCTGACTAACTAACACACAGTTTGATTGCATCTCACTGCCCTAACACTAATTCACAATTTGAATGACCTTCACTGCCCTAGCACTAACTTACATAATTTGAATGTCCATCACTGACCTAAGTCTAATTTAAAAAATCTGACTGACCCTCATTAACCTGAGAGAAAAACCTGCCTCACCACCAGCTTCTTGTGCTAGGGTCCGAGCAGCTTCTTTGCTGAACCACTTCTGTCTTTGTTACCTCCCCCACCAGCTGATAGCAAGTCCAACAAATCACTATTTCCTTAGGGTGTGTACTTCTTACCAAGTCTGAGTATAACAAATCATTGGTTCTTGAAGGCTTTTTCCTCTAACAAACCTGAGACCAACAAATCACTGGTTCCTCAGATTTTGTGCCTCTAACAAGCCTAAATCCAACAAATCACTGTTTCCTCAGGGTTTGTGCCTCTAACAATCTAAATTCCTACAAATCAATATTTCCTCAGAGCTTAGGCCTAACAAATCAATGTTTCCTCACCTCTTGTGCCTAAAAAGTGTAAGTCATACAAATCAATGTTTCTTCAGTGCTTGTGCCTCTAACAACTCTAATTCCTACAAATCAATGTTTTATCATGGCTTTTGCCTAACAAGTTTAAGTCTTACACATCAATTTTTCCACAGGGCTCCAGCTTTTAACAAGTCTAAGGGCTCGATTTAAAGGTAGATGTTAGCCAAAAAAAAAGACTAACGGGTGTCTTTACATGCAGTAGGCCATTCAAAGGGCCATGTAATGAACTGGTAACGGCAGTTCATCCAGTGTACTGGCCGCTACACTAACGTGTGTTTTGGCCCACAGAAACAAAAAAAAAACGCTCCACTTTGCCATTCAATAGACTGCGTTAACTGATAAAGATCCGAAGAGGGACTCATTACCGCCTAAAATTTAAAACCCAGTTTGTTTGGCTGTAGAGTCCCTCATCGGATCTTTTGCCAGCTAACACAGCTGTTAACTAACAAAAAAAAAACAAATTCCTCAGTGGATGTATTGATATGGGGCCCCAAACCCCACATCAATACATCTAAAGTGCCTAAATTGTGTCAAAAGATAGTAGGATTAACCCTATGAGTGCCAGCCTCTCAAATCTGGTTGGCTGGAATGTGAAGAACATCCTAACCAATGGCAGTGAGGCAATTGAAGTGAGCCTGCCCATATATAAAGGCAGGCTCACTTCAAATGCCCTCAGTGTGTTACGGGAATCGGCCCATACACAGCTGATGAGGATCGTCATGGGACATTTCTGTCTCCGCCGCTGCCACCCTCGTGGCCGCTCCAAGCGGCGGAGACAACAAATATAAGCTATGTCACATTGGGCATGTGTGAATTACATTGCTTGCTGTATCTATGGACCTTTTTATTCATGGGCATGTATTTTATGGGGCATTACATGGAGGAATATGTGGCTATATCTATGGGACACTAAAATTACACCCTTTGAGTGACAGTGAAGTACGCAATGCATTGCTTTGCAATGCGTTGCATACCTCTCTGCCACTCAAAGGTTTCTGGAATGTATTTGTTCATGCTTAATGTTAATATATTTATTTTATTTCACAGGGAGAAGGAGGAAGACTGAAGAAAGAAGAAAGAAGGACAGTGGCTAACAGGTAAGTGTAACATGGATCGGTTAACGATCGGTGCTTGGCAGTATGTCAAGCACCGATAGTTAATTGTTTTACACTGTTCAGTTCCCAATATCACTGATTTTAGCAGCGTTTTGGGAGCTAAACGCACCAAACGGATGTTCAGCCACAAGACTATTTTTGTGGCTTAACATCCTTTGGAGTTCTAGCTGGTAGGGCCTTTGAATACCCCATTAAACATGTTAGTTTAACAGCCGGTGTTCACTTTGGCCCTACCAGCTATGTTAACAGCTGGCTTTAAATCTAGCCCTAAGTCCCACAAATCAATGTTTCCTCAGGGCTTGTGCCTAGGGATGGGTGAAAATGTTTGCCTCAAATCAAAACTGACAAATAATGGCACTTCCCGCTCCCTACCTCATTCCACTGAATTTACACACAATATGTAGCAAATGTTATTTTATTGCCCAAAGGTAAAATAAAAGAGGGGTATGAGGGTGCCTGTGTTGGTACAGTGTGGGAAAATAATCATTTGGACAGGGATTTTTTTGTGGGGGTTGTTTGCTGGGATTGGGGGGACAGTTAATTAAAAAAAATACAATTAGAAAAACCCATAAGACATGGTATAAAAGTGATCTGAGGAGGGTGTCTGTGTTGGTGGGTGGAGTCTGGATAAAGAATCAGTTGAACACTGAATTTTTTTTGGGAGGTTGTTTATTGGTAGTTAATAAAAAAATTAATAAATAAAAATTAAAATGAAATAAAATAAGACATTTGCATGTGACATGATAGAGGTAGGGATCCCCTGACATACTCTACAACAGGGGCAGACTGATACTTGATGGGATAGAGTATTTTGTAGAGGATGATTTATGGGACTTGTTGTTAGAGGCCCAATCACGAGGAAACATTGATTTGTAGGACTTAGCGCATTGATTCATTGTAGGAAATTAGACTTGCGTTAGGCACAAGCCATGAGGAAACATTGATTTATAGGAATTAGACATTTTAGAGGCACAAGCCCCAAGGAAACTTTGATTAGGTGAAGGAAATTAGACTTCTGTGAGACACAAGCTCTGAGTTAACATTGACTTATAGGACTTGGTGGAGTGTGGGGAAAGAATGAGTTGAACAGGGAATACTTATTGGGATGTTTGTTTACTGGGATTTGCGGGGCAGTTATAAAAAATAAATAGTAAATACCATAAAAACCCATAAGACATGGTATAAAAGTTGTCTGAGGAGGGTGTCTGTGTTGGTGGGTGGGGTATGGGTAAAGAATCAGTTGAACGGGGAATTTTTTGGGGGGTTTTGATTGGTATTGGGGGAAGTTAATACAAAAAGATAAATAAAAGTTAAAATGAAATAAAATAAGAAATTTGTGTGTAACGTGATAGAGACAGGGACCATCTGACGTAAGCTATGACAGGGTCAGACTGATACTTGATGGGATAGAGTGTTTTGTAGAGGATGATTTATTATTTAGAGGCCCAAGCCCGAGGAAACATTGATTTGTAGGACTTACACTTATTAGAGGAACAAGCCCTGAAAAAACAGTGATTATTTGTAGGAAATTTGACTACATTGATTTGTAGTGCATAGACTTATTAGAGGCATAAGCCCTGAGGAAACATTGATTCATTGTAGGAAATTAGAATTGCGTTAGGCCCAAGCCATAAGAAAGCATTGATTTGTAGGACTTGGTGCCATGTGGGGAAAGAATGAGTTGAACAGGGAATGTTTATTGGGATGTTTGTTTACTGGGATTGGCGGAGCAGTTATAAAAAAATAAATAGTAAATATAATAAAAACCCATAAGACATGGTATAAAAGAGGTCTGAGGAGGGTACCTGTGTTGGTGGTTGGAGTCTAGGGAAAGAATCAGTTGAGCAGGGAATTTGTTTTGGGGGGGGTTGTTGACTGGTATTGGTGGGCTAGTAAATAAAATAAAATAAGAAATTTATATGTAATATGATAGAGACAGGGACCCTCTGATGTAAGCTGAGACTGGGGTAGACTGATACTTGACGGGATAGAGCATTTTGTAGAGGATGATTTAAAAGATTTGTTGCTAGAGGCCCAAGCCTCTAAACCAAACAAGGAAACAATGATTTGTAGGACTTAGACTTATTAGACACACAAACAAACCCTGAGGAAACTTTGATTTGTAGGACTTAGACTTGTTTGGGGTTTTTTTATTTGTTTTTTAAAGCACAAACCCTGACCATGGCCATTGTCAAATGTCCTCATGTAGATGCAAAATTTGCGACTGCGTTCTTGCTGCTGCTCCTGAGTTGTTTAAGCAGCAGGATGATTAGGCAGCTCAAAGGGAAATGGATCAACAACAGCAGAAACACAGGGGATGGGTGACTATGGTTCCACTTACCATGATTAGCTCCAGTGATGCACCTGAGGCAGTAGCAGCATATACTAGCCTGCACCACTTCAGGACTGGGAAGTGGAACAATGGAAAATTTCTGCACTCATATGAAACACCTTGTACAATTCTATCCAAACAACATCACACTTAGGGTCTCCGATGTGAAATCCCCCCATCAAAAAACAAGTACTGTTGCTGTCACTATGTCCCTTGTCCACACCCCACTAAGGACACATGACGAGTCTCTTCCACCAACACTGCCATGTGTGGTCAGTGCACCACACAGTGTGCAATGGGTGGACACAAACTACCACATCCTAATATCTACAGTGTGGCTATCACTTGGAGAGGTAACGAGGAATAAGGTGGATTGGCAGAAGATGTAATTACCCAAGAGCAAGAAAGTGATAGAGAGCTAGTTGTTGGATCTGTTGTGGTAATTTCCTCCTGCTCAGATTCACTGGACATGTAAGGGTCCTTCCAGCTCCTCCTTTTATTGTTTATTAAACTGCTATCACTATGAGCCTTTCCTGCCTCAATTTTGCTATAAATATTACCACAGAACAGCACAGCACATCTCTCTCACTCTGTAGCTGCTTCTATTGTGTTTCACTTCCTGAAGAGAGCACGTTTTTATAGCGAAAAGGTGAAAAGCACATTAATCATGGGGGAAAACTTTCTAGCCATTAAAAAAATTAGTGAAGAATTATTGCCAATGGGTGAGAACGGTGAAGATTTTAATCACTCTATTTAAAGCAGATTTTCCCATGGAAAAGCGGACAACAATGTGGTTTTCATGGATTTTTTCATGGGAACACAACGCGACCTTTTGTCCACCCCTACTCAGGACACATGACAACTTTCAGACACTTTAATAATAATGATGAACCCTCTATAAGAAAGTCAGACTGTGTATACATATGTGTCTATGTGAACATATTATAACTATTATGGCTTAAGAGATACAGCTGGAAATCTGTTTCCTTAATTAAGGATCCATAGCATTTGAGAACTCAAAGGAAGGTGTCTCCTAGTTAAATATGAAAGGAGTGCGGACAGATGCCCAAACAGTCTTTTTGTTTGTCAACAAAGAGTTCAGATAGGAAAACAAATGCTTCACATCTGATAACTTCTTCCTGGACTTTTCCTCTATCACTACTATCTCTTTGAAGCCAGCATGAAATTGTAGGTGGGTGTGGTGAGAAAAGGTCAGTTGAGATGCATTTTTTTTATGCTAGTTGACTAGTTTTCACCAGACCTGACTGATAGAAAAATGGTATAAAAGAGGAATATTTTTGAGATGGAAAGAGAGCAGTAAGATAGAACAGCATGAGGGGGCAGCAAGAGAAGAGCAGCATGTGAGAGGAAGAGCAGCCTGGGAGGTGAGCAGTACAGCAGTCCTGATTCCTATCCTGATGTGAGCCCAGCAGAGGAGCAGACCAGAAACTAAGATTAGTGCTGGAGGGTGTGAGGAGATTGTCATCATGTTATTTACTGGTATCCAATTTAATTCCATCTTTTTCCATTTCTGTGACTCCTAATATTATTTTATTCATGTGCATTACATCCAGACTGTAACAGCATTTTGATTTTGTACATAATGCAATCATTTGTATTATTTTTCCTTATCTGTGTGTTTTCTTAGTCACAAACAACCTCAAAGAATAATTGTACCCTTGGTAAGAGGGGCTATAGAACGTCTTACACCTCCCTGCCACTGGCTTAGCATATTCTGCGATATGGAATCTCCACAGATACCGCTTGATGCCCTGGTTGCAATTATCCTCCACCACACTGACATGTGTGGTCAGTGCAGTGAGTTCACCACACAGTGTGCAATCGGTGGACACAAACTTTCACATCCTGATTTTTACTGAATGGCTATCAGCAGGTGGGGGAGATAAAGATGGATGAGGTGACTCACCAGAAGATGTTATTACCCTAGAGCAAGAAGGTGATGGCGAGCCAGGTGTTTCGCTCTGGCTAGGTTTCTCTGTTCTTCCACCAGATTTCCTTGGCGGGTGTTTGGCTTTAATGTGTTAGGGGAATGGTGGAGAAGAATGGTCTCTTTCTTCTTCTCCTCCTCATTCCCTTTCACTGGCTGGGGCAAAGCATGATGATGCTGCTCTTACAGCTACTGCCACAGTATCAGCACTGCAACTAGGACCAGGAGTATTGCTGCTTTCAAGTGGAACCTATCCTACTCCTGCATCACAGGACCCCATTCCTACTGTGCCTATGGTGGTCTGTGGCACACTAGCCTGCTCCTCAGCATCCTGTTGCTCTTGTAACTCAGTACCAACAGGAATTAAAGCAGTAGCAAACTACACTAATTCCAAAAGCTCATTGATGGTGGTGGTGATGCCCACCCCATCTCTGTCTCCATTCCTTTTCAGTTTGGGCTAAAAGGCCATTAATGTCCCTTCCACTCCAGCTTCTCCACCATCATCATCATCACCACCACTAGTCCCTCCTTACTGCTGTTGCTCTATTAAAGACATCTCACAGGTTGGAGGAGGTGATGAGAAATGTGACAGAGTGTCCCTTAATGTCACACTTGCCATTTCTTGTTGAGCTGAAGAAGGCAGACTAGCAGCACTAGCAGCAGGCGCATGCAGCTGATCAGTCCTTCTGGTGGTGGTGTCATTATTACTGCTACCCACCAGTTCTAGGTTCTTCAAGATCAAGTTCCATGTGGATAGTGTTGTGGAGACTGGGAAAAGTTGAATCTCAGGATAAGGGGAATGTGGGCTCCCTTGACTGCTAGTCTGGCCACTCTGCATTACTTCCCCTACCACTCCCCCACCAGCTGCTTCACCATCACTATTGCTAGTAACATCAATCACATCAATTTCAGTCCCTGAGTCTTCCTCCTCATTAGTAATATTATCACCCTCTCCCTCACTCCAAACACTCTTTAAAAGCTGCTGGGCCTTCTTAGTAGGAGTACTAGTGGCGTGACTGGTTGGGTATGACAAATGTGACTTAGAGTCCCCTGCTGTCACACTTGGCATCATCTCCTCCTCCCTCCACTCCTGAGAATTACAAGACACACTGGTACCAGATGCACCACTGGCAGCAGGCACAGCAGTGGCAGCAGGCACAGATAGCTGACCTGTCCTGCTTACAATAATACTACTCTCTTCTTCCTCCCACTGTACTCATAATGGTCCTTCCATCTATTTCTTTTATTATTATTAAACTTGCTCATAGTGATAGCAGTCACAATGAGCATCTCTTGCCTCAATTTTGTAAAACAACTCACAGCAAAATAGTCTTGCACCCCTCTCTCTCTCTCTGTAGCTGCTTGTATTGTGTTTCATTTCATGGAAAATGGAACGTTTTTATAGAGAAAGGTTGAAAAACGTCATTAAAGGGATATAAACTTTCTAGCCATTGAAAAAATAGCGAAACATTTTTACCAAAGGGCAAAGACAGTGAAGATTTGAATCACTTTATTTAATCCACAAAAAGCGGGCAACCAAATGATTTTTGCTGATTTTTTTCATGGAAACATGACTGGACCTTTCCCGTATCCCTACTTGTGCCTAAAAAGTGTAAGTCTTACAAATTAATGTTTCCTCAGCTCTTGTGCCTAACAAGTCTAAGTTCTACAAATCATTGTTTCCTCAAGGCTTGTGCTTCTAACAAACTCGAGCCCAAAAAAAATCAGTATTTCCTCAGAGCTTGTGCCTCTAACAAGCCTAAGTCCAACAAATCACTGGTTCTCAGGGCTTGTTCCTTTAACAAGCCAAATTCATACAAATCAATATTTCCTCAGGGCTTGTGCTTCTAACAGTCCTGAGTCCAACAAATCATTACTGATTCCACAGATCTTGTGCCTCTAACAAATCTGAGTCCAACCAATCATAAATGATCCCTCAGAGCAATCGTAAGTCAAAACAATCACTGATTCCTCAGTACTGGCACCTCTAACAATCCTGAGTCCAAAAAAATCACTCATTCCTTGGGGCTTGGTCCTCTAACAATCCTGAGTCCAAAAAATCATCACTGATTCTTCACAGCTTGTGCTTCTAACAAACCTGAGGCAAAAAATCACTGATTCCACAGGGCTTGTGACTCTAACAAACCTGAGTTCATCCAACCATTTTTTGGGATATTGTTTTTGAAAAAAAGTTGAAGTTAAAATGGCTAGGGAAATGATTGCAACACCTTTCAAAACTCAGGGATGTTAGAAATACAACACTGTCTTGGCACTTTACGAATTCAGTTTGGCACCTCTGGCACCGCACTCATTCCTATGATATATTTCTCCTTTAAGCTTGGTCAAGTTCCAGTACTCTTGCTGTTATATTTCCTTGATTTCACTCAGCAAAATATTTTACACTTGTTGGCTATGTAAAATTAATTAATATCCATGACAAAACAAGCAAGCATAAAATATACTGATATATCAATTTTAGCTGTCAAATTAATTCATCCTCTTTAAGTCAACTAGGATTGCACATGCCAGTGATATGAAGAGATACATCTCATGGTATAGCAATCCAAGGGGCTTCCGTTTATATAATATCTGACCCAATGGTTTCCTATAATCATTTGTAATACTTTTTCTAATTGCCAGTGAATATGCATTACACTTTATTTGAAATTTTGGCCTGTAGAGATATGGCTGTAATGCTGGGAATAAATCACCAATCCAATGAATGATGTAGATTTTTTATAACAAGAACCAGAGAACTTCAGTTTCAATGAATTTAAGATTTGTAAGTTAACACTTAAACAGTATTTACAGCATTACATACTCCATTTTATAGAGGCCCCAATTAATCATTGATGGGTATTTGCATTACATTTTATTTACAATATGAATAGCCTGACATTTATATTTTCTCTCTCACTCTCCATATCACCATTAGTACTGTTGTTAAAAATACTTGCGAGTAACGTATAATAATTGTTTAAACTTTAGGTAGAAGTATCTTAATGAGATTGGCCAAGGATTACTTAACCCATTGGCTACTAAAGATGTCTCCAAATCATTGGAGGAAAAGGATTATGGTGACTGGATAACACTCACCAATGATCATAGCACAGGTCTCAACTGTCATAGATGGTGGTAACCTCCTCTTCAGTGCTGTTACCACCACTACATGTGCTGATCAGGTGTCAAAGAAATCCACTCCAAGGCTTATAGATTATGCATTGTATCCTTGCTGATGGCCTTGTTTTGCTAATACAAATGCTCCAGCATGTACACTGTACAATCCCACCTGGTAATGACCTCCATTTTAAGCTGGTGAGGGGCAGGTGCTTATGCTCTTACATTGAATGTAATGCATTTCAAGCAGTATAAGGACCAGCTATAAGTAACAATTAGATTTAGTATATGGGAGAAGCAGTGAACATGCACATATGTGTTATTTTTCAAGATAGCTTTTATATTAGAGCCATTGTCTGCAGGCAGAAAGAAAGTTTTCTAGTAGCAGGGTAGACGTCACTCAACCACATGGTTGTCAGATTTTTTTGTGGGAAAATCCACCTTAAACAAACACATTAACATTTTGCCTTTTTTGCCAACTGCCAAAATGTTTTCACTATTTTTTTCATTGGCTACAAAGTTACCTCCTGTTTACTTATGTGTACTTTGCATTTTCATGCCTAAAATGTGATTTTTAAAGCAGCTACAGAGGGTGCTAGGTGATTTTGTAGATATGTATATAGGGAAGTAAGGGTAGCGGAGGCTCAATTTTTGGTAGAAGATATTCAAGTGAAAAAACTGTCAACCATTTGGTTTTAGCACAATGGGACCTTTCACACACCCCTAGTACTTTTGATCAGCTCAACATTGAACTTGCAAAGAGAAAAGAAAAACTCACAGGGCTAAAACACCATGAATATATACCATAAATATGCTATAAATAAAATGTGATTAATTTGTGAGGGAATATGAAAAGCAGCAAATAAAAAAAGGTTCCTCTAAGTCCCCAGACAGAGAAAAACCCAGAACAAAACAAAAATAAAGGAATTCCTTTGCTAATCCATACAGATTGCCTAGAAAATAAAAACCCTGTGTAATGTATAGTATACACCTGTGTGTAAATTAATTAAAAAAAAATATGAGGATTTTGTGACATAATTTGGCCAAAGCATGTATAAGCTATCTTATTGCTCCAAGGTACCTGAATTTCAAGACAGTCCTAACCATTATATGATGACATGAACTGAAATATACTTGATAAAGTAGCTCTTATGAAAACGCATGTATGTAGGCTATTCTAAGTCCTAACCATTATAAAATAACTGAAATAAAATAAACTTGACAAAGCAGCTCTTGTGCAAACTTGTATATGTAGGCTATTTTAAATTAAAACCTAATTTAACACTAATTAAAAACACCTATCCCACCCCTCTAAAAACTCTGAACATTTGTTAATAAGATTGACTTGCTTTTAAACAGGAAAACTTTGCAGTATGTAGGTGAAAACCTGTGTACATTGGACTAACCCATCTATATAGGTCTAATCGACCCACCACCACTAACCAGTTGAAACCTGCATATTTCATTAAAGGGATACCTCAGCAGGAAAGCTATTGAGCAAATGGCCACATATTATGTTTCCAACAACACCCTTTTAAGAGATGGTGTGTGTTTGAAATATAAGTGCCTTTAAATTAATCTGTTGTATTACTACAGGATTAAGTGAAATGAAGAATATGGTGAAGATGCAGCTTGAGCGAGTGAAGGGAGGATTTGTGTGCAAATAGAAAAGAACAACTCACAGTAATAAAACACCATGAATATACAAATATGCTATAAATAAAATGAGATTAATTTGTGAGGGAATATGAAAGGCAGCATGGAAAAGGAGATCCTCCAAATCCCCAGACAGGGAAAACCCAGAAAAAGAACAAAAAGTAAGGAATTCCTGCGCTAAATCATACAGATTGCCTAAAAATAAAAACCCTGTGGAATGTATATTATAAACCTGTGTGTATATGAATATTAAAAAAATGAGGATTTTGTGACATAATTTGGCCAAAGCATGTATAAACTCCCTTACCGCGCCAAGGTACCTTAATTTCAAGAGTCCTAACCATTATAGGATGACATGAAGTAAAATATACTTGATAAAGTAGCTCTTGTGGAAATGTATGCATGTAGGCTATTCTAATTCCTAACCATTATAAAATAACTGAAATAAAATAAACTTGATAAAATAGCTGTGTATATGTAGGCTAGTATAAAACTAAAACCTAATGTAACACCCATCATGTCATCATATAATGGCATGCATTTCCACAAGAGCTGCTTTATCAAGTATATTTTAATTAATGTCATCATATAATGGTTAGGACTGTCTTGAAATTGAGGTACCTTGGTGCAGTAAGAGAGCTTATACATACTGAGGCCGAATTATGTCACAAAATCCTTATTTGTTTGAAAATAGTATATAAACAGTTTTATAGTATACATTCCACAGGTTTTTTATTTTTATAATTTCTACCCTGTTTCTAATATTACCATTTTGCTTAATTTTTTTTTTTTTTTTTGCTTTTTTATCATGGTAATTACTTCTTTTGATATTTGGGCTGCTTTTTCTTGTTTCACAGTAGATGATAATTGCCATAACTTTTTCACTGTTGGTTGAAAGACCTGTGTCTGGAATGTCTTTCAGCACAGTGAAGTGATTAGACAGCACTAACAAACATTCTTTTGATTTTTCAATAGCTGGCTAGTGTTGATCTTCACATTTGTTGACTTTCTTTCTTTCTTTCTTTCTTTCTTTCTTTCTTTCTTTCTTTCTTTCTTTCTTTCTTTCTTTCTTTCTTTCTCAAGTTGAGGAGGGTGCCTGTGTTGGTGGGTGGAGTCTGGGGAAAGAATCAGTTGAACAGGGTATTTGTTTTTGGGGGGTTTGTTGACTGGTTTTGGGGGGACAGTTAATACAAAAATAAATACATAAAATAAGAAATTTACCTGTAATGTGATAGAGACAGGGACCCCCTGATGTAAGGTGCCACTGGGGTAGACTGATACTTGACGTGACAGAGTATTTTGTATAGGATGATTTGTAAGATTTGTTGTTAGAGGCCCCAGACCTGAGGAAACATTGATGTATAGGACTTAGACTAATTAGAGGCACAAGCCCTAAGGAAACATTGATTTGAAGGATTAAGACTTGTTAGAAACAAGCCCCCAAAAAATGTTTATTTTTTTGTAGGCCTATGTTGTTGTTTTTTTTTGGTTGTTTTGTTTGTTAAAGCAAAAGCCCTGAGAAAAAAAAATCCCCTGATGTAGATGCAGAATTTGTGACTATTCTTGCTGCTGATGCTGAGTGTTTAAGCAGCAGGATGATTAGGCAGCTGAAAGGAAACGGGATCAACAACAGCAGTAACATGGCTGATGGCTGATGAAGGTTCCACTTGCCACAACTATCTCCAGTTATGTGTCTAAGACAGTAGCAGCATGATAAGTAGCACCCAGTCTGCCCCTCCTCCACAGTCATGGGTGTGTTGTTATTAGAATATAAAATTTTCCCTTGAGAGCAGGAATTGTGCCTCTCATCAGCAACTGCAATGTGCACAGTGAGTGTGTGGTAAATAACACCTGGTGGCACAACTGTAGCCAAACACCATGACACCAGAACCCAAATACTGCTGCTGTCATTATACCCCTTGTCCACACCCCGCTAAGGACACATGACAACTTGCTGACAGTTTAATAGTAATGAAGAACAGTCACAGTAATATGATATTGACAGTCAGTAGTAATATGAGGATATTGATTACCCCCTCGTTCACTCCTATCGCTAACAAGCTGATGGACCTCTTTAGTACTAGCACTGGCGGGACTGCTTGGGGATGGCAAATGTGACTTAGGGTCCCCCTGCTGTCACACTTGGCATCATCTTCTCCTCCCCCCCTCCTGAGTATTACAAGACATACTAGCAGCTTCAGCACTGGTGGGAGCAGCTTCAGCACTGGCAGCAGACACAGCACTGGTGACACTGGCAACAGGGGTAGCACGTATGACAGCAGGCATAGTATTGGTGGCAGCAGGTTCAGCGCTGGCATCAGGCAGAGCACTGGTGGAAGCAGGTTCAGCACTGGCAGCAGACACAGCACTTGTGGCATCTGGGGCAGCACTTCTGACAGCAGGCACAGGCAGCTGAGCTGCCCTGCTCACAAAAGTGCTACACTTTTCTCCCTCCCCTCCCACTCCCTTTTCTCCCTCTCTTCCCATTAAATTACCCAAGATCCCTTTGGGTAATTTAGGAGGACTGGACAGCATTGGTTCAGTAGTGCTCACTTCCTCCTCTTTCTCAGACTCCGTGGACACATAAGGGTCCTTCCAGTTCCTCCTTTTAATATTTTTAAACCTGCTCATAGTGATAGCAGTCACTATGAGCCTCTCTTGCCTCAATTTTGCCTCAAGATCACAGCTAAATAGCACAGCACATCTACCTCACTCTACAGCTGTTTCTATTTTGTTTGACTTCCCCAAATATGTCACATTTTTATAGCAAAAAGGAGAAAACCACATACATCAATGGGCGGAAACTTCCTAGCCATTGAAAAAACAAAAACAATTTTGGCCAATGGGTGAAAAATGTGAACATTTTAATCTCTAGTAGTGTTGAGCGAGCACCCCGATGCTCGGGTGCTCGGGTGCTCTGACCGAGCACCCCCTGAGGCTCGAGTGCTCGGCCGAGCACCCGAGCCCCATTGGAATGAATGGGGTGACACCAGGCACCCTCTGCTCTGATGAGGGGAGGGTGCCTGGTCAATGCCCCCTTCATCTCCGCTATGCCCCCTTCATCTCCGAATGCCCCCTTCAGCTCCGCAATGTCCCCCTTCAGCTCCGCTATGCCCCTCTTCCACAATGTGCCCCTTCATCTCCGCTATGCCCCTCTTCCACAATGTGCCCCTTCATCTCCGCTATGCCCCTCTTCCACAATGTCCCCCTTCATCTCCTCTATGCCATAGAGGAGATGAAGGGGGACATTGTGGAAGAGGGGCATAGCGGAGATGAAGGGGCACATTGTGGAAGAGGGGCATAGCGGAGATGAAGGGGCACATTGTGGAAGACGGGCATAGCGGAGATGAAGGGGGACATTGTGGAAGAGGGGCATAGAGTCTATGCCCCTCTTCCACAATGTCCCCCTTCATCTCCGCAATGCCCCCTTCATCTCCGCAATGCCCCCGTACCTCCAGTCCCTGGTGGTCCAGCGGAGCGTCTTGTGATCTGTGCCTCTTCCGGCACAGATCCCCGCCACCCGAACATGGCGGGAGAGCACATGGAGGTACTCGACGAGTACCGCCATGTGCCGAGCAGAGCGATGCTCGAGCCGATCCGAGCATCGGCCGAGCACGCTCGCTCATCACTAATCTCTAGTTTTAAAGTGGATTTTCCCCTAGAAAAAGTGGACAACAATGTGGTTTTCGCAAAATTTCTCATGGGAACACGGAGAGAGATTTTGTCCACCCCTAATTATCACTTAATTTTAAATGTTTCTTTTCAAAGACATTTGAAAATCAACTTTTGTGGTGTGTTTGTCTTTTGTGGTCAACTCAAGTATTTTGGTGTTCATTACATGTATGATATTTAGGGCATGCTGTGCAGGTACTTCCTGTTTGGAATGCTATACTAAATCTCCACTCACCGCTGATTAAATCATTCAGTTACTGACTCTGCTCAACAATGAATTGTTGAGCAGAGTCAGTAAGTCTGGGAACTTACACAAAGTGCCTTCAAGGCATGCCCTGATTATGTTAATGAATACAGCTAATGAACACAAAACATGATTTTCACACCTTAACATAGGCCATGGCACATATAGAAGGTTTGGGGACCTCTCCATAGTTGTTTAAGTTTAGGATCACTTTTCAAAAACACATTTGATATTGGAAATAACATAGCAATACACATTTAAAAGAAGAGTGACATGTCTGTTCCTTACAAGGCCCTGGAAGAGTGGAAGCAAACCCTGAGTCCATTTCTCCTTGTAAGCATGACGCTTACCTTGGAGAACCGGCCGCTGTGTACTGATCAGCGGTCGGCCTCCTACTGCTGTTCTGGCGCCAGTTTCTGGGTTTGGGTCCGTGCAGCTCCTGCCTCATTGAGTTCCTCATCTGGCCAGCAGAGTGAGGGTGCATGTCACAGGGATTCCCTTAGTGACGTTGCAACCCGGCTTTCTTAAAGAGACGAGGTGGAGCAATAAGTATTTAAACTGCATGGACACCACATCAGTTGCCCTTTTGTGGTGTTCCAGTGGAGTCATAGTTGTTTGGGCTCTGTGTATTACCTGGCTTGTCTGACTAAATGGCTGGTGCTGACCTGTGGCTCTGTCTGACTACCCGTTCTGTGTTGACCCTAGGCTTGTCCGAAAACCAATTTGGTGCAGATCTGTGGCTCTGGCTGACTAAATGCTCCATGTATTACCAGGCTTGTCTTACTAACCAATCTGGTGCTGACCTGTGGCTCTGTCTGACTACCCGTTCTGTGTGTGACCCTAGGCTTGTCTGACAACCAATCTGGTTCAGACCTGCGGCTCTGGCTAACTAACCACTTCATGTATGAACAGGCATGTCTGACAATCCTATCTGATGCTGTCCTGTGGCTCTGTCTGGCTTGTCCCTTGTGTTGCCTCCTTCCGCGAACATCCATCTGGCACAGACCTGGGGCTCTGATAGACTACCAATTATACTGGCTGCAGGTGTGAGTCAGTGAGCAGCTTCTAGCTTGTTGACTGCAGGCGAAGTCAGCTATACTTCCAGCTAGACTGACTGCAGGCGTGAGTCAGTATCTCCTTGTATATTCCTGGTCAGAGTGTTCCAGTTCCAGTTCCAGCAGAAGACTATCAGTGGTTGATCCTGTTCCTGTTCCAGTCCTAGTTCCTGCGGAGACTTCCAGTGGCTTCAGCCTAGTCTCGAGCAGTGGGTCTATCCTAGGCAGCCTAGTATTCCTGAAAGTAGTGCTAGCTTCTCTGCTGACCTACTGCCAGTTCCCGTTGTCTGTTGTCTTACCTTATTCTGTGAATTGAATAAAGGTGGTTTTACTTATATGTTCTGACTCCTGAGTTATCTGGGTACCGTGACACTCCTGGAATGCTGGAGATGGTGGTGGCACTTAGTCTGTGAGTTGAAGGTGACATGGATTGGAGGTATCCATGCTGTTGCAGACAGCCTTCTTGATCTGTAACCATGCTCTCCTCTTCAGGCTAGCTTCAATTTCCCCCTCTCTACCTTGAACAGGATGACCTCATGCTGCAAAATGTTTTGGACTACGTCCAAAGTTTCAACATAAGAGACTTTGGGTCCCCTTAACCTGTTGGCATAATCAGCCACATTATGATCCTGCTCAACCGTCAACTCTTCAACCTCCTCCTCTGTAATGCAGTTTGCATACTGTGCCACTGACTGTGAATGAGGCCCTCCCTGCTCTGTCTGCCACTGTGTGCTCCCCTGTGGCTTGTTTCCCAATTTCCACTGGCATTTCCTCTCCTCCCTCTTGTGTACCTTGCTCCACTGCCCTGATGTCACCTCTACTCTCTTTCTCCCTGAGCCTAGCATTCACTCTCCTCCTGCCTATCTAAACAGACCCACCTTGCTCCTTGTCATGGGGTCCTTCTCCTCTCCCCATCCACCCCACCCCATCCTTCCACTTGCTCCTTCCACTCTTCCTGCCATCTCTCTTATACCCTCTAAAGCTTCTCCTTCTCCTCCCCACTCACTCTCACATGCCCATTCACACTCATTCACCCGCACTGACTCATGAACCCTCATTCACTCTACCAAGAAGTATAACAGAAAATAAATTGTGCTTTTGTAGAAAAAAATGTGTTGCAGTACAAAAGTGTCTTATATATTTACTATTGTGACAAACTCCTTCTGACTCATGTATGATTAGTTGTATATGCTCATTTCTGCATTTGTATTTCTATTCCATGCCTATGCTCTGTGGCCTGGCCCTGTATCTATCTATGGCATGCAAGGTATGGCTTTTTCTCAATGTTTATATTGTGGGTATTGGGGGACTTCTAAGTGACAACATCATGCATTACTGTCAATTAGCTGTTTTCTTTGAATATCAATGAACGAGCAGTTTTAGACACAAAGAATGTATGCACATTATGCTTCAATTAAACTTAACATGCATTACTGGCATATACATGAACTAGCATTTTGCATGTGCTATCCAGGCTTCAATTGAATAGCAACGCACAGTATGTCAATTTAGTTGGGCACATAATAAAATACGTAATAAATAAATTCAATAAAAAAAGACAATTTTGGGCCTTACGCAGAAAGCAAAAGATGAGCAATTTTTGAACATACCAACTGCACTATAAAGGTGTAAAATCTGTACTCATTTAAGTAGCGCTCTTAGGGCTAGATTTAAAGGCAGCCGTTAAACCATCCGCTAAGTAAAAAAGGCACATCGGCCGCAAAGAACACATGGTTTACGGCAGATTCAAAGGTAAGCGTACAAGAATAGCTATCGGGCGTAGGCACTACAAAAACACGTTACACAAAAACCAGCGTCGCACCTGATTTCGCATCACCGTGCGTCCCAAGCACCCGTTAAAACACAACTTAAGTCAAAATGTTACATTACGGCTGCCGTTGTCTAGCAACCCTGATAGATGCACAAACAAAATTCAAACCTACAGCCAATCCCAAGGCCCCAAAGTATCAAAAATGTTCAAATACACCTATATATACCTCAAAATAACGGTTACACCCTGTCTGTGTTTCGAGTTTCAGCAAGCTAGAGCACAGGACCCAGGAGTGGAGGATAGTGTTTAGAGAGAGAGAGAGAGATAGAGAGAGAAGCATACACAGGAGTAAGGTAGAGGGATCTTGGAGAGAATTACATTTAAATAGACACATAGCACACTTTTGCACATAGCACATACATCCATACAAACACAAACACATACACATACATACACATAGTCTTTTTTTTTCATCACACCTTACACATTTTAAACTTTATTTTTACAGTGTGAATCCATGAGTGAAAGTGTGTGACAGAGAGTGAGTGGGATCGAGTGTGTCTGTGAGGGCATGTGCCTGGGTGTGAGTGGGTGAATGATGGCTAGGAGAGGAGGACAGGAGAGAGGGATGGGGAGACTAGTGGAGGAGGAGGAGGAAGGTCAGGAGGGGATCCCTCAGCAGAGCAGGGGTGGGAGAGGGAGATCCGCAGGGCGGAGGCGGACCAGGCCCACAAGAACAGGCACACTAAGAAGAAGAGGGACAGATCCTGCAGTGGGACGATGGGTAGTGCCTGGGGACCACCACACACAGGCAGGGGCAGAGCAGGCAGGACACTCCGGGTCTGACTCCTCGCATGCCGGAGCTGAGGGGGACAGGGTCAGGGATCCCCGATATACCGAGGAAGAAAACACGGCCCTCGTGGAGGCTGTGCTGGAGAGGGAGAGTGTCCTCTTCCCAGGGGAGAGACTCCCTGGCCTGTCTGCGAGGAGGAGAGCTGCCTGGAGTCAAATCTGCAGCAGAGTTAATGCGGTGGCCACCTGCAGACGGGATGTGGACTCAATCAAGAAGAGATGGGGCGACTGCAAAAGGCAGGTGAAGAAGAAGATGGGGGATGCTGCCCTGCACGCCCGAGCCACCGGAGGTGGGCCACCTGTCCCCATCACATGTCCCCATCACCTTCAGCGCATGGGAGGAGAGGCTGCGGCAGACACTGTCATCTACCCTAATTGAGGGGGTCCCTGGAGGATCAGACACTGGGGATGAGAGGAGCCTCCACACCACTGGTAAGTGCATCACCCCAAAACCACACACCACCTCAAACCACACACCCATCACAAACAAGCACTCACATCCCAACATCTGCCCTTCATTCAACCACACAATTGCACCAACACAGCACCCTGAGGGTTTAAACAGGAAGCAAGACAAGGACAAATGTCAAGGTTCAACAAGGCCAAAACCTGTCCAACTCCCTGGTTAACCCTCATGTTGCTGTGCTGATCACACACAATACACACAAACCATGCTCAGTAAAGTGTTGTATATCAAACATCACAATTGTTGTCACACAGTGTTACCCATGTTCACACAGGGAATCCAGCACATAACCCCATGAGTGCTAGAGGGATCATCAATGCATCGATCAACAATGCTTTGGCAACCCTTCTGGTACTCAAAGGGTTAACCAGACAACAAACACATGTCGATAGGTTAACAATTACATGACACATAGGGGACATTCACTAAGCGGTGAAAAAGAGCTGATGTAGAGAATTTGACACTTACATACCCTCACTTTACCAATTACAATGTTAGTCTATGGAGAACATCCAATAACAGGATTCAAGCTGCACAGGCCCCATTGTGTGGACTCCATAGAAAACACTGCAGATGGGGAAATGAGGTCAGCGGAGAAGTCAGCATCATAATCAGTTCATCAGGTCCACTTAACCGCTTACTGAATCACCAACAGGATGGATCAGGTCACAAATCACAGTGCCACTGAGAATAAATGCTTGTATGTGCAACACACAGGCCAAAAACAATCACACATAACTAAAGGTGAAAAAGTTGGCCTTGGTGTTGTGTATGCAACTTCCTAACTGTACAGGTTATAACACTCAAGAATTAGTGTTTTCTGTGTCTATATGAAAATGATCCAGTAGAGGTTTGTGTGAACCTCAGGTCAAACTTTACATCACCAACAACATCATCATAAACAGCAAGGGGTGATCTTCATGAAGGTGTTGTCAAGACATCAATCCAGTCACATAGAAGATCTTCAGTTCAAGGATGGATCATGTTACGGATGCCTGTGGAAGAAGAGGACAGGATTTGGAGCAGTTGACCTGAACTGATCATCAAGCAACAACAATTTAGTCTTTTTAATCCCCTCAATTTTCACAGTTACAGGTGAGTACACAAACCATTGCTTGACAATGTGTTGTGTACTCATCTGTAACCAATTATGTGGAGAACTAAGGACATGTGCCCCAGCCCTATGGGTATGTGCCCCTGACATGGATACACACATCAACAAGTGTTCTGAGAGCTCCATGGAAGTAATGAATTTGGGCTGCCACTGTGAAAGTGACAGTGGCAGCCCAATGTCATTTGTTCCATGGAACTGTTAGGACACATTTGTTGATGTGTGTATTCATGTCGGGGGCACATATGTCTGCACACTCACAGGTCAGCATGGCGTCCCTGGTAATCTGATCTACGTCTCATGACCTCTACATTGTGTGACCATACCACTGTACATCCACCCCTGTGCTGCTCTTCTCAGCTGTAGCACAGTACAGGTCCCATATTGAGTCCAATGGCCCTTTAACCCCTGATGTGACGGAGTATTATCCAATGCATAGCACTGGATAACACTCTTTCGCTACAAGGCTAGCATGGTTGCTCTGGCTATGCTCATGGCAAATCAAGTTAGCTGCTGTCAATCAAGCCCTGTAAGGCGATGAACATGGGTTATGTGTTGTACCTTGTTCTGTATGTCAACGTGGAGAGTGGAATGGAGGATGGTTTTTGAGTCCACACACACAATTTGCCACGTCCGCTGCCAGTGCAGTGCTGTGTCACTGTTCCTGTGGGGTGAGACAGAACAAAATGTGCAGTGTGGTTAGTGTCACAGGACTGATGGGGGACTTGCATGGATTGTTTGCATGCCTGTGTTATACTCACATGTAAAGTGTTCCGTGATGAGCCTGTCTCTGATCTGTGTCCCTCTCAGGGTCTCCTCAACGTGGCCGATGTCCATGGGCACTTCCTGTATGGGGGGGATGTGCTCCAGCAGCCTGGTGTCCACTGCGATGTTGTGCAGTATTGCGCACGCCACAATGATGTCGCACACCTTTCCAGGTGCATACTGCAGTGCTCCCCCCGAGTGGTCCAGACATCGGAATCTTGACTTGAGGAGGCCAAAGGTCCGCTCAATGGCATTCCTCGTTCTGCCATGAGCCTGGTTGTAGCTTTCCTGGGCATGTGTTCGAGGATTGGCCAGAGGGGTCAGTAGCCAGGACTTGCATCCATAGCCAGCATCACCTGTGTAATGTGAGTGACATGGTGAGACAGGGAGCACATGTTGTGTGAATGATGTTTTGTGTGGTGGACGTAGTAGCTGTGGGTCAGGAGCATGCTAAGCAGCGTTGTGTGTACGCCTGTGTATGTGATGTGATTTTGTATTGTGAACTCACCCAAAAGCCATCCCCCTATAAAATTTCCATTCTCGAAATCTCTGTGGACTGAGGAGTTTTGGAGAATGTATGAATCATGTGAGCTGCCAGGATACTTTGCACAGACATTCATTATCCTCATATGGCTGTCACACACCATCTGCACGTTGATGGAGTGAAAGTTCTTCCTGTTGATGAATATCTGTGCGTCACGTGCTGGGGCCTTAATTCGGACATGGGTGCAATCTATAGCACCCATGACCCTGGGCATGCCTCCCCTGGCGTAAAAGGCCTGCTTGACTTGTATCCAGTCCATGTCGGTGGTGGGGAAATGTATATAGGTACTGGCCTTGTTTTTGAGGGCTGGCAGGACCTGGGCCAGCACCCTGGAGAATGTGGCCTGTGACATGCCAGATGCGTAACCCTCTGTGGACTGGAAGGCCCCGCTTGCCATGAAGTGCATGGCACAGAGTAGTTTCTGCAGGCCAGTTAGGGCATGGTTGTGGATGTAGATGGGATCCACCTGCTCCTTGATGACCTCATACAAGGCAATGATGCTGTCAGGCCTCAACCTGTAGCGATCAATTACCTCATCATCGGTCATTCCAAAGAGGGTGACCCTTGGGCGGTATACCCTGGGCCTTGGTGGTCGTCTATACATCCTGTGCCCTCCAGGGGGGGATGGGCTCCTGTGTGGCTGCTGAGCCAGAGCCTCCTCACTTGCAACAGGTGGTGGCTGTTGATCAGGCATGCTTGGAGGTTGCTGATGTTCCCCAGCTCTCTCCCTTGCATGCCTTCTCCGCAGCCTTCGCAACAATATGTAACCCAACATACTGTTTGCTCTCTCTATCTCTCTCTATCTGTCTCTATCTGTCTCTCTCTATCTCTATCTCTATCTCTCTCTCCCTCCCTGAGTGGAAAACAAGCCACAAGTGAGTGTGTTGAGTTGTCCCTTTAAGTACTTGCTAGGGCGTTGTGTAGGTGTGGTGATGAGGTAAGTGCTAACCAATGGTGAGTTGTTTTTGTCCAGGTAAGTGTTTGGAGGTGTGTGTGTGTTATAAGATGTGGTGTGTTGTGCTTGTTCTGTGTGTGCCATTTGCGGGCGTGCAGTTGTGGGGTGCAGGTGGCGTGTTGATGTTGCCCAGGTGAGCTTGTATTTGCAGGTGTCCGCTTTGTGTGATAACCCCCATTGTTCCGTGCCATGTTGTGCTGGTGTTTTTTAGTGTGTCGTTGTCCCTGTGTTGTTGGTTGTTGTTGTGTGTGTAGTGATTTGTGTTGTGTGTGCATGTTTTGTGTTGTTTTGGCATTGCACGGGTTAATTTTCCCATTTACATGGTTGTGCGGTAAGCATTTTGTGTGTTTTCTTATGTAACGGGTGTTTTGTTTTGGCCGTTAAGTGTCTAACGGCTAAAAAAAGTGGGTCTTAACTTTTAGCCGTTAGGTGTGTCTTTTTTTCAGCCGTTATCAGTACCGCAAGCCTTTGAATAGCTCTGGGGTATGTTTTTCCATGCGTCTGAATGCACGTAAGTGTATCGGCCGTAAGGATTCTACAACTGCCGTTAGCTGTTCTTTAGACGGATCTTTGAATTGCAACATGTCACTTAACGCACCCGTTAGTGATTTTTTTTGCTAATGGCTGCCTTTAAATCTAGCCCTTAATATCTTGAATGCTAGAGAAGCAATGTTAGAGGCCTCTCTACCATTTAAGGGGTTAAAAGCCCGATTTAAAACAATGTGGATTAGGGACATTTTTTATGCCCCCTATGATGCAGTTGGCATTATCCAGAATTATTCAACTTTTGCTTTCTGCATAAGGCCCATTGTGTCTCCCAGATTTCTTTATACTAGATTAATATGAAATATTATCCGCAGGGACAACATGAGTTTAAATTGTGGAATAATGCTAGAAAACATGCATATTACTTTCCAAAACTGAAAGTCTATGTTTTTTAAGCATGGAAAAGAAAATGTCAGACAGGGTCATGAGAGCAGAGAATATAATGGATCAGAAGAAAGTAACACTGCTGTGAGCAGGAGGGTGCCTTAAGAAGCAGAAAAAGAGGATGTTAACAAGCTGTTATAAGCTGATGGATCATTTACAAATTGCACAGTAGGAGATAGCTGCACTATTCACACCTATAATAGGAGCAATTAAGACAAAAAAAATTCTACCTAAAGGCCTTATTTGATAAGGGGTGTCCCATTAAAGCAGCATTAAACCCATTTATTTTAATAGAAAGGAATCTGTTGCCCAATATTTGCCCTATTAAGGTGCATGGCCTGATTATCTACAACACATTAAAGCGGCTTACTTTGCACAGTCATCTGTTCAGTTCCATCTGATAGAATGTATAAAACATTTCTGTCTCTTTCTTTGAATTCTCTCAATAAAAGCAAATTACGAGATCCTACACATTTATATTTTGTCACTGTATTTTGCAAAATTATTCACTTTTTATGTTCTGTTATGAACTATGCAGAAGTGCATAAAAATGAAATTATTCCAGATGTAAATATCAAATCTAAAATCATATTATTATGTACAAATACATATTATCATATCATGTATTATTGTGCAAAATGTTTCCTAGCTAAGATATGGAAACAGCACTCATGGGTTCCCTCTATACAACATTTTACCTTTGGCACCTAGGCAATAATGAAGCTCTGTTCCATCAGGAAAAAATCTGTCGTGTGCTATTTGATACAAAGGCTGGTACTTTTTGATGGTCAGTTCTGCCAGAATATGATTGCTACATTTACTTTTGCAACCCCCCCTTCGCCCCCAATGCTTTGGAAACCGGAGAGCTGAAAACTGCTCCAACACAAAGTTTCAAGGGAAGTGGCCTATATATTTAGATTAGGAGCGGAAGGGGTCTCCAGGAAACTTTCTTTGTGTTTTATTCAAATAAATATGGGGGCTCTGACCCCATACAAATTTATGTTCACCCATTCTCTACTTTAGAGGAAATGACCAAACTTTGATTAATACTGCGCTTCTGACCTCATAATGATCTTTTTATTAATTTCTCTCCCCTAAGGAGAGTAGAGGAAGGGGTCCTATAACCTTTTCATTAGACATTGACAAAAGCTGTATGGGACATCTGGACCGCATGTTGATTTAGTTGTTTTTTTCTGTGATTTGATATGGGATATATATATGTCTTCCAGCGTCTTCTCTGTCCATGGACAGATCCTCTGGTTGCCTCATTTGCTGCTCCAGCAGCCTTGTTACTGTGACCCGGTCACAGAATTGTGCCTCGTGATCAGACACCCCGGTGTTGTAGATCCATCCATTGCACCACAGTACGCTTGACCTTTTACTGCTACTAGCTGAGGTTGGTCTGTTCCTGGGCGCCTCAGGCTGTTCTCACTATTTGGCAGTCGACTCCAGGTCTGAGCTTTCATTAACTCCTTGTGGGTTGGTGCCATTGCACATTGGGTCACAGTCATTGCAGTCTCAGTTTGGCGTTACCAACAGTTGCAGTCTTCCATTACTGCTCTGGCAGTCTACTGCTTGTCCAGGGCCTTCGATTACTCCCGTGGCCTTAGTCACTATTGTGTCACTCTCTGCATAGTGAGTGTCCTGTGGGCCTTTGCGCTATTAGGGCCTGTCTGTCCTCCCGGCCTAATAGCAACCATTTCACCACTGTCTCATTGGATTCACACGAACTGTACATGACCTGTGTCAGTATTATATTTGCCTATATATATATATATATATATATATATATATATATATATATATATAGATAGATAGATAGATACTGGACCCGTGTGGGTATCGTTTACTGTAACCTGACCTGTGTCAGTATTATATTGTATATATATATATATATATATATATATATATATATATATATATATATATATGTATATATATATATATATATATATATATATATATATATATATATATATACTGGACTCGCGAGGGTTATTCTATTTCTGTGTTTTTCAATAAAACTGCATTTTACCTAAACCTTCTGTGTCTGAGTGTCCATAAAACTGTTACAAAACCTCATTATTAAGCCACATGGGTCTTAATTTGCTCCTCTTGTTCTTATTCCCCAATGGTGTATATTGACATGTATATTTGTCTGAGCATTGTAAACAAATTCCATGACTCTTGTGCATTATTATCTTTGCATTGGAGGAGATTGGAACACATTGATTACCATGCTTTCTCAGCCAGTCAATTAGGGAGGGGTTAATGGTGGGTCCAGTTAGGTTAGAGGGGGTGGTGGGGTAGAGGACTTTTTTCAATTAATCTTTCAAGTGACAGTGAATTTACAAAGCATTGCATAGCAATGCCTTGTGAACTGCATGGAAATAGAGGAGGTTAATGAGGGCTTTGATAAATATAGGCAAGATGATTAGAGCGCTTAGGACACTGGGGGAAGTTGAGGTTGTGACTTCACTACTTGTCTTGTACTGTGCTTTGTTCACTGTTGAGCTTTTTTTTTCTAATCTTCTTGGAAAGGTATTTAACTGGGTATCTGTGTACTTGTAAGACTTGATAAAGTTCCCAGGGAAAACATTGATTATAATAAACCCAGTTTGACTTGATAGAACTTGAAAAATGTTCTGAGAGTGCTGGTTTCTGGATTTTACTATTTATCTACTTTAACTTGCTACCCATACTATATTATGGTGTGCATATCCACTCTTACATATATATATAGTTTGTATATGGGTATATGTATATATATATATATATATGTATATGTACTAATAATTTTCTCTCTCTCTCTCTCTCTTTCTCTGTTCTCCACTGCTAGCTCTGCATTAAAGTGTTTTTTGTTCATTTTTCATCTTCCCTCTGCTCTGATCTCCTCCCCACCTAGTGATACCTCTTCTGTGTCAGGGGGGAGAGTCAGTGTAATACTGTGTAACGTTAATTAAACTACTTCTTGCATCTCTGCTGGAAGTAGCATACTTAATGATGAGATAATATTACACTGTTGGGGTATAGGCACAGTATCTCCAGACGGGGATAAGATCAGATTGAAAGGACCATGAAAACTAAAGAGTAAGGACAGTGTAATGCGTAGCTCGACCTGGAAGACACTATGAGCTATGGAGGGACAGGACCTGACCAGATTCAAAGCTCTATTACCATTCATAACACAAGAGGAGGAGGACTGTGAGGACTTGGGTAAGTATATGAAGGGGGAGGGGTGTTTTGCCTCATAATTTGGGGCGCAATAGGTTGACCTAAATTGCTGGTCAAGATATTATCTGTATGGATGAGCAAAGGGTTGTGAGGGAAGCAGATATCCAGTCTAGTGAAGTCTTAGAAGTGGCCTAAAAGGTTTGCAGTAGGATTGAGCAAAACAATGTATTGGATACTTCTCTAGCATACAAGGGGTTAAACGTTCAATTTAAACCAAGGAGCATTTGGGGAAATCTACCCCATGGTACAGTTTGTTCCAGAATTACTTCAGTCTTTCTTAGTACATCAGTCTCAGTTTGTATAGCAATAAATCTGCTCTTACTGTATACACTTTGCATTGCATAGTTGTCCATTTTAACATTCAGGATTACCTCAGTGGAAGTAACCGTAATTGACTAACCAGGAACTAGACAATGGTGGAGCAAAATACATACATATGCTTATATTTTTCTACTTCAGGCATCATTGAGATGCCCGGTGTTATGATCTAACCATTACCGTACTTTTTTATCAGATATACTCAGATGAGGGTCACAGCATTAATAGGTCCAAATGTCTTTAGGTAGAGTAGGCAACTGTTTAAGATTACAGATTATGAGGGGTGAATCAGTATTGCTTGCCATAGCCACTAGACTGAGAATGGGGTGTGTTGTTCAACACATTTCCAGTATCTCTGCAACAGATATTCAGTTGTGGTTTATGGTAAGTGGTTTATTTACCAGTTTTATTTTTTCATACTTTTGCAACATATTGACACTGTACTTCCATGAACTTAAGATATAATGCCAAATTATTGTGTCATTTTTCAAATGGGTTCAGAAAAGTTTTGTAAATCTTTTGCTCATTTGAGACTAAATGCTGAGCATTGGTTAAAAAGGACTCAAATCAATATACTTTCCCAATACTAATTAGGGTAAAAAAAAGCATTAGGCAATGTTCATTTTTTCTACACTGTGTCAGAGAAAAAGTTGGGGCTCTAGGATAAGCCATTGAAGGCCATCTGTTGCCAATTGCTGACCTTGATTATGCTGTATAGTACACAAGGTTTAAAGTCACAAAGTAAATAATTTTATTCATGTTATTTACACTGTAACAACAACTAAATAACAAATACCAGAATGATATTAACATTACACTTATTAATTACATTTTCCTCTAAAATATGAATATAGTACAAGTATAAACTCAAATTTATTACCTTATGCTCTGTCTGGTAATTCATATTTAAATAAGGATATGCATATTTAAATTGAGTATAATTATATAAATTTTTGCCTCCAAGGCATAACCATATGAATCTCAATATTTTTATCTGATATAAGGTTGAGCACAGCCTCTGGGCAAACCACACAATTTTTCTGACAGATATGAACCTTATAGAATGAGATGAAATACTTTAAAAGTTATTATTATATTTATTGTAATAATTGCCTTTTTTAATTACCATGAAGTATAAATTAATTATTTGCAGGAATACAAATTCTGAAAAATATTTAGTTTTTTTTTTAAATCCACATTTTTAAATACTTTCATTCAATGTCATTTTACTCATACTAAATAAAACAAAATTGATATGCTAAAGAAACGTAGAAGTAATAAAATCTAAATGTTATAATCGCAATGGATCACAATTTGACATTTCTTATAGTTTTGTGCCTGTCTTAATTGTACTAAGGTGTTACAGACTATAATCCTAAATCGTTTCAAATATACAAACACATCCTATATAAAATGTATCTAATTAAAACGTAAATGTATTGCATTTTCTATAGCTTTTCACCTTTGAAGTCTTTGGGTGCCAACCTTGTAATTTTCAGGCAGACAAAGTGGGCCTGTGAAGCCAGACCAGTGAAAATTACTAGTGGTTTCCTTTACTAGCTTTTCCTGCATTCCATGTAAAGGAAGAAGATGCAGACTATACCTGCATACAGGGAAGTACTTTCCCTCCTCTGCAGGGCCAGGTTTTAAAATGTAAAAATGGATGATTAATTCATAGTGTATTGGGCCAATTTATATACTTTTGTATTATTGTATATTACATTATTGGTCCCCCTCTACTATTGTGATTTATGGTGTTTAAGCATGTTTTAAATTGTCTCCTTTGTTTATTCATCTGTGATTATTATAATAAAGATTTTTTCTATTTTTGATTAATATATTTGTCCCAGGTTGTGTGCCTTCTTAATGGGTATCTGCTTAGAGATTTACTCTCTCTCCCTTTTATATGTGTATTTGCCTCTTTTTCCCAGAGTGCACCAAACCATTTTGGTTGTAATTACCCAGGGTATTTATTAGTGGCTTGTGCTGGTCTTCTTTTTGTTTGGGTTCTTTAAAATTTAAAACTAACATTATCCCTCAGGTGGCTATCTTAGTGACCATGAACATTTACCCTAAACAGAATGTGGGATCCGTGGATCATACATTATTAGTAACAGTAAAAACATTTTGACTTTGTTCGAGGAAATCAGGATGCACATGATGCATATTGTCATGGTTTGTTGCTATTTGTTAAAGAACTCTCAGACAGTTAGGTAAGGTTAAAAGCTTTATTGAAAATAATGCACAATAGCCCCACTCAGGTGGATTCGTAGCAAGATACAGGAACAAGAATATTCTCGACAGCCCCACACCACAATAGGTGACACAGGCGATGGGTAACTGAAGGGCAATCCTCTAGTGGACTAGGGATAATGGAGGCAGCACATATAGTGTACAGGTAGACACTAGGCCCTAGACTTCTAGGGTTAACGGAGGCAACACTGGCAAGGCACTGGCAGAGGACTGACCCTAGGAGATTAGGGTAAATGGAGGCAACACGGACAGGACTTTGGCAGTGACTGAACCCTAGAATGCTAGGGTTAATCGAGGCAACACGGACAGTACTCTGGCAACGGCTTGACCCTAGAACACTAGGGTTAACGGAAGCAAGACAGAATGGATTCTGGCAGCGACTTGACCCTAGCACACTAGGGTTAACGGAGGCAACACAGCTGTGACTCTGGTAGTGACTGAACCCTAGAATGCTAGGGTTAATCGAGGCAAAACGGACAGTACTCTGACAACGGCTTGACCCTAGAACACTAGGGTTAACGGAAGCAAGACAGAATGGATTCTGGCAGTGACGGGACCCTAGCACGCTAGGGTTAACGGAGGCAACAGACACCAGATATTGGCAATATATCGACCCTAGGCCAAAAGGGTGAACTGAGGCAACACGGGCAAAAGTGTGGTACAGACTGGACCCAGAAATAATAGGGTTACCGGAGGCAACACAGACACTGGTGAGTGCAGGGACTCCCACAGGCTCCAGGAGACTATAGGAGTGGTAAGCGAGCGGGAGAGAGTTAGGTACGTAACATAACCGGTCCGCAACCAGTGTCTCCCTGATAGGTACATGGCGATAATAAACCAGTCTCGTGAGCGACGGAACTAGAAGCTCAACCAGGTCAGCACACACGGTCTCACAGCCACTCAGGAGAACCACCAGACACTAGCCCAGCCAGATCAGTGAAAACAGATCGTCAGCCAGTCCTCGTCAGTAACGGAATCAGACACTCAGCCAAGCCAGTTCAGTACACAAGGAGTTAGTCAGCCAGTCCTAGTCAGTAACAGAATCAGATACTCAGCCAAGCCAGTCGGTACACAAGGAGTTAGTCAGCCAGTCCTAGTTGGTAACGGAATCAGATACTCAGCCAAGCCATTTCGGTACACAAATGAGTTAGTCAGCCAGTCCAAGGTCAGCAACGGAATCACAGGAGCATCAGGCACTAAGAGTAGTCAAGTGAGCCGGGTCATACACGGAAACAGGAAACAAGAGCTACTGTCACTAGATACGGGTACACCACGAAAGGGCACCGGTATAGTGACAGGAGGTCGTATATAAAGGCAAACCCAGGGAGGAGTCATAGGGCAGGACCAATAAGAATGCAGCTAGGGTAAACACGGAAGTAACAATGTCACTAGACAGAATCACGGCACCATGATACCTATCTAATCATGGTAAACTTAGAAGATACGCACTGCCTTTCTTCTCTTCCTCTTCATCCCAGCATTTTCTGAAATTCTAGGTTAAATTGGAGAATTTTGCCCATTAACATCTTCAATGGCATCAATTAATGAAGGAAGGAAGGTTGAAAAGAAAAGGAGGAAAGGAAAGCAGTTATGGCAATACAGTATGCCAGTATTGATCACTAGAAGTAATTAAAAAAACTACCTCCCTAGGTATCTGGATAAATAATAAAGATGGGTCACTGTGCAGCTGTATGAACAGAACAAGAGAGCTGCCTGTGCCTGCTGCTTCTGCCTGTCTACCTCCTTCTGAGGTGATGGCAAAGTTCATCCCCAGTTATGCCAGCTTGTTCATGGGTTACTGGGAGGAATTCCATCTGTAAATCAAGTATGGGGAAAATCTCCTCTATACAAGATACATTTACCACTTGCTGATCATCTGTGAAGGAGGTGAAGAGGAACTAGTTGCATTTAAAAATAACGATGACTTGGGGCTCCAATTCACCTTCCAGCATAGTAAGGATTCAGTAGTTTTCCTAGACTTGCCCTTGGACATTAATTCTGAAGGAAGTATCATAAACAAAACTCACCACGAGGAGGCTGATGTTAATAGTTATATACAGGCATCCAAGGTGGCTTAGCACTTAGCAGTGTACCACTTAGCCAGTTTTACCATCTGCCATGGAAGTGCACAGAAGAAGCTACATTTCTCAAACAAACATGAGAAATTACCCTTAAGCCTTAAACTGAAATCAGTGAAAAATGGCACTTTCTACTTGGCAAAAAATTTCCAGCGAAAAGTGCCAATTTTCCCCTTTTTCCAACTTTTTCCACCTACCTCATTCCATTGAAATCAATGAGAACATTGAAGTTACACACAACACATAACACATATTATTTTATTTCCCAAAGGCATAGTATAAAAGGGGCATGATGTTGGCTGTGTTGGCAGGGTATGGGGAAAGAATCAATTGAACAGAAAATTATTTTGGGGGGGTGTTGTTTACTGGGATTGGGGGCAGTTAATAAATAAATCCTAAATAAAATTAAAAAACAAACCATAAGACATGGTATAAAAGGGGTCTGAGGAGGGTGCCTGTGTTGGTGGGTGGAGTTTGGGGAATGAATCAGTTGAACAGGGAGTTTGTTTGGGGGGATTTCTTGACTGGTATTGGGGGAGAAGTTAATAAAAAAATAAGACATTTGTATTTAAAGTGATAGAGACAGGAACCCCCTGACATAAGCTGCCACTGGGGTGGACTGATACTTGACTTGATAGAGTATTTTGTAGAGGATGATTTGTTAGATTTGTTGTAAGAGGCCTTTGTAGGACTTATACTTATTAGAGGCCCAAGCCCTGAAGAAACATTGATTTGTAGGGCTTGGGCTTGTTAGAAACCCCCCCCCAAAAAAAAATGTTTATTTTTTGTGTAGGACTATGTTTTATTTATTTATTTGTTTATTTATTTATTTCTTCAAAGCACAAGACCTGAGAAAAAAAATAAAAATGCTCCAAGTCACCTTCCAGCATAGTAAGGATTCAGTAGTTTTTCTAGACCGGTCCTTGAGCATTAATTCTGAAGGAAGGATAATGACCAAAACTCACCACGAGGAGGCTGGTGTTAATAGTTATATACAGGCATCCAAGGTGGCTTAGCACTTAGCAGTGTACCACTTAGCCAGTTTTACCATCTGCCATGGAATTGCACAGAAGAAGCTACATTTCTTAAACAAGCATGAAAAATTACCCAAGAGTTTGCTTAAAAGTGATACAAGATTAGGGATAGGCGAAAATTTCTACCTTAAACTGAAATAGGTGAAAAATTGTACTTTCTGCTTGGCAAAAAATTTCCAGCGAAAAGTGCCAATTTTCCCCTTTTTCCCACTTTTTTCACCTAGCTCATTCCATTGAAATCAATTGAAACATTGAAGTTACACTCAACACATAACAAATATTATTTATTTTCCAAAGGTACAGTATAAAAGGGGCATGAGGGTGCCTGTGTTGGCAGGGTGTGGGGAAAGAATAAATTGAACAAGGAATTATTTTGGGAGGAGTTGTTTACTGGGATTGGGGGCAGTTAATAAATAAATCCTAAATAATATTAAAAAACAAACCATTCGACATGGTATAATAGGGGTCTGAGGAGGGTGCCTGTGTTGGTAGGTGGAGTCTGGGGAATTAATCAGTTGAACAGGGAGTTTGTTTTGGGGGATTTCTTGACTGGTATTGGGGGGAAAGTTAATAAAAAAATAAGACATTTGTATTTAAAGTGATAGAGACAGGAACCCCCTGACATAAGCTACCACTGGGGTGGACTGATACTTGACTTGACTTAGTATGTTGTAGAGGATGATTTGTTAGATTTGTTGTTAGAGGCCTTTGTAGGACTTAGACTTATTAGAGACCCAAGCCCTGAAGAAACATTGATTTGTAGGACTTAAGCTTGTTTGGTACAAGCCCTAAGGAAGTATTGATTTGTAGGACTTTGGCTTGTTAGAAACAACCCCCACACCCCAAAAAAAAGTTTATTTTTTTGTAGCACTCTATTTTATTTAGTTATTTATTTATTTATTCAAAGCACAAGCCCTGAGAAAAAAAAATAAAAATGCCCTACTGGCCTAGTGCCAGTAGGTCATGTTGGCCAGTGGTCACTGACCATTGTCAAGTGTCCTCCTGAGTCCATAATTATGGAATGTGCAACTACTGTTCTTACTGCTGCTGCAGAGTAATTTAAACAGCAGGATGAATAGGCAGATGAAAGGGAATGGGATCAACAATAGCTGTAACATGGAAGATGGATGATGAAGGTTCCACTTGCCATGACTGGCTCCAGTGATACACCTGAGGCAGTAGCAGCAAAATAAGTAGCCCCCAGTCTATGTGGAGAAAGAAGAATTTGGCCATTAAATCTACTTCACCTGCCATTCCTCCAATATCATGGGTGTGTTATTAGAATATATTTTTTTCCCTTGAGAGCAGAAACTGTGGCTCTCATCACAACTGCAATATGCACAGTGTGTGTGTGGTAAATAACATCTGAGGGCACAACTGTATCCAAACACCATGACACCCGAAACCAAGTACTGCTGCTGTCACTTTACCCCTTGTCCAGGCCCTGCTAAGGATGCATGACAACTTGACAGTTTAATAGTAATGATGAACTCTCCCTGCCAGCATCTTAGCATATTCTGTGGGATGGAATCTCCTCAGATGCCACTTGATGTACTGCTTGCGATTCTCCTCCACCACACTGGCATGTGTGGTCAGTGCACCACACAATGTACAGTGGGTAGAGATGAAATGCCAAATCCTAACATCAACAGAGTGGCTATCATTGGCGGGGGAGGTAACGATGAACGACTTGGATTGACAGAAGATGTAGTTACCCTAGAAGGTGATGGAGAGCTAGTTGTTTCACTCGTCATGGAACTTTCAGTATCTGCCTGGGTTGTTCTATTCTTCCTGCCTTTCTGGAGACTCAGGGGGGTACAGCAACAGCAGTGCTTGATTTCTGTGGTGGGTCTTTGGCTTTAACATGTTTGAGGTAAAATGTCATGGTGTCTGTGTTTCATGTGTGATATCAGGGAGATTGTGCCAAGGTGTGTTCCTTCCTTTCCTCTTCTCACTGACTTGTCACAAACTGTACACAGTGTCATTTCTGATATCTGCATTGTGCTTGCCCCAACAGAAAAATAGTCCCACACCCATGACTTCAGGGGGGAGGGTGAAGGTGGAAAAATTGACCTCTTTCTTCTTGTCCTCCACATTCCCCTTCACTTTCTGTGGCAGTGGATAATGTTGCTGCTGTTTCTGCTACTGCCTCAGATTCAGAACTGCAACTAGGACCAGGAGTATTGCTGGCGCTGGCAAGTGGAACCTGTCATAATCCCGCATCACTTGTTGAACCCATTCCCACTGTGTCCACAGTGGTCTGTGGCACATTAGCCTGCTCCTCATTATCCTGCTGCCCTTGCATCTCAGCATCAGAAGGAATTAGAGCAGTTGCAAAGTCCTCTAATTCCAAAATGTCAATGCTAGTGGTGGTGGTAATGCCCACCCTTATTTCTATCTCCCATTCCTTCTCAGTTTCTATTAAAAAGGCCATCAATGTCACTTCCCCTGCATCATCATCACCACCCCCAATAGTCTCTTGGAGGAGGTGATGACGAGCAATGTGACAGAGGGTCCCCTAATTTCACACTTGCCATTTCTTGTTGACGTGAAGAAGCAGACTGGCAGTGGCAGCACTATCAGCAGGGACAGGCAGCTGATCTGTGCTTCTGCTGGTGGTAGTATTAATTGTGTGCCTGATCTCCCCCAACAACAGTTCTGGCCTCTCAGTCTTCAGCATCCTCTTCCATTTGAAAGAAGAAAGGCACAAAGCAAGTGGTTCCTACCAGAAATAGGAGGCTGCTTTGGGAGATAAACCGAAGGCAACTGTGAAATAGCACCACTGGGGCTTGGACCCAGGAAAGTAAGCAAATACTGGGGCTAGGACACAGAAGAGCATACGTACAGGAACACCCCTGGGGCTGGGACCCAGGAAAGTAAGTGAATACTGGGGCTAGGACCCAGAAGAGCATATGTACAGGTTGCCACCAGGAGAATACTCATTCAAGCCGGCAGTCAGAATAAGAGGTGTGCGGACAAGCAAAGGGTCAATACCAAAGCGGGTAGTCAGCCAGAGCCGATGGTCAATACCAAGCAGATAGTCACACAAGCCAGAGGTCAATGCCAGAGTGGGTAGTCATCCAGAGCTGATGGTCAATACCAAGCAGATAGTCAAACAAGCCAGGGGTCAATGCCAGAGCGGGTAGTCAGCCAGAGCCGAAGATCCAATACCAAGCAGATAGTCAGACAAGCCACAACACTGGACACCAGGAAGGACAGATAGCCAAGCCAAAGGTCATACATGAACACTCTCCAAACAGAACTGCAATGGAACACCATGAAAGGGCAACTGATGTGGTGTCCAGGCAGTTTAAATACTTTTCCTCCACCTCTGGTAGGTGGAACACTTAATGATCTGTCTCTTTAAGAGCTAGATGCAAAGTCACTAGAGGGAATCCCAGTGTCACATGCCTGACTCTGCCGGCCAGTAGAGGGAGCCCAACAGATGTTGCAGGAGCCACAGGAGACAGAAGGGAGAGACCGGCGCCTGAGAGACCATGGCGTCCGGCTCTCCCTACACGCAGGACGCGACACTGCCGCAAAGACTACAGTTCAGTGAAGGGAAGGGGAGGACTCCCAGGGTCAGAGGAATGGTGTGGGCTCCCTTGAACGCTAGTCTGGATGCTCTCCAATGTTTCCCCTACCACTCCGGCTACTTCACCATTACTGCTACTACTACTACTAACACCAACCACATCAAGTTCAGCTGCAGAGTCTTCCTCCTCAGTCTCATAGTCACTGGTAATATGAGGATATTGCTGTTGATTACCCCCTCCTACACTCCTAATGCTAACAAGCTGCTTGAACTTAGTAATAGTAGTACTAGCATTGGCGGGACTGCTTGGGGATGGCAAGTGTGACTTAGGGTCCCTTGCTGTCACATTTGGTATCATTTTATCCCCCCCTCCTGAGTACTACAAGACACACTAGCAACAGGTTCAGCACTGGTGGCAGAAGGGCAGCATGTCTGACAGCAGGTACAGTACTGGTGGCAGCAGGGGCAGCACATCTGGCAGCAGGTGTAGCAATAGTGGCTGCATCACAGCAATAGTGGCACTAGCAGCAGGGGCAGAACGTCTTGCAGCAGGCACAGGCAGCTGACCTGTCCTGCTCTCACTAATACTACCCTTTTCTCCCTCCCTTCTCATTCCCTTTTCTCTCTCCCTTCCCATTAAATTCCCCAAGATCCTTTGGGGTGATTTAGGGGAACTGGTTCAATACTGCTAGTCATTTCCTCCTCCTCAGACTCAGGGGACACATAATAAGGGTCCTTCCAGTTCCTCCTTTTACTGCTCATAGTGATAGCAGTCACTATGAGCCTCTCCTGCCTCAATTTTCACAATAAATAACAGCAGAACAGCACAGCACATCTACCTCACTCTGTAGCTGCTTCTATTGTGTCTGACATCCGCAAATACGTCACGTTTTTATAGTGAAAAACAATGTAAATCAATGGGCGGAAACTTTCTAGCCACTAAAAAATTGGTGGGGAATTTTGGCCAATGGGCAAAAGACATGGAAATTTTATTCATTGTTTGACAGCAGAATTTCTCATGAAAAAGCAGACAATAACGTGGTTTTCGCAGAATTTGTCACAGGAACAAGGCAGCAACTTTCGCCCATCCTTATTCAAGAAGGAGATTGTTCACTCAGCACTAGAAAAGGTGCAAAACAGTCCAAGAGATGATTTGTTACAGCCAACTGGTATCTGCAAGTATATAAGGAAGAAGAAATTAGTCCTTGTGGCACCATTTGGGACCAGATAATATAGTGCGGGAAAGAAAATTGAGGTAATTCTCAGTAGGCATTGGCAGATCATTTTGGATGACAAATACTTGAGACTTATCCTTCCTCCAAGACCAGAAAGTATTTATAGAAGAGCCAAGGACCTCAAGAGTAAACAAGCACCCAATGATGTAGTGCAAAGATCAGTGCCTAAGGGAGAATTTTGAAGCATCGACATGGTATTACAATCCAAGGTATTTATATATGTGGTCACAAGCTATGTACACAGCAAACTGGGTTGTTACAGATGTGTAATCTGTACCACTTGTAATAGCACGAAAAAGAAGAAGAAAAAAGAAGGGTGCTTCCTAGTGCAATATTGTTTGCAAATTTCTGGACCTCCACCAATACACCACTGGTACTCACAATATAAAAGATCACTAAAAGTGATCAGTAGAACAGATAGGGGATTCTGACTACCCCCACTCAGTCCTCCCAACTTCTGGATAAGATGGATGCTGCTACTCCAAAGGAACCCAGACCAACAGATCAGGAACCTCCAAATACAAAGAAAACAAAAGGGCAGAAGAGCGCAAACCAACAATAAACGATTCCTCCAAAGATAGGACTCCAGTGGATTATATACTCACACCACAAGTAACAGTTGTGCTGGTTGTGCATATAACCAGCAATATCCAACTGGGTATTCTTAAGCCGCCCCAGAAACAGCTACCACTCATGCGGATCGAAAAAATCAATGCAAAAAAATATATATTATTTATTATAAAATAATCTTATTTTCTGCCAACAGTATTTTCTAATAAATAAACCTGTTTGACGCGTTTCGGAACACACAGGTTCCTTTTTCAAAAACCAGGCAGCAAAATATAATGTAAAAACAAATGTTTGGCAATCACAATAAAAAAGGATGCCTTTTTTATTGTGATTGCCAAACATTTGTTTTTACATTATATTTTGCTGCCTGGTTTCTGGGGCCGCTTAAGAATACCCCGTTGGATATTGCTGGTTGTATCCACAACCAGCACAACTGTTACTTGTGGTGTGAGTATATAATCCACTGGAGTTCTATCTTTGGAGGAATCGTTTATTGTTGGTTTGCGCTCTTCTGCCCTTTTGTTTTCTTTTTACTTGTAATAGCAGGCTATGTGGCACAACATTCAAGTGCCCCCATATTAATAAACTAATTAAAATTCAATTTAGACTAACCTGCACCTCTGACCACTTTATCTAGTTCCTAATTTGCTCTTGTGGACTATACGGGAAAGACTGAGACATCTTTTTGTGAAAGAATGACAAATCAACACTCATCCATCAGAGCAGCACTGGACTCCAATAGAGCATATAAACTTGTAGCTAAGCACTTATTGGCACACCAGCATCCTGTATCCTCTTTAACAACCATGCTCACAGACCATATACCACCCATACTGAGAGGTGGCAATAGAGGCACAAGGCTCCTGCAAAGTAAAACTTACTGGATCTTCAGTCTGGATACATTTCATATGTGGAAGTAAGATCTTATTTCTATTTAAGGAGTTACTGCACAAGCATATGCTATGAATATATAAAGACAAAGTTTTTCTTTGCTATCAGTATTCCTATGGAATATACATAGCACATGGATTTGTTGATTTTAATGCATAACAGGACTTGTGGTCCAGCATCACTATACCACCAGTTGTGGCAGTAAAGTTTTATCTCCCCTATCCTAGTTGGACATATAGAGTTCTTTTTCTCTTGGCCCCTGGAGGATCAACGTCTGCCTACCAACTCTACTGTTTTGACCACAGACTTTGGATATGCACTGGTTCCTCTGTCTTGTGTTGCGTGATATGTGAGAATGAATGTTGATTTCCTTATTATGCAACCAATTTATGTTGAACTGTTTACCCTGTAACCTACTGGATGCTTTAGATGATCTCAAACACATACTTTATCAGTTCATGATTTCCAGTATTAACAATTTATGTACTTTTCCTCTTGTAAGACCACACACCCAGTGGTGTCTTTTGTACAGATATATTGTATGAATCCTTTGTTTCTTCAAGGCTAACAGATAACATGTATTTGTGCAACATATTATTTTTGGGTTTATCTCATAAATCTGTACTCTATGCCAGTTCTACCTTCTGGGAATCCAGGTGTATCACCATAATGCGTATTGGGGGTTATTCCCCTGTGCTTACTGCTGAAATTGCTTGGACCTCTCTATGATACATTTAGCTTAGTAAGTGGCATTGCCTGTATTATTTTATCAATTGAAATAGTAGGATGGTCTTTTTTCATTCATTAAATTTGACACTATGATTGTTGAGTGGGTCTCAGATGTATTGCAAAGCATCGGTCCTATATCCCTCCTGGGCAGTAGGTTGCTTTTTTTAACCCCAAATATACTTTTAAACTGTGCCAATGGGGTCCATGTTGCACCTTGTGAATTTGGGGCCCTTTTTCCCAATGCTCATGGCTGGGACTGTGTGAACCTTACAATTATACTTTTTCCTCAGTAAGTAATTTGTATTTCTTATTCTAAGAATTGAAGCAATGTGTTAGTCTTCTTTTCATTTACTAGTTTTGACACTGTGATTCCTGGGAGCCTATGACACATCACAAATGACAGCTCAGACATCCTGCAGGGGTATTGTGAGCTAGTTTGGTGCTGTTACTGTGGTGCACTGACTTATTTGTACTGTGGTATCCTTTTGTTTCTCACCGTACATTGATCTGCTCCACTGCCCTCTGTCCTCTACCCAGACTTATTTTTGTGGTACTGGTACTGTGGACCTAAGACATAAGACCATTAACAATTCTACTCTGTGTAATTTACTTCATTCTGATTAATTGATGCTATTGATTATTTTGGTAATTTTGATTTGCTTGCGATTCTGTTTATGTGATCCCTATGTTTAATTTTGTGTAATGTTACCTTCAGTGCTGCAGTGTACTTTGTATCCTGTATTACGTTCTAGACTTATTCCTTTCTGTAGACACACATTCTATATTGATTTTGTTTTACATAGCACTGTAAGAGGGTATTCAAGAGAGCACTTATACACATGTCTCTTGTTCTGTGGAAGGTTATGTGATGTAATCAAAATGTTAATCAATTAAATTAAAAGCATGTTGCTAGTGCAACATATAGTCAGATTTTTAATTATATTAAGGGGACAGGTCCAGTTCAGTGTTTTATGGTATGGATAGGGTAAACCTAAAAAGACTTTTTAGGTTCCTGCATTGTCTTTATTTATAGAATATTTAGAATTAACTTCTAATATACTGTTACAGTATAGAAACGTTCATTTGATTAATAGAAAATAACTGACCCTTTGAACAATTTTTGAGGCTTACTGACTGAATCAGCATGCCAGCAAAACCTCTTTAACCTTTAAGATTTTGTTTTATATAACAATGATTATGCTTCAAACGGCCTTCTTTTCTTTTTCTTATGATTACACCTTTATGAAATCCACCACTACAATATGATTATTAATTTGAAACTCATTATACTGTATATATATAAAAAACTGTAAAAATTAGCAATTAAAATGTAGCTTCAACTACAGTAGATGCATATTTAACACATTTTTTTTACATTTTTAAAGAGCAATATTCACAAACATTTCAGTTTTTCTTTTAAGTATAATTTCCCAAGAAATAGTCATGTGGCAAGCTGATTAACAGCTTTTATGCAAATCGTGATACCACAAAATGTTATGTTTGCATATGTTTGCATATGTGATTGTGTGTGTAGATGCATGTGCGTGTGTACATGTATGCCCGTGCATGAATGTATGTAATATAATGTACCATTATAGATAATGATATTTAATGTTAACACAGTGCATAATTTTAGTTATTCATAGCATTTATTTTATATTGCTGCTTTTGTTTTTCGTTCAACTAAAAAAGTACGTATTAATGAGAAAATCTATTTTAATCTTTTTTCAAACTTATTTCTAGTATTCTTTGGATAATGCAAGATAATAATAATAAACAAAAAAAAATAGGATTTGGTTATCTTGATGGTTCTCGGATGTATTACCCAAAGAGCAATTACAATGTAGAGCTGATTGAAACATAGCTAAAGAGGCTTCATATTTAAATCTGATTACCTTAAACAATAATGATTTTAAGAATACATGTTACTGAGCACGTTTTATCATTATTCCCATAATAGACCACCTACATTCCTATTAAATAACTATGACTGTGTTCTCACAATTAGTATTTTGTAGTATTTAATAGGCTGATTCTTAAAAGAGAATAGTCATACCATAATATACTATTCATAAGCAGGGATGGGTCAAACCAAAATCGGCAAATAATGCCTTTTCACGCTCAAATCCAGAATCCATCCAGAACAAATATCCTATACTAGTCTAAAAGCCTGTGTGCACGGGTCATGAAGCAGTAAGGTAACGGCAGTACGCAGAGCAGGACCAGCCTCTTAACCCTTTGAGTGCCAGAGGGGTAAGGATTTTGGCTATGGACCTGCTCTGCGTACTGCCATTACCTCACTGCTCCACGTGATTGCGCAACCTCACTCACACGATGCAGTCATGCGCAGTAGAGACTGGCCGAACGCGGGCAATCTTTACTGTGCATGACTGCATTGTGACAAACTTTCTGGCCTTTTATTATATAGGATATCCAGAAAAAAAAAACTATACTTAGACTGGATTCATATATACACATCTATATATATATATATATATATATATATATATATATATATATACACACGAATGTTCGCATAATGGTGGTATTTGTCCTAAATAAGTGGACAAGATACATATATATATAGATAGATATGCGTGTAGATATATGAGATAACATCCACCAGGTGAGGGGATCAAAAAACTGCCACTGTGTATCTACTGTCTCATTTAATCCTTGGGGGGACAACGTGAACATTTTAAATATCCAAACGGCTTCCCTCATAGCCAAAATCCTATGGCGGTCTCCATGAGTATGATCAATCAGTTCAATAGGTGTCACCTGTAAACCTTGTACATTACTTTGATGTGATTCTAAAAAGTGTCTAAATACACTATGTCTCTGACTTTTCTGACTTTCCTCTCCATTAGAATCTAACAGGAAAACTAATTAGAATTTGACCACTAGAGAGCACTGCTAATGAGTTTAAACTGTAATAACTCTGGAAATATAAATCTCTCAGCAGTGGGAGTACCCTTATCTTACTCAACAGGAAAAACCCTACAATATATATTTTTTCATAAAAAAAGTTTACTGCTCCTTTAAACACTGTGTGGTGCGGCCCACATACTGGAGGCCGCACTTCCATGTAAGCAAATAGATTACAAATTTAGAGTTACAATTGATAAAACTATTTATCGCAAAAGTTTCAGTAATGGGTAACTATAACAGTGTTGGGCTTCAAGCCTCTCACCGGGCAATGTTGTTCCATTCTTGGGCGCTTATCATTGGGCCCAATCGCCGCAGTAGTTAGACACCTGGCACCTAAGGGCCAAAGTTCCCTATACTGTCCAACTCCTTGCCGGCCTCTCTATCCCAGCCGATCCGGCTGTTAACTTCCAGCCCCGGCTGCCAGCTACCCATTTCTTACCATAGTTAGATGGCTGGGTTATTGTGTCTAGCTTGGACGAGGGCTGTCTCCAGATTTTGGCAGCATCTTGTTTTTGCATTCCTCTGTGTTTTCAGAGAGCAGGCCAGGCTCTGTGCCAGTTTCCTGGTCCCGGATCTCGGACCATTACCCTCAGCCCTGTGAGGGCTGCTGAGTGTATTTTGAGCCCTAAGGTGGTTCTTCCCACAGCCCCTGTGGAGGATGCTGAGCTCTCTCTCAGCTCTTTGGCTTTTTCTACAGCCACTGGGGCCCCACCAAGGCAGTTTGCCTACAGGTTGTACTAGGCACTATCATTTGATTCTGTTGAGGCCCTGGGGCCTCTTTTGGCAGACCAGGAGTCGCAATCTTTTATCAGGATTGGGGGGGCTCTGCCTGCAGACTTTTTTGGGGTATTTCCTGTTTTTGTTACAACTACCATCCTTACCTGGATTACTGGTAGTCCTCTCAAGATACACCAGGATTTATTTCTGCATAAAGGGATCCTTTTCCTAGAACCAGTGGTAGTGTTTCCAGTCTAAGGACCCATCCTGGCCCTGACCCTGACTCAACTGGCATCAGACATCTGTCTTCATGGCTAGCACTTTATCCAGCTACGGCTGCAGCAAGGGTTCTCCAACACGACTCCTCTTTTCAGCAGCACCACTCTCTATGCTTCATTCTCAAGCTCCTCTTCTCCTAAGGTACTGAGAATCCCTTTCCGCTCCCTAACCTGACTGGAGGAGATAACACTAAAAAATTCAATGCCAGACCTAAACAGTGCCATCCAGCCATTATCCCCACCCTGAACTACTTGAACACATACATTTTCTTGACACCACAATCCATATGAAGGACCAATTCATAAAGACATCCCTGTATCACAAACCCTTCGAAAGACCCTCTTACCTCAGATATCTATGACAGTTTTCACACCACAAATACCGAACACTCCATCATGTACAGCCAAGGCATATGATACAATCGTACAAATAGAAGCCATCATCTTAATTCACTAAAAAAGGGAGTCATAAATCAGTGGTACTACCCAAGAATAATAGACAGATAAACAGAGCCAATAAAATATCCAGTGAGACTCTTCCTGACAGAGAATAAAAGGGTACCACTTGTGGTCACATAGAGTCACCAACTAGAAGTTCTAAGGAAGACTACAAAATATGTAAGTCCAAACATCCATAAAGAAAACCATTATTTCACCACATATCTCATACAGACAACCCCCAGATTGAAAGAAATTATTATCAAAAGCTCCCTGCTACAAACCACAAATAGTGGCACATTCCCTTTTGTAGTAAAAAAATATGAAATCAGTCCACCCAACCTATGGACAGCAAAGATAAAAATATCAAATATACAGTACAACTATAAAATTAACATTTCCTTCATCTGTGCTTCACTAAATGTGAGATACCTGATAAAATGTATACAGTCCCCCCCCCAGGAGAATACTACATTGGTGAAAAAGGACATACATTGACCAGATGACCTGCACTTTTGCAATCCAAATCATAGTGAAAAGAAAAATCTGGAAATGTAATGGTTATGTTTGCCACATTAAACACAGGCACTTACCTATGTAAAGGTATCACCTTTACATCACTCTGGTGTTGAGTTCTCTGTTATAAAAGTATGTTGAATCCCGTCTACTCTTCTGGCTAACATGGAGCCACCTTTTTCCTTATTTGCAAATATAATCTCTGCCCTTGCTTTGAAAACAACATCTCATTTGTTATTGCTTTAATGCATTATACGTATGAAATCACTGCTGATGTCATATGCAATGCTATGTATAATTCCATGTACAAAGTTGATGTTCACAAAACCAGAATGCCAAATATGCCAAATTTTATTCACCTATGTGTGATTGTTAACAATGAATTTAACACACTCTTTTCATTAATTATATTGTAGTTTATTTAAGGATAGCTAGTGCATATATCATTCATTTTATTTCAATAACAGATTTATTACAGAAAACAGAATATTAGAGAAATGAGTTTGCATTGCCATAGTTAGAGTTCAAACCACAGATAAGCTTTTTTAAAGATGATAGTTTTCCTTTATTGAAAGGAATGTCCAAGTAAAATGTTTGTTTTATTTTCTTCTGACGTGCTATGGAAAGTCCCATTTAAGTTAGTCACATACCACAGTTCATTAACTTTAACTTTTTGAGTCATCATTTTCTTCTTTTTTTTTTTTCTGAGCTTCTACTATATTTACTCCTTAAGGTCAAGCAAATGTTTAATAGATACAGTTTATAGGCAGCTTACCATCTTTAAACAATATAATTGGTTTTTAAACAACTTTGAGAAGTACCTATATATTATCTTAATAATGTTATAATTAGAAATAATAATTTTACATTGCTTATTATACTAATTATGGCATGCTGTTTAGGCAGTTACTGTTTTAGCCCTAGCTCAAGCCTATGAAATACTAACACGTGACATTTTCAGTGCTATGGGAGGTGGGAAATGCATTGCTGAGATGTGTCAGTGAGTGTATTGAGGTATTATTGACATAAGATAGGAAGTGTCTACCTGGCATGCCTTAATAAGCATAATACATAAAGCTAAATAACTCAACATTTAATTTTCTAAATTAACAATGGATAATACAGCATTATTCAAAATTATAAAATTTTAGGTGATAGGGTCCCTTTAATTCTTCTAGTTCAAATTACTATCTTAAATATTAGACATGCTGGGTGCCATTTAAATTTAAACAAGGAAGAGGGCGTGTCCTGACAGCTGATGGAACCAGATGCATAGTGCTTCAGCTCTGTGTCTGATCTGGGGTATTCGCTCCTTTCTGCTGGAGAATCGGTAGCTACACTCCTCTACTCTCTCTATAACTGCCCAGTTCCCACTGGGGTGCACCGAATGCAAGGTAGACAGAAAAAAAACAGCTTTACCTCTGAGAACATAACTCATTACCTCAGAGTGTGGCCTTCCTCTGCCCGGATACTCCAACATCCTGCCTGTTGCCCTCTACTGCAAGTACACAGGAGATCTCATCTTCTACTGAGGACAATCACCCTGCTATCCTGGAAGTTACACACAGTTTTTCTGGGAACATGCAGTAGCCTGTAGACCCCGCAACTCCCCTAAGTCGAGCAGACCTCGAGAGTATGGTAACCCGATTGAAAGAAGAATTTAGAGGCCTCATGTCTGAATTCTCTCAGGGGCTTAAAATGGAATTATCTAATATTCAGGCTGATCTTAACCAACTCGGCCAACGAGTGGCTTATATTGAATAAGAGAGAGAGACACTATCGGATTACACTGATAATTTAGAACGCCTAGTTCTGGAATAGAAAGATAAAGTGCACTTTCTCAATCTGAAACTCGATGATATTGATAATTGGGGCAGGAGGTGTAATGTCAGAATTAAAAATCTACCGAAATCCATCCTCCCTGCAGATATTAATCATGTGATGACTGAATTTTTTTCCTCTCTGGCAGAAAAGCAAATGCTAGGCCCAGTCTGCCTGGAGCGCGTCACAGAGCACTGAAACCCAGGGATGATGCTAAACCCAGAGATGTGGTGGTCTGCGATCCACTGAGGACATAGCAGCCTTTTGCCTGATGCTAGGGATTCCGACTCCAATACGCCGACTCCCCAAGCCCACAAGTCTCAAAGCAGTTGGAGTGGTCTCCTGGATCCCTGGCAAAAAAAATAAAAGCAGAGGCATCTGGAACGCCATTAGGATGAGTTGAATACACGGGCTGTGGCCTGGACCTGACTCAGTTGACTACCATCACCACTTTTGGAGTCTACTTGGTCCTCTGGACATTATGAGGATGAAATCTCAGATCTCAGGTTTGATATCCCTGGAATCTGACTTTAAGGATAGTCAGTTTACACTGAGTTTATAACTTTAGTTAGTGGGTTTTGTTTAATGTAGATATACCCTACAGTCTATTTACCATCTGGGTGTATGGTTAGTTTTTCTGGATTTAACTGAGCAGTTTTGAATTTTCTGTGAATTATTTGGGACTTACCTCTTACCTATTGGTTCTCTGTTCTAATGTGAACCACATTGTTTCTCAAATTATATAATTAATGTATCTTACATTATGTCTAATGACTAGATTCCCTCTGCCTTACTCCCTACTTACTACTCACCTGGTTCTTATTGGAATATCTGATCCCGGTCATACTTTGTTTAAGGGGCAACTCACTAATTTAGTTGTGACTGGCAGCTTACACATTTCACCCTGATTATTCCCCTCTCTATAGGGACTGTCTGCCACTTTAATAATGCCATAACTAATTCCTTGTTCTATAAGGGTGCTTCCGAACCAGGAAATTTGACTAAATCACCCCGCTTCTGTGAGCACATGGGGTCCAAATTTCATCTTTAACTGTTACTCGAATATGCATCCCCTTGCCCCCTTATAATTTTAACCCAGGGCCCGGGCTTGACATACAATCAGAAGGGTTGAGAGCTCCCCAACACTCCCTTATGCTCGTTAGTAAACTCCTGACCATCTTATTAGTTTTAATTCTTGTGGGGCACTTTTTTCTTTTTTCTTTTTCACTACAGTCCAAAAGATATACTTTGCTTTGTCACTGTTGCCTTCTGTATTTCGTATTGAATGTTATTTTTAAATTTATGTTACTTAAGATGGCTTCTCACGGAGGTTAACTGCTGTAGACAACACTAGGTTATTACTTATATGTTTCGTAGTGCTATCCCCTCACCCACACTGGATTTGTGCTTAAAGCACTTGATCATGGAGCTCAACATTTCTCTCTCGATCTCCATCTCTCCTCTTACATGGTTATGCTTGCCCTGGTACTTTTATCATTTCTTGTTACTTATAAACTAAACTACTTGAGTTATGTCAGATTAATATGGCTTGCTTTCTTTTCTTTTTTATTTCATTATTTGATTTGAAGTTTAATAAAAAATGGACATGTCTTCTCTTTTCCTACCTCATGGTATGTGTGGGTATTATATTTTACAGTTGTTTTGCTTTAATGATTTTTACCTCACACAGATTACGTTCACATAGGAAGTTATGTGATACCCTGAGCCCTCTTCTTTTCCATATCCCTGTGGAAGTTCTACCACTCATAGTTGGATCTCTCAAAGGATCTTAAGACCCGTTAGGCCCTTCCCTAATATTTTTCATTTTAGCTCTGTCACCTCCCCTTCATCAGCAAGTGATTGCATTGATCCCCGTCCACATTGACACTTCTCTTCTCCCCTCCAGTAACTAGCTTTCCTCAGATAGCTACCCCATCAGAAACAGTTCTCTCCTGTGTTCTTACCTCATCTACCCACTGCGGAGCTTTCTCCCGAGCTCCACCGTGCTCTCCGTCACTTATTATTCTGCTCTTCTCCCTTCTTCTAACTGTATTGCTACATGTGGATCCTCCATTTATTTACTTTCTGACTCTTCCAAGAGTGAGTCTCCTATGCTTTTTTCTTCTACTTCTTCTCCCATTCTCTTGATGTCTTCCCTTTATTTTCTTTTTTTTTTCTTTTCCCACTCTTTCCTCCCCTCCTCCCTGGGTCAGGACTCTGGTGGTCCATACACAGCTCTTGCCCTTTCTTACATTGTGTTTATGAATAGCGCTTGCACTTGAGGTAAAAGTTGCAATGCTCAATGTCAAGGGACTTAACTCCCCAGAGAAGAGGGCCATGGTCTTTAAGGAATTTGATAGACTTATGGTTGATGTTGTTTTTGTGCAGGAAACACACTTTCAAGCATCATCCTCTCCTAAGTTTTGCAATAGAAAGTTTCCTTAGTCTTATTCTTCCTCCTCCTCTGAAAAAAAGATAGGAGTTTGCACTTTAATACGCTTCTCACTCCTGTGGACTCTTATAGATCAAATCTTAGATACAGAGAGTAGATTTCTCCTTCTCCGTGGTTAGTTAGGAGACAAGCCCTACACTTTTCTAAACAATGGCAGACTAGTTAAGGCTAAACAACGCAAAGCAATTATTCCTAAGATCCAATCAGCACCAGGCAAGACTTCCATTGCTTACCCAGATATTGTCCAAGCCTTTGCTGATTTCTATAAATCACTCTATAATCTAGAAACTGAGAAGGTCTCGTTAGATAACACCCCAAATCTCTCTTCCTTTTTAGATGAGGCTAATGCCACATCTTTGAGATTGGAAGCTAGGGACCAACTAGAAGCTTTGTGATCAACTGAAGAAGTCCACAGGACCATTAAATCCATGGCATTAGGGAAGAGCCCTGGGCCAGATGGTCTAACGGTTGCTTATTATCGACATTTCAGCTCCACTCTTTTTCCTCATATGGTTAGGACTTTTAATTCTATTCTTTCAGGATTCCCTTTTCTCCCCCAAACTTTGAAGGCACATATTGTATTCCTGCCCAAACCCGGTAAAGACCCCACCTTATGTGGGATCTATAGACCCATATCGCTTTTAATCGTTGACTTAAAAATCTTTGCTAAGCTGCTTGCGAAGCCTTTGAAACGATTTATGCCCGCATTTGTTCACCCTGACCAGAGTGGCTTTATACCTGGGAGGCAAGCCTGCTACAACACAGCTACTGTCCGATCCCTGTCTCAGTATCTGCAGCGACACAGTATTCCTACTGTTCTGATTTCTATGGATGCCAAAAAAGCCTTTGACAGGGACCGGTGGTCTTATCTCAAAGAGGTATTGAGAAAAACAAGTCTGCGTCCTAATATGCTGCAAGGTATCCTTAGCCTCTACTCCACATCCTCCATGAGAATCTTTGTGAATGGTTCCCTGTCCCCTTCCTTCCCCATCACCAACGACACAGGTCAAGGTTGCCCCTTATCCCCACTAATATTCAACCTTTCCCTTGAACCCCTCTTATGTCATATTAGAAAAGATTCACGAATACGGGGAATTCAGGTGAACCACACCACCTTTAAAGTAGCCTCTTTTATGGACAATGTCCTCATGTTCTTTACTGACCTCGAAGTTTCCATCCCTCCTCTACTTACACTGTTGGATAGGCACTCTCTTTATTCTCAGGCTAGGATCAATTACAAAAACTGTAACAAAATCAGTGGCTCAAAACTTCTATTGCTTTAAGACCTAACTTTTAAAACGGTATCTTTTACCCTTAAGGTGCTGAAATGTCAAGATGTATACACATATATCTGGATCAGTAAATTATTTAGTGCAGTACTAAGCGATGAGGGTACTCTCCAATGAACCCCCGTCAAAATTCACAATATCCACAAAAAAAATCGCTTTCACAAGATTACTGCAACTTTGTAAAAACATTGTAACTTTATTCTCAAAACATGTAAAAGAGTAGGTACCTTAACAACATCCTGAATTTCAAAACCATGGAGGAGAGACTTTTGAGAAGTGTAACTCGGACCAGCAGGTGTGTAATCTCGGTCCCTTACAGATCAACACGTTTTGCGCTTAACGCGCTTACTCATGTCAGTCAACTAGTTCAAATATCGTAGTATAAGGATATCTACAAAAAAATCTATGGCTATTACACTTTTGGAGGCTGTTAGTTAGCATCACACAAGTCTAAAGAAATGCGAGAGAGAGATTTCGAACAAGAGGTTATAGCAATAAGGTGCTTAAAACTGCTTACCAATGAGGACACTAGGAACAAATAGAGATGACCTGCTTAACAGGGAAATCTGATAATTGCATAAGAATAGTTGGTGAATATAATCCCCAACATCGATTGCTACATGATTTATCTCCAGGAGGTGGGATATTTTGAAATCTGATCAGGATCAGACTGCAGTCTTGGTCCCCAGTCCACTTATTACCTAGAGGAGTGGAAAAAAATCTTAAGGATTTAATGGTTCATAGTCATTATGAGACCCCCTAAAGATACTTGGCTTAAAAGTGACATCAAGGGTACATACCCTTGTGGGAAATGTACAGCATGCCAATATATCATGAAAGGGAATACCTTTAGTAATGAAAAAAGATTTTCCTATTAAAAGAATTCCTATTGAAAGAATTCATAAATTGCAACTCAAAGAGGGTTGTATATTTAATAACGTTCACACGTGGGCTTAAATATGTGGGAAAAACTAAAAGGATTTTCAAGCATAGGATCCTGGAACATGTTGGGGATGTGAGGAACAGGCGAGAGAAACCTGTTTCCAGCCATGTCTAAAAGTGGGATTTGTCAGTTAAAAAGAGGCAATATGGATAAGAAATTACTTATCAAGGAAGCAGAATGGATCTACCATCTAGGCACTCTGTGTCCAAATGGACTCAATGTGGGCTTCACGGATACCCCCTTCATAAAAGATTAACTGGTGTTCAATGCTATCTTCCATTTTGCCATTTCTGTAGTGTATAGGAGAAAGTCTTATGACTATTACTATATAGAATATATTGGTGAATATAACAGGATTTATAAGAATATATGATGACATTTACCTTTTAATGTATTGAAAAGATATGGGTTAATTCATGGATATTAGATAACATTCTAAATATATCTAAAACAAGAAACCCTAAATACTGAATTTAATGGAAGTACTAAATGGCCCAGAGTATGTTTTGTTTAAATCATTTTTATTGGATCAGCAATGAGGAATGTAATTCATGTACATAAATGCTATTGGTACCGGTTACAGCATAATTGGTGCAATACCAAACAACAGAGTATATATGAGGTAGGCTGAATCCAAATTTCTTCCTTACTCATAATAGTTAACATGAACAATGTAGAAAATAGACATTTCTACAACTACAGAAGGTGACTTCCATGGGGCCACACAACTGGTCCAACCTTGGTTCCCAGAACTGCTGGCACTGTCTGCTCAAGAACTGTTTCCTCTGCCATGCAGATGGGATCTTCTCCTTCAGGGTTATCTATGGAAGGAGGATGTGGACCAGCTAGCTTTGACGGCATGGTGGTTGAAACCTCCATCTTGAGGAAGAAGGGCTATTCTTCGGAAATGGTCTCCACTATGATCCAGACTAGGAATCCAGTCTCCTTTAAGGCCTACCACAGGGTTTGGTCCATTTTCTATTCTCGGTGTGTGGACAGGTATCTGTCCTCCCAGGAGTTTGATCTCCCGGCTATCCTTTCTTTTTTGCAGGATGGAGTGAACAAGGGTCTTATCCTTAGCTCTTTGAAGGCGTAGGCCTCAGCTCTCTCTGTCTTTTTTCAGAGATGCATTGCTAATTTGCCAGATGTCAAGGTCTTCTTTCAGGGGGTTGCCCATGTTTTCCCTGCCTATAAGGCTCCCATTCCTCAGTGGCATCTTAATTTGGTTTTGGGGGTTTTGCAGTGGCCTCCCTTTGAGTCCTTGGCTACCATTCCTTTACGTCTATTGACGTGGAAGATGGCTTTTCTTTTGACTGTGGTCTCTGTCCGCAGAGTTCCTGAGATGCAGGCTCTGTCCTGAAAGCAGCCTTTCCTGTTATTTCACAAAGATAAGGTTGCTCTCTGTATCTCTTATGAATTTCTTCGTAAGGTGATCTCTGAGTTCCACATCAATCAGGAGATTGTTGTTCCTTCCTTTTATCCTGAGTTGACCCTAAATCTGAAAAGGAGAGGGATCTCCAGTTGTTGGATGTAGTGTGCTGTCTTAAGTTTTATGTGCAACTATCATTGCGCTCGTGATCTGGGCGACACTCTGTCCATCTCTCTGATGCTGCTTTGCTATTGGCTGCTCTGTCTGAGCCTCCTAGTGACTAGCCTTTTTATACCCTAGGCGGTCACTTCGCTAGTGCCCTTTCATGGTGTACCTGATGCCTGGAGCTAGTTGTCATTGTTCTGATCCAGTGTATGACCCCGGACTGCCTGACCACGCTATTGTCTCGTTCCTGATTCTGTGTACCGATTCGGATTGGCTGACGTTCCTGCTTCCTGTTTTGACCCGGCCTGGCTGACGTTCCTGCTCCGTGTACCAACCCGGCGAGATTGACGATCCAGCTCTGTATACTGACCCAGCGCATCTGAGGATCCTGCTCCGTGTACCGACTTGGCCTGGCTGACGTTCCTGCTCTCTCTCCGACTCTTCCTGACATGGTTCCTGTTTCTGCCATTACAGTTGGCTGAACCGTATTACCCCTGTTTGCCCACCAGTTGGGCACCGTTCCTGTGTACTGGTCCTAGTATCTGTGTTCTGGTTGCTCGCACACTAGACCAGTGGTCAGAGACTCGCTGCTTCCACTCCGTGTTGCACTCGCTTGGTCTGTGTTGGTTCAGTAGGGCTCCTACTGTTGTACAGACCATAGCATCATTAACCCCTTCGGGGGAAGGGGCCTCGCATATCACTACCATCTTAGGTTCCGTTGGGCTGCGCTTCTTGGGCTATAGTCTCCTGTTGATCAGTTGGGCGCTTCCGGTTGCCATCCATTTTTACCATAGCCCATTAACCCTTTCAGGTACTACATGCACACGGTGCTGGGTTGCTCTGGTAGGGCCTCCATTTAAGCACGAGTTCTGACCAGTCCGTTAGTCGTTGGTGGGCGTCCACCATTGGTCACAATTACAGGTGTCCAGAGCATGGGGTTGCAGTCCTGTCCTTGTTGCCTCCTACTCCACTCAGGCGACATTGAGTCTGATTGTCGCTACGACCAGCACTGCACTGGTTAATCTGGACATTCATACACTGTATCTATACTTTTACCTGACCTGTGTCAGTATTGTGTTGTTCACTTTACTGGACCCGTGTGGGTTAACCATTTGTAACCTGTCTTGTATCAGTCTGTGCTATACTGGACCCGTGAAGGTTACATTTTACATTGTGTGTCTCAATAAAGCTGTGTTTTTACCTATACCTAACGTGTCTGAGTGTACTGAACTGTAACAGCACCGCACTGAGTCTATTCATCAGAATGATTCTTTGTTTGTCATCCCTGAGGGTCCAAGGTGACTATTGCATTTAGTCTTACCTGTTAAATCCTTTTCTCTTAGTTCATATAGCTTACAGGTGTTCCACCCAGTGAAAGGAACCATGCTGGGTCTTCTGTAGCTGGATGTGGGATTCCTTTTGGGTTCATGCTCACAGGAGTTACCTCTTCTAACTCAGGGAGTATACTAGGGGTGCGTACATTCATTGTGATGTGTCATGGTAGAGCCAGGCAATGAAGAAGAAAAGGTAGGCTATAGAAGCCTAAAAGACAATGGAGGTGAAAGGAGGTAGAATAATGAGAGAGAGGAAGAGTGGGGGGAGCAACAAATGGGAACATCAGTAAGTATGACTTCAGTGAAACCATTTATCAAATGTAGACCAAGTGATCTCCAAATCATCCTCTGTGGAATAGTGCCATATGAATTAAGGACACCTGTTCTACAGTATCTGCTGTCACCTGGTGGTTGAGAGAGGGTCTGGGGACTTCCACAGCAATGGTCTCATAGCCTTACTAAATTCAGGAGGATAAGCAGTACAGACTTTTGAACTTTAGGCAGAGGAGGAAGATCATGATATAACAGTAATATAATGTAATGGGTCTCTAGTTAGGGTAATCCCCATCATTGATTCAGTAAGAGTGAGGCATTCCTTCCAGAAAGATTGGATGCATGGGCAAGTCCACCAAATGTGTAATAGTCTGCCTTTGTCACGGATTTGAAGACTCTCAGACTTAAGGTTTGGTAAAATAACTTAACTTTATTAAAAGTTAAAGGTAGTCCCCGTAGGGTAAACATACATAACAATACAACAGTAATATAACATATAATAGGTTCTACCGGCCTTGCCTAAATACCGGTCAAGGCAACCCAAGTGACAGTTTTAATGACAGGCTCTACCGGCCTTGCCTATACCGGGTAAGGCAACCGTGAGATGACATATACCGGTTCTACCGGCCTTACCAATACCGGGCAAGGCAGCCCCCACGGAATGCTGAATGTAGGCTCTACCGGCCCTGCCAATACCGGGTAAGGCAACCTTAAAGACGGTGAATTACAAGGTTCTACCGGCCTTACCAATACCGGGCAGGGCAGCCCAAAGGAGTACTGGAGTAGGCTCTACCGGCCCTGCCAATACCGGGTGAGGCAACCTACAGGATGGTATCGTCAAGGTTCTACCGGCCTCACCAATACCGGGCAGGGCAGCCTGAGCGAGTAGACCAGCTGTCAGGTGACTAAGACAGCATAGAGCATAAGTACATAAGTATAGAGGTCTTACTCAGCAGGAGTCTATTGCCAGGGATACTCAGACAACTGCAAGGAAGTGGACAGCAACTGACCACAGTACTGGATGTTCAGGAGCAAACCAACGTCCGCACGTTGGGACTAATGGTAATAGCGCCACCAGGTTTAATGGCGCAAACCAGCGACCGCATGCTGGAACCAACAATGTATATTGCAACCAGGTTTAGTGGAGTAAACCAGCGTCCGCACGCTGGGACCAACAATGTATATCGCAACCAGGTTTAGTGGAGTAAACCAACAAAGTATGATCAGCAGCGAGAAGAACAATGTCGCCAGAGCGATGGCTGGAGCAGGAGATTCAGGAACTCAGTAAGATTAATCCGTGAGGTGCTGGAACACAGGAACACTGGAACTCAGTAAGATTAACCCGCGAGGTGCTGGAACACAGGAACACTGGAACTCTGGAACACAGGAACACTAGCATACAGGAACACTGGAACACTGGAACACAGGATCAGCAAGTACAGCAGGAACAGGCCCAGAAGCCTGACAAGCAGGTCAGGCAGAGTGGAGTCAGAAACACCGCGAAAGGGCAACCTGGAAGTGCTCAGCCTGGGTTTAAAAAGGCTGTGTGAGTAGGGCTAATCACAGACAGACAATCATGATACTCAGTAAGTGACTGACACTGAACAGCACCAATCACGGGCACTGTGATAGTACCCCCCTTTCAAAGACCCCCTCTCCCAGAGTAGGGTCTAGGCTTCTGAGGGTATTTGGCATGAAATATTCATAGTAACTTGGGTGCATGAAGGTCCTTACTGTCTACCCAGGAACGATCCTCAGGACCATAACCTTTCCAATGCACCAGATACTGTACCCCTCCTCTATCTCTGCGGGAATCAATAATGTTTTGTATTTCATACTCCTCCTGCCCCTCGACTTCAACAGGACCTGGCCTCACAGGTGTGGTAATATAACGGTTACAAACCAGAGGTTTAAGGAGAGACACATGGAATACATTATGAATGCGCATAGAAGCAGGTAATTCAAAGGCATAGGAAACAGGGTTAATTTTGCGAATGATCTTGTACGGACCAATGAACCGAGGTGCCAGCTTATTAGATGGGACCTTGAGCTTTAGATTCTTGGAGGACAGCCATACTCTATCCCCGACTCGGAAGGAAACCGCTTGAAGCCTTCTGCGATTGGCATGACGCTGATGTTGCTGAAAAGACTGGCCCAATGCCCTCTGAACTTGTGCCCATGTGGAACGGAGTTGCTCTATATGCTCATCCAGAGCTGGAATCTGCTGTGATTGAAAGGAATCCGGGAGCAGACAGGGTTGGAACCCATAATTGATCAAAAATGGAGAGCTCCCGGAGGAAGAATTAACTGCTCAGTTCCTGGCGAACTCTGCCCAAGGCAACAAGTCGGCCCAATTATCATGATGGTCAGTCACAAAACATCGCAGAAACTGTTCCAATACTTGATTGGCCCTCTCAGCGGCCTCGTTAGTCTGGGGATGATATGCCAAGGAAAATGATAGCTGTATGCCCATCTGTTCGCAAAATGCCCTACAGAATCTGGACACAAACTGGCTCCCCCTGTCAGACACCAGCACCCTGGGTACTCCATTTAACCGAAATACTTCTCGAGCGAATACCATTGCCAGTTCCTTGGCCGAAGGAAGGCCACGGAGGGGTACGAAATGTGCCATTTTAGAGAACCTGTCTACCACCATCAATATGAAGGAGTACCCTCTAGACCTGGGCAATTCTCCCATAAAGTCGATAGAGACGTGAGACCAAGGGCGTTCACCATTAGGCACCGGCTGAAGCAAGCCCACAGGGAGATGTCTAGGGGTTTTGGCACGGGCACAGGTGGCACAGGCATTTGTAAAATTGGCACAATCTGCTCTCATAGAAGGCCACCAAAATAGCTGAGAGAGAGACCAGAACAACTGATCCCTACCAATATGTCCCGCAGCCTTAGAGGAGTGGTAGGTCTCAAGTAATCGAGTACGGAATGGCTCAGCGACAAAACATTTGCCCACTGGAGTCTCATGAGGAGCAGAGGCTTGGGATGCCAAAATCTCCTCCCCTAGTGGTGAAGTAATACTTGTACGTATGGTAGCCAATATTCGATCGGGTTGAATGATAGGGGCTGGTACCTCTTCTCTGTCAACCTCTGCTTCAAATTGTCTAGACAGAGCATCAGCCCTAACATTCTTTGATCCCGGCAAGTATGATACAACGAAATTGAATCGGGATAGAAACAGTGCCCATCTGGCCTGGCGAGAAGACAATCTCTTGGCCTCAGAAAGATACGTCAGATTCTTGTGATCAGTTAGAATCAAAACGGGGTTTTTTGTGCCTTCAAGTAAATTATGCCATTCTTTGAGAGAGAGTATAATGGCCAGTAATTCTCGATCACCAATCTCGTAATGACTTTGAGCACTAGTCAGTTTTTTTTAGAAGAATCCACAGGGTCTGAGTGTACCGCCTTTAACCTGTCGCTGAGAGAGCACCGCCCCGACCCCAATATCTGAGGCATCAACTTCCAAAGTAAAGGGGAGTATTGGATTAGGGTGGGACAACACAGGCGCTTCAGCAAAGGCTACCTTCAACTTCTCAAAGGCCTCTTCAGCAGCCACCGGCCAGAGGGATGGGTTAGCGCCCTTGTGCCTGAGGTCAGACAGAGGTTTCACGATAGAGGAGAAGTTTTTAATAAACTTCCTGTAATAATTGGCGAAGCCCAGAAATCGTTGGATGGCTTTGAGGCTCTTGGGTTTAGGCCATTGTAAGACTGCCGTCAATTTCTCTTTATCCATGGCAATGCCGTCTTTGCCAATTATAAACCCCAGAAACGGTACACTGGTTTTGTGGAACTCGCATTTCTCCAGTTTACAGAATAATTTATTTTTTCGTGAGTGCAGCAAGACTTCAGACACATCCTTGATGTGTTGTGACAGGTTTTTGGAGTGGATAAGTATGTCGTCAAGATAGACTACAACACAAGATTGTAACATATCTCTAAGAACATCATTGATCAGTTCTTGAAATACTGCATTACATAGACCAAATGGCATGACTAGGTATTCATAATGCCCAGATCTCGTATTGAAGGCAGTTTTCCACTGATCACCGGCTCTGATACGTATCAAATTGTAGGCTGCCCTTAGGTCCAATTTGGTGAAAATCAAGGACCCCTTAAGTCTATCAAACAGCTCGGTGATGAGTGGTATTGGGTAGGCATTTTTTGCCATCAGCTTATTCAGCCCACGATAGTCTATGCAAGGTCGCAGTTCGCCACTTTTTTTCTTAACAAAAAAGAACCCGGCACCGGCCGTAGAAGTATATTTCATTATGATCCCTCTACTGAGGGCATCTGCTATGTATTCCTCCATAGCTTGGTTCTCCTCACAAGACAATGGATACGTGCGTCCCCTCGGTGGTACTGCTCCAGGACTCAGTTCTATGCGACAATCGTATGGTCTGTGCTGAGGTAGGGTGCCAGCCTCTCCCTTACTGAAAACGTTGCTAAACTGCTGGTAGGCATCAGGTAGTGAAGGGGAGGTGCACAAGACCTTAACAGGATGGGTAACGCACTTATCCTATCACGGTGCCCGTGATTGCTGCAGTTCCTTGTCTCCAGTAGGGGGCTGCTATTGGTTGTCTGCAGATAGCCCGCCTTTCATTGCCTATTTAAACCTGGATTGGGCACCCTTTGGGTGCCCTTTCGTGCTGTTTCTGACCTTCCTGCTATCACTATGCTAGTGATAGCTGGGCCTCTGTTCCAGTGTTCCTGAGTTCCTGATCTCATGTGTTCCTGAGTACCTGTTTGTTACTGTTCCAGTGTTTCCTGCCTGCTGAGTTGTTCCAGTCCTGGTTCCGGCCTAGTCTCTGGTGTTGCTGTTCCTGCGGTTCTTCAACTCTGCTGTTTCCTGACCTGACTGATCGTTACTGGTTCCTGTCATCGCATCGCCTGTCTCCTGTATCCTGGCGACCCCTTGCTCGGTCGCGTCGGCGACATTGTTTGTTACACCAGTGTGCGGTCACTGGTTTGCTCCTAAGCCCATCGGCTATACTAGCCTGAGTTGGTTCCAGCGTGCGGACGCTGGTTTGCTCCAAAGCCTTGCGGCTGTACGTATACACTTGTTACACCAGTGTGCGGTCACTGGTTTGCTCCAAAGCCTTGCGGCTATATTACTTATTTGTTACACCAGTGTGCGGTCACTGGTTTGCTCCAAAGCCTAACGGCTATACTCTCCTGTGTTGGTTCCAGCGTGCGGATGCTGGTTTGCTCCATAAGCCTTGCGGCTATACTACTTGTTTGTTACACCAGTGTGCGGTCACTGGTTTGCTCCAAAGCCTTGCGGCTATACTATCCTGAGTTGGTCCCAGCGTGCGGACGCTGGTTTGCTTCAAAGCCTTGCGGCTATACAAACACACTTGTTATACCAGTGTGCGGTCACTGGTTTGCTCCAAAGCCTATCGGCTATACTATCCTGAGTTGGTCCCAGCGTGCGGACGCTGGTTTGCTCCAAAGCCTTGCGGCTATATAAACACACTTGTTCTACCAGTGTGCGGTCACTGGTTTACTCCAAGGTCTTGCGACTTTACAATCCCTGTTGGTCTCAGTGTATGTACACTGGGTTGCTTACGATCCTGTCAATTTGCCATTATCATCTGACTGCTGCTATTATCTCTGGGCTGCCCTGCCTGGTATTGGTAAGGCCGGTAGAACCTTATTGTCATATTCCATCTGAGGTTGCCTTACCCGGTATTGGCAGGGCCGGTAGAGCCTACATTGTGAATCTGTTGAGGCTGCCTTGCCCGGTAATTTGGTAAGGCCGGTAGAACCGTTATGCTATTCCATCTGCAGGTTGCCTTACCCGGTATTGGCAAGGCCGGTAGAGCCTAACATTCTGCTTCTTCAGACTGTCCTGTCCGGTATGCTGACAGGATCGGTAGAGTCTGCATTCTGACTTGTTATATTCTGTATGTATCTGTATACATGTGTTTGCCTTCTTACGTTATCAATTTATTATTTCAATAAAATTGATTTTTACCTAAAACTTGTGTCTGAGAGTCATAACAAACCGTGACATATCCATACAGAACTGAGACCAAGCAGCAATCTCACATTTCTGCCAATCAAATTGTGGGTTGTGCAACTGTAACCAAGGAAAGCCCAAAATCACGGCACGGCAATCAATTGGAACTGCGTCCGCACGCTGGAGCCAATAATGTATCTCGCAACCAGTTTAGTGGAGTAAACCAGCGTCCGCACGCTGGGACCAACAATGTATATAGCAACCAGGGTTAGTGGAGTAAATCAGCGTCCGCACGCTGGGACCAACAATGTATATCGTAACCAGGCTTAGTGGAGTAAACCAGCGTACGCACGCTGAGACCAACAATGTATATCGCAACCAGGTTTAGTGGAGTAAACCAGCGTCCGCACGCTGAGACCAACAATGTATATCGCAACCAGGTTTAGTGGAGTAAACCAGCGTCCGCACGCTGAGACCAAGAATGTATATCGCAACCAGGTTTAGTGGAGTAAACCAGCGTCCACACGCTGGGACCAACAATGTATTTCGCAACCAGGTTTAGTGGAGTAAACCAACAAAGTATGATCAGCAGCGAGAAGAACAATGTCACCAGAGCGACGGCTGGAGCAGGAGATTCAGGAACTCAGTAAGATTAACCCGCGAGTTGCTGGAACACAGGAACACTGGAACTCAGTAAGATTAACCCGCGAGGTGCTGGAACACAGGAACACTGGAACTCTGGAACACAGGAACACTAGCATACAGGAACACTGGAACACAGGATCAGCAAGTACAGCAGGAACAGGCCCAGAAGCCTGACAAGCAGGTCAGGCAGAGTGGAGTCAGAAACACCACGAAAGGGCAACCTGGAAGTGCTCAGCCTGGGTTTAAAAAGGCTGTGTGAGGAGAGCTAATCACAGACAGCCAATCATGATACTCAGTAAGTAACTGACACTGAACAGCACCAATCACGGGCACCGTGATAGCCTTGCGAGGCTCCACACCTCCAGCATCCTGGAGATGTGGAAGGATACATTTTCTTGTCTATCAGGGGTGAGATACTACCTAAGTAACAGTTTCTAATTAAGTTCCAGCGACTGAGAGGAGATTGAGGATTTGGCATTAACAGTCCAAACTTCCTTCCAATCTTCCAGGGGTGTAGATCATCCCAGATCCCTCTCCCAAGTCTTTACATATGATGGAGGTGCAGATGCAGAGTTCAGAAGTAACATATCATAGATTTTACCCAGGAATCTCCCCGTAGAATGCTTCTGTTGTAGAAGAGCCCCAAACCTCGTTAAGGGCCGCATAGTAGAGTTACGTATGGAGGGGTTGTCTATAAAATGCTTAATTCGAAGATAATGCAAGATCTCACTAGGTGGGAGGGAGAGAGAAGAATGGAATTCCCTGTTGAGAGCAGGGGTAGTAGAGGGAGATCTGCAGGGAGGAGGGGGACCAGGCCCAGAAAATCAGGCACATGGTGGACAGGGACAGAACCTGCAGTGGGACGAGGGGTACCTGCTGGGGACCACCATACACAGGCAGGGGCAGCGCAGGCAGGGCAGTCTGGTTCTGACTCCTTGCATGCCGGAGCTGAGGAGGAGAGGATCAGGGATCCCCGTTATACTGAGGAGGAGAATAGGGCCCTCGAAGAGGCTGTGCTGGACAGAGACCATCCTCTTCCCGAGGGAGAAGGTCCCTGGCCTGTCAGTGAGGAGGAAGATGGCATGGAACCAGACATGCAGCTGGGTGAACGCTGTGGCCACATGCAGAAGGGACGTGGACTCTATAAAGAAAAGAGGGGGCAACTGCAAGAGGGTGGTCAAAAATTAGTTGGCCGAAATTGCCAAGCACACCCGAGGTACCGGAGGCGGCCCACCTGTCCCGATCACTTTCTGTGGATGAGAGGAGATGGTGCAGCAGAACATGTCCACCACACCCATTGAGGGAGTCCCTGGAGGATCGGACACTGGGGATGAGATGAGCCTCCACACTACCGGTAAGTGCAGCATTACATAACCACACATCACACCAAACCACACAACCACTACACACAAACACAGTCACATCCCAACATATGCTCATCATTCATCCACACAACTGCACCAACACAGCACCCTGAGGTTTAAAACAGGACGCAAGACAAGGACAAATGTCAAGGTTCAACAAGGCCAAAACCTGTCCAACTCCCTGGTTAACCCTTATGTTGCTGTGCTGATCACAAACAATCCACGCAAACCATGCTCATAAATGTGTTGTATGTTAAACATCATAACTGCTCCAACACAATGTCACCCATGTATCCACAGGGAAACCAGCACATAACCGCTTGAGTGCTAGAGGGATTATCAATGCATCATTCAACAATGCTTTTGAAACCCCTCCAGTACTCAAAGGGTTAACCACTAATAAGAACATGAGTCAATAGGGTAACGATTGCATGCTACATAGGGGACATTCACTAAGTCTTGAAAAAGAGATGATGGAGAGAAATTAACACTTACATATCCTCATTTCACCAATCCCAATGTTAGTCTATGGAGAATATTCAATAACATGAATCAAGTTGCTAAGGTCACCTTGAATAGACTCCATAGAAAACATTGCAAATGGGGACATGAGATCACTGGAGAAGTCAGCATCATGTCCCGTTCATCAGGTCTTCTTCACTGCTTACTGAAACACAAAAAGGATGGATCAGGTCACACATCACAGTGCCATTGAGAATAACTGGTTGTATGTGCAACACACAGGCCTAAAATAATTCCACAGAATTAAAGGTGAAAAAGTAGGCCTTGGTGTTGTGTATGCAATCATTTACTCTAACTTGAAATTACATATCTCGCATTTGATTCACACATCGATCCTCAGGAGTGGATGGATGGTACACCAGTCACTATTTGCAGGATACACATGGGAACCAAATATGAACCATTGTAGTTTGGCCAACAACAGGCCATGAATGATGGATATGTCTGATTGAGTATGGCTGCCTCACTCAGAAGGATGGATGGGCTCATCCAGAAAAAAAACACAGGCCTTAATCAAAGATATCCTTCAATACTGACTTGATTGTTGCCCTTCAGGATTCAACTGGAACAGACCTCATGGACAGGATCCTGTCAAGTACATCAGTCTCTGATTGCCAGGGTGATATCCCATGCATCACAATGTAATGCATAGGATACCATCATGACAACCAGAGAGTGACATGTAAAGTGACAAAATCTTGCATTGTATGGGATAAACTGATAACATAGGAATACCACTTGAATCACACTGCAGATTTGTTCAAAAAAGATATGTACACAAAGAAAAACGGTCAGATATGTATGTGGATATGTACCTTTCAAATGAGTAAAACTATGTCCCAACAAGATGTGAACTCAGAGATCAGTTCAGTAAGTGTTATTGCTTTACTGGCCATATATGTGCACCCATCACAAACTAACTGTTATTGATATCATCAAAACACACATACCTAGTACGTTCCACCTTACTTAAATGGGATATACGAGGTATGTTTTTATTTATTTATGATATCAATAAAAGTAAAAAGATGTGGATCGATGGTTTGCTAGCATACTCTGTGGACCATCGCAAAGAAGTATTTATCTCTAAATGAGGCAATTTTGGCTCTGCTGAAGAGCCTCCGTGTGGTAAAATGACTGATATCTCCAGCTGTCACATAGAGCAATATCTATCTAACCATGAGGGTTGGAGGGATATGACTAACATTGATTCACATCTTTTCACAATGCCTACAATATTACACCAAGGTGAAATTAACCATTGCCATTCCATTTTAGGGACATTAATACTCAAAATGTGAAAGGAAAAATATATGTTGTAGGGTTTAGTCCCCGAGTAAAACAAGGGTATTCCCATTGCTGAAAGGTGTTGTATTCAAAAAGTCTCACAGCTCAAACTTGAATATTTCAGGGGCAATATCCCAGTGGCCTGAAATTGCACAGTGGTGCTGTTGCTACACTATCCTAAGGACAGCTCTGGTCCCGGGACCATGCATCTCCATAGGATGATGTAGCAACATTGCCAATGTATAATTTCAGGCCACTGGGATATTGCACCAAAGGAATTTAACTTTAAGCTGTGATACGTTTTGAATGAAACATCCTTCAGCATTGAGAGTACCCTTGTTTCACTCAGGAGGATAAACCATACAGCATATATATTTTTCTTTTCACATTTTAATTATTAATATCCCTTTAATCCTAACATGTCTACGTTTACTAATCACATAGTATCATTTCTCCACACAGCTTACGGGCCGCCAGCACAGCAGGAGCCCGTGAAGGAGGCTACCTCACCACCCAGTGAGGAGTATACAGAGGAGGGGACCAGCCGGTGGCCACCATACTCACCACACACACCTCCTCCATAGCTGTCCGCACCACCACTGGCTGCTAACCAACCGTCTGCACCACCACTGGCTGCATCACCACAGGATGCTCCACCCCATTAGAGTGCCTGGATGCAACAGGAGGAGAGGTGGATGCATCCAACTACCTACAGGAGCTACTACCCTCCAGCAGCACTACCACCACCACCATGGAGGCAATGGATGCCTGGGACTGTGGCCACCACCCAATATCGACCATATTCCTCCCAGATGAACCTACCCTCCTGGATGGCTCCCCAGCATGGTCCCAGGTATGACCCTTGGCCACTTGACTACCATCCCCTGGGCCAGATTAGGGAGCCCCAGCGCCCTCTAACAAGGGAATTCTTTACTCCACCACCAGCACAGACATCAGTGAGCAGCAGTGAGTCAATTGATGTGGTGGGCATATACCCATCATCTGCAGCAGCCACTCCACCAGCTGTCACAGCAGCAGAGGCCACAGCACACTCAGCAGCCACAGCACACTCAGCAGCAGCAGAGGTCACAGCAGCAGCAGAGGACACAGCAGCAGCTGAGGACACAGCAGCAGCAGCAGCAGCAGAGTACTCCAATGCAGCAGGAACCCCACCAGCAGAGTCATCGGGCACATCCACCTCCAGCATTGTATGACCCACAGGGATGGAGGCGGAGTGCATGCCCCTACAGAGGAGGCTACTCCGGGCATGCCGCAGTACAGACCAGAATATCTCAAGGAGCCGGAGGGAATTCCGGAGGAACACCTCCAGGATAGAGGCAAGGATCCATGCCCTGGAGTTGGAGGTGACAAGGATCAACACACACAACTCCATCAGTACTACATGGGGATGATGGACATGTTTGGCCAGGTGCTGGTGGAGTTGAGAGACCACAACCGCAGGGAGAAACTGCATGTAAAGAGAAAGCTGCGGTCCACAGAGGGGTCCACTGCACCCACCACTCCCTCCAGTGTGACCCCTGAAGCCACAACTAGAGGTCAAAGGATGACCAGGCAATCAGCCAGGGCATCCACCTCTCGCACCCAGTCTAAGATTCCCCCCCCCCAAAACAAAATAAACTGCCCAACTTGTTATGTTCACCCTTAATAAATAAAACATTGTGCTTTTGAATCGTGTCTGATATGCTTTGTGTTTAGTGATAGCTTGTGTGGCAGAGTTGTCTCCAATGCATTGCCAAGCAATGCAGTGAACACAACTTCTGCCTAGGTAACATGTTTGTGGGATGTTACCACATGGGTTCACACACACACACACCGTTGTACAAATTCAACTGGCAAGCCGTCCCTGGAGCCATATAAAATGACAATGTTATATGGAGATGTTGTGGTTTGAATTTGAACAAAACATACCCCTTAGCACAACAACTGGTGCATCACTGAACATTAATCTGCATCAGTTGCTGTTTTTAAGGGGTTAACCAAACAAAGAGCTATTTGACTTAGCAGAGGACTAACAATCAGGACAGATGGAACATGCAGCAAAATAGTCTTTGATTCTCACTCTTATTGTGAAACTGACTTACTGAGTAGCCCAATGTTCATGCTAGGATTTCAAAGTGTAGCACACACATTGAAATCCTGGGGTGAGCACTGGGTTCTCCAGTAAGCTGAGTTGTTGTTTTACTAAGGTTGTAACAGACTTCACCAGTGACAACACTCTTCTGGTTGTTTGTTGATGTAGCCCATGTACTGAGATATGTCAAACTAAAGCAATCTCAGAACATTGATTATATTGAGCAACACAGAAACCATGGACATGAAATCACTGTGGAAGTATGTCCCCTGTATCACCTCTTTATCACTCCCAACACACATTAGTGTATCACTGCCATCATCTGTTTGCATGAATACATTACAGAGTCCACTCACTGCCAAACAAGTAGTGCACTCCTGTGACGTGGGTCATGTCTTCCCATGTTTGGAGGATACTCTAGCCTTGAGTGTGGTTACGCATTGACACATGTGTAATCCAACATTTCGTCATACAGACACAGACTGAATAGTGATGGTTTTTCTTTATTGTGCCTCAAAGTACATTTGAATGTACATTTGTTTTCTGGGTATATTGCCTATATGCATTAAACAGTTGTATGAGCACACTAAATGTACTTTGAAACTAAATATTAATACTTTAGAAACACTGCTGTCCTGCTCATGTGTTATCCACAAGGTTTGACAACTCTGTAGATGAGTATTCTAACTGTACAGGTTTGATACCTGGATGTTAGTACACACATGAATTTGTGTTTTCTGGGTTTATATTAGAATGTTCCAGTAGAGGTTTCTGTGAACATCAGGTCAAACATTGCATCACCAACACAAGCACTTGAAACACCAAGAGGTGAGCTTCATAGAGGTGTTGTCAAGACATCAGTCCAGTCACATGGAAAATTTTCAGTTCAAGGGTGGATCGTGCTATAGATGCCTGAGGGACAAGAGGACAGGATTGGGAGCAGCAACCTTGGACTGATCATCATGCAACAACTTCAACTTCATAATCCCCTCAATCTTTTTTGTTACAGGTGAGTACATAAACCATTGCTTTGTATTGTGTTGTGTATTTGTCTGTAACCCATTATGTAGAGAACTAAGGGAATGTGAACCAGCCCTAGGGATTTGGGCCCCTGACATGTTCTGAGAGCTCAATGAAACTAATGAATTTGGGCTGCCACTGTGAGAGTGACAGTGGCAGCCCAATTTTATTTGTTTCATGGAACTATTAAGACATATTTGTCGATGTGTGTATCCATGTCAGGGGCACGTATCACTGAACACTCACAGGTCAGCATGGTATCCCTGGAGATCTGATCCACGTTTCATGACCTCTATGTTGTGTAAAAATACACCTGTAGATCCATACCTCTGCTGCTCATCTCAGATCTGGCAAACTACAGGCCCCATATTGACTCTAATGGCCCTTTAACCCCTGATGTGACAGAGTGTTATCCAATGCATTGCATTGGATAACACTCTTTAGCTACAAGGCTACCATGGTTGCTCTGACTATGATCATGGCAAATCACGTTAGTTGCTGTCAATCAAGCCCTGGAAGATGCTGAACATGGGTTATGTGTTGCACCTTGGTTCTCCTGGAGGTGTGCGTGATATCCTTGAGGTATCAATGTCAACGTGGAGAAGGGAATGGAAGATGGTTTTGGAATCCCCACACACAATATACCATGTCCGTGGTATGCATGATGTTTGGGGCCATACTGCTGCCAGTGCAGTGCTGTGTCAATGATCTTATGGGGTGAAACAGAACATCATGTGCGTTATGGTTAGTGTGCTGGAACCAATTCACAGGACTGATGGAGGACTTGCATGGATTGTTTGAATGCTTATGTTATACTCACAGCTAAAGTTGTCCGTGATGAGCCGGTCTCTGATCTGCACCCCTCTCAGAGTCTCCTCAACATGGCTGGTGTCCATTGGCACTTCAGGAATGGAGGGGTCCTGGATATCATCCACCAGCCTGGTGTCCACTGCGATGTTGTGCAGAATTGCACACTCCATTATGATGTCACACACTTTTCCTGGGGCATACTGCAGTGCCTCCCCCCAAGTGGTCCAGACATCGGAATCAAGACTTAAGGAGGCCAAAGGTCCAATCAATGGCATTCCGAGTTCTGAAATGAGCCTGGTTGTATCTTTCCTGGGCTTCTGTTTGGGGATTGGTGACCAGGGTCAGTAGTCATGATTTGCAGCTACAGCCAGCATCACCTGTGGAATGTGAGTGACATGGTGAGACAGGGAGCACATGTTGTGTGAATGATGTTTTGTGTGGTGGATGTACTATCTGTGAGTCAGGAGCATGGTGAGCAGTGTTGTGTGTACACCTGTGGATGTGGTGTGATTTAGTATTGTGAACTCACCCAGAAGCCATCCCCCTGTATACGTTTTATTCTCAAAGTCTCTGTGGACTGAGGAGTTTTGGAGAATATATGAATCATGAGAGCTGCCAGGATATTTTGCACAGACATTCATAATCCTCATGTTGCTGTCACACACCATCTGCACGTTCATGGAGTGGAAGTTCTTCATGTTGATGAAGATATGTGCGTCATGTGCAGGGTGTGGTGTCCCGTTCGCCCAGTACCTTTACTCTGGGCGTTGTTGCGGTTCCGGGTTGCCTTCCCGGTCCCCGCACGGCTTCCTCTGTTCTTCGCCGCATCTGGAGGCGGCGCGCATGCGCATGTCGGCGGACCATAGAGTAGATGGGATGGAAGGTCCGCCGACACTCTAGCCACCCTCTCCAGGCTCCTTCCGGTTAGGGGAGCTATATCTTCCTCCTCTAGCTCTATGTGGACGCATTTGTATAGCATCCAATAGAGCTTCCAGTGCCTGGGTACTCTCTTGTCTGTTCTTGGAGCTGGCCTCTGCCTGATCCTGCCTGCATCTTTGTGTATGACCCTGACCTGCCTTGACCAAGCCTCTGCCTGATCCAGCCTGCATCTTTGTGTATGACCCTGACCTGCCTTGACCAAGCCTCTGCCTGATCCAGCCTGTGCCTCTGTGTATGACCCTGACCTGCCTTGACCAAGCCTCTGCCTGATCCAGCCTGCATCTTTGTGTATGACCCTGACCTGCCTTGACCAAGCCTCTGCCTGATCCAGCCTGTGCCTCTGTGTATGACCCTGACCTGCCTTGACCTAGCCTCTGCCTGATCCAGCCTGCATCTTTGTGTATAACCTTGACCTGCCTTGACCAAGCCTCTGCCTGATCCAGCCTGCATCTTTGTGTATGACCCTGACCTGCCTTGACCAAGCCTCTGCCTGATCCAGCCTGTGCCTCTGTGTATGACCCTGACCTGCCTTGACCAAGCCTCTGCCTGATCCAGCCTGCATCTTTGTGTATGACCCTGACCTGCCTTGACCAAGCCTCTGCCTGATCCAGCCTGCATCTTTGTGTATAACCTTGACCTGCCTTGACCAAGCCTCTGCCTGATCCAGCCTGCATCTTTGTGTATGACCCTGACCTGCCTTGACCAAGCCTCTGCCTGATCCAGCCTGTGCCTCTGTGTATGACCCTGACCTGCCTTGACCAAGCCTCTGCCTGATCCAGCCTGTGCCTCTGTGTATGACCCTGACCTGCCTTGACCAAGCCTCTGCCTGATCCAGCCTGAGCCTCTGTGTGTGACCCGGACCAGCCTTGACCAAGCCAGGAGAGACCTGAGTGAGTACCTTTTCTTTTGGAGATTCATTTCCTCCCTGGGGAGTATAGTTTGTCTAGGTTAGGGTTATCCGGGGTTACCCAGCGGCTCCTCTGCTGGGGCCACTACATCTGGCTTCGCGGCCAGCACCTTTAGGCGGCTCAGCCGCAGCACAACCCTGGCCTAGGCAACCTACGCTCCCTAGCTCCGCTCCCTAGCGTTGCCCCCTAGCAGCTTGCTCAGCGGCCTCTTGTTGGAGGAGCATCCGTGTCCTGCTCCCAGGTTCTCAGATTTCTTCCTGTTACCGCCTTTGGGTCTGACACAGGGGCTTTAATACGGGCATGGGTACAATCTATAGCACCCATGACCCTGGTCATGCCTCCCCTTGTGTAAAAGCCCTGCTTGAGATGTATTCACTCCATGTCCGTGGTGGGGAAATGTATGTAGGTACTGGCCTTGCTTTTGAGGGCTGGCAAGACCTGGGCCAGCACTCTGGAGAATGTGGCCTGTGACATGCCAGATGCATAACCCTCAGTCAACTGGAAGGTGCCACTTGCCATGAAGTCTATGGCACACAGGAGTTTTTGCAGGCCAGTGAGGGCATGGTTGTGGATATAGATTGGATCCACCTGATCCCTGATGACCTCATACAAGGCAGTGATGCTGGTCGGCCTCCACCTGTATCAATCAATCACCTCGTCATTGGTCATTCCAAAGATAGTGACCCTTGGGCAGTATGCACTGTGCCTTGGAGGTTGTCTATACATCCTCATTGCTGCAGGGGTCTCTGTGGCAGCTGGGGAGCATCCTGTTGCTGTGGAGCATCCTATTGCTGTAGCTGTGCATCTGCAGGCAGGTGCTGTCCTCCAGGTGGGGATGGGCTCCTGTGTGGCTCTTGAGCCAGAGTCTCCTCACTCTCAACAGGTGAAGGCTGTTGATCAGGTGTGTCTGGGGCTTGCTGGTGTTCCCTAGATCTCGCCTTTGCACACCTTCTCCACAGTCTTCTCACCAATAAGTATCCCAACATACATATTGTTCTCTCTCCAGCTATCTCTTTCTCTCTATCTCTCCCTGAGTGGAAAACAAGCCACAAGTGTGTATGGTGAGCTGTCCCCTGGTAGGGTGTTGTCTAGGTGTGGTGATGAGGTGAGTGATGACCAATGGGAAGGTGTTTGTTGTCCAGGTAAGTGTTGGCAGGTGTGCCTGTGTTTTAAAATATGTTGTGTTCTGATTGCTGTGTCAGTTGTGGGTGTGAAGTTGTGGGGTACAGGTTGTGTCTGTATCATGTGGTGATGTTGCACAGGTGAGCTTGTTTTGTATTGGCAGGTGTCCATGTTGTGTGATAACCCGCATTGTTCCGTGCCATGTTGTGTTGGTTTTTTTTGGAAGTCCTTGTCCCTGTGGTGTTGCTTGTTGTTGTGTGTGATTTGTGGTGTCTGGCCATGTTTTGTTTTGCACGGGTTAATTTTGCCATTTACATGCTTGTGCGGTAACCATTTTGTCTGTTTTCCTACGTAACGGCTGTTTTTTTGACCGTTTAGTGTCTAATGGCTAAGAAAACTGGCTCATAACCCTTTGAGTGCCAGAGAGGTACGGAATGCATTGCAAAGAAATGCATTCCGTACTCCTTTGGCACTCAAAGGGTTAACTCTTGTCCGTTAAGTGTATCTTTTCTTCAGTCGTTAACAGTATTGCAATCCTATGAATGGCTCTGGGGATTCTTGTTCCATGTGTCTCAATGCACGTCAGTGTATTGGCCGTAAGGATTATCATACTGCCGTTAGCTATTCTTTAGACGGATCTTTAAATTGCTAAATACATCTTAACGCACGTGGTAGTGTTTTTTTTTTACTAACGGCTGTCTTTAAATCTACGCCTATGTCTCTGAAACACAGGCCTGAACCCAAAGGCTTCCAGGGTCTGTGACAGGAATCCCCAGCCAACCCTGTAAAATGCCCTCTCAGCATCAGTTGTGAGAAGCAATGTGGGGGTCTTTGAGACAGAGACATAGTGAATCAGGTTAATAAGCTTTCTAGTATTGTCTCTGGCTTCTCTGTGAGGTGTGAAACCAGCTTGATCCAAATGAATAAGAGAGGGTAGGAAAGGCTTCAGATGTTCGGCGGGATGGGCCCAAGTTCAGGTTTTTACCTAGTTTTGGGAAGATGGATATATGGGCCTCTGCAAAGACAGGGTGTCTGTTGATGTCCTTGGGTAAGGTCTTGAATGCAGATGTGAGGATGGGGATCAACAAACGTTTGTAGGTTTTATAGTAAACTTGGGAGAACCCATCAGGCCCAGGAGATTTACCCGGAGGGAATGCGTCAATTGCTTTAGACACTTCCTCTTCTGAGAAAGGGGTCTCTAGGAGAGAACAGTTTTCGATGGGGAGTTGGGGTAGTTTTGCCTCGGCTAAATAAGTCTTGAGGGCCGCAGAAGTCAGGGAAGAGGAGGGTAGCTGGCCAGTCCAGAGGTTGTATAAAGCGGCATAGTATTTAGGAATGCAGCCATGATATTATGGGAGTCTTGTGCTGGAGTAATTGAAGAGGTAATGATTTTTGGGATATAGTGTTGATGCAAGAAAGCCCTAAGTTGTCACGCAAGAAAACACCCTGGTTGGCTGCTAAACTCAAATCCGCTCTATGTGTCCAATATATTATCTTGTCTATTACCACTTAGAGAAGTTTATATCAGCACATGATTAAGTTATCATTGGTGTATTCTATCATACTGGACTTAATAGATTGAGGTATAGTTCAATAATATCACTTAGCTAAGGAAGCATTGTATTCACATGGATAAGTCACTGAGCTGGTGTTCCCCTACTCCTATAGTAACACCTCAATAGTAGATACTAGGTTCTTGGGAGTCACATCTGTTTTTAAATGTTTTTATTATTAACAATTAATAAGGAGCACATGCCTAGTTTTTTAATGTATTATAAATAAAGTTAAGTTTTGAAGGCTCTTTCCTGTGTACCTGTTATTGTGCACTGAACTGGTTACTTTGGTGAGAGGTAGTATGTCCTTATACTACAATATTTGAACTAGTTGACTGAAAAACATATATAGAACTGTCGTGTTTTCTTTTGATATTAGTTGTGCAATAGAAATAGTATTGTTCACAATCAGAAAAAAATCTCTGACTTGAAAAGTTTTACTATTTACATTCTGGAACACAAAAACAAGAATCAAAAGCTCTAATTTTCTATAAACTTAATTTGGGGCAGGGTGCAGTAACTGAAGGTGCTCGTTGGTGGTCTCTTCCAAAGGCATTGTGCAACTGTATGTACTTAAGGATAAGGATGGGCTAAAATTTCCACCTCAAACTAAAATCGGCGAAAAATGGCACTTTCCGCTTGGAGAAAAATTTCCAGTGAAAAGTGCAGATTTTCCGCATTTTCATGCTTTTTTCTCCTACCTCATTCCTTTGCAAATATTAATTTATTTCCCAAAGGCATAGTATAAAAGGGACATTAGGTTGCCTGTGTTGGTGGTGAGTGAAGAAAGAATCAGTTGAACAGGGAATGTTTTTTGCGGAGGTTGTTTACTGAGATTGGGGGGCAGTTAGTAAAAAATAAATCCTAAATTAAATGTAAAAAAAAAAACATAAGACATGGAATAAAAAGGGGTCTGAAGAGGGTGTCTGTGTTGGTGAATTAATTAATCATTTGTACAGGAAATTTGTGTTGGTTGGGTTTCTTGACTGCTATTGGGGAGACAGTTAATAACAAATTAATAAATAAATAAAATAAGAAATTTGTATTTAAAGTGATAGAGACAGGAACCCCCTGACATAAGTTGCCACTGGGGTGGACTGATACTTGACTTGATAGAGTATTTTGTAGAGAATGAATTGTTAGATTTGTTGTTAGAGGCCCAAGCCCTGAGGAAACATTGATTTGTAGGACTTAAACATACTAGAGGCACAAACCCTGAAGAAACATTGATTTGCAGGACTTATGCTTGTTAGAAACAAACCCCACAAAAATGTATTCTTTTTTTTGTAGGACTATGTTTTTTTTTTTTTTTTTAATTAATTTATTTATTTTCAAAACACAAGCCCTGAGAAAAAAATAACCATGCCGTACTGCCCTAGTGCCAGCAGGTCATGTGGCCATTGTCAAATGTCCTCCTGCTGTCCCTACTGCTGCTGCTGAGTTGTTTAAGCAGCAGGATGATTACGTAGCTGAAAGGGAATGATATCAACAATAGCAGTAACATGAAAGATGGTTGATGAAGGTTCCACTTGCCACAACTGGCTCCAGTGATGCACCTGAGGCAGTAGCAGCACAATAAGTAGCCCCCAGTCTATGTGGAGAAAAGAAGAAGTTGGCCAATAATTCTTCTCCACCTGCCCCTCTTCAAAAATCATGGGTGCATTATCAAAATATAAATGTTTCCCTTGAGAGCAGGAACAGTGGCTCTCATCAGCAATTGCAATGTACACAGTGTGTGTGTGGTAAATAACATCTGGGGGCACAACTGCATCCAAACACCATGACACCTAAAACCAAGTACTGCTGCTGTCACTATCCAGACCCCACTAAGGACACATGACAACTTGTTGACAGTTTAATAGTAATGACGACCCATCCCTGCCACCATCTTAGCATATTATGTGGGATGGAATATCCTCAGATGACGCTTGGTGCATTGTTTGCGATTCTCCTCCACCACACTGGCATGTGTGGTCAGTGCACCACACAGTGTGCAATGGATGGACATGAACTGCCACATCCTAACATCAACAGAGTGACTATCATTTGGCGGGGGAGGTAACGATTAGTGTTGAGCGAGCATGCTCGGCCGATGCTCGGATCGGCTCGAGCATCGCTCTGCTCGGCACATGGCGGTCATCGTACGAGTACCGCATGTGCTCACCCGCCATGTTCAGGTCTCCTCCCCGCACGTTTCGCGGCTGCTGCGCAGCCAATAAACGTGCAGGGAGGCTCTGACATCAGTGTAATGCCAGCAGCCATGTTGGCTGCTGGCATTACACTGATTGGCTGGCCAGAACCCGTGGTTGGGTGCTGTATAGCACCTGACCAGCGAGTTCGGCTCAGTCTTAGCCAGGGAGAGATGAGGATAGGAAGGGAAAGTCAGTGTAGGGAGAAGACAAGCAAATTTGTGAAAAAAAAGACCCTTTTTAGGACTACTGTGTGTGGGGGCAGCAGTTTATTTTGTGTGGGGGGAAAAAAACAAACAAAAAAAAAAATTCATATATTCTGTTTAGTGTGCAAAGTTGCAGATTAGAGCACATTCTGTTTAGTGTGCAAAGTTGCAGATTAGAGCACATTCTGTTTAGTGTGCAAAGTTGCAGATTAGAGCACATTCTGTTAAGTCTTCAAACTAAAATATCAAAGTCACATATTCCATTCAGTGTGCTTCGCCGCAGTTTAGCAGCATATTCTGTGTACTGTGCAGAGTTGCAGAATAGGAAGAAATACTGTTAAGTCTTCAAACTAAAATATCAAAGTCACATATTCCATTCAGTGTGCTTCGCCGCAGTTTAGCAGCACATTCTGTGTACTGTGCAGAGTTGCAGAATAGGAAGAAATACTGTTAAGTCCTCAAACTAAAATATCAAAGTCACATATTCCATTCAGTGTGCTTCGCCGCAGTTTAGCAGCACATTCTGTGTACTGTGCAGAGTTGCAGAACAGGAAGAAATACTGTTAAGTCTTCAAACTAAAATATCAAAGTCACATATTCCATTCAGTGTGCTTCGCCGCAGTTTAGCAGCATATTCTGTGTACTCTGCACAGTTGCAGAATAGGAAGAAATACTGTTAAGTCTTCAAACTAAAATATCAAAGTCACATATTCCATTCAGTGTGCGTCACCGCAGTTTAGCAGCACATTCTGTGTACTGTGCACAGTTGCAGAATAGGAAGAAATACTGTTAAGTCTTCAAACTAAAATATCAAAGTCACATATTCCATTCAGTGTGCGTCACCGCAGTTTAGCAGCATATTCTGTGTACTCTGCACAGTTGCAGAATAGGAAGAAATACTGTTAAGTCTTCAAACTAAAATATCAAAGTCACATATTCCATTCAGTGTGCTTCGCCGCAGTTTAGCAGCACATTCTGTGTACTGTGCAGAGTTGCAGAATAGGAAGAAATACTGTTAAGTCTTCAAACTAAAATATCAAAGTCACATATTCCATTCAGTGTGCTTCGCCGCAGTTTAGCAGCATATTCTGTGTACTCTGCACAGTTGCAGAATAGGAAGAAATACTGTTAAGTCTTCAAACTAAAATATCAAAGTCACATATTCCATTCAGTGTGCGTCACCGCAGTTTAGCAGCACATTCTGTGTACTGTGCACAGTTGCAGAATAGGAAGAAATACTGTTAAGTCTTCAAACTAAAATATCAAAGTCACATATTCCATTCAGTGTGCGTCACCGCAGTTTAGCAGCACATTCTGTGTACTCTGCACAGTTGCAGAATAGGAAGAAATACTGTTAAGTCTTCAAACTAAAATATCAAAGTCACATATTCCATTCAGTGTGCTTCGCCGCAGTTTAGCAGCATATTCTGTGTACTCTGCACAGTTGCAGAATAGGAAGAAATACTGTTAAGTCTTCAAACTAAAATATCAAAGTCACATATTCCATTCAGTGTGCGTCACCGCAGTTTAGCAGCATATTCTGTGTACTCTGCACAGTTGCAGAATAGGAAGAAATACTGTTAAGTCTTCAAACTAAAATATCAAAGTCACATATTCCATTCAGTGTGCGTCACCGCAGTTTAGCAGCATATTCTGTGTACTCTGCACAGTTGCAGAATAGGAAGAAATACTGTTAAGTCTTCAAACTAAAATATCAAAGTCACATATTCCATTCAGTGTGCGTCACCGCAGTTTAGCAGCATATTCTGTGTACTCTGCACAGTTGCAGAATAGGAAGAAATACTGTTAAGTCTTCAAACTAAAATATCAAAGTCACATATTCCATTCAGTGTGCTTCGCCGCAGTTTAGCAGCATATTCTGTGTACTCTGCACAGTTGCAGAATAGGAAGAAATACTGTTAAGTCTTCAAACTAAAATATCAAAGTCACATATTCCATTCAGTGTGCGTCACCGCAGTTTAGCAGCATATTCTGTGTACTCTGCACAGTTGCAGATTTGCAGCACATATTCCGTGTAATATGAAGAAGGCGGGTAAAAAGGGACGGGGAAGTGGACGTGATCCTGATAGTTCAGGGCGCGGGTCAGGACGCGGAGAAACTGTGCCTGGTGCCAGAGCACAAGAAAGAAAGACATCCACCATACCTAGCTTCATGTCTCATTTTACAGGGCGTCGCAGGACATCACTCTCGAGGTCCGACCACTGCGAACAGGTGGTCGGTTGGATGTCAGCTGATACTGCTTCCAGTCGGTTAAGCACCACCCTGTCTTCCACCAAGTCCACTCTCAGTAGCCAAGAGTCTGGTCAACATAATCCTCACCCTGATCATCCTTCCTCCCACCATAGACGGTCTGGTCAAAGAAGTGATCCCACACTGGGATATAGTGAGGAGCTCGTCTCATCACCAATCCTTCATTTGACCCTCTCTCCAAGCACGCTTGCAGAGGAACATGACATCTTGTGCCCTGATTCACAACCTCTAGAGGGTACCCAATCACAAGAAGATGACAGATGTGAACGGCATTTAAGGTCAAAGGAAGTAGTGGATGATGATGATGATGATGAGACACAGTTGCCATTAAATCAACCACTATTACTGTCTCAAGACCTTGTTGAGGAGGATGATATACAGTTGTCAATGACTGAGTATGTGGTGGGATCAAGACATGAGGAGGATGATCAGAGTGAGGAAGTGGAGGAGGACTTGGTGGACGATGAGGTGACTGACCCCACCTGGGAAGGTGTAGAGCCGAGCGATGACAGCAGTCCTGAGGGTGAGCCATCTGCAGCACCGCAACAGGCTGGAAGAGGCAGTGGTGTGGCTACAGAAAGAAGGCGGACCGCACCAAACCGGCCCGCAAATGTTCCACGGAGCACCCCCTTGCGTAAATCTACCTTGCCAAGGGGTAGGTGTTCAGCGGTATGGCGTTTTTTTAAGGAAAGTGCGGACGACAAAAGAATTGTAGTTTGCAACCTGTGCCACACCAGAATGAGCCGAGGCATGAACACTAGAAACCTCACCACCACCAGCATGATCCGACACATGGCATCCAAGCACCGTAGTAAGTGGGAGGAACGCCTGGATCGCCCATCTGTGTCTGCAGGCCACACCACTGCCTCCTCTTCCCCTGTTTTCGGTGCCGGCCAATCGCCTGTCGAAGGCGCAGGCCCGCATACCTCCCGCCCTGCACCTGTACCATCTGAAGCACCATCAGCGACCACATCCACTTCCCTGTCCCAGCGCAGCGTCCAAATGTCGTTACCCCAGGCATTTGAGCGCAAGCGAAAATACCCAGCCACCCACCCACAGGCCATAGCACTAACCTCACACCTTTCCAAATTACTGGCCATCGAAATGCTGCCATTTAGGCTTGTGGAGACTGAGTCCTTCCGCAGCCTGATGGCAGCAGCTGTCCCTTGGTACGCGGTCCCCAGCCCCCACTACTTTTCCCGGTGTGCCATCCCCGCATTACACCACCATGTGTCCCGTAACATCACCCGTGCCCTGACCAACGCAGTTACTGGGAAGGTCCACTTAACGACTGACACATGGACAAGTGCTTGTGGCCAGGGACGCTACATTTCCCTGACGGCACACTGGGTGAATGTCGTGGAGGCTGGGAGCGACTCGGACCCTGGGATGGCACGGGTGCTACCCACGCCGAGGATTGCGAGGATTGAGGGTTTCCGCCAGCACCTACGTTATTGGCTCCTCCTCCTCCGTTTCCACCTCCGAATTCTCTGCACGCAGCGCCACTCCCCCATCAGCCGGTAGCTGGAAGCAGTGTAGCACTGCAGTGGGGAAGCGTCAACAGGCCGTGCTGAAGCTGATCTGCCTTGGGGACAAACAGCACACGGCCTCAGAGCTGTTGCAGGGGATTAGTCACCAGACCGAGCAGTGGCTCTCGCCACTCAACCTGCAACCAGGCATGGTTGTGTGTGATAATGGGCGTAACTTGGTGGCGGCTTTGGAGCTCCGCAAGCTCACACACGTACCATGCCTAGCGCATGTATTTAATTTAGTGGTTCAGCGATTTCTAAAAACCTACCCCAATGTGCATGATCTCTTGACCAAGGTGCGCCGCGTGTGTGCACATTTCCGTAAGTCATCTACAGCTTCAGCCGGCCTGTTGAAGCTGCAGCAGCGCTTACAATTGCCAGCTCACCGGCTGCTGTGTGACGTGAGCACGCGCTGGAACTCCACCTTCCACATGTTGGCCCGGCTTTGTGAGCAGCAGAGGGCAGTAGTGGAGTACCAGCTGTTACACGGTCGTCGCCTCTCCGTTCAACTTCCTGTAATCAGAAGTGAGGAGTGGGAATGGATGTCAGACCTCTGTGAGGTTTTACGCAATTTTGAGGAATCGACACAGATGGTGAGCGGCGATAACGCTATTATCAGTGTAACCATCCCACTTCTGTGTCTACTGAAACGCTCGCTGCTCACAATTAAAACTGACGCTTTGCATGTGGAAGAGGTGGAAATGCGGGAGGAAGAGCTTACACAAGGTGATAGCCAGAGCACCCTCACTTCGTCTTCTCAGCGACAATTGGAGGAGGCGGAGGAGGAGGAGGAGGAGGAAGACACGGTTGCCTCCGCTACAGAGGGTAGCCATGGAACTTTAGTTCCATCTCTTCAGCGTGGGTGGGCAGAAGAGGAGGAAGAGGAGGAGGAGATTGAGAGTCATCCTCCTGGTGAGGACAGCGAAATCTTGACTGTTGGTACTCTGGCACACATGGCTGACTTTATGTTAGGCTGCCTTTCCCGTGACCCACTCGTTATACGCATTTTAGACAACACGGATTACTGGGTGTTCACCCTTCTGGACCCCCGCTACAAAGAGAATTTCTCATCTTTCATTCCTCCGGTGGAGAGGACAAGCAAAATGGTGCAATACCAGAAGGTTCTTGTTGAAAAATTGCTCCAAAATTTTCCATCTGACAACGCTGGCGGCAGAGTACGTGCTACCTTGGCCAACAGAGAAGGGGAGAAAAGGGGAGCACACAGCAGTTCCGACAAAGGCAGGGCAACACTCTCCAAGGCGTGGGACACTTTCATGACACCCCGCCAGCACCCTCACCCTGATGCGCAGCCTAGTGTCACAAGGAGGGAAAAGTTTTGGAAGATGGTGAAGGAGTACGTAGCAGACCGTGTCAGCGTCCTCAATGATCCCTCTGTGCCTTACAACTACTGGGTGTCCAAGCTGGACACGTGGTATGAACTGGCACTCTACGCCTTGGAGGTGCTGGCCTGCCCTGCCGCCAGCGTTCTGTCTGAGCGGGTATTTAGTGCTGCTGGTGGCATCATAACAGATAAGCGTATCCGCCTTTCCACCGACAATGCTGATAGGTTGACACTTATAAAAATGAACAAGGCCTGGATTTCCCCTGACTTCTCCACTCCACTGGAGGAAAGCCCTGGGGGAACATAAACTCACTTTATATATGTTATTTACAATGATGGGAATACTCTGTATTCCCATTCACCCCTTCCACCCAAAAAACGGGTATATGGTTGACTCTTAATCTTCTCATCCTCCTCCTCCTCTTCCATATGCCCTGTGATATAATTTTTATATAGGGCCAGCTCACCAGCGGGCCCTGTGATATAATTTTTATATAGGGCTAGCTCACCAGCGGGCCCTGTTTGACAACTTTTTGTATAGGTCAGCTCACCAGCGGGCCTTCTCATATAATGTTTTATTGGGTCAGCTCTCTAGCGGGCCCTCTCATTTAATGTTTTATAGCGTCAGCTCACTAGCGGGCCTTCGCATATAATGTTTAGGATGGTCAGCTCCGCAGCAGACCCTCACCCATAATGTTTTAGATGGTCGGCTCAGTGCACGTTTCCCTCTTAATCATGGCCCCAGTTCTGAAAAATCGAGGAAATTTTTGGGAGAATTTGCCTCTGCGCACGTTTCCCTCTTAATCATGGCCTCAGTTCAGAAAAATCAAGGAAATTTTTGGGAGAATTTGCCTCTGCGCACGTTTCCCTCTTAATCATGGCCTCAGTTCAGAAAAATCGAGGAAATTTTTGGGAGAATTTGCAGATGATATACAAGTAAATATACAGCAAATACTGTTTGGTAACAATTTTTCGCCTAAAGTCGTTTTTATTTTCCTTTTTGTGTGTTTTACGGTCAGTCTGTAAAAATGGCGTACTACGGGCAAAAGATCGTTCCCAGCAGCGATGTTGGAGTCCAAGATGCATCCAGACATCCTCCCTATGCTGTCCCTGAACCATTTCTGTGGTGTTTCCATAATTTTCTGCCCTTTTCCTATGGACCAGGCACCCTCCCCTCATCAGAGCAGGGGGTGCCTGGTGTAATGCTCGAGTCCTCCCATTGACTTCAATGGGGCTCGGGTGCTCGGCCGAGCACTCGAGCCTCCGGGGGTGCTCGGTCAGAGCACCCGAACACCCGAGCATTGGGGTGCTCGCTCATCACTAGTAACGATGAACGAGGTGGATTGGCAGAAGATGTAGTTACCCTAGAAGGTGATGGCAAGCTAGTTGTTTTACACATCATGGAACTTCCAGTCTCTGCCTGGGTTGCTCTGTTCTTCCTCCTCTTTGATCTCTGCCTCGCCTCTTGTTGCCTTTCTGGAGAGTCAGGGACAACAAAGGCGGTGCTTGATTTCTGTGGTGGGTGTTTGTCTTTAACATGTTTGACGTAAATGTCATGGTGGCTGTGTTTCATGCGATATCAGGGTGCTTGTGTCATGGTGTCTTCCCTCCTTTCCTCTTTTCACTGACTTGTCACAAATTGTGCACAGTGCCATTGCTGATGACTGCACTGTGTCTGCCCCAACAGAAGAATAGTCCCACACCCATGATGACTTCAGGGGGAAGGGAACAGATGGAGAAGAATGGCCTCTTTCTTCATGTCCTCCACATTCCCCTTCACTTTCTGTGACAGTGGATAATGTTGTTGCTGTTGCTGCTACTGCCTCAGATTCAGCACTGCAACTAGGACCAGGAGTATTGCTGGCGACAGTGGTTTGTGGCACACTAGCGTGCTCCTCATCATCCTTCTGCCCTTGCATCTCAGCATCAGAGGAATTAGAGCAGTTGCAAATTCCTCTAATTCCAGAATGTTATTGCTAGTGGTGGCGGCGATGACCATCCTCATCCCTGTCTTCCATTCCTTCTCAGTTTCTGCTAAAAAGGCCATCAATGTCTCTTCTACCCCAGATCCTCCAGCATCATCATCACCACCCCTACTAGTCCCTACGTGCTGCTGTTCTATTCCAGACATCTCACTGCTGCTTGGAGGAGGTGACGAGCAATGTGACAGAGGGTCTCCTAATGTCACACTTGCCATTTCCTTTTGACCTGAAGAAGAAGGCAGACTAGCACTAGCAGCAGTAGCAGAAGGTACAGGCAGCTGGTCTGTGCTCCTACTGGTGGTGGTGGTATTAATGCTGAGTCTGCCCTCCCCCAAAACCAGTTCTGGCCTCTTCAGGATAATGTTCTACCTGGACACTGAAGTGAAGGTGTGGGCTCCCTTGACTGCTAGTCTGGACGCTCTCCAATGTTTCCCCTACCACTCCGGCTGCTTTACTACTACTACTTTAGCTACTGCTACTAACACCAACTACGAACACCAACCACAGAGTCTTCCTTCTCAGTCTCACAGTCACTAGTAATATGAGGATATTGTTGTCGATTACCCCCTCCTTCTCCCGCTAACAAGCTGCTGGACGTTAGTAGTAGAAGTACTAGCACTGTCGGAACTGCTTGGGGATGGCAAGTCACAGTTGGTACTACAAGACACAGTGGCAGCAGGGGAAGCACATCTGAGAGCAGGCACAGTACTGGTGGCAGAAGGGCAAGACGTCTGGCAGCAGGTACAGCAATGGTGGTTGCTGGTACAGCACTAGTGGCAGCAGAGGCAACACATCTGGCAGCAGGTACAGCAATGGTGATTGCAGGTACTGCAATGGTGACTGTAGGCACAGCACTGGTGGCAGCAGGAGCAGCACATCTGGCAGCAGAGGCAGCATGTCTGGCAACAGGTACAGCAATGGTGGTTGCAGGTACAGCAATGGTGGCACTGGCAGCAGGGACAGCATGTCTTGCAGCAGGCACAAGCAGCTGACCTGTCCTGCTCTCACTAACACTACCCTTGGGGTTATTTAAGGGGACTGGACAGCATTGGTTCAGTACTGCTAGTCACTTCCGCCTCCTCCTCAGACTCAGATTCAGTGGACCCATAGTAAGGGACCTTCCAGTTCCTCGTTTTGCTGCTCATAGTGATAGCAGTCACTATGAGCCTCTACTGCCTCAATTTTCACAATAATTCACAGCAGAACAGCACAGCAAGTGTACCTCGCTCTGTAGCTGCTTCTGTTGTGTCTGACTTATGCAAATACGTCACTTATTTATAGCAAAAAAGCAAAAACAACATTGACGGGGAATTTTGGCCAATTGGCGAAAAACGTGGACATTTTACTCACTGTTTGAAAAGCACAATTTCTCTCAAAAAAGAGGACAATAACTTGGTTTTCGATGAATTTCTTGTGGGAACACAGAGACAACTTTTGCCCATCCCTACTGGGGACCAATTTGCTTTCTAATCTTGCTGTTACTTTCTCTGTGCTGGGGAAGTCTAGGGAAAGAAGATGTTGATTTTGTTTTTCAGTAATAATATTTTTTGGACAGACTGTAATAAGATAGGGTGGACAACTTTAAAAAAATAATAATAATAATAATAAGAAGAAAAGAATGAAAAAAAAGAAATAAAAAAACAAGTAATGAAATATATTAGGTGACAGACAGCTGAATAGGTTAAGGCAAGACGTCACACTCCATCAGTTGTGTTGTGTACTGTAGAGTAAAAACACACACAGTAGTTGAGTAGTGTCCAGCAAGTGCAAAAGGTGCAGGTGGAGGGAGAAAGGTGGAGCACCGCAAGGAGTAAAGTAGTAGTTCAAAAACTGATTGCAGCAATGGTTGCTTCAGTGTGTGAAATAAATGATGATGATGCCTCTCCTCCAAGTCTCCTGTCAAGGTCCAATGAAAACTTCCAGTACCACCAGTACCAGTACAATAAAAGAAACATATAAGACATATGAGAAGAACACTGAAGACAAGTGGCATTCTAGTGTTGAAGATCGCAATAGCATAAAATAGGTAGGTGTAGCATCTGACCTGTCTGCCGCATCAGATAGTAAGACAAACAAGCACCAATACACCTATCCTGAAAGTAGTAGAGAACTTTGTGAAAGTATGATGATGCACACATAGAATATATCCGTCCAGCATCCTTCTCTTCTTCAAAGAGAGTATGATGACATGACCATAAAGTTAGCAGAAAGGCAAAGGCTGAATCTTCCACCACAGAAAAGGAGCACTGTGCCTGTCTATAAACTGTTTGAGAAAACCACTGGAAAGTCTGACCCTGAACAAGTAAAGATGGCAAAAAGTACATAATCACCCTATCAGTCATCATCAGCATCATAGCCTCTTCCAAGTCCAAGTCCCACTCAGCCACACACTTGTGTTGAGAACCCAGCAGCAACAACAACAGCAACGGAGGTTATTAACAACCACAATATTAGATATGACGAGTTCCAGGCTGTTGTACAATGATGCTTCCACATAACATTAGCACAGGTGCTGCTTCTGAGGCAGTAGCAACATCACAAAAAGCCCCCACACCACTTGAGATGCATCAAGAGAGAAGAATTTGGTGACATTTGCTTCTCCTCCTGCACCTCGTCTAAAATCTTGAATGTGTTGGAATATTATTTTGTTCCCTTGACAACAGGAAGAAGCTGTGCCATGTCCGGAATTGCAATGTATACTGTGTGCACAAGTAAGCATTGTGAAATAGCGGAAAGACTGGGAAGTATTACAACAATTGACACATCTGCTCTTAAGAAACAAACACAAATGTAACCAAACAACTTGACTCTTAGGTTGTCAATGTAAAACCATCCTGAAGAAACCAAATACTGCTGTCACTATGCTCATTCCATTAAAGATGTGTGATGACAAGAATACTTACTAAAAATAATGAATCCTCCCTGGTCCCAGCATAGCATATTCAGTGGGATGGAATGTCCTCAGATGCTCCCTGATGTTTCCTATTGAAATGTCGCTTTTTTGATTCAGGTGACATTTTTAAAGCGCTGTTTTGATGTTTGCCAAATAGAGGGTGTCATTTCAATACTGAACCCACCCTGACACCCTGCATTTGATTGCTTTCCACCACATTGTCATGTGTGGTCTGTGCACCACTCAGTGTGTAATTGGTGGACATGAAATGCCAGATCCTCACATCTACAGAATTGCTATCAGCTGATGAAGGCAATGAAGGCAACCAGACAGTGCCAGAGTGGGCGATGGGTACAATTTCCCATAGCTGGACCCCAGCACATGAAGATTTTGACAACACAGGTATTATGGTTATCATAAAATGTCCGTTTTTTTTACAGGTTTCTTGTGTTCCTCTGAGAGTTTCTCTCCCATTATTTGTGTCCTTGGGGAGGGACATGGAACACAGTGAATGTGGCTCTCAATTTTCTTTCTTGGAGTTTGACTTTCACTTGCTTAACCCCTTAGTGACACATGATCTGCGGTGACGGTCCTGGCACGTCATGGAATTCTGGGATGGCAGTGAGACTGCACTCCCCTCTGCCATGCCAGAATTCATTGCACACAAAAAAAAAGCTTGGCGGTCCTTAAAAGCCACTCCCCCCCCGGATCGGCGGTCGTTAAGGAGTTAGGATAAATGTCAGAGTGTTTATATTGCATGGCAACATGACAGATATGCCAAGGTTTTTCACCTCCTTTCTCCTTTTCACCACCTTATCATACATAGGACACAGTGTACTCTCTAATGATTCCCTTGCCTACACAAGGGAAAATATACCCACATCAATTATTTCAGTGAGGGGAGAGGTGGAGAAGAATGGTCTTTTTTTCTGGAAGGACCTTCAAAAGTTTGGTGAACTTAATCTTATGGTGTCCACAGTAGTCTTTGGCCTACTAGCTTGATCATTATCATCCTGCTTATATGACAAATGAAAATCTATCTCTGATGATGCAGCAACAAAAATTACAGCAGAAAAAAGGCCATAATGTCATTGCTGGTTGTGGTTGTGATATCTATATCCATTTGTATTTGTTTCTTCCATTCCTTATCTCTTTCTGCCAAAAATGCTGTCATAATCTCTCTCTCCCACAGCAGTTGCTCTACCACACTCATTTTCATCACCATCACCAACACCAATCTCTGGTCTATGGGACTGCTTGGTGATTACAAATGTGACAGAGGGCCCCTTGCTGTCACACTTGCCATCAACTCAGAAGGTGGTACACTAACAGCAACATCACAGCAGGCAGCTGACCTATGCTGCTGATACAGTTATCCAGTGACTCTTTCATAAATATACTTCCCCAAATCCACAGGGAAGCAGTGTTGAGACTGGGGATCAATTGGGCAGAGGGATGTGGGCTGCCTTCACTCTTGCTGATGATGGATTTCTCAGTCTCTGATCCAGCAGCATCAGCAGTGTATCGCCATCTTCTCTTGTTGCTCATTTTTGATAGCCAGCTTTGCAAACAATGTTTTCAATCTCTCTCTCTCTGCCTCCTTCCTCTTTAATTATCTGCTGCATAGCGAGAAGTTGATGTTTTTATAGTATAGGGGTGGGACATTTCACCAACATTGAAAACATAGGTGGAAAATGGAACCGTCTCACAGGAAAATTTGTGGTGTCAGGGAAATAGTGGAAAATCTATGTTTCCCTATGTAAAATTTTACTTTTTCACAAAAATACCTGCTGGAGCAAAGTGGAACTTATCACCCATCGCTATGTGTTACTATGTTATCATGCACTATTATAATCTAAACTATGCATTTGCTACCATTTTTCAGATATGCAAACAATTTAAGGTGCACAATAGCTTTTTTTTCCCAAAAAATTTGAAAGGGTTTATAAAAGAAATAAAATGATGATTTAAGACTCATCATTATCAAACATAATAAAACTATTGGGTGCCTTAAGTACTGCTATTTTAGGCATACCTGTTTCTGAGTTTAATCACTATTTGTTAAGTTTATGCCATGATACTTGGAATACAATACATATTTGAATTTAGAGAACAAATTACAATAATCTCATAAGGAGTGCTGATAAAAATTATGAATAATTAATTGTTATACACAATTATAAAACAATTTAAATATTTAAATTCCATTTTATGGAGCATAACAGTTTTTCATAATCATAATAAAATAAAAAAATAGAACCTTATGTAGAACTCAAACCATGAGCATTTCTGGATCACATCAACTGCTCCGTAGGGGAAATAAAAGTTTCTATTGATATCAGTAGACATTTTAACCACTTAAATTCCAAAGTGATATCCAATGCATTGAATATTCATTATTCACAGTGCAAATCTATTCTTATTGCTAATTAGCAATTATCACATAGTTGTGTCCTCTGGGCAGGTTATCTCCTGTGGCATCACACCTGATGAGCAAACCAGGGCTGCATTGTGAACCCCAGCTAGTCATCTGAAGTACCAACTGAGGGTCAGAAAAACTGACCCTCATGACTGAAGCTGGTGTAGGGAGTTATACTGAATGGAACTGTGAGACTTTCAAAACTTGCAGTTCAGTCTCCTGGGGTGATTCACTCAATCCCATAGACTGAAACTTATGGATTTGCAAACCCTTCCCTGATATTCTTTTGCTTACATTACAAATGAAGTCTGTGGCTTGAGTCCACTTGCCCCTCAAAGCCAAATGGCTGACAGGAGCTGTATAGAGCATCAAAGTGCTTGCTGTTTTTAAAATAATTTGTAAAATGTGATAGATGCCCTTTAAGTACTATGTTTTTAAAAGATTCAATAGAGAGTTTCAGCCAGACCCTAATTATGAATACATACTTTATTTCCATGGCATATGCATGTACATACTTGTTCATAAACTGAGTTCACGTTCCTATAGACAATAATACATGTATAAATGGCAGATACACAAGACCTCTGAATGTTTTCTGGATTCTGTATCAAAGCTTATCTTTTTTAATAATGTGTATATCAGTTCTTTAAAAAGTTATCTTTATGAAGTTTGTCAAATATTGATACAATTATTTTCAAGAAATGCACAAACAGAAAAAAATTGTAGTGGTGGGTAACTGCATCTAGAGATCAGTAAAGCAATGCTGTAAATATTCATATAAAGTAGATTGTAGTTGCAAAATTAATCTTTTGAGCGTTCAACCTCAATAAAAAGGTTCTTGTCCTTGAGAGAGATACACTATGATTTGCTAAGGGGCCAGACTGGTGATATTGTTGTATTTGCTTTTATTACACCTCAGCATAAACACTAAGATGTCTGCACCATGATATCCTTGTGAATACATACGCCAACATCACCATGCTTTTGCCATGCCTTCGCCAGGTTTACAATTTTGCAGTGACTGCTGCAACAATGGCTCATTTCCAATGAAATATAGCTTAATAAAACTTTGCTGTATTCTTCTTGGTGTGTTTATATTATGTGACACTTCTCCACATGCACTAAGCTCTGATAGCTGCCTATGCTGTCAAATTTCACAGTCCCAACTTGGACAACCTAAGGCAGAAAAAGTTGGGATCTTCCCTTAGATTTCTATTTAGCTAGAGCAGTGGTTCTCATTCTTTTTTTGATAGGGGCACCCCTAACACATAATCTAGAACATTCGGGGCACCCCTAACATATTTAATGTAGTTTATCAAGGGCATAAGAAGGGTACAATACATAAATATACAATTATTATGTTTTATAATGATAATAACAAAACTAAATATATTGTGCATAACAATTTCTATAAATCTTTATTTAAAAGTCTATTTTTGTTAGTCTTCATTGAAAACATGGGGCACCCTAAGTTGATGTCCGTGGCACACCAAAGTGCCACGGCACCCTGGTTGAGAATCACTGAGCTAGAGGACAGTATGTTGTCTCTACTTGACAGCAGACAGCTGCAGCCCTCCTTTAACCATTTGAGTGCCATAAGGATGTGCATTGTAGAACCCTGTGGTAATGAAAGGGATAAAACATTAATAATCCATTGACAGGTTTCACAGCTAATACAGAAATGGAGAAAACTTGCAGAGAAGATATTTCATATAACATCTTGTCTACAGGTTCTGTACTTACTTACAGCTGACCAGCTATTTCTGGTTCTCAGCAGACTAGCTGATTCATGTAAACAGAATAGAAGGCAAACAGATAGTCTTACTAGTCTTCTGTTTACATGAATCAACTAATCAGTGGATAGTCCACTGAGAACTAGAAACAACTGTACAGAAATGGCTAAGAAGCTGTAACAGCTTCTCTGCCATTTCTCTCAGTTTCTATATCAGTTGTAAAGCTGAATAATAGGTTATTAATGTTATAAGAACCATAGGGGTGTGCAATGCACATCCATATAGCACTAAAATGATTAAGGAAGTCTGTGGTGGTTTTGGTACTGAAATCTGAGTGCATCCTCTCTACTTCTCCACTTGCCCTCCCTATCACATTGCCAGGAATATGCCAGTGCTATAGGCTAACGAATAAATCTTACCCCCTTCCCCTTGCATAGCTAATTCTTAGAGCATATGATGAAGTGTGTCTTATCCTCCATGGAGAATAATGATTGTCACATCTTGCCAGATACACTTTGCCAAAACATCCCCCCTTAGTGCTTCTCCCCCTGGTCAATATGCCTCTGGACAAGTTCATCAACTGGTTACTTACAATTACAAGGCAGGACTGAGGGAGGTATCTCACTGTCCCTCTCTCTAGCCCTCACCTGTTCTCTTTCTCTCCCACTTTCTCTTTCTTCCACATACCCCATCTTCCTCTTCACTCTCTCCCCCACTCCCACTTTTTCTCTCCCACTCTTCCCCTCACCTACACTCTACTTTTATCTCCATTTTCCTCTCTGCCATTCTCCCCCTGCCCCTCTCTTCTGTGATTAAATCCAAATTGATTTGGACTGATTCCGACTGTTCTCAATGTCTGCTGAATCGATCCACAAAATGAACTGTGGATGTTTCTCTCATCTCCAAACTAAATATTGATTTTTAGCTTGTTACATTGTAAAAAAAATAATGTAATCAATGTCAATATCAGTGTCAATTTATTATGTGAAAAAATGATAAATGTTAGTTATATTTTTGGAATGATTATTACTCTAACAATTTAAAGCACTTGGGTTGAGTAAGTCAAGAGCATTGTTTTCATTCTTTATGTGTTTATATTTTCTTTTAAATGACCTTGATCTATTTTTTTTGTAAATGCTTTTGTTTTAAAGCTACTTTATTTTCCCTATGTTATTATTATTAATATTATTACCTTTTATTTATAAAGTGCACAGATGTTCATGATATAATAGCAGGACAATTCACATCAGGACAGTGAACGTTTGAGATTAAATGTATTGAGACAGAAGGATGAGGGCCCTGCTTAAAAGAGTGAAGGTGAATTTAGTAAACCGATACATTGTAATCAAACTAAAAAGTGGGAGCTGTATTCCACAAGTGAAGCAACTGACTTTTTTTTTTTTTTTTTGCTCTAATGCCATTCCCAGAGGCAGCAATTTTTGAGACTTGCCATTGGGTGCAGCACATGCAACTTCTGAAACTGAACATTGAAACCCCAGGTCTGCAACTTGGGACTCAGTCCACATGTTTTCAAGCTGTATCTATTATTATTCCTACTCTGCCTGTGGGACCTACTCTTCCCTGTGAGTCACTCATTGTGACAGATGGTCTACTTCCACAGGAGCATACCTGACAAATGGGAAACTATTTCTTGATAATTCCCCTTTAACATTTTGAGTGCCAAAGATGTGATCAATACATTTCTTCACAATACATTGGACATTTCTTTGACTTTGAAAAGGTTAAAGGGATAGTAATGTTTCATAATAAAAGCAGCTCTAATTAATCATTATAGTATTTGGACTTTGGAGAGTGTTATTTCAATTCTGTCAGAGTTGTAGTTCAAGAGTAATTCAATGACAAAGTATCCCCCTCCCACCCCTTTTACTGATGTAACACTGCTCAACCAGAGCAGAAGGGAGGTGCCCAGGTAGATTGCAGAGAGGGACAATCTTCAATTAAGATAAGGGAAAAAATAGAAAAACCTGTCAAGGGGGGCAGGGCTTTCATTGTTCTCATAGGAAGAATATTGTCCTCTGCTGTTTTCTGTCTGGTCTATAGACTGCATTCCACACCTGAGAAGAGATGGCTTACACTAGGTAAAAGGGGCGGGAGGGGAAACTTTGCTTGTGAATATCTCTCAAACCATAAAGGTTTGAGAGATAAGACTTATATCGTTCTCCATGTTTTTTAATGCCTACAAAATAAAATAAAGATAAAACGAAGTATTACTATCCCTTTAAAGCCAGAACTACAGTCAATGTGGCCTGGGATCATCAATAATTTGAACACATGCAGTAATACTTTTTGGGGGAGATGTGCTAAGGTGTGATAAAGTGGAGATAATTTCTCCAGTAATATCACATTTCCAATTCCTGTGTTATTCTACGGAGTCTATGCATTAAGATCTATCAGGCTTTAGGGATCTTAATGCATAGACACTATAAAATAACATAAAGGCTGGAGAGTTTATAACACTAGAAAAGTTTTCTCTGCTTTAGCACCGCTTTATCACACCTTAGTGTGTCTCCCCCTTTGTCTTCAGTACATGTAAAATATTTAAACTGGCATAGCACTGAGAATGTTCAGGCTTGTTTTTAGATTTTGGATAGATGTTCATATCCATTATTAATAATGCACGTCCATTGTAAGCAATTACTTTTTCATGACATTGGACACAGCATATACAGTACATCTCTGAAATACTTTAAAGAGTGAAATGCTACATGATGCAAAAAAAGTGCAGGTTGTAGGGATCTCCCTTCCAGACCACAGGTGAACTAATTAGATTGAAAAAATGCCCTAATTACACACCTGGCTCAGGCAGGGAAATAGTGAAAACCTGTCCCGTTAAGGGTACTTGAGAAATTCTTCAATAGGTGATACATGAGAATTCCCAAAATCCCTGATTTTTTTTTTTATATAAATTTTTATAGTGGGTTGAAACAGTACAGTTACATTCGTAAACAGAACAGATAAATAAAACAAGTGATACAGACATAAAGGTGATAGCCTCCAATAAAGTAAATAATACAAAGTACATAGTTATCATAGGCAAGTCATATCAAAGTACCCAGCAAACTTGGCAATAGTAAACATTCAAAGTATTGGGCTTTATCAATAGATAAGGACATAAATTATCCTTTCAACTCATCATTCAGTGGAGAGATACGAAAAAGAGAGAGAGAGAATCTGAGAAAGAGAGAAGTGAGAAAAAGAACTAAATGGAGAAGAGAAGATGAGGAATGAGGATGTGGGATAAATTGTGAGGTCAGAGAAGGAAGGGGAGCATAAAGGCCTGGGAATCAATACAAACACAAGGTCAAGACTGAGATAATATCTCAGTTTGAAGTGAATGTCAATGTGCTGTCAACGGTACTAGGAGAGAAAATCCCTGATTTAAATGGTTCATTGACAGAGGTTGGGCTAATTTGAAACATTGTGCTAGGACTGATTATATTTTTAAATAAATGGAGACTAATCCAACTCATTGTGTTGCGTTGGATGCCTATGGCACTCAAATAGCTATAGCATGTAGATTCACACAAAGTAAAATAAGCATTGATAACTGAAATGCTGTTATTAATACTTTACCAATATCTCAGTGAGGCTGATTTAATAAGAAGCGAAGCAAGGGAATTCCATCTGTACCATAGGAGACAAATATAAAAATTCCTCAGATTACTAGTTATTTAAGTCAGCCTTTTAACTCTTTCAATGCTATCAAGGTCTCTATTGTTCTGTGAAGCAATATGTTAGCAATTTCATCAGCGTTCAGGAGGCTGAAGGCCTCATGTCAGTCAATGGGACTTTTAATTTCTCTCTGTGGTGCAACTGGTTTCCCAATAATTGCAACAGTTCTCTTTACTACACCAGCCTCAATATGTTTAGAGAAAACTTAGTGATTCTGATATACTAAGCAGAAATAGAGCAATTCTAAGACAGGACAACTGTATAATAGGGTACACATGACATTTCCCATTGAATTAAGTGCATCTGATAAGCTCTTGAATATAAGCATTTATGGAGTTAAAAAAATTTAAATCAATGGGAATTTGGGAAGTTGGGTTTGTCCCCTATGGTGTTGTTGGTTTTCTCTAGAATTGCCTGGGAGATACACTATCAGCTGGCCAAAGGTGCCACAACTAGCAGCAGCACTTTAAAAAGTTCCCAGGGCTCTAGGGCAGAAAAAAAGAAGTAGTGAAGTTATCTATGTGTCAGAGAGTGTGCTATTGCCAGTGCCAATAGTTAGTTCAGTCCAAATAACAACTATGGCTCCTGCTGCAGAGGAGTATGACTGATAAAGCCAGGACAAATATTTTAACAGCAGCACAGATGGGGAGTTGGAGGAGGTATGCGAAGAAGGGTTGCCACCATCTATCCCACTTGGGAACACTGCTATGACCAATAAGTAATGGGTGTCAATAATCTCAGAAGGAGGATAGCATATGACAGTGGTAAAAATACAAACACAAATCACACCATGCCAGTCCCCCACCACCACTACAGTACACATCTGCCACATTGTAGGTTGTACTTTATTTTTTTTATTTCTTGACATTATCATGAATATATGCCAGTGTCACTTAATCAGGAAGTTACTGTTATGGGACAAATGCATTCTGCATGCTAACACATTTTTCAAGCCATATGTGGCTGTAGGACTCACAGCTTTGACTTTCAGCCACTTATTTCTAAACTTCAGCTCTCAGAAGAAGTAATAGTTCAGTGAGAAATGTAGTACCTATAGGAAATATAGACAAAAGTTTGCATAGGTGGAAAGACGAAAGTTTTCGCAGGAAAAATGAAAAATCTTCGCAGTTTCGCGTAAAGTCATACAGGAAATTTTTCACACTTTTTGCCCATCCCTAAACTTCACCAGCATTTGAAGAAGTGGATGATGTTGGAGATATATATTCTAGAGCAAAATCATCATCTGTAATTTTAATTTTCTCCTTACAGGGATTTCCACAATGTTGACTATTACTTTCAGTACAGGTGTTGTACTTATTTGTCTCACTGTCAGATGCAACAGTTGGTTGAACTGCTACTAGTGATGAGCGAGCATGCTCGGCCGAAGCTCGGTTCGGCTCGAGCATCGATCTGCTCGGCACATGGCGGTACTCGTACGAGTATCGCATGTGCTCGCCCGCCATGTTCGGGTCTCCTCCCCGCACGTTTCGCGGCTGCTGCACAGCCAATAAACGTGCGGGGAGGCTCTGACATCAGTGTAATGCCAGCAGCCATGTTGGCTGCTGGCATTACACTGATTGGCTGGCCAGAACCCGTGATCGGGTGCTGTATAGCACCTGACCAGCGAGTTCGGCTCAGTCTTAGCCAGGGAGAGATGAGGATAGGAAGGGAAAGTCAGTGTAGGGAGAAGAAAAGTGTTTTTGAACAAAAAAAAGACCCAAAAGTCCTTTTTAGGACTACTGTGTGTGGGGGCAGCAGATATATTTTGTTTTGGGGGGCAGAGTTTAAAAAAAAAACGTCACATATTCCGTTCACTGTGCCTAGCCGCAGATTAGCAGCACATTCTGTTTAGTGTGCAAAGTTTCAGATTAGCAGCACATTCTGTTTAGTGTGCAAAGTTGGAGATTAGCAGCACATTCTTTTTAGAGTGCAAAGTTGCAGATAAGCAGCACATTCTGTTTAGTGTGCAAAGTTGCAGATTAGCAGCACATTCTGTTCAGTGTGCAAAGTTGCAGATTAGCAGCACATTCTTTTTAGTGTGCAAAGTTGCAGATTATCAGCACATTCTGTTTAGTGTGCAAAGTGTAAAAAATAAAAGTCACTTAGCCGCAGATAAGCAGCACATTCTGTTTAGTGTGCCAAGTTGCAGATTAGCAGAACATTCTGTTTAGTGTGCAAAGTGTAAAAACTAAAAGTCACATATTCCATTCACTGTGCCTAGCCGCAGATAAGCAGCATATTCTGTTTAGTGTGCAAAGTTGCAGATTATCAGCACATTCAGTTTAGTGTGCAAAGTGTAAAAAATAAAAGTCACTTATTCCGTTCACTGATCCTAGCCGCAGATAAGCAGCACATTCTGTTTAGTGTGCAAAGTTGCAGATTAGCAGAACATTCTGTTTAGTGTGCAAAGTGTAAAAACTAAAAGTCACATATTCCATTCACTGTGCCTAGCCGCAGATAAGCAGCATATTCTGTTTAGTGTGCAAAGTTGCAGATTATCAGCACATTCAGTTTAGTGTGCAAAGTGTAAAAAATAAAAGTCACTTATTCCGTTCACTGTGCCTAGCCGCAGATAAGCAGCACATTCTGTTTAGTGTGCAAAGTTGCAGATTAGCAGAACATTCTGTTTAGTGTGCAAAGTGTAAAAACTAAAAGTCACATATTCCATTCACTGTGCCTAGCCGCAGATAAGCAGCATATTCTGTTTAGTGTGCAAAGTTGCAGATTATCAGCACATTCAGTTTAGTGTGCAAAGTGTAAAAAATAAAAGTCACTTATTCCGTTCACTGATCCTAGCCGCAGATAAGCAGCACATTCTGTTTAGTGTGCAAAGTTGCAGATTAGCAGAACATTCTGTTTAGTGTGCAAAGTGTTAAAAATAAAAGTCACATATTCCAATCACTGTGCCTAGCCGCAGATAAGCAGCATATTCTGTTTAGTGTGCAAAGTTGCAGATTATCAGCACATTCAGTTTAGTGTGCAAAGTATAAAAAATAAAAGTCACATATTCCATTCACTGTGCCTAGCCGCAGATAAGCAGCATATTCTGTTTAGTGTGCAAAGTTGCAGATTATCAGCACATTCAGTTTAGTGTGCAAAGTGTAAAAACTAAAAGTCACATATTCCATTCACTGTGCCTAGCCGCAGATAAGCAGCATATTCTGTTTAGTGTGCAAAGTTGCAGATTATCAGCACATTCAGTTTAGTGTGCAAAGTGTAAAAACTAAAAGTCACATATTCCATTCACTGTGCCTAGCCGCAGATAAGCAGCATATTCTTTTTAGTGTGCAAAGTTGCAGATTAGCAGCACATTCTGTTTAGTGTGCAAAGTGTTAAAAATAAAAGTCACATATTCTGTTCACTGTGCCTAGCCGCAGATAAGCAGCACATTCTGTTTAGTGTGCAAAGTTGCAGATTTGCAGCACATATTCCGTGTAATATGAAGAAGGCGGGTAAAAAGGGACGGGGAAGTGGACGTGATCCTGATAGTTCAGGGCGCGGGTCAGGACGCGTAGAAACTGTGCCTGGTGCCAGAGCACAAGAAAGAAAGACATCCACCATACCTAGCTTCATGTCTCAGTTTACAGGGCGTCGCAGGACATCACTCTCGAGGTCAGACCACTGCGAACAGGTGGTCGGTTGGATTTCAGGTGATACTGCTTCCAGTCGGTTAAGCACCACCCTGTCTTCCACCAAGTCCACTCTCAGTAGACAAGAGTCTGGTCAACATAATCCTCACCCTGATCATCCTTCCTCCCACCATAGAGGGTCTGGTCAAAGAAGTGATCCCACACTGGGATATAGTGAGGAGCTCGTCTCATCACCAATCCTTCATTTGAACCTCTCTCCAAGCACGCTTGCAGAGGAACATGAAATCTTGTGCCCTGATTCACAACCTCTAGAGGGTACCCAATCACAAGAAGATGACAGAGGGGAACGGCATTTAAGGTCAAAGGAAGTGGATGATGATGATGATGAGACAGTTGCCATCAAATCAACCACTTTTACTGTCTCAAGACCTTGATGAGGAGGATGATATACAGTTGTCAATGACTGAGTATGTGGTGGGATCAAGAAATGAGGAGGATGATCAGAGTGAGGAAGTGGAGGAGGACTTGGTGACCGATGAGGTGACTGACCCCACCTGGGAAGGTGGAGAGCCGAGCGATGACAGCAGTCCTGAGGGTGAGCCATCTGCAGCACCGCAACAGGCTGGAAGAGGCAGTGGTGTGGATACAGAAAGAAGGCGGACCGCACCAAACCGGCCCGCAAATGTTCCACGGAGCACCCCCTTGCGTAAATCTCCCTTGCCAAGGGGTAGGTGTTCCGCGGTATGGCGTTTTTTTAAGGAAAGTGCGGACGACAAAAGAATTGTAGTTTGCAACCTGTGCCACACCAGAATGAGCCGAGGCATGAACACTAGAAACCTCACCACCACCAGCATGATCCGACACATGGCATCCAAGCACCGTAATAAGTGGGAAGAACGCCCGGATCGCCAATCTGTGTCTGCAGGCCACACCACTGCCTCCTCTTCCCCTGTTTTCGGTGCCGGCCAATCGCCTGTCGAAGGCGCAGGTCCGCATACCTCCCGCCCTGCACCTGTACCATCTGAAGCACCATCAGCGACCACATCCACTTCCCTGTCCCAGCGCAGCGTCCAAATGTCGTTACCCCAGGCATTTGAGCGCAAGCGAAAATACCCAGCCACCCACCCACAGGCCATAGCACTAACCTCACACCTTTCCAAATTACTGGCCATCGAAATGCTGCCATTTAGGCTTGTGGACACTGAGTCCTTCCGCAGCCTGATGGCAGCATCTGTCCCTCGGTACGCAGTCCCCAGCCCCCACTACTTTTCCCGGTGTGCCGTCCCCGCCTTACACCACCATGTGTCCCGTAACATCACCCGTGCCCTGACCAACATAGTTACTGGGAAGGTCCACTTAACGACTGACACATGGACAAGTGCTTGTGGCCAGGGACGCTACATTTCCCTGACGGCACACTGGGTGAATGTCGTGGAGGCTGGGAGCGACTCGGACCCTGGGATGGCACAGGTGCTACCCACGCCGAGGATTGCGGGCCCTACCTCCATCAGGGTTTCCGCCAGCACCTACGTTATTGGCTCCTCCTCCTCCGTTTCCACCTCCGAATTCTCTGCGCGCAGCGCCACTCACCCATCAGCCGGTAGCTGGAAGCAGTGTAGCACTGCAGTGGGGAAGCGTCAACAGGCCGTGCTGAAGCTGATCTGCCTTGGGGACAAACAGCACACGGCCTCAGAGCTGTTGCAGGGGATTAGTCACCAGACCGAGCAGTGGCTCTCGCCACTCAACCTGCAACCAGGCATGGTTGTGTGTGATAATGGGCGTAACTTGGTGGCGGCTTTGGAGCTCGGCAAGCTCACACACGTACCATGCCTAGCGCATGTATTTAATTTAGTGGTTCAGCGATTTCTAAAAACCTACCCCAATTTGCATGATCTCTTGACCAAGGTGCGCCGCGTGTGTGCACATTTCCGTAAGTCATCAACAGCTTCAGCCGGCCTGTTGAAGCTGCAGCAGCGCTTACAATTGCCAGCTCACCGGCTGCTGTGTGACGTGAGCATGCGCTGGAACTCCACCTTCCACATGTTGGCCCGGCTTTGTGAGCAGCAGAGGGCAGTAGAGGAGTACCAGCTGTTACACGGTCGTCGCCTCTCCGTTCAACTTCCTCTAATCAGAAGTGAGAAGTGGGAATGGATGTCAGACCTCTGTGAGGTTTTACGCAATTTTGAGGAATCGACACAGATGGTGAGCGGCGATAACGCTATTATCAGTGTAACCATCCCACTTCTGTGTCTACTGAAACGCTCGCTGCTCACAATTAAAACCGACGCTTTGCATGTGGAAGAGGTGGAAATGCGGGAGGAAGAGCTTACACAAGGTGATAGCCAGAGCACCCTCACTTCGTCTTCTCAGCGACAATTGGAGGAGGCGGAGGAGGAGGAGGAGGAGGAGGAAGACACGGTTGCCTCCTCTACAGAGGGTAGCCATGGAACTTTAGTTCCATCTCTTCAGCGTGGGTGGGCAGAAGAGGAGGAAGAGGATGAGGAGATTGAGAGTCATCCTCCTGGTGAGGACAGCGAAATCTTGCCTGTTGGTACTCTGGCACACATGGCTGACTTTATGTTAGGCTGCCTTTCCCGTGACCCACGCGTTATACGCATTTTAGACAACACGGATTACTGGGTGTTCACCCTTCTGGACCCCCGCTACAAAGAGAATTTCTCATCTCTCATTCCTCCGGTGGAGAGGACAAGCAAAATGGTGCAATACCAGAAGGTTCTTGTTGAAAAATTGCTCCAAAATTTTCCATCTGACAACGCTGGCGGCAGAGTACGTGCTACCTTGGCCAACCGAGAAGGGGAGAAAAGGGGAGCACACAGCAGTTCCGACAAAGGCAGGGCAACACTCTCCAAGGCGTGGGACACCTTCATGACACCCCGCCAGCACCCTCACCCTGATGCGCAGCCTAGTGTCACAAGGAGGGAAAAGTTTTGGAAGATGGTGAAGGAGTACGTAGCAGACCGTGTCAGCGTCCTCAATGATCCCTCTGTGCCTTACAACTACTGGGTGTCCAAGCTGGACACGTGGTATGAACTGGCACTCTACGCCTTGGAGGTGCTGGCCTGCCCTGCCGCCAGCGTTCTGTCTGAACGGGTATTTAGTGCTGCTGGTGGCATCATAACAGATAAGCGTATCCGCCTTTCCACCGAAAATGCTGATAGGTTGACACTTATAAAAATGAACAAGGCCTGGATTTCCCCTGACTTCTCCACTCCACTGGAGGAAAGCCCCGGGGGAACATAAAGTCACTTTATATATGTTATTTACAATGATGGGAATACTCTGTATTCCCATTCACCCCTTCCACCCAAAAAACGGGTATATGGTTGACTCTCTTTCATATACCCTGTGATATAATTTTTATATAGGGCCAGCTCACCAGCGGGCCCTGTGATATAATTTTTATATAGGGCCAGCTCACCAGCGGGCGCTGTTTGACAATTTTTTTATAGGTCAGCTCACCATCGGGCCTTCTCATATAATGTTTTATTGGGTCAGCTCTCTAGCGGGCCCTCTCATATAATGTTTTATAGCGTCAGCTCACTAGCGGGCCTTCGCATATAATGTTTAGGATGGTCAGCTCCGCAGCAGACCCTCACCCATAATGTTTTAGATGGTCGGCTCAGCGCACGTTTCCCTCTTAATCATGGCCCCAGTTCAGAAAAATCGAGGAAGTTTTTTGCAGAATTTGCCTCTGTGCACGTTTCCCTCTTAATCATGGCCCCAGTTCAGAAAAATCTAGGAAATTTTTTGCAGAATTTGCCTCTGCGCACGTTTCCCTCTTAATCATGGCCTCAGTTCAGAAAAATCGAGGAAATTTTTTGCAGAATTTGCAGATGATATACAAGTAAATATACAGCAAATACTGTTTGGTAACAATTTTTCGCCTAAAGTCGTTTTTATCTTCCTTTTTGTGTGTTTTACGGTCAGTCTGTAAAAATGGCGTACTACGGGCGAAACATCGTTCCCAGCAGCAATGTTGGAGTCCAAGATGCATCCAGACATCCTCCCTATGCTGTCCCTGAACCATTTCTGTGGTGTTTCCATCATTTTCTGCCCTTTTCCTATGGACCAGGCACCCTCCCCTCATCAGAGCAGGGGGTGCCTGGTGTAATGCTCGAGTCCTCCCATTGACTTCAATGGGGCTCGGGTGCTCGGCCGAGCACTCGAGCCTCCGGGGGCGCTCGGTCAGAGCACCCGAACACCCGAGCATTGGGGTGCTCGATCATCACTAACTGCTACACCTTCTTCCATCATGCGATCATCTCTAGGACTCTACAAAGAACAACATAAGGGAAACCGGGTGCCACTGGTGGTCACTTACCACCCCCAGGTTGAAGTGCTACTCAAAATATCAAGAGAACTTCAAAAGAAACTACATACGGATGAAAGACTTAAGAACATATTCCCACAACCTCCCTTACTCTCCTTCAGACAGCCTCTCAATTTGAAACAACTGATGGTGAGGAGTGCCCTGAATAAAAATACAAAAAATGGCACATCTCCCTGCCTACAAAAGAGATGTGAAACTTGTGCACACATTTACACCACGGACAACATACCAATTCCAAACACCCAGTTACACCATAAGATCAATGGTACCTTCAACTGTAAATCATCCAATGTAATATACCTTATCACGTGTGCAAAATGCCCAACAGCTCTGTATGTGGGAGAAACTGAACAAGCACTACATAGGAGATTTAATTCCCACAGATCCAGTGTTAATAACAAAAAGACAGAGACACCAGTGGGAGAACATTTTTGTCAAAATGGGCACAGTGTCAAGGATATTAAGTTAACTGTATTGATGGGACTGTTCCGCACTCAGAGGGACAGAAAGGTATGGGAGGTAAAATTAATGTTAAAATTTAATGCAATTTGTAGTGGTTTAAATACAGATTATTATAATTATTATTATTATTCTTTATTTATATAGCGCCAACTAATTCCGCAGCGCTGTACAATTAGGAATAGACATACAGAGGTATTAAACAGTACAATCAGATGTGGAGAACAGGAGGATCAGAGGGCCCTGCTCGTGAGAGCTTACAGTCTAGAGGAAGGTAGGTTTGATACAGAAGGAGTAAGTGCTATTGCGTTTAAGTGCCTCCTGCCACATGAACTGCCAGTCAGTGGGTGGGAGTGAGAAGTGCCGTTGAGTGCAGTAGTCCGTGCAAGGGGTGAATCTTGGTGATGATGTTTATGGAGGCAGTTGATAGGCCTCCCTGAAGAGGTGAGTCTTCAGGGAGCGTCTGAAGATTTGAAGGCTGGGGGAGAGTCTGATGGGGCGGGGGAGGGAATTCCACAGCTCAGGTGCAGCACGGGAGAAGTCCTGTAGGCGGGAGTGGGAGGATGTGATAAGAGCTGTGGAGAGCAGAAGGTCATGTGCAGAGCAAAGATGGCGGGCGGGAGTATATTTGGAAATGAGAGATGAAATATAGGGGGGTGCAGTGTTAGTGAGGGCTCTATAAGTTACCACCAGAGTTTTGAATTTTACTCTGTATGCTAACGGGAGCCAGTGTAGGGACTGACAGAGGGGTGTGGTGTTAGAGAAGCGATGAGTGAGGTAGATTAGTCTTGCAGCAGAGTTCATTATGGACTGTAGCAGGGTTAGTCGGGTGAGAGGCAGGCCAATTAGTAAAGAGTTACAGTAGTCAAGACGGGACATGAAGAGTGTTTGGATTAGAATTTTGGTAGTGTCTTCTGTGAGAAAGGGTCAGATTCTAGAGATGTTGCGGAGGTGGAGGCGGCATAAGTTGGAGATTGACTGGATGTGAGGAATGAAGGATAGGGCAGAGTCAAATGTGACCCCCAGGCAGCGTGCTGTAGGGGTTGGTGTGATGGAAGTGTTGTTAACGGTGAGGGTAATATTTGGGATACGGCTGGTTGTAGATGGAGGGAAGAGAATTAGTTCAGTTTTGCCAAGGTTAAGTTTGAGTTGATGGGAGGACATCCAGGAAGACACAGCAGACAGACAGTCAGACACTCGGGACAGGAGGGAAGGGGAGAGGTCTGGGGAGGAAAGATATATTTGGGTGTCATCAGCATAGAGATGATGGTGAAACCCAAAGGAGTTTATTAGTTTTCCAAGGGAAGCAGTGTAGATTGAGAAGAGCAAGGGTCCCAGTACTGATCCTTGAGGCACACCAACAGACAGTGGGAGGGGTGGGGAACTGTAGCCGGAGTAGGAAACACTGAAGGAGTGGTTGCAGAGATAAGATGAAAACCAGGAGAGTGCAGTGTCGCAGAGACCTAGGGAGTGGAGGGCTTGGAGGAGGCGTGGGTGATCAACTGTGTCAAAGGCGGCTGACAGGTCCAAAAGAATGAGTAGGGAGTAGTGGCCTTTTGACTTGGCTGAGAGCAAGTCATTGGCCACTTTAGTGAGGGCAGTCTCAGTGGAGTGATGAGGGCGGAATCCGGATTGCAAGGGATCTAGCAGGGAATGGGAGCAGAGGAATTTAGTGAGCCGGTTATATGCAAGGTGCTCGAGAAGCTTGGAGGCGAACGGGAGTAGGGAAATTGGCTGGTAATTTGACAGTGAGTTTGGGTCCAGGGAGGGTTTTTTTAGGATGGGAGTGATTAGTGCATGTTTGAAAGAGGATGGGAAGGTGCCGGTTGACAAAGAGAGGTTGAATAAGTGAGTAAGGATTGGAGTTAGTAGAGGGGAGAGTTCTTGGGTGAGCTGAGATGGGATTGGGTCGAGAGGGCATGTGGTTAGGTTTGAGCGAGTGAGGAGAAGGGAGACTTCATCCTCAGTGACCGGTGGGAAGGAGCTTAGTGTGTATGTGGGAGAGGCGACAGGGCTGGGCTGGCTGGGTGGGGGTGGTAGTGATGAAATGTCATGTCTGATAGATTCAATCTTGTTCTTGAAGTGGTTGGCGAGATCTTGGGCAGAGAAGTTAGTGGAAGGTGTTTGTGTTGGTGGGTTTAAAAGAGATGTGAAGGTTGAGAAAAGGCGTTTGGGGTTGGAGGAAAGATTAGAAATTAGAGAGAAGAATGACTGTTTAGCCAGGGAGAGGGCAGAGCTATACAAACGGAGAATGAATTTGTAGTGTGTGAAGTCAGCTGTGGAGCGCAATTTCCTTCAGTGCCTTTCAGCAGTGCGTGAGCACCTTTGGAGGTATCGCGTTAGTCTTGTGTGCCAGGGTTGTAGTGGGGTTGTGCGTGGGTGGCGTGGAGTTGCAGGTGCAGCGATGTCAAGGGCTGAAGTGAGAGTGCTGTTGTAGAGAGCAGTAGTTTTGTCTGGGCAAGTAAGTGTGAGGATGGGGTTGAGAAGAGGCTGCAGGGAGATGGAAAATTGTTGCTTGTCAAGTGTATGCAGATTTCTCCGCATGTGCTTGATTGTAGCGGGGGTGATGGGTTTGCGTGGTATGATGAGGTTACCGGTGAGGAGGTGGTGGTCAGAGAGGGGAAAGGGGACATTAGAGAAGTTGGAGACCGAGCTGAGGTTAGTGAAGATCAAGTCGAGGGAGTGACCATCACTGTGTGTGGGAGAGCTGGTCCACTGCGATAAGCCTAAGGAGGTTGTTAAGGAGAGGAGTTTGAGGGCAGGGGGGGTGTTGTGATTATCTATAGGGATGTTGAAGTCACCCATGATGAGAGTAGGGACATCAGAGGACATGAAGTGAGGGAGCCAGGAGGTGAAGTGATCAAGGAATTGTGCAGTGGGACCAGGTGGCCTGTATATGACAGCGACACGCAGGGGGAAGGGAGAGAAGAGGCAAAGTGTGTGAGCTTCAAATGTAGGGAAGGAGAGAGAGGGAACAGTGGGGAGTACCTGAAATATATGGTTAGGGGGCAGCAGGATGCCTACTCCCCCTCCATGTCTGTTGCCAGGCCTCGGTGTGTGTGTGAATTGAAGGCCTCCATATTAGAGTGCGGCAGTGGAGGCAGTGTCTGATGATGTGAGCCAAGTTTCAGTGATGGCAAGGAGGTTTAGGGAGTGAGAAATGAACAGATCGTGAACAGCTGTTAGTTTGTTACACACAGAGCGGGCGTTCCAGAGACCAAAACAAAAGGGGGGGGAGGAGGTTAGGTGACGGGGTACGGTTATTAGGTTGTGAGTGTTGCGCGTGTGAGTGGGTTCTGTGGTACAAGAGAGAATGGAAGGGGGGCCTGGGTTAGGTGAGATGTCACCTGCAGCAAGTAGGAGGAGAAGGGACAGGGACATAAGGTGAGAGTGAGATTTGAAGCAGTGGGGCTTTTTTGCAGGGGTAGAAGGAGATGGTGGTGATAGGGAGCGGAGGAATGAAAAAAGTTCATGGGAGCAGAGTGGTGAGTGAAGAATTGAGGGTGCAATGTGAATGGCGTGACACTTAATGTGGACACAGGTGGAGGAGAGTCTTATGCAGGTGAGAATGGCGATGACAAAGCAAGGAGCTAATTTGCCCATAGTGGGGTTAATGAATGGGGCAGTAGAGATGTGCAACAGTCAGTAATCCAGGAGAGTACAGATGACTTGGCAATCAAGGGTCAATCCACGGAGCGGAGAGTATAGGTGCCAGGGATGGGTAGGAGAGTCAGTAGCAGAACTGCAAAGTACTTGGTGAGGGTAGGAATCAGTGCAGGGTTAAATGAAGTAGTCCACTGATGATCAGGAGAGGTAGATGTTGTAATGGTTAATGGTGGTTGGAGAAGAAACCAAAGTCAGATTTGGTTGTCCCCAGTGGTTTAGTGGTTAAATAAGCAGTTTGTAAAATCAGACCTGGAAATCCTGGTTCCTTGCATCAGGTGGTCAGTAGAGGAAGCAAATGTCAGTGTTTGGTGGAAATGACTGTTTCTTCACTCTGAATTCAGCTTGTTTACTTGCCTCTTGTCTTTAGGTGGTTGCAGCAGCTGTCTCTCTCTTGTCCAACTCTCTTGCCTAACTCTCAGTACTTAGATAAAGCTGTACTTTGATAAAGGTGCCAACTACTACCCCTAGCAAATGCCACCCCAGGCAAATGCCACCCCTAACTGGGCCTGAATGTATAGTAACTGGAGTCCCTAAGAACACTGACTGACTGACTGAGGGATTTCCAAATTAAAAATTGTTTTGGGATGGGAGAGCTCTGAGTGCGTTCAGGTGTGACACCATTAAATCTCTGATAAGAAACAGACACAGAGAGATATAGGGGAGGAATGGGGGAGGAAGGCAATATGGAGACTGGAACAGGGAGTCAAAATGGCTAATGTAGATTAGAACATACAACAACATACAGATAAAGAGTTCTTATCAAAATACAATTTAGTTGATTGACCTTTCCAACAGACCCAAGAGCATCATAAATACATCTAAAGCCTCAGAGGAAGAGTGCAATTTACCATTGACTGATCAAAGATATCTGGATCTGGATTGAGTTCTCTTATCTGATTTCCATACTAAACAATGTGATGTGTACTTGTATTTAAGAGAGATGTTTTCATATTTATCTGTATAACATGCCTGAGGAAGATACCTAAGGTCTTGAAAGCTTGCATTTAAATCTGCTTAGTTAGCCAATAAAAGGTATCAAAACTATATTTGCCTCCTGTATTTCTACAGCTAACATGGTACCAGCTCTCATCTATTATCTACTGTGTTCTTAGATGGTTTATTAACTGGTGGTGGTAGTTTAACTTTTCATGTGACTTTGACAAACTGTCTCCTTAAGAGGAGAATGATCATCAACATTTATTGCACACGCTGCACCAACATTGGCTGCACTCATCCTTGCACTTCTCCTGCTCCTTTAACCCTTTCCTTAGTAAGTTTGCTGGACAATATAAACCAACTGTGTGTATTTTACAGATATTACAGATATATATAAAATAGAACTGATTGTATATGAATTATTGCCCTTTACAAATTGCTCTCTCTTCCAGTAAAAGCCTGTCTCAGTCACAGCTCTTTTCTAAGTAACTGTCCCTATCCTTCCCTATCACAGCAAAAATACCCAAAAAACACCCAAAACGCTCCCTCTTCAACTTATTCTTCCCCAAGTCTCCCTAACACAGAGGACATCCAGATCAAGAATGAACTTGAATCACAGCTTCCAGCGTCTTCTCAATCACATAAAATGTTGGGGTATTTGGGGTAAATCTTCTTTGTTCCCTTTACACACCCTCAGACTCCTCTAACACAAAGATAAAATCCAGATCAGGAATGAACTTGGATCACAGCATCTTGCTTCTTCCCAGTAAGTTGCATAAAGTCTTGGGGTATGTGGGGTGAAGCTCTTTTTCTTCCTTCACTCCTCCCAAACTCTCCTAACACAGAGATAAAAGCCAGATCTGGAAGGAACTTGGATCACAGCTGCCTATTTCTTTCTAGTCATTCAAGCATGATTTGGGGATATTTGGAGTAAATCTCCTTTGCTTCCTTCTCACACAGCCAGACCCCCCTTACACAGCGGTAACAACCAGATCAGGAATAAGCATTGATTACAGCTGATTGTGTCTTCTGAGTCACACACACGTTCCCAGACTACCCTACACAGAGATGGCAGCCAGATCAGGAAACATTTCCTTTGCTTCTTTCTCACACCCCCAGACTCCCCTAACACAAAGATAATGGCTGTATCAGGAAGGAACTTGAATCACAGATCTCTGTGTATTCTCAGTCACAAAAATGTTTGGTTACTTGGGTTAAATCTCTTTTGCACCTTTGACATACTTCTAGAATCCCCTAACAAAGAGATAGTCATATCAGGAATTAACTTGGATCACAGCTTCCTTTCTCAGTCACCCAATATTTTAGGGTAATTTGGTTTAGTCTCCTTTTTCTCTTCCCAGTTTCCCAGAGTCCCCCACTCTCCCCTAACACAGAGAGCAAATTTCCTTCCCACAGGACTCCCTAAACTACACTCCAATGTTGCTTTATTTGCCTATCCTAACTAGCAAAAAATTGTGCTGCTTTCGCTCTTGCTAACAAATTTAGAAATGGCATGCTGCAGGAATCTGACACCCCTTTTATACTAACCCTGTGGGAAAAGAAGGGAAACTTTACACATGGTTGGGAAAATCAGTCTTTCCATTGATTTCAATGCAATGAGCTAGGGAGGAAAAAGAGGAACATCTACACTATTCACTAAAAATTTCCCCCTTGGCGGGGAGTATAATTTTTTTGTCTTTTTTCTCTTTTGAGGTGAAAAGTTTTGCAAATCCCTGCTACTGAGTGAATGCAGATATGCAAAAAAGGGGAGCAAAGACAAAGCAAAGCACTCAGGAATATCAGATAACGTTCCCACACCTACTACCATGCAAACCACCAACATCTCTAGTTATAACAATTAACCTACACAGTCGTTCTGTGTTCTGTCATCCCACCGTTACTCAGCTGACAGGCTGCCTTATACCTTTGTTGAAAATGGAAGATTTAAAGGATCTGTGTCATATGTTGCACCCCACTAGCATATCACAGGCTTCAGTTATTTTACATGAACAGTTATCTTAGTTTTGGATAAGCAGGTGGTTAGTATTGAATGCAGAGTTCAAAATGCACACTATCAATTTTTTCAAGGCATATTTTGCTGTAAGGCTCAAACCTGCTAACAACTTTTACTTTCAGTTGTGAATTTTTCCACTTAAGCACTGAACAGCAGTAATACTGCAGCAGTAATTCTCTTGGCCATGGAAATCATAAGTGGAAAAAATCAATGTTCTTGTGGGATATACATTTGTGGTAGGAAAAAAGCAGAAATGTTATGTATTTTCTGTGTGTGCCAATTGCTGTGGATAAAACTTGAAGTTGTATTTTTTATTGCAAAAAATTCCATGAAAAAACAGGACTGTTCTCCCATCCTTACTTAGGGTGCAGTTGTTTTTCCAAGGTTTGCTCTGCACTTACGCCTTATACATATGCCAAATAGTGTGTAAGAAAAAAATATGGAAAACTAAATATTTAAAAGCAGAATTTCTTCTTCATGTCTGTTAATTTAATGAATCTATGATGTGCATCATTGTGTTGTCATACTGAAAGTGTCTAACAATAACTGTTCTGTGCAATCATTGTTTATATTTATATGAATCAGGTTTGTTCTTACAAGAAATTTTAGATGGGAAACTGAAGCTGATTAGTTTATAAACTATGAGGTGTTACTTTTTTCTACCCACATTACAGCATCTTAGAAGGATGAAGGCTTTCAGTATATGCTATATTACAGTAAAGAAAAGTCACAACTTTTATTTCTAAGGGGTAATACATCAACAAAATAGGAAACGTTGGTATTCAAAGTGAATCAAAAGCATTTGACTGTTGCAACAAAAGGGATATCCTGGTCTGGTACATACTGTTGAAATAATAATAAGAAAATAATAAACTAAAGTCACCAACAAATCAGGAAGGTATTGTAGATGAAGATCATATCTTTGTGATTAAGAATGTGAAGCTGATGTACTATGAAGAACTTAACCCTTCAAGTGTCAGATGGATGTGCAACACATTTCTCTGTAATGTACTCCACATCCCTACAGCACTAAAGGGTTAAAGGGTAACTATAATTAGGAAAGTGCCCCATCACCAGATCTACTCCAATGGGAATAGTCAATGAAGATGGAGCTTGTGGACCAGCGAGGAGCACAGTAGGGGTATAAAAAAAGACCCACAGTGTACCCTCCCATTGGTTCTGCAGTCTGAAGTATGACATTTCAGTTTCCTGTACTGTGAAACTGTCCTTTACTTTTGCCTATTCTAAATTTTTCTCACAGTGACAGATGGACCAAAGGAGGGTATAGTAAATTCTGATCAGCATCTGTGCAATAGTGTGCTTAAGTAGGGATGGGCGAAAGTTGTTATTGTGTTCCCGCAAGAAATTTTGCAAAAACCACATTGTTGTCCGCTTTGTCGCAGGAAAATCTGATTTAAAACTAGCGATTACAATTTTCGCATTTTTCGCCCATTGGCCAAAATGTTTCACAATTGTATTTGTGGAAGGCAGACACAATAGAAGCAGCTACAGAGTGAGATAGACGTGCTGTGCTGTTCTGCTGTGATAGTTTGGCAAAATTGAGGCAGGAGAGGCTCATAGTGACTGCTATAACTATGAGCAGCAAAAGGAGGAACTAGAAGGACCCTTATTATGTGTCCACTGAGTCTGAGGAGGAGGAGGAAGTGTCTAGCAGTACTAAACCAATGCTGTCCAGTCCCCCTAAATCACCCCCAAGGGGGAATTTTATGGGAAAGGAGGGAGAAAAAGGAATAGGAAGGGAGGGAGAAAAGGGAATGGGAAGGGAGGGAGAAAAGGTTAATTCTAGTGAGAGCAGGACAGGTCATCTGCCTGTGCCTGCTGAAAGACGTGCAGTTTCTGCTGCCAGTGCCTCCATTGTTGTACCTGCAGCCACTAGTGTTGTACCGGCTGCCATATGTGCTGCCCCTGCTGCCACTAGTGTTGTACCTGCTGCCAGATGTGCTGCCCCTGCTGCCACCAATGCTGTACCTGCTGCCAGTGCTGGACCTGCTACCACTAATACTTTGCCTGCTGCTAGTGCTGAACCTGCTGCCACCAATACTTTGCCTGCTGCTAGTGTGTCTTGTAGTACTCGGGGTGGGGGGGGGGAGAAAATGATGCCAAGTGTGACAGCAAGGGACCCTAAATCACACTTGCCATTCCCAAGCAGTTCCACCAGTGCTAGTACTACTGCTACTAAGGTCCAGCAGCTTGTTAGCGGGTGAAGGAGGAGGTAATCAACAACAATATCCTCATATTACTACTGACTTTGAGACTGAGGAGGAAGACTCTGTGGTTGGTGTTCGTAATTGGTGTTAGTAGCAGTAGCAAAAGTAGTAGTAGTAAAGCAGCCGGAGTGGGGAAACATTTGAGAGCGTCCAGACTAGCAGTCAAGGGAGCCCACACCTTAACTTCAGTGTCCAGGTAGAACATGATCCTGAAGAGGCCAGAACTGGTTTTGGGGGAGGGCAGACTCAGCATTAATACCACCACCACCAGTAGGAGCACAGACCAGCTGCCTGTACCTGCTGCTACTGCTGCTAGTGCTAGTCTGCCTTCTTCTTCAGCTCAAAAGGAAATGGCAAGTGTGACATTAAGAGACCCTCTGTCACATTGCTCATCACCTCCTTCAAGCAGCAGTGAGATGTCTGGGATAGAGCAGCAGCACGTAGGGACTAGTAGGGGTGGTGATGATGATGCTGGAGAATCTGGGGTACATGAGACATTGATGGCCTTTTTAGCAGAAACTGAGAAGGAATGGCAGACAGGGATGAGGATGGGCATCACCACCACCTTTTGGAATTAGAGGAATTTGCAACTGCTCTAATTCCTTCTGATGCTGAGAACCAAGGGCAGCAGGAAGACGAGGAGCAGGCTAGTGTGCCACAGACTACCAAGGATGCAGTGAGAATGGGGTCAACAAGTGATGCGGGATTAGGTCAGGTTCCACTTGCCAGCACCAGCAATACTTCTGGTCCTAGCTGCAGTGCTGCTACTGAGGCAGTAGCAGCAACAGCAGCAACATTATCCTCTGCCACAGAGAGTGAAGGAGAATGTGGAGGACAAGAAGAAAGAGGCAATTCTTCTCTACCTTCCCCCTCCCCCATGAAGTCATGGGTGTGGGACTATTTTTCTGTTGGGGCAGGCGCAGTGCAGACATCAACAACTGCACTGTGCATAATTTGTCAGTGAGTAGAGGAAAGGAGGGAAGACACCTTGGCGTAAGTGCCCTGATATCACACATGTAACACAGACATTTACGTAATACATGTCAAAGCCAAACACCCAGCACAGAAATCAAGCACTGCTGTTGCTGTACCCCCTGACTCTCCAGAAAGGCAACAAGAGGCTAGGTGGAGATCAAAGAGGAGGAAAAATAGAGCAACCACTCTGTTGATGTTAGGATGTAACAGTTCTTCTCCCCACCCATTGCACACTGTGTGGTGCACTGATTACACATGCCAGTGTGGTACAGGAGAATCAATACCAGGGCATTAAGGGGCATCTGAGGAGATTGTATCCTGCAGAATATGCTAAAATGTTGGCAGGGAGGGTTAATCATTACTAATCATAACTGTCAGCAAGTTGTCATGTGTCCTTAGCGGGTTCTGGAAAAGGGGTATAGTGACAGCGGCAGTACTTGGTTTCTGGTGTCATGGTGTTTGGATACAGTTGTGCCCCAAGATGTTGTTTAGCACATACACTGTGCACATTGCAGTTGCTGATGAAAGCCACAGTTATTGCCCTGAAGGGGAAAATGTATATTCTTATAACAACACACCCATGATTTTGGAGGAGAGACAGGTGGAGAAGAATTACTGGCCAACTTCTTCTTTTCTCAACATAGTGGGGGCTACTTATTGTGCTGTTACTGCCTCAGGCGCATCACTGGAGATAGTTGTGGCTATTGTTGATCCCATTCCCTTTTAGCTGCCTTATTATCCTATGAATTAAACAACACAGCAGCAGCAGTAAGAACAGCAGTTGCAAATTCTGGACTCAGGAGGACATTTATCAATGATCAGTGGCCACTGCACAACATGACCTGCTAGCACTAGGCTTGTAGGGCATTTTTAGTTTTTTCTCAGGGCTTGTGCTTTGAAAAAAATAAAATAAAACAGAGTCCTACAAAAAGTAAACAATTTTTGGGGGTATGTTTCTAACAAGCCTAAGTCCTACATATCAATGTTTTCTTAGGGCTTGTGCCAAACAAGCTTAAGTCCTACAAATCAATGTTTCTTCAGGGCTTGGGCCTCCTACAAAGGCCTCTAACAACAAATCTAACAAATCATCCTCTACAAAATACTCTATCAAGTCAAGTATCAGTCCACCCCAGTGGCAGCTTATGTCAGGGGGTTCCTGTCTCTATCACTTTAAATACAGATATCTTATTTTTTTATTAACTTTCCCACCAATATCAGTCAAGAAACCCCCAAAACAAATTCCCTGTTCAACTGATTCATTCCCCAGACTACACCCACCAACACAGGCACCCTCCTCAGATCCCATTTATACCATGTTTTATGGGAGGGTTATTTGTATTTAGGATTGTTTATTAACTGCCCCAAATCCCAGTAAACAACCCCCCCAAAAATCATACCCTGTTCAATTGATTCTTTCCCCACACCCCACGAACACAGGCACCCTCATGCCCCTTTTAGACTATGATTTGGGGAAATAAAATAATATTTGTTTTATGTTGTGTGTAACTTCCCATTGATTTCAATGGAATAAGCTAGGAGAAAAAAGTGGGAAAAAGCGGAAAGTCGGCACTTTTCACAGGAAATTTTTCTCCAAGAGGAAAGTGCCATTTTTCGCCAATTTCAGTTTGAGGTGGAAATTTTCGCACATTCCTAGTCCCCAGCTGCCTGTGTCTTGCCAGTCAGTCACATGTAATTTTGGGGTATTTGGTGTCAACCTCCTTCCTCCCTTCTTCTCCCCAGAGTGACCCCAGACTTTCCTAAAACAAATGTCCTACCTAAAATATTCCCTAATCTAAACTTCAATTCTCCTATCTTCTCTAGCTCAAAAAACATGCTGCTTTCTCCTCTCACAAACACAGAATGGCATCCTTGTATATGGCTGTAGAATAGTAGAGAAAATGTTTGTGTGGTGGGGAAACATTTTTCTTCCCATTGATTTCAATGCAATGAGCTAGGCGAAAAAAGCAGGAAAACAGCAGTTTTCACAATAAATTTTTCACCAAGTGGGCAGTGCATTTATTTGCAGATTTTGGATTGAAGTGAAAGTTTTTGCCCATCATGAAAAGCATCATATATGTCAGTGGGATCATAAATGAAGTGATCAGCAGGGAGTTTCAAAGACAAGACTCGAGAATGATGTTGTTGCTGCCTCAGTTTCAGAGCCAGAATTGTGTGAGGTTTATTAGCATGCTCATAAAAGAGCTGTTGGGTCTATTGCATTGCCTTGTAATGTAATGCAGCTTACAGAATGTGTCCTTAGCATCTCACAGTTTACAGTTGCTTGGGAGGGTGAGGCTTTGTGTGCTTGTTCAAGCAAGAGGAGATCTCTGGTCAGCTGATCAGTCTATGATCAGTCTATCGTCAGTTCTCCCACTTTACCTTTGCAGCAAATTAGATAATGAGTCCTCTCACGTAGGCCTTTTATGAGTCCCACAATTTAGTATGGGAGGACATGGACCCTGTGTTGGTGATGAAGAACAACTCTATCTGTTCACTGATATGAGATCTGAAAGATTTGTTATGAAAAAGGGACTCATTAAAAGACTGGGTAGAGGAGGTAGGCTGGGAACCAGAAAGGTCCACAGTCATACTTAAGGGGCTTGATCAGACCAAGTTATTGAGCCAATGCCTACTGATGCAAAAGCTTTTATCAGCTCGGGAGTAAGTGAGTACAAAATCAATTCGGGAGTAAAGTCTTTAGTCGTATGGTGGAGAGCTCGCCACACATCCAGAAGTCGGTGTTCCAGCAGAAGAGAGCAAAACTGATGTGCCAGTGAATCCCCGGGTCAAGCCAAAGGATGAAGGGCGCGGTCCAAGCCGGAATCCACAGCCTGGTTGAAATCTCTGCACAGAAGTACATGGATTGGACAAAGAGATTTGAATTTCCGGATAAATTTGTTAAGGAAGGTAAGTTGATTGGTGTTAGGAGCCTATACCATTGCTATTGTTAAGTCCTGTCCCCTTATGGACCCACATAAAATAAGGTATCTACCATGGGGATCAGAGATTTGTGTGGAACCCAAAAAGGAAAAGTCATGTCAAAGCATTATGGCCACCCCAACCTTTTTTTGTGAGGTGATGACGATAAATAGGAATAAGAGTAGCACCTATCCCGCAAATGAGGGGACCTGAGCCTTGATAACTGAATCTCTTATAGGAAGACAAATTGTGCTCCAGCATCGTTACACTCCCTAAGAGACAGCCTGCATGTTCTACTCATATTCAAGTCCTTGACATTAAGGGAGAGACAGACTGTATGTGAGTAGGGCAGTAAAATGGGGAACTTGAGAAAAGAAAAGGTGGATGGATGGGAGAGTTAATAGGCTCAGGGGGAGGGGGAACAAAAAAATAAACTCCTCCCCCACGCACACACTTCAAAAGGGAAAGGGAAATATGCGAATAAGTATGCCCATTAAGAAGCGAGGGGCAGGAGTGGGCAACCAACCAAGAGCAGAACCCACAGGCAAAAACAGAACAGTACCAAAAACAAAGTACAAGAAGCACCTGAAGCTGTCAGACACCAGTGAATATGGAACATGAGGTCGTGTACAGGAAAATATTATGAACAAGGGAGTAAATCCCTCAAGGGAATTAATACAACACTATGCAAAGGAACAGATAAGATAATGGAAGGAGGTAAAGGAAAAGGAGGCAGATACATATAAGAGAAACCCGCCAATGATATATGTTACCTGGGTGGGGGGAGGAAAGGGAAAAAGGGGGAGCGGTATCAGCCAGGAAGGATACATCTAAGAAACGAGGGTTCAGTAAGTGAGCAGACATAGCATAACAATAAAGGAGAACTGCTAATCTTAACCCCTTAACAATCAGTGGCATGTCAGGACCGTCACTGCTGTTTTTCCCTAAAGGACCAGTGATGGTCCTGGCACTTCACGTATTTTTTACACCTGCGGGAACGTTGTGAGTAGTAGTGGGGACTGAAATTGATCACTCCAAGACTGGAGTGATCACCATCAGTCCCTCGTTCTGTGTGCCGGCACATGTGATCAGTCACATGTGCCAGCAGGTCAAACATCGCTGGTTCTTAAAGGACCACACACCCAATACCGTTGGCCCTTAAGGGGTTAAAGAACACCAATACAAAAAAAACTGTTATAGCTGATAAAAATATATTGAAACCTAAGGTTTCACTGCAAGTCTAAATAATATATCAAATGAAAACGTTAATGAAAGCTACGAGGGGTAGTGTAAGTTCTATATCAATCTATTGTAACATCCTAATTTAATAAAACTTAACCCCTCAAAGACCAGTTCAGTGCTATTTAGTGATCTCGCTAGTGGGAAAGCAAATGAATAATAATACTAAATAGGAATTAGTCATTACCAGGGACATAATACATAACTTTTATTGAATTACTAATAAATTATATACAAATATCAAAATGTATTTATTTGTTAGTAACCAAAGTAATTAAAAACTGAAATTAGCTCAGACAATGTAATGCCTGACTCACTAAAAGCAAACACACCCTGAGAAGTTGATTGTTAGTGTAATATTTATGTAAGATATGTAATCATCTCTCACTAATGCTGTACCATGCGCTCGGAATGAGCATATTGTTATTACATGAATTTGTTGAAGTGTAAAAGCCCAACGCATTTCTTAGCTCAAGGCGGCTTCCTAAGGGGCTATAGAGAACGACCCTCACACTGGCATGTTTTATAGTGTTTCTAAGAGACAAATTAGTGACTTATCCTACTGCGTCACCAAACTGACATTACGTTAGTTGTGTATCCGTGATAATCAGAAGGCAGGCTTTAACACTATATTGGATAGTATCAAATTACAGGGTAATTCCAACTGAATACTTTATGATTATTACTCTTTGCCAAGACATAATGAATAGTATAATTACCATTGCCTGATGATCCATAATTCTGTGAAACATATGCCTCGTCAAACAAATTAATTTTGCACGGAAAGGAAATATTAATTAACAAATAGTCGATGTTTGTAGTTGGATGGATAACATTTTATTTTATTAAGTCATTTTTTTTATTTATTTACTGACAAGAGACAGTGATGCCAGAGCAATGTAATAGATATTGCTATTATTTAATAGATACCCCATTGGCTATAAGTAAGCCCCTCATTGAGTCCATAAGGGCTCTTGGTTATAACTTTTTACCAATACGTAATGAATAGTATATGTAGTATTGCTTGATGATCTATCATTCTGTTAAATATTACTATTGCCTACAGTTAGACATTAAACAGACTATAATCTCTTCAAATTTGAATAGAGTCAGATTCATTTTTGCCCTCAAACAAAATATTGATTGGCAAGTAGTCGATACTAATATCTAGATGAATAATGACAAATTTAAAAAAAGTTAAACTTTCATTTACTGTCAAGAGATAATCATGCCAAGGCAATATAATAGATGTTACTGTTATTTGATAGATATCACTATGGATAATTAGGTTATATCTTATTTGACACATTATTCCATTTTAAAGGAGCTATATGTGAACTCCTCATTGAGTCCATGAGGACTCATCGTTCTTAACCTAAAGATTCATTTTGCTTCTTGACATAACAGCTTGTGATCTAAATCCCCTCTATGTATGGAGGGTTTAATATGTTGTATTGCTTTGAATTTGATTGCTGTTGTGTCACCATCATAATCTGTTATGTGTCCCTGATTCCTGATGTCGCCAGTATGTTCTAGTATATGTGTCTTAAATTGTCTCCTTGTTTTTCTTCATCATTTTTTCATCATTTTTTCTGCACTTGTGTTCAATGAGATAAATAACACCTATTGTCATACAATTCACAAATTGCAAGATGTTGTATCATTTATCTCCTGACTGACTTGTGAAGAATTTTTCTTTGCTTATTGAAGTGTAGGCTTGGCAGGAGCCACAGGGGAAGGTGGCATTAATAGGTTTAGTAAGCCAAACCTCTCTTTTACTTGTTCTTTCTTATAATGGCTGTGAACCAACATGTCCTTAAAATTTTTGGCATGTTTATATGTCACTGAAAGATGTAATGTTACAACCTTTGCTAGTTTGTCATCAGATCTTGGTGTGTGACAATGTTTTTTAAAATGTTGTTTATTTGGATATGTTGGGCACTGTATGTGCTAATCAGTCTGATCTGTGGTGATTTGTCATTCCTGAGTTTTGGGTTTAACAGTTCTGCTGTTTTGGACTGTAGAGCTCTTTTATATGTTTTTTTAAGGCATTTTCTTCTTTAGCCTATGGCCAGAAACTTATATTGAAGCTTTCTAGCTTGCTTTTTGAATTTAGTATCTGTAGTACACAATCTCCTAACCCTCAGATACTGCCCAATTGGAATACTGTGTATCAGGGAAGCTGAACATTGGCTAGTAGCTTCAAGCAACGTGTTAGTTGCTGTTTCCTTCCTAAATACAGGGTTTCTATCATACCGTCTCTGTTTTTGGTAATTAGAATATCTAGAAAAGAGATATGTTGATGACTTGCTACATATATGATTTTTATATTGATATCATTGGTGTTTATAAAAGATACAAAATCTGTGAACAAATAAATGGGTCCTATCCATTTAAATGGATAGTAATACTTTGTTTTATCTTTATTTTATTTTGTAGGCATTAAAAAAACATGAAGAACGATATAAGTCTTATCTCTCAAACCTTTATGGTTTGAGAGATATTCACAAGCAAAGTTTCCCCTCCTGTCCCTTTTACCTAGTGTAAGCCATCTCTTCTAAGATGTGGAATCCATTCCATAGACCAGACAGATAACAGAAGGGGACAATCTTCTTCCTATGAGAACAATGAAAGCCCTGCCCCCCTTGACAAGTTTTTCAGGTTTTTCCCTTATCTTAATTGAAGATTTTCCCTCTCTGCAGTGTACCTGGGCACCTCCCTTCTGATCTGGCTGAACAGTGTTACATCAGTAAAAGGGGTGGGAGGGGGATACTTTATCATTCAATTACTCTTGAACTACAACCCTGACAGAATTGAAATAACACTCTACATGGCCCAAATACTATGATAATTAATTAAAGTTGCTTTTATTATGAAACATTACTATCCATTTAAGTAGGTATGGAAGAACATTTTCATCTCAAACTGAAATCAGCAAAAAAATGGCACTTTCCAGTTGGCGAAAAATTTCCCGCAAAAAGTGCCATTTTTCTTCTTTTTCACCTAGCTCATTCGATTGAAATCAATAGGAATATTGAATTTACACACAACACAAAGGCATAGTATAAAAGGTGCATGAGGGTGCCTTTGTTGGTGGAGTGTGGTGAAAGAATTAGTTGAACAGGGAATTTTTTGTGGGGGTTTGTTTATTGGGATTGGGGGCAGTTAATAAAAAAATAAATCCTAAATACAATTAAAAAACCCCATAAGACATGGTATAAAAGGAGTCTGAGGAGGGTGCCTGTGTTGGTGGGTGGGGTCTGGAGAATGAATCAGTTGAACAGGGTATTTGTTTTGGGGGATGTTTCTCGACTGGTATTGGGGGGGGACAGTTAATAAAAAAATAAATAATAATAAAATTAGAAAATTGTATGTAAAATAATAGATACAGGAACTCCCTGATATAAGTTGCCACTGGGGTGGACAGATACTTGAATTTATAGAGTATTTTGTAGAGGATGATTTGTTAGATTTGTTGTTAGAGGCCCAAGCCCTGAGGAAACATTGATTTGTAGGACTTAAGCTTGTTTGGCACAAGCCCTAAGTAAACATTGATTTGTAGTACTTAGGCTTGTTAGAAACAACATCCCCCCCCAAATTTGTATTTGTTTAGTATGACTATATATATATATATATATATATATATATATATATATATATATATATTGTTAAAGCCAAGCCCTGAGAGAAACAATGCCCAACTGGCCTAGTGCCAGCCAGTCATGCTGGGCAGTGGCCACTGGCCATTGTCAAATGTCCTCCTGAGTTCATAACTGTGGAATTTGCAACCTGCACACACATGACACATGACAATTTGTTGACAGTTTAATAGTAATGATTAACCCTTCCTGCCACCATCTTAGCATCTTCTACAGGATGGAATCTCCTCAGATGTGCTTGATGCCCTGCTTGTGATTCTCCTCCACCACACTGGCATGTGTGGTCAGTGCACCACTCAGTGTGCAATGGGTGGACATGAACTACCACATCATATGATATGGCGGGGGAGGTAACAATGAAAGAGGTAGACTGGCAGAAGATGTAGTTACCCTAGAGGAAGAAGGTGATGGCTAGCTAGTTGTTTTGCTCATCATGGAACTTCCAGTCTCTATCTGGGTTTCTCTAGTCTTCCTTCTTTTTCATCTCTGCCTCTCCACTTGTTGCCTTTCTGGAGAGTCAGGGGGTACAGCAACAGTGGTGCTTGATTTCTGTGGTGGGCGTTTGGCTTTAATATGTTTGACATATATGTCATGGTATCTGTGTTTCATGTGTGATATCAGGGCACTTGTGCCAAAGTGTGTTCCCTCCTTTCCTTTTCTCACTGACTTATCACAAATTGTGCGTACTGCCGCTGGTGATAACTGCACTGTGCCGGCCCCAAGAGAAAAATAGTCCCACACCCATGACATCAGGGGATAGGGAAAAGCTGGAGAAGAATGGCCTCTTTCATCTTGTCCTCTGCATTCCCCTTCACTGTCTGTGGCAGCAGCTGATGTTGCTGCTGTTGCTGCTACTGTCTCAGAATCAGTACTGCAACTAGGACCAGGAGTATTGCTGCAGCTGGCAAGTGGAAACTGTCCTAGACCTGTATCACTTGTTGACCCAATTCCCACTGTGTCCACGGTTGTCTGTGGCACACTAGCTTGCTCCTCAGCATCCTGCTGCACACACAACTCAGCAGCAGCAGGAATTACAGTAGTTTCAAATTCCAAAAGCTCACTACTGGTGGTGGTGGTAGTGCCTATCCTTATCCCCATCTCCCTTTTCAGTTTGGGCTAAAAAGGCCATCAATGTCTCTTCCACCCCAGCTTCTCCAGCATCATAATCACCACCACCACTAGTCCCTATGTGCTGCTGCTGCTCTATTACAGACATCTCACTGCTTCTTGGAGGAGGTGATGAGAAATGTGACAGAGGGTCCCCTAATGTCACACTTGCATTTGTTGGTGAAGTGAAGAAGGCAGAGTGGCAGCAGTAGCAGCAGGAACAGGCAGCTGATCTGTGCTCCTGTTGGTGGTAGTGGTATTATTATTTCTGCACCTGCTATCCCCCAACAGTTCTGGCCTCTTCAGGATCATGTTCCACTTGGATATTGTAGTGAAGGGACTGGGACTCCCAGGGCCAGAGGAATAGTGTGACCACTAGTCTGGATGCTCTCAAATGCCTCCCCTACAACTCCCCTAACACTAGTCCCACTGGCTGCTTCACCATTACTACTACTACTACTAACACCAACCACATCATGTTCAGCCCCAGAGTCTTCCTCCTCACAGGCACAAGTAATATGAGGATATTGATTACTCTCGCCTTCACTCCTAAGTGTAACAAGCTGCTTGACCTTAGTAGTAGTAGTACTAGCACTGGCAGTACTGGTTGGGGATGGCAAGTAGTCCCCTGTTGTCATCTTCTCCCCCCCCTCCTAGGTATTACAAGACACACTAGCAGCAGGTTTGGCACTGGTGGCAGCAGGTTCAGCACTGGCAGCAGGTACATCACTGGCTGCAGCAGGGGCATCATGTCTGACAGCAGGCACAGTATTGGTGGCAGTAGGGGCAGCACTGGCAGTATGCCAGCACTTGTGGCAGGAGGGGCAGCACTTCTGACAGGAGGCACAGTTTCATGGTGCCCTTGATTTTGCTTTCCATTGCGTTTCCTGTTGTGTCCCCACTTATGTATGAGCAGCGGCATGACTGGTTGCTGCCTGACTGCTGGCCTCTCTGTTGTGGACAAAGAAAGGACCAGTTCCCTTTGTCTGCCTTACTTCTTGGGGGGAAGGAGGAGGGGTGTGTCAGTCAGGTAAAGTGGGCTGGTGATGGGCAGGGCTTGCAAATAATAAAAGAGGTGTACGCTGATAGTTTGAGGAAACAGTCTTGGAGGGGAGCAGTGGAGATGGATGGGAGGATGTGACCAGCCATCCAGCAGCCTGTCCAGCCAGGCTGCCATGCCTTGCGTAGGCCCCAAGAACTGTTTAAGAGCAGATCTTGACATCCAGTTGAAGTAGCCCAGTATCCAGTCTCCTGGCCTGCTTCTTTTCTTGCCTCTTGTCCCAGGATTTTCTAGCTAAGTATCTCTCTCTTGTTTTCTTTTATATAATATTTCTAGGAAAAATACCCAAGTAACCAACGTATAGTGTTTCTACTATAATTGTTGTATTTGTGTCTTATTTGCACTGCAGTAAGTAATTGTCTAGTTAATATTATTAGGCGTTTGGCTAGAATATGTTTGATAATATATAGTGTATTGTTCTTATTATAATATTATTGTTTATTATTAAATATTATTGCTTATTGCTAGTACTGGGGTGTTGTTGTGTTGATTGTAGTATTGGTCATTAGAACAAACTTCTCTGGGTATATATTAAAAAATATATGGGTTGGCTCTTGGGGTGTTGGTAAATGCATATTGTTTCCAATAACTGTTCTAGTGTCCATTACTGTGCATATCGTGTGTCTCTCTGTTTGTGTTTTTGATCTCAAGCCACATGGTCTGATGCCATCTTGTTTGGCCTCAATGTATGTCTTTGTTCTCTCAAGACACATGGTTGAGGATCCCATTTTGTAGAGAGCACATGGTATGTGACTACATTAATTTGAACACAGCTGTTATTGAGAAACCCTTTGCACCAGATTAATGCACCGAAAGCCACGAACTATAACAAATGGCAACGAGGATGGGTTACAATTCCACTCTCTGTTGTTACCATTGCTTGGCTGCTGATTCCGCTCTGGTGTATGACCCTTGGCTTTGTTTGACTACCCGATCCATGCATGAACCATGGCCTTGTCTGACTACTCGATCCGTGCTTGAACCTTGGCTTTGTCTGACTACCCGTCAGTGTATGAACCTCGGCCTGGCATGTCTACCTGCTCCGTGTATGACCTTGGCCTTGTCTTACTCCACTTGTGTATGTACCTTGGGCCTGACTGACTTTCTCCGTGCAGGTACTTGGGCTTGGTCTCTACCTCTCCTTGTTGCCATGGGTTAGTCCGCTGCCTTTTAGGCCTTGCCAGCGCTCTAAATTTTACCGTGTGTATTTGCCTTAGATCCTAGCATTCTAGGGGAACACTATTCTGCTTGGGACCCTAGCGTTCTAGGGTATCACTTATCTGCTGTGGACCCTAACGTTCTAAGGTAGCGTTACTGCCTCCTAGCCACCCTCTCTCCATCTCGGGTAGGCTGCAAGAACCGTAGGGTAGGTCCTCTCCCATTCTGCAGTACCTGGTTCCAGTAGTGCAGGCTAGATTCAGTGTTCAGCTCCTGGGTAGTGGACTGTAGCACTGTTCTCACGCCTAACCCCGGGAAGAGTTGGGGAAGTGCTTATTTGCATATATCTTTTAATAAAGTGGTGTTGATCTTACTGTACCTGTCAGAGTCATTATTTGTCTGAGCTACCGTGACACACAGCACTAGTGGCAGCAGGGGCAGCACTCCTGACAGCAGGCATAGCAATGGTGGTAGTAGTAGCAGGTGAAGCTCATCTGAAAGCAGGAACTGCACTAGTGGAAGCAGAGGCAGCACGTCTGGCAGCAGATACAGCAATGGTGGCAGCAGGAGCAGCACATCTGATAGCAGCCACAGTGCTAGTGACAGCAAGGGCAGCACATCTGACAGCAGGCACAGCAATGGGGGTAGCAGTAGCAGGGGCAGCACTTCTGACAGCAGGAACAGCACTAGTAGCAGCATGTACAGCAATGGTGGCAGAAGGGGCAGCATGTCTGACAGCAGGCACAGGCAGCAGACCTATCCTTCTCTCAGTACTACCCTTTTCTTCTTCCCTTCCAATTAAATTCTCCAAGATCCCTAGCGGTGATTTAGGGGGACTGGACAGCATTGGTTCTGTAGTGTTCACTTCCTCCTCCTCCCCCTCAGACTCAGTGGACACATAAGGGTCCTTCCAGTTCCTCCATGTACTATTTTTAAACTTTCACTATGAGCCTCAATTTTTTCAAAACAATCACAGCAGAACAGCACATCACGTCTACCTCGCTCCGTGGTCCTTTAGTGACCACCGCATGCCTGCAGGGCCGGTCGTTAAGGGGTTAAATTATATTCCTCTAGATCACAAATACTTTCATTATGCATTAATACCAATTTCATGGGGAATACTGGTATATAATGATTCAACATCACAACTAACCAGAGAATGCTCCTTTTCAAGATGTGTTCCCTCCAGTTGCTTAATAGCATCAAGGGAGTCCCTAATGTAAGATAGTAGAGTCAGGACAAATGTTCTTAAAATTTTGTCTATATAAATACTGCAGTTTTCATTAAGATGTCCCATAACCGAAACTATGGGCCTTCCTGGGGGTTTTCCTTATTCTTGTGTACTTTTGGTATTGTGTAAAAGGCAGGAATTACTGGACTCCTGACCAGTAAAAATTCAAATTCATCCTTGCTGAGAAGATGCTTTTCTAACCCTTCTGTTTTTAAGTTCAATGGTAAAGGTATCTTTTGTGTTCTTTGATAGTTTTGTATAATATGATGTATCATTGAGCTGTCTCAGAATTCTTTTTCATATCCATCAATGTTTAACAGGGCCACATTATCTTCCTTGCCAGAAGGTTTTTATAATCACTTTGGTGTACTTTAATGGCTAGCTTTTCATTAGATTAATGTTAATGGAACCCGTTGTGTATTTTTTTAATGTTGGTATGGAGTATTTCTAAATTTTTAGTGACTGAAGGGTAGATTTAAAGGCAGGAGTTAAGCTCAAAAAACACAAATGGGTGTTTTAACGTGTAGTAAGCCATTCAAAGGGCCATGTAATGAACTGCTAAAGACAGTTCATAAAGTAATTCGGCCGCTACACTAACGTGTGTTTTGGGTCATTTAAAGTACTGCATTAGCTGAAAAACATGCGATAAGGGACTCACTTACTGCACAAAACTTAAGACCCAGCTTTGTTAGCCGTAAAGTCCCTCATCGGAGCTGTTACCTGGCAAAAAAAAACAATATCCACAGTGGATGTATTGATATGGGGAACTAAGCCCCACATCAGTACATCCAAAGTGCCTAAAACTTGTCCAAACTTAGTAGGATTAACCCTATGAGTACCGGTGGGGAATAATAACCCGCCGGCATTCATAGGGTTAATCCAACTAAGTAAAGCAACATCGCATTAACACTTACCATTAATCCTGATGTCCAGCGGAGGCCACAGCTTGCTGGTCATCTTCTGTCTTCTCATACTTCTGTCTTTTTTCTTCTATCTTTCCCCTTCTCTTCTGTCTTCTTTCTTCAGTCTTCCACCTTCTCTTCATCTTCTCTCTGTAAATTAAAAGAAAATAATTAATACCTAGCATGAACAAAGACATTCCTGAACCCTTTGAGTGGCAGAGGGGTATGCAACGCATTGCAAAGCAATGTGTTGCGTACCTCACTGGCACTCAAAGGGTTCAATAGTATTGCACCATAAATATACCCATATAATATGCTTCCATGTAATACCCCAAAGTATAAACATGCCAATAAATAATGTGATCAATATACACATAAATAAATGCCATCCATTAATGCCCAGTATGACAACTTAGCTTAATATTTCGTGTCTCTGCCGCTTGGAGCGGTGGGCATCAGCCCTTACACAGCTGAAGGGGAGCGTCGCCTTTGCAGCCGCTCCAAGTGGCGGAGACACGAAATATTAAGCTAAGTTGTCATACTGGGCATTAATGGATGGTATTTATTTATGTCTATATGGATCATATTATTTATTGGCATGTTTATACTTTGTGCATTACATGGAGGCATATCACATGGGTATATTTATGGCGCAATACTATTGAACCCTTTGAGTGCCAGTGAGGTACACAATGCATTGCGTTGCAATGCATTGCGTACCCCTCTGTCACTCAAGGGGTTGAGGAATGTCTTCGTTCATGCTTGGTGTTAATTCATTTCTTTTATTTTACAGAGAGAAGACAGAAGACTGAAGATAAGGCGGAAGATAGGAGAAAGAAGAGAAGACAGAAGGACAGTGGATGACAGGTAAGTGTAACACGGATCAGTTAACGATCGGTGCTTGGCAGTATGTCAAGCACCAATAGTTAATTGTTTTACACTGTTCAGTTGCCAATGTCTCTGCTTTTAGCAGCATTTTGGGAACTAAACACACAAAACAGACATTCAGCCACAAGACTTAACATCCTTTGGGGTTTTAGCTGGTAGGGCCTTTAAATACTGCGTTAAACATGTTAGTTTAACAGCTGGTATTCACTTTGGCCCTACCGGCTATGTTAATGCCTGCCTTTAAATCTACCCCTAAATCCGTGAATAGCTGTACATGGGCAGATATGTAAATCAGTGAAGGGTACCAAAATGTCTTCCAGCAGGGAGACTAGTGTGGTAACATTATCTGTTTTACTAGTTTTCCCCATTTTTTCTTGTTGAATAAAATAATTGTGGAGGTACAATTTTCTTGCGAACAGGTTAACATCTTTAACCCACTCAAATAGGTCCATTTGTTGGGATGGAGCGAAAGACAGGTCTTTTTGAAGGACAGACCAATGTTGTTCTTCTAATTCTAAACTAGATAGATTAATTATTTAGAGGCACTTTGTATCTGGCTGTTCAATCCTTTGTACCCCCATTTTCTTCTGTCCCTCTGAGCAGCTGTTCCTCTGAGCAGCTGTGCTTTGAAACTGATTGGCTGGGATGTGAGTAAGCACATCCCAGCCAATGGCTGTGAGGGAATTGCAAGTGAGACTGCCCATATATAAAGGCAGGCTCACTACCAAACCCATCAGTGTGTAATGGGCATCGGCCCATGAGGAAGATGGGGGGGGTCTGTGCTGAATGATGCTGTCTCTGCTGCCGCTGCCTCCGTGGCCACACACAGCAGCGGAGACAGCAAGCAATATTATAATAATATATATATCAAGCTAAGAATTTTGAAGAAAAATATTTAAAATGGCATAATTTAACATGGCATTATTTTAACATGACATATATGGTGACATTTAGTGGGCACAATTGGACATTGTATAGTACTAACTGGTAGCATATCTATGGAACCAGACTGTGTTAATATATTCTTTAACCCATTTGAGCATCAGAGAGGTACGCAATGCATTGCTTTGCAATGCGTTGCTTACACCTCTGGCACTCAAGGAGTTAAAGTATGTATTAGGGTGACACTTATTTCTACATTATACTTATATCTCTTTGTTTTTTTACAGCAGAAAAAAGATGGTACCATGTTATCCAGTGGAGTAGATAGGATTCAGCGTAGCAAAAAACTCACAAGAGTGGTATAAAGGTGATATCTTTTAATGGCTGAGGACATAACAAGTGCAGGCTTTCAGGACACTAAGATCCCGTCTTCAGGCATGGGTTAACAAACAAGCTAGAATAACACTGAATTTATATTTACAGAGTATGACATACATTTGAACCAAAATATATAAATACACAGTGGTGGTCAATTAACTTAGTAAACATACAGTCTGCTGTGCATATCAATTCATATATTTTCAGACTGTATGTTTACTAAGTTAATTGACGCCCACTGTGTACTCATATATTTTGGTTCAAATTTATGTCATACACTGTAAATATAAATACAGTGTTATTCTAGCTTTGTTTATTAACCCATACCTGAAGAAAGGACCTTAGTGTCCTGAAAGCTTGCACTTGCAGAAGAGACAGGAAAGATAAGAAGACAGAAGGAGACAGACAGGGGATAACAGGTAAGTGTAAGACATATTAGTTAACGATCATGTTTGACAGTATGTCAGGCACTGATAATTGTTTTTTACTGTGAATTTCCCAATATTGCTGCTTTTAGCTGAGTTTTGGGAACTAAACACACAAAACGGACATTCAGCCATAAGATTACTTTTGTGGCTTAACGTCCTTTGTGGTTTTAGCTGGTAGGGCCACTGAATACAACGTTAGACATTTTATTTTTTTCAGCCGGTATTCTCTTTGGCCCTACTGGCTATTTTAACGCCTGCTTTTAAATCTGCCCCATAGTGCTTAATGAAGCTAAATTATATCAAACCAAATATGCCCAAAAGTATATTTAGGTCCATATGCAATACAAAAAAGATCTCATTAGTGATGTAATATAATTCAACCCGCTTTAAATCTGAATGTAAATTGTCCTCCTTATAACAGATAGAATATGCTTCCGCTCATTCTTCTCTTTCAAATATGTAATGACTTGGCAATATTTGGATCTTGCCTGCTCATGCTCATCACCACTTCTGCCGTTAACCCACTTTATGCCAGGATCTCAACTATCATATTTCAGGTTCATATTACATTGAACTATATCAAAGAATTTTCTATTCATCATAGCTTCTCTTTTACAATCTCCCCTGGAAGTGGAGATGTAGGTTGGATCCTCCATATCATACTGGCAATAGGAGATGGTTAATGTGGTGCTCTGTGTAGGATTTTCATTGGTGTAGATGCAGCCTCTCCAGAGAACTCAGCATCAAGTATGAATTCTTAGGGATGGGGTATGAGAAATGACAGTCAATTAGTTTTTCATGTGAACTAAGACATCTTCTTGGAATTGGATAATACTCAATAGAAAACAGGAGTTTGAGGTGGAACCTAAGAAACAACATAGAACTTAGCAATGCAATTTTAAGATATTAGTTAATGTGTTCCTAATTGCTTGCTTCAGTATTATTTTCAGTGAATTGTTATCCACAAATTCAACTACCCTATAAATATCTGTTAAGTAGAAGACGTTGCCGCTGCTAAATTCCATGGTTATGTAAAAACAATGGCGTTTCAAATGTGAAGTTACATTTAATTAGTACATATTTTAATAGTTCAAGCAAACTGAATACTAATGATGAAAAGCTGTTGGGGGTTTCTGAATCCTGATATTGTCTGCAAGCAGATTGTTGCTAAATTGCTTGCCCCACCTAGCCATACCAGGTAAATGTTGGACATATAACTTTTATGTATCAAAATTCTGCAAACAAGCTTGGAACATCCATTTTCCCTCCATGTACATTGTTGGCAGAAGCAGTCTGTAATTCAGCTGCAGAGAAATCATTGTTGCAGCTGTTTGTCATTAAAGTTTATGATCTAGGGGAGGTTTTTGGAGATCTGTTTCAATGTTATGCTCAGAGTCCAAAAAACCTATTTTGTTTCAACAGATGATTTGCTATGGTCAACTGACATATAATAAACATCAATATTTTAAACTGTGGACCTACAGAATTTATGTACAACATCTTCCAACTTGGTTGAGGACAGCCAATGTTTTATATATAGAGTTCTCATATTCTTGATACTAATTCACTTTAATGGTTGGTGTTAACCTGAAATTAGTATGTTTTTTAATATGTTTTCATAATTAACAGATACAGATAATGTAGTCAAGAAAATCACTTGATGACAAATTGTTACTGAATTCCTTAGAGAATCCCTTTGAATAATAGCATAACATAAATAAAATAATGTTTGAATTAGACAGAAAAAATGAGAATGAAGCATTACAAATAAGCGTGTTGAATCTCAATACAATACAATGCATCAATATTGTATATTACATAATTAAAATTACATGTAACAAACTGTTACTTGTGTCGTCATGGAAATATTTGTCTCTGTGAGTACTGTGCTTTGGTACGTAACCCTTTGAGTGCCAGAAGGGTACACAATGTATTGCAGAGCAACGTGTTGCATACCTCTCTGGCATTCAAAGGGTTAATGACACAAAACGCAGAGAGGCACTTAAAAATATTAGTGCATTTTAGTATGTTTACTATTAACAATTTTCATAATTGCTTTTCTCTCCATGTGATTAATGCAACTGACAAAGTGTTACAACATGAAATTTGTAAGGTGAATTCCTGGTTCTTCACCATCAACCTTTTTCCACATGACCAATGTCTGACATTTCACAGATAGGAATGGGCAATATGCTTCATCTCAGAACTGAAACATGAGGAAAAATACATTGGCCATGCGGGTAAATTCCTGTGAAAAATTTAATTTTTCTGCTTTTTTCTACATTTGTCATTGCATTGAAATGTATTCCCTCTGTGCTAGGGGTTTCAGCTTCACACATATTGTCAGCTTCACACATATTGGCGATAAGGATACAAAGTAGCCAACTGTGATGCTAGATGTGATAGTGCAAAGAAAGGTAAACTGGAGTTGCTTTTCAGAAGTTCTGGTGATAAAAAGTTGTTTTCTTTGCATGGGTGTAGAGATAAGTAAAAGTCATGTTTTGTACTTGCAGGAATTTTATGGGAATTCCTGCCCATACAGAAACCAACAGATTTCCACCATTTCATTAACACCACAGATTTTCCAACTACAACAGTTAAATTTTCTGCCTATTTTTTTATTGGTAGTGAAAGTTCAACCCCCTTTTTTATATAATCCTGGAACTTCCAGCTAGGTAGTAGGGATGGGCTAAAATTTCTGCCGCAAACTGAAATCGGCAAAAAATGGCACTTTCCTCTTTGCGAAAAATTTCCCTAAAAAATTGCAGATTTTTGGCTTTTTCCACTTTTTTCGCTTAGCTCATTCCATTGAAATCAATGGGAACATTTAAGTTACACACAACATAAAATAAATATTGTTTAATTTCACAAAGGCAAGGTTGGTGGGGTGTGGGGAAAGAATCAGTTGAACAGGGGATTATTTTTGGGGGGTTGTTTACTGGGATTTGGGGCACTTAAAAAGAAATCCTAAATAAAATAAAAACCATAAGACATGGTATAAAGGGGTCTGAGGAGGGTGCCTGTGTTGGTGTATGAATGAATCATTTGAACAGGGAATTTGTTTTGGGGGGTGTTTCTTGACTGCTATTGGGGGGACAGTTAATAAAAAAAAAGAAATGTGTATGTAAAGTAATAACAGGAACCCCCTGACATAAGCTGCCACTGGGGTAGACTGATACTTGACTTGATAGAGTATTTTGTAGAGGATGATTTGTTTGATTTGTTGTTAGAGGCCTTTGTAGGACTTAGACTTATTAGAGGCCCAAGCCCTAAAGAAACATTGATTTGTAGGACTTAGGTTTGTTAGAAACAAACCCCACAAAAATTGTTTATTTTTTTGTAGGACTATGTTTTGTTTTGTTTTTTTAAAGCACAGGCCCTGAGAAAAAAATAAAAATGCCCTACTGGCCTAATGCCAGGAGGTCATGTTGGCCAGTGGCCACTGTCAAATGTCCTCCTGAGTCCTGAGTTGCAACTGCTGTTTATACTGCTGCTGCTGAGTTGTTTAAGCAGCAGGATGATTAGGCAGCTGAAAGGGAATGGAATAAACAATAGTAGTAACATGGAATATGGATGATGAAGGTTCCACTTGCCACAACTGGCTCCAGTGATGAGCCTGAGGCAGTAGCAGCAGAACATGTAGCCCCCAGTATATGTGGAGAAAAGAAGAAGTTGGCCATTAAATCTTCTTCACCTGCCCCTCCTCCAAAATCATCATGAGTGTGTTGTTATTAGTATATATTTTTTTCCTTGAGAGCAGGAACAGCGGGTGTCATCAGCAACTGCAATGTGCACAGTGTGTGTGGTAAATAGCATCTGGGGGCACCATGACACCCAAAACCAAGTACTGCCGCTGTCATTGTACCCCTTTTCCAGACCCACTAAGGACACATGACAACTTGCTGACAGTTTAATAGTAATGATGAACCCTCCCTGCCACCATCTTAGCATATTCTGCAGCATGGAATCTCTTCAGATGCCGCTTGAAGCACTGATTGTGATTCTCCTCCACCACACTGGCATGTGTGGTCGGTGCACCACACAGTGTGCAATGGGTAGAGAGGAACTGCCACATCCTAACATCAACAGAGTGGCTATCATTTGGTGGGGGAGGTAATGAACGAGGTGGATTGGCAGAAGATGTGGTTAACCTAGAAGGTGATGGCGAGCTAGTTGTTTCACTCATCATGGAACTTCCATTCTCTGCCTGGGTTGTTCTATTCCACCTCCTCCTCTTTGATCTCCTCGCCTCTTGTTGCCTTTCTGGAGAGTCAGGGACAGCAAAAGCAGTGCTTGATTTCTGTGGTGGGTGTTTGTCTTTAACATGTTTGACGTAAATATTAGTGATGAGCGAGCACCCCAATGCTCGGGTGTTCGGGTGCTCTGACCGAGCACCCCCTGAGGCTCGAGTGCTCGGCCGAGCACCCGAGCCCCATTGAAGTCAATGGGAGGACTCGAGCATTACACCAGGCACCCCCTGCTCTGATGAGGGGAGGGTGCCTGGTCCATAGGAAAAGGGCAGAAAAGGATGGAAACACCACAGAAATGGTTCAGGGACAGCATAGGGAGGATGTCTGGATGCATCTTGGACTCCAACATCGCTGCTGGGAACGATCTTTCGCCCGTAGTACGCCATTTTTACAGACTGACCATAAAACACACAAAAAGGAAAATAAAAACGACTTTAGGCGAAAAATTGTTACCAAACAATATTTGCTGTATATTTACTTGTATATCATCTGCAAATTCTCCCAAAAATTTCCTTGGTTTTCGGAAGTGAGGCCATGATTAAGAGGGAAACGTGCGCAGAGGCAAATTCTCCCAAAAATTTCCTTGATTTTCAGAACTGAGGCCATGATTAAGAGGGAAACGTGCACAGAGGCAAATTCTCCCAAAAATTTCCTTGATTTTATTGAACTGAGGCCATGATTAAGAGGGAAACGTGCGCTGAGCCGACCATCTAAAACATTATGGGTGAGGGTCTGCTGCAGAGCTGACCATCCTAAACATTATATGCGAAGGCCCGCTAGTGAGCTGACGCTATAAAACATTATATGAGAGGGCCCGCTAGAGAGCTGACCCAATAAAACATTATATGAGAAGGCCCGCTGGTGAGCTGACCTATATAAAAATTGTCAAACAGGGCCCGCTGGTGAGCTGGCCCTATATAAAAATTATATCACAGGGCCCGCTGGTGAGCTGGCCCTATATAAAAATTATAGCACAGGGCATATGGAAGAGGAGGAGGAGGATGAGAAGATTAAGAGTCAACCATATACCCGTTTTTTGGGTGGAAGGGGTGAATGGGAATACAGAGTATTCACATCATTGTAAATAACATATATAAAGTGAGTTTATGTTCCCCCGCGGCTTTCCTCCAGTGGAGTGGAGAAGTCAGGGGAAATCCAGGCCTTGTTCATTTTTATAAGTGTCAACCTATCAGCATTGTCGGTGGAAAGGCGGATACGCTTATCTGTTATGATGCCACCAGCAGCACTAAATACCCGCTCAGACAGAACGCTGGCGGCAGGGCAGGCCAGCACCTCCAAGGCGTAGAGTGCCAGTTCATACCACGTGTCCAGCTTGGACACCCAGTAGTTGTAAGGCACAGAGGGATCATTGAGGACGCTGACACGGTCTGCTACGTACTCCTTCACCATCTTCCAAAACTTTTCCCTCCTTGTGACACTAGGCTGCGCATCAGGGTGAGGGTGCTGGCGGGGTGTCATGAAGGTGTCCCACGCCTTGGAGAGTGTTGCCCTGCCTTTGTCGGAACTGCTGTGTGCTCCCCTTTTCTCCCCTTCTCGGTTGGCCAAGGTAGCACGTACTCTGCCGCCAGCGTTGTCAGATGGAAAATTTTGGAGCAATTTTTCAACAAGAACCTTCTGGTATTGCACCATTTTGCTTGTCCTCTCCACCGGAGGAATGAGAGATGAGAAATTCTCTTTGTAGCGGGGGTCCAGAAGGGTGAACACCCAGTAATCCGTGTTGTCTAAAATGCGTGTAACGCGTGGGTCACGGGAAAGGCAGCCTAACATAAAGTCAGCCATGTGTGCCAGAGTACCAACAGGCAAGATTTCGCTGTCCTCACCAGGAGGATGACTCTCAATCTCCTCATCCTCTTCCTCCTCTTCTGCCCACCCACGCTGAAGAGATGGAACTAAAGTTCCATGGCTACCCTCTGTAGCGGAGGCAACCGTGTCTTCCTCCTCCTCCTCCTCCTCCTCCTCCTCCTCCGCCTCCTCCAATTGTCGCTGAGAAGACGAAGTGAGGGTGCTCTGGCTATCACCTTGTGTAAGCTCTTCCTCCCCCATTTCCACCTCTTCCACATGCAAAGCGTCGGTTTTAATTGTGAGCAGCGAGCGTTTCAGTAGACACAGAAGTGGGATGGTTACACTGATAATAGCGTTATCGCCGCTCACCATCTGTGTCGATTCCTCAAAATTGCGTAAAACCTCACAGAGGTCTGACATCCATTCCCACTCCTCACTTCTGATTACAGGAAGTTGAACGGAGAGGCGACGACCGTGTAACAGCTGGTACTCCACTACTGCCCTCTGCTGCTCACAAAGCCGGGCCAACATGTGGAAGGTGGAGTTCCAGCGCGTGCTCACGTCACACAGCAGCCGGTGAGCTGGCAATTGTAAGCGCTGCTGCAGCTTCAACAGGCCGGCTGAAGCTGTTGATGACTTACGGAAATGTGCACACACGCGGCGCACCTTGGTCAAGAGATCATGCACATTGGGGTAGGTTTTTAGAAATCGCTGCACCACTAAATTAAATACATGCGCTAGGCATGGTACGTGTGTGAGCTTGCCGAGCTCCAAAGCCGCCACCAAGTTACGCCCATTATCACACACAACCATGCCTGGTTGCAGGTTGAGTGGCGAGAGCCACTGCTCGGTCTGGTGACTAATCCCCTGCAACAGCTCTGAGGCCGTGTGCTGTTTGTCCCCAAGGCAGATCAGCTTCAGCACGGCCTGTTGACGCTTCCCCACTGCAGTGCTACACTGCTTCCAGCTACTGGCTGATGGGGGAGTGGCGGTGTGTGTAGAGAATTCGGAGGTGGAAACGGAGGAGGAGGAGCCAATAACATAGGTGCTGGTGGAAACCCTGATGGAGGTAGGGCCCGCAATCCTCGGCGTGGGTAGCACCCGTGCCATCCCAGGGTCCGAGTCGCTCCCAGCCTCCACGACATTCACCCAGTGTGCCGTCAGGGAAATGTAGCGTCCCTGGCCACAAGCACTTGTCCATGTGTCAGTCGTTAAGTGGACCTTCCCAGTAACTGCGTTGGTCAGGGCACGGGTGATGTTACGGGACACATGGTGGTGTAATGCGGGGATGGCACACCGGGAAAAGTAGTGGCGGCTGGGGACCGCGTACCGAGGGACAGCTGCTGCCATCAGGCTGCGGAAGGACTCAGTGTCCACAAGCCTAAATGGCAGCATTTCGATGGCCAGTAATTTTGAAAGGTGTGAGGTTAGTGCTATGGCCTGTGGGTGGGTGGCTGGGTACTTTCTCTTGCGCTCAAATGCCTGGGGTAACGACATTTGGACGCTGTGCTGGGACAGGGAAGTGGATGTGGTCGCTGATGGTGCTTCAGATGCTACAGGTGCAGGGCGGGAGGTATGCGGGCCTGCGCCTTCAACAGGCGATTGGCCGGCACCGAAAACAGGGGAAGAGGAGGCAGTGGTGTGGCCTGCAGACACAGATGGGCGATCCAGGCGTTCCTCCCACTTACTACGGTGCTTGGATGCCATGTGTCGGATCATGCTGGTGGTGGTGAGGTTTCTAGTGTTCATGCCTCGGCTCATTCTGGTGTGGCACAGGTTGCAAACTACAATTCTTTTGTCGTCCGCACTTTCCTTAAAAAAACGCCATACCGCGGAACACCTACCCCTTGGCAAGGTAGATTTACGCAAGGGGGTGCTCCGTGGAACATTTGCGGGCCGGTTTGGTGCGGTCCGCCTTCTTTCTGTAGCCACACCACTGCCTCTTCCAGCCTGTTGCGGTGCTGCAGATGGCTCACCCTCAGGACTGCTGTCATCGCTCGGCTCTACACCTTCCCAGGTGGGGTCAGTCACCTCATCGTCCACCAAGTCCTCCTCCACTTCCTCACTCTGATCATCCTCCTCAAGTCTTGATCCCACCACATACTCAGTCATTGACAACTGTATAACATTCTCCTCAACAAGGTCTTGAGACGGAAATAGTGGTTGATTTAATGGCAACTGTGTCTCATCATCATCATCATCATCATCCACTACTTCCTTTGACCCTAAATGCCGTTCACATCTGTCATCTTCTTGTGATTGGGTACCCTCTAGAGGTTGTGAATCAGGGCGCAAGATGTCATGTTCCTCTGCAAGCGTGCTTGGAGAGAGGGTCAAATGAAGGATTGGTGATGAGACGAGCTCCTCACTATATCCCAGTGTGGGATCACTTCTTTGACCAGACCGTGTATGGTGGGAGGAAGGATGATCAGAGTGAGGATTATGTTGACCAGACTCTTGGCTACTGAGAGTGGACTTGGTGGAAGACAGGGTGGTCCTTAACCGACTGGAAGCAGTATCAGCTGTCATCCAACCGACCACCTGTTCGCAGTGGTCGGACCTCGAGAGTGATGTCCTGCGACGCCCTGTAAAATTACACATGAAGCTAGGTATGGTGGATGTCTTTCTTTCTTGTGCTCTGGCACCAGGCACAGTTTCTCCGCGTCCTGACCCGCGCCCTGAACTTTCAGGATCACGTCCACTTCCCCGTCCCTTTTTACCCGCCTTCTTCATCTTACACAGAATATGTGAGTTTAATATTTGAGTTTGAAAACTTAACAGTATTTCTTATTATTCTGCAACTCTGCAGAGTACACAGAATAGGCTGCTAAACTGCGGTGAAACACACTGAATGGAATATGTGAGTTTAATATTTGAGTTTGAAAACTTAACAGTATTTCTTATTATTCTGCAACTGTACAGAGTACACAGAATAGGCTGTTAAACGGCGGTGGAACACACTGAATGGAATATGTGACTTTAATATTTGAGTTTGAAAACTTAACAGTATTTCTTATTATTCTGCAACTGTACAGAGTACACAGAATAGGCTGTTAAACGGCGGTGAAACACACTGAATGGAATATGTGAGTTTAATATTTGAGTTTGAAAACTTAACAGTATTTCTTATTATTCTGCAACTGTACAGAGTACACAGAATAGGCTGTTAAACGGCGGTGAAACACACTGAATGGAATATGTGACTTTAATATTTGAGTTTGAAAACTTAACAGTATTTCTTATTATTCTGCAACTCTGCAGAGTACACAGAATAGGCTGCTAAACTGCGGTGAAACACACTGAATGGAATATGTGAGTTTAATATTTGAGTTTGAAAACTTAACAGTATTTCTTATTATTCTGCAACTGTACAGAGTACACAGAATAGGCTGTTAAACGGCGGTGAAACACACTGAATGGAATATGTGACTTTAATATTTGAGTTTGAAAACTTAACAGTATTTCTTATTATTCTGCAACTGTACAGAGTACACAGAATAGGCTGTTAAACGGCGGTGAAACACACTGAATGGAATATGTGACTTTAATATTTGAGTTTGAAAACTTAACAGTATTTCTTATTATTCTGCAACTGTACAGAGTACACAGAATAGGCTGTTAAACGGCGGTGAAACACACTGAATGGAATATGTGACTTTAATATTTGAGTTTGAAAACTTAACAGTATTTCTTATTATTCTGCAACTGTACAGAGTACACAGAATAGGCTGTTAAACGGCGGTGAAACACACTGAATGGAATATGTGAGTTTAATATTTGAGTTTGAAAACTTAACAGTATTTCTTATTATTCTGCAACTGTACAGAGTACACAGAATAGGCTGTTAAACGGCGGTGAAACACACTGAATGGAATATGTGACTTTAATATTTGAGTTTGAAAACTTAACAGTATTTCTTATTATTCTGCAACTCTGCAGAGTACACAGAATAGGCTGCTAAACTGCGGTGAAACACACTGAATGGAATATGTGAGTTTAATATTTGAGTTTGAAAACTTAACAGTATTTCTTATTATTCTGCAACTGTACAGAGTACACAGAATAGGCTGTTAAACGGCGGTGAAACACACTGAATGGAATATGTGACTTTAATATTTGAGTTTGAAAACTTAACAGTATTTCTTATTATTCTGCAACTGTACAGAGTACACAGAATAGGCTGTTAAACGGCGGTGAAACACACTGAATGGAATATGTGACTTTAATATTTGAGTTTGAAAACTTAACAGTATTTCTTATTATTCTGCAACTGTACAGAGTACACAGAATAGGCTGTTAAACGGCGGTGAAACACACTGAATGGAATACGTGACTTTAATATTTGAGTTTGAAAACTTAACAGTATTTCTTATTATTCTGCAACTGTACAGAGTACACAGAATAGGCTGTTAAACGGCGGTGAAACACACTGAATGGAATATGTGAGTTTAATATTTGAGTTTGAAAACTTAACAGTATTTCTTATTATTCTGCAACTGTACAGAGTACACAGAATAGGCTGTTAAACGGCGGTGAAACACACTGAATGGAATATGTGACTTTAATATTTGAGTTTGAAAACTTAACAGTATTTCTTATTATTCTGCAACTCTGCAGAGTACACAGAATAGGCTGCTAAACTGCGGTGAAACACACTGAATGGAATATGTGAGTTTAATATTTGAGTTTGAAAACTTAACAGTATTTCTTATTATTCTGCAACTGTACAGAGTACACAGAATAGGCTGTTAAACGGCGGTGAAACACACTGAATGGAATATGTGACTTTAATATTTGAGTTTGAAAACTTAACAGTATTTCTTATTATTCTGCAACTGTACAGAGTACACAGAATAGGCTGTTAAACTGCGGTGATACACACTGAATGGAATATGTGACTTTAATATTTGAGTTTGAAAACTTAACAGTATTTCTTATTATTCTGCAACTCTGCAGAGTACACAGAAAAGGCTGCTAAACTGCGGTGAAACACACTGAATGGAATATGTGACTTTAATATTTGAGTTTGAAAACTTAACAGTATTTCTTATTATTCTGCAACTCTGCACAGTACACAGAATAGGCTGTTAAACGGCGGTGAAACACACTGAATGGAATATGTGACTTTAATATTTGAGTTTGAAAACTTAACAGTATTTCTTATTATTCTGCAACTGTACAGAGTACACAGAATAGGCTGTTAAACGGCGGTGAAACACACTGAATGGAATATGTGACTTTAATATTTGAGTTTGAAAACTTAACAGTATTTCTTATTATTCTGCAACTGTACAGAGTACACAGAATAGGCTGTTAAACGGCGGTGAAACACACTGAATGGAATATGTGACTTTAATATTTGAGTTTGAAAACTTAACAGTATTTCTTATTATTCTGCAACTGTACAGAGTACACAGAATAGGCTGTTAAACGGCGGTGAAACACACTGAATGGAATATGTGAGTTTAATATTTGAGTTTGAAAACTTAACAGTATTTCTTATTATTCTGCAACTGTACAGAGTACACAGAATAGGCTGTTAAACGGCGGTGAAACACACTGAATGGAATATGTGACTTTAATATTTGAGTTTGAAAACTTAACAGTATTTCTTATTATTCTGCAACTCTGCACAGTACACAGAATAGGCTGCTAAACGGCGGTGAAACACACTGAATGGAATATGTGACTTTGATATTTTAGTTTGAAGACTTAACAGTATTTCTTCCTATTCTGCAACTCTGCACAGTACACAGAATAGGCTGCTAAACTGCGGCGAAGCACACTGAATGGAATATGTGACTTTGATATTTTAGTTTGAAGACTTAACAGTATTTCTTCCTATTCTGCAACTCTGCACAGTACACAGAATGTGCTGCTAAACTGCGGCGAAGCACACTGAATGGAATATGTGACTTTGATATTTTAGTTTGAAGACTTAACAGTATTTCTTCCTATTCTGCAACTCTGCACAGTACACAGAATGTGCTGCTAAACTGCGGCGAAGCACACTGAATGGAATATGTGACTTTGATATTTTAGTTTGAAGACTTAACAGTATTTCTTCCTATTCTGCAACTCTGCACAGTACACAGAATGTGCTGCTAAACTGCGGCGAAGCACACTGAATGGAATATGTGACTTTGATATTTTAGTTTGAAGACTTAACAGTATTTCTTCCTATTCTGCAACTCTGCACAGTACTCAGAATGTGCTGCTAAACTGCGGCGACGCACACTGAATGGAATACGTGACTTTGATATTTTAGTTTGAAGACTTAACAGAATGTGCTCTAATCTGCAACTTTGCACACTAAACAGAATGTGCTCTAATCTGCAACTTTGCACACTAAACAGAATGTGCTCTAATCTGCAACTTTGCACACTAAACAGAATGTGCTCTAATCTGCAACTGTGCACACTAAACAGAATGTGCTCTAATCTGCAACTTTTCACACTAAACAGAATATTTTTTTTTTTTTTTTTTTTTTTTTTTCCCCCCACACAAAATAACCTGCTGCCCCCACACACAGTAGTCCTAAAAAGGACTTTTGGTTCTTTTTTGTCACAATTTTTTTTTTTCCTCCCTACACTGCCTTTCCCTTCCTATCCTCAGCTCTCCCTGGCTCAGACTGAGCCGAACTCGATGGTCAGGTGCTATACAGCACCTGACCACGGGTTCTGGCCAGCCAATCAGTGTAATGCCAGCAGCCAACATGGCTGCTGGCATTACACCGATGTCAGAGCCTCCCTGCACGTTTATTGGCTGCGCAGCAGCCGCAAAACGTGGGGGGAGGAGACCCGAACATGGCGGGCGAGCACATGCGGTACTCGTACGAGTACCGCCATGTGCCGAGCAGAGCGATGCTCGAGCCGATCCGAGCATCGGCCGAGCATGCTCGCTCAACACTAGTAAATATCATGGTGCCTGTGTGATATCAGGGCGCTTGTGTCAAGGTGTGTTCCCTCCTTTCCTCTTCTTACTGACTTGTCACAAATTGTGCACAGTGACGTTGCTGATGCCTGCACTGTGCATGCCCCACCAGAAAAATAGTCCCACACCCATGATGACTTCAGGGGGAAGGGAATAGCTAGAGAAGAGTGGCCTCTTTCTTCTTGTCCTCCACACTCCCCTTCATTGTCTGTGGCAGCGGATAATTTTGCTGTTGTTGCTGCTTCTGCCTCAGATTCAGCACTGCAACTACAATCAGGAGTATTGCTACTACTGTCAGGTGGAACCTGTCCTAGTCCCGCATCGCTTGCCGAAGCCATTCACACTGTGTCCACAGTGGTCTGTGGCAAATTAGCCTGCTCCTCAGCATCCTGTTGCCCTTGCAACTCAGCATCAGAAGGAATTAGAACAGTTGCAAATTCCTCTAATTCCAAAATGTTATTGCTAGTTGCGGTGGTGATGCCCATCCTCATCCCTGTCTCCCATTCCTTTTCAGTTTCTGCTAAAAAGGCCATCAATGTCTCTTCCACCCCATTTTCTCCAGCAACATCATAACGACCACCACTAGTCCCTACATGCTCTGGTTGCTGCTGCTCTATTACAGACATCTCACTGCTGCTTGGAGGAGGTGACAAGCAATGTGACAGAGGGTCCCCTAATGTCACACTTGCCATTTCCTTTTTACCTGAAGAAGAATGCAGACTAACACTAGCAGCAGTAGCAGCAGGCACAGGCAGCTGATCTGTGCTCCTGCTGGTGGTGATGGTATTAATTCTGAGCCTGCTTTCCCCCAACACCAGTTCTGGCCTCTTAAGAACCATGTTCAACTTGGACACTGTAGTGAAGGGAAGGAGACTCCCAGAGCCAGAGGAATGGTGTGGGCTTCCTTGACCGGTAGTCTTGATTCTGTCAAATGTTTCCCCTACTCCTCCAGCTGCTTCACCATTACTGCTACTAACACCAACCACATCAAGTTCAGCCGCAGAGTCTTCCTCCTCGGTCTCACAGTCATGAGTTATATGAGGATATTTTTGATTACCCCCTCCTTCACTCCTAACGTTAACAAGCTGCTGGACCTTTGTAGCAGTAGTACTAGCACTGGCAGGACTGCTTGGGAATGGCAAGTGTGATTTAGGGTCCCTTGCTGTCACACATCATTTTCTCCTTCCTCCCCTTGAGTACTACAAGAAACACTAGCAGCAGGCAAAGTATTGGTGGCGGTAGTTTCGGCACTGGCAGCAGGTACAACACTAGTGGCTGCAAGTACAGCAATGTTGGCACTTGTAGCAGGGGCAACACATCTGGCAGCAGGTACAACACTAGTGGCTGCAGGTACAGCAATGGTGTTACTGGCAGCAGGGGCAGCACATCTGGCAGCGGGTACAACACTAGTGGATGCAGGAGGAACAGCAATGGTGGCACTGGCAGCAGGGACAGCACATCTGGCAGCAGGTACAACACTAGTGGCAGCAGGTACAGCAATGGTGGCACTGGCAGCAGGGATAGCATGTCTGGCAGCAGGAAAACACTAGTGGCTACAGGAGGAACAGCAATGGTGGCACTGGTAGCAGGGGCAGCAACTGACCTGTCCTGCTCTCACTATTACTACCCTTTTCTCCCTTCCTTCCCATTCCCTTTTCTCCCTTCCTTCCCATTCCCTTTTCTCTCTTCCTTCCCTTTTCTCCCTTCCTTCCTATTCCCTTTTCTCCCTCCCTTCTCATTAAATTCCCCAAGATCCCTTGGGATGATTTAGGGGGACTGGACAGCATTGGTTTAGTACTGTTGGTCACTTACTCCTCCTCCTCAGACTCAGTGGACACATAAGGGTCCTTTCAGTTCCTCTTTTTGCTGCTCATAGTGATAGGAGTCTCTGTGAGCCTCTCCTGCATCACATTTTGCAAAATACCACAAGAGAACAGCACTGCACGTCTATCTCGCTCTATAGCTGCTTCTATTGTATCTGCGTTCAGCAAAAACGTCATGTTTTTATAGTGGAAGTGCAAAAACAATGTAAATCAATGGGCGAAAACTTTATAGCAATTAAAAAAATGGGGAAAGATTTTGGCCAGTGGGCAAAAGATGCAAAAATTTTAACCACTAGTTTTAAAGCGGATTTTCCCGCGAAAAAGCGGATAACAACATGGTTTTCCCGAAACTTTCACCCATCCCTACTAGGCAGCATGTTGTAGAGAATAAAAGAGAATAAAAGAGGAAGCAGAGACAAAGAGACAGAAAAAAATTAAAATAAAAAACTGTTTGGCGTTCTGGTAAGCACAATATAAAGTGGCAACAGGAGAAGCTGGAGGCCTGTTGATGTTCATTCAGAGGTGGCGGTATCTAGCAGCATCAGCAACAGTGAAGGGAGCCCACTTCCCTCTGCTCAAGTGATCCTCAGTCCCACAACATCTTCCTTAAAGGGATAGTAATGTTTCATAATAAAAACAGCTCTAATTGATCATCATAGTATTTGGACTTTGGAGAGTGTTATTTCAGTTCAGTCAGAGTTGTAGTTCAGGAGTAATTCAATGACAAAGTGTCCCCCTCCTGCCCCTTTTACTGATGTAACACAGCTCAGCCAGAGCACAAGGTAGGTGCCCATGTAGATTGCACAGAGGGACAATCTTCAATTAAGATAAGGGAAAAACCTGAAAAGCTTGTCAAGGGGGGCAGGGCTTGTATTGTTTTCATATAAAGAAGATTGTCCCCTGCTGTTATCTGTCTGGTCTTACAACCAAATTCCACATCTGAGAAGAGATGGCTTACACTAGGTAAAAGGGGTGGGAGGGGAAACTTTGCTTGTGAATATCTCTTAAACCATAAAGGTTTGAGAGATAAGACTTATATCGTTCTTCATGTTTTTTTAATGCCTACAAAATAAAATAAAGATAAAACAAAGTATTACTATCCCTTTAAGGATATTGGGAAGTATAAACAAAAGGGGGACAATGGATATCAGTATGTGCAGCAACATAGGCCAGCTGTCTGTGCCTGCTGCTCCTGTTGTCAGTGTGCCTTCTCAGCTGATTGCAAGTGCGACATCAGGGGACCCTCTGTCACATTTGTCATCAGTATCTAGTCCTAGAGAGTAGCAAGAGAATGGTCAGGGCCGGATTTATCAATAGGCCTACTAGGCACTGGCTTAGGGAGCCCAATTTTCTAGGGCACCCAGCAGTGGCCCAGTCACACCCACTTCCAGTTTTAAGTGATCATTTTATATATTTTTCCATTTTTTTTTAACGTGCGGTGTGGTACAAAGGGCGCCACCCTTTGTAACTCTGCCTCAGCCTGTTGCCTCCAACCTGCTTGTGCCACGCAGCCCGCCCCCTGTGACTCAGGGTGGCTGAATTCTGATGTAAATGCTCGACTTCTGTTTAGGCAAGCCCTGTTGATGTGGAAGCTGTTTGAGCCGGGAGCTGCATCACATAGCGGGGGCAGAGAGCAGAGAGATGGGACAGCACGTGGTAATCTCGTCTAAGACCGTGCTGGTCTTCCTGAACCTTATATTTTGGGTGAGAAATTGTGTTATATAACAGGAAACTGGAGTCTGTTCACCAAATGTATTGCTGGGGAGTCACTGGGTCATTGTTGGTTGACACTTCATCACTGTATTTATTGTCTCTGTTATATCATTATGTGTATTGCAGGGTTGCAATTACCATCATCCACAGACAGTGGCTGGCTGGGGATGATGGGATTTGCAGTCCTGAGCAACTGGAATTTTATGGTTAGCAGTAATTAAAAAGTCAAATATGTAAGTACTGAAAGAAAATGGCATTATCCAAAGCACCTTGTACAGAGTAATATATATGTGCCCCAACAACCAGGCTATATACAGAAAGTTATACAGCAGCACTGTGCCCTAATACCCATTTATTGAATTGGGCCTTTTAACCCCTTAAATGCTTACCGTGTGTGAGATCTCCAATGTGTTGCAAAGCACAGTAAGCACTTAAGGGGTTAAAAGGCCCAATTCAATAAATGGGAATTAGGGCACAGTGCTGCTGTATCACTTTCTGTATATAGCCTGTTTGTTGGGGCATATATATTCTCTACAAGGTGCTTTGAATAATGACATTTTCTTTGAGTACTTAAATAATTGACTTTTTTCTCACTGCTAACCATAAACTCATTTACAAAGCTGTATTCACCATTGTTTTATGGACCATATTATAGATAGATGTTGGTAAATCAAGTACTGTGAAGAGGGTGTGGTTAATGGAAGGTTGTGGCTAAGTGAGGGGAGTGGTTAGGGTGGAGACAAAGGTGGGGCTAGGGGCACCGGAGGGTGTTGTGCCTAGGGGTGCCTGAGATGTAAATCTGGCCCTAGAGAATGGTGGTGGTGGTGGGGATGAGAGTGAATTTGGTAGAGCAGCTGGTGTTGAAGAGAGTATGAGAGCATTTGTGGCAGAAAGTGATACAGAATGAAAGAATGTGTCGCTGTCACACCAATAACGTTCAGCAGTCAGTACGGTATAGTTAAATTCAAAATTTATTAATAGGAAAGTAGACCACACTGCCCTCAGACACAGTATCTACAGTGGAACTCCACAGGATACTAGGCTGCTACAATTTGACTGTCTCCCCCTGAGCAGCTTCAAATCCTAAAAGCGACAGAAAATAAAAGAAAAAGAAAGGAGCGCCCAATAGTGTAATACAATTATGTTAGGTGCAAGTTGTACATATAATCAGTTTCACTCACATTTTTAAATGGTCAGAAAGCTGTTAGCAGTTAATCTGGCATAAAGACAACAAGAAATTTCGTTTGTCGGCTTTTTGTGCTTTGAGAAAGCAGCTGTATTGCTGCGAAATGCGTAAGCTTTTAAGCCTGCAGTTTTATTGTTTTTAATTTATATGGATAATAGATTAAAGTTTTATAATTGTCTGGAAGCAGCCTTCCTGTCGTGTGTTTGAGTCCTGGCTTGTGGATTGCCATTTCCCTGAGTCGAGAAGGGTGAAATTTCTCCACAAGCTTTTGTGTTAGATTGACTGATAACATCTTTCTGACCATTTAAAAATGTGAGTGGAACTGATTATATGTACAACTTGCACTGAAAGTAATTGCATTACATTATTGGGCACTCCTTTCTTTTTTTTATTTTATTTCGCTTTTGGGATTACCACATTTAGCACCTGTCATAGTAGTGCCTCAGGAACCCATCAGTCTATGAAATCTACAGAAAGGATATAATTTACTCAAGATTCAAAGGCTGAACATGTTGCTATCAGTTGTCTGTGTAATAAAACATGTGACTGTGGGGAAAGCAAGATGCCATCTAGTTACATCTTCATTGAGATCCCAATTAAAGCACCACCACAGGTTTGATTTGGAGATAAGCCAGATGCACGTCACAGGTGCCATGACTAGCAGCAGAAGAAACAATCCAAAAAGTGCATTGGGTCAAGGGGACATAGTAATAGTCAATTAGTCTCAAGCAATGGAAAAATATTTTCCTCTGTAACAATAACTCATGCCTCATACTGCTGTTGTTGTGTAAATGCAAAGCACAAATGATTTAGTTGTAATTTACAATAATCGTATAGTCTCCACACCCACTTCCACCAGAACTTCCGCCACCACTATTCATGTTGTTAAAATAATCAAATTAAACAGTTCTTCTTCTTCTTCTATATGATACAAACCTACACTCACTGAGTTCTTAGAAATAAGTAAAAACCTGTACAAAAATGATGCACAGTTCACACTTGACATGGTTGACATGTTGCCCTATTTTTTTGTTGAAAACAAAGATTTTAAAGAACTGATGTCAAGAACTGGCATATCCCAAGCTGCAGTTATTTCTAGCTTTGCTAGAGTTGTACAAGCAGATAGGAAGGGTTATGGACAAAGGACAAGCCTGCTAAAAAATGTTCAAGGCATATGTTCCTGTAGGACACAGCCTGCTATAACTTTTACTTTCAGCTGTCGATATCTCCATTTCAGCCCTCTACAGGAGTAGCATTGCCTCAAGAGTTCTTGCAACCATAGAAAACATAGGCAAAAATGGCAAGGTTCTCATGGGACAGTTATTGGCAGTGGTGAAAAAGAAGACATTTTATGTATTTTCTATGGATGGGAATTTTTGCTGGAAAGCTGGAAACATTGTTTTAGCATTGATTGGTTAAATCCATAATAACAATAATATAGTTATAACACAAATGAAATATTGGAACCAATCCAACTACAACTGATTCATAGAGAATATTATAATTATCTGCCCAGATAAATTTAATTTGGGGTTGATTATTAAGAGCTATTAGTGTTTCTTCACCCCCTTAAGGACCAGCCATGCGCTCACGCGGTCAGCACTTAAGGACCACAGACTTTTTTTTTCTGATCCGGTTCAGGGCTCCTCAAAGAGCGTGCATCCGTGTGGGGAGACCTGAAGTCCATGAAGATCCTGGCACGTCATGGGTCCTTATGAATTCCCAACCCATGACATGCCAGGACCGTCATGGGTCCTTAAGGGGTTAAAAAAGATTATGCATTTCCTTTGTTCTGTGTTTTGCAAACTGTGGAAATGTTAAAGGAGTTGAAATCTTAAAAGAATAGAAATAGCTTCATAGAATACTGAATTCCTTTACATTTTTCAGTGTTAAACAGTGTTAAGCATTAAAGAGCTTAAAGCGATAGTAATATTTCACAAAAACAGAAGCTGTAATTTATCTTCATAGTATTTGGGCCATGGAGAGTGTTATTTCAATATTGTCAGAGTTCTAGTTGAATGGTAAAGTGTCCCCCTCGCACCCCTTTTACCTAGTGTAAGCCACCTCCTCTCAGATGTGGAATCAAGGGACAATCTTCTTACTCTGAATATAAGCAAAACCCTGCTCCCCCCGACAGGTTTTTCAGGTTTTTCCTTATTCTCACTGATTGTCCGTCTCTGTGATCCATCCGGACAGTCTTGCTGCTCTGAGGGAAGCAGTGTTACACAGTGTTACATCAGTAAAAGAGGCGGGAGGGGGGTACTTTTGAACTACATTACTTTTGAACTACAACTCTGACAGTATTGAAATAACACTCTCCATGGTACAAATACTATCAACATTAAAGGGGAACTTTCACCCGAACTAAACACCACCCCACCTTATTGAGCGTCTAGCGATAAGCTTAACAAACTGTTATGTAGAATAAAGACAGGGTTAGTCAAAAATCCTACCTCAGCCGACACTGACAGCCAGTCAACAGAGCAGACATCTTTGCTTACAGACATCTGCGCACCTGCGCCTTCAGTTCTGGTCTCCTCTAGCAGGCTTTGCATGGTACCTTAAGGTACTGGAAGGGACTGGCTTTGCAGGGGCGCAGATGCCTCTAGAGCGCTGTTGCCTGACCATCAGTGTGGTTGAAGAAGGATTTCTGACTAACGCGAGCTTTATTCATGGCAGTTTGATTGTTAAGCTTATCTCTAGATGCCTAATAAGGTGGGCTGGACTTTAGTTGGGGTGATAGTTCCCTTTTAATTGGAGCTGCTTTTATTTTGAAACAATACTATCTCTTTAAAGGGACACTGATATTTCTCATGAAGCCTTCAGTTATAGAAGATCTGGGTCCTTGAGCCCTGTAACAAAAAACATATGATGGACTTGACATACAGTCCTAATTAAATATTAATTTTGTAGAACTAGTCCCCACTGACTAAATTAATTGAGGCCATTCAGATTTTACGCATGTTTTAAATTAAGTGGGGATTTACTATTAGGTTGTGTTAATGTTCCTTTAAATATAGAAATGATATTCAATGCCTACAAATAAGCCGTAACTGAAGAAAGCTCAACGAGTCAATCAATATCATTGGAAAGGAAGAAGTTAAGTGCTAGGTCATTTATACAATGTTATCTGTTCTAATATAAAATTGTATGCTAAGTGTTTCTAAAGGTATTTATGATGCTATTCAAGAGGTTAAGATAAGAACCTGATTTTAATTCAGTATGTCTGATAATAAAAATGTCTAATTAAGTCTCCTATTAAAAGTATGTACCATCAATTTGCTGGGTAAAATAGACTTCTTCAGAATTTCTTTTACACTAAATTAATATTACTGAGTTGTAACAGATGTCTTAATTAGGCATTTTTCTGATGGGAGTATTATATTAATTGAATTAAGGAATAAAGATTTTTTTTTTATCTGTATAGTCATGAAGAACACAGCTTTTCTTTCAGTTATTATAAACTACCATGTATGCTGTACAAGGAGTTCATTTCATTTAGAGAGTTATGAATGTATGGATTTTTAGACAGACTATAAAATATAGATATTATTAGTGTCCATAGAGTAGTGCATTGGGAAGACGATTAGTCTGATGTACTAAGGAGAGATGCAGGAAACAAGGTGCAGGAAAGCAATGCAGGAAACAAGACACAGGAAAACAATATCCTGACTGGAGGAGCACAGTAGACTGGTAGGCATGCCTTCTAAACCATGTTTAGTACATTTTATTAATGCTATAAAAATTTCAGTCATCATCAAGTCCACCATGTTAATACCAATTTGGGACCTCAGAGCATTATAAATGTAAGTAGTCATATTGGGTATCAGTGTACACAGGAGAGATGAGGAATTCATATTTAATGCTTCTTGTTAGACTAAGGTTGTATAAGATGTTGTGACATAAATTGTGACTTTTATAAAAAAAAATAATAATAATAATAATAATTACTTTAGTCAAAGAAAATTCCTTGAAATGTGTGCATTAGGTATTTAGTTTGATGTTATGGGGTAACATGTTTTGGTTATCACCATGCAAATGTCACTCACAAAGTAAAAATGCTTTTACTTAATTAGGGTCCCAGAGGATAACATACATAAGTGCACCTAAGCATATTGGGTATCAGTTTACTCAGGATATATGTGGCATTCTTACTCTTTTTGTTTGTTACACTAAGTTCCTTAAAGGGATAGTAATACTTAAAATGTCAAAAATAATATGTTGTAGAGTTTATCCCCCTGAGTAAAACAAGAGTACTCCCACTGTTGAAAGGTGTTTCGTTCAAAAGTTATTAATTTTCAAAGTTGAATTTTTTAGGTGCAATATCACAGTGGCCTGAAATTGTACAGTGGCGCTGTTGCTACACAATCCTATGGAGATTTATGGTCAACTGACCAGAGCTGTCCATAGGATCGTGTAGCAACAGCGCCACTGTACAATTTCAGGCCACTGTGATATTGCACCTAAAAAATTCAACTTTGAAAATTAATAACTTTTGAATGAAACACCTTTCAGCAGTGGGAGTACCCTTGTTTTACTCAGGGGGATAAACCCTACAACATATTTTTTTTTACATTTTAAGTATTACTATCCCTTTAAGATGATATGCACTAAATTGTGTCTTTAGTATAAATTTCACAAAGATTTTGGAAAGCCTTAATTTCACAATTTCCTTGCTTCTTAATTCTTTGAATGGATACAACAGCTATATTTTGATTCTTTAAATTGTCTACTTTCAAGAAATACCTTCTTTTTATGGTTGATGTTGTATTTTGGGGTTATTTTCCCATGAAACCAATGGAATTTGCATTTTACGTTCGTTAAGCTGAGAAAACCCCTTTTCTCTCCTGTTAATTAGCAGTATGCGCAGGCCATGCATGCATGTATTTTGTATCTGTGTACACAGTTTAGCCCCTTAAGTACCTGATGTGCTCACACATGGTCGACACTTAAGGACCACGGACCAATTTTTTTTTTTATTGCGATCCAGTTCAGGGCTCTGCAAATTGCATGAAGCCGAGCGGGAAGCCCTGAAATCCATGACGGTCCTGGCACGTCATGGGTCCTTATGGCTCACCAACCCATGACATGCCAGGATCATCATAAGTCCTTAAGGGTTTAAAAACAATTGAAACTTTAACTACAAACAAATTTGAGAAATACAGTACTGTGAAAAAGTCTTAGGCAGGTGTGAATGCTTTTATCAATTAACAAAATAAAGTAGTATTACTTTCAGGAAATACCTGCTTTTTTATGGTTGTTGTGCTGTTTTGGGGTTATTTGGGATTGTTTTCCCATGAAACCAATGGAATGAGTATTTTACATTCATTAAGGTGAGAAAACCCTTTTTCTCTCCTGTTAATTAGTGGTATGTGCAGGCCATGCACGCATGTATGTTGTATCTGTGTACACAGTTTAAAAATAATTGAAACATTAGCTACAAATTTGTTTGAGAAATACAGTACTGTGCAAAAGTCTTAGGCAGGTATGAAAAAAATTCTGCGAAGTAATAATGCTTTTATCAATTAAAAAAATGATAGTGAGTGAAAAGAAGAAAAATCTAAATCAAATCAAAATTTGTGTGACCACCCTCTGCCTTCAAAACAGCATCAATTCTTCTAGGTACACTTGCACGAAGTCAGGAGTTTTGTAGGCATATAGTCAGGTTTATGATTAAACAATTATATCAAACATGTTTTAATGACCATCCATTTAATATGTAGGTTGAAACACAATCATTAACAGAAACAGAAACAGCTGTGTTGGAGGAATAAAACTGGGTGAGGAATAGCCAATCTCAGCTAATAAGGTGAGGTTGCTGAAGACAGATTAATGTCAAAAGTCATACACTATAGCAAGACTGAGAACAGCAACAATACGCAAGGTACTTATACTGCATCAGCAAGGTCTCTCCCATGTAGAAATTTCAAGGCATACAGGGGTTCCAAGGAGTGCTGTCCAATCTCTTTTCAAGAAGCACAAACAAACAGGCAAATTGAGGACCGTAGATGTAGTGCTCTGGCAAGGAAACTTAATGCAGCAGACAAAAGACACATCATTCGTACTTCTCTTCTCAATCAGAAGACGTCTAACAGTGCCATCAGCTCAGAATTGGCAGAAAACAGTGGGAACCTGGTACACCCATCTACTTTCTGGAGAAATCTGGTCAGAAATGGTCTTCATAGAAGACTTGCTGCCAAAAAATCCATACTTCCGACTTGGAAACAAGGTCAATCGACTCAACTATGCACAAAAACACAGGAACTGGGGTGCAGAAAAATGGCAGCAGGTGCTCTGGTCTGATGAGTCAAATTTTTAAATATCTGGCTGTGGCAGAAGGCATTTTGTTCACCGAGGGGCTGGGCAGTGGTACAAGAATGAGTGTCTGCAGGCAACAGTGAAGCTTGCTGGAGGCTCCTTGAAAATTCGGAGCTGCATTTCTACAAATGGATTTGGTCAGAATTAATGGTCTCCTCAATGCTGAGAAGTACAGGCAGATACTTATTCATCATGCAATACCATCAGGGAGGCATCTGATTGGCTCCAAATTTATTCTGCAACATGACAATGACCCCAGACAAAAAGCCAAAGTCATTAAGAACTATCTTCAGCATAAAGAAGAACAATGAGTCCTGGAAGTGATGGTATGGCCCCTGATCTCAACATAATTGAGTCTGTCTAGGATAATATGAAGAGAGAGAAGCATCTGAGGTTGCCTAAATCCACAGAAAAACTGTGGTTAGTTCTCCAAGATGTGCTGAGTTCCTTAACAAACTGAGTACAAGTGTACCTAGAAGAATTTATGCTGTTTTGAAGGCAAAGGATGGTCAATCACATCAAATATTGATTTGATTTAGATTTTTCTTCTGTTCACTCACTATGCATTTTGTTAATTGATAAAAAATAACCTATTAACATGTTTATTTTTTAAAGCATTCTTACTTTACAGCATTTTTCACACCTGCATAGATTTTTGCATAGTACTGTAGGTGTATAATATTGTTAATATATTTTGTTTTGACATCATATCTTGTCCCATGATACAAATTTTTCTCCATATGAGGCACCATAAGAAGCTGAATGTATCCTAAAAAAAATATATTTTTTTCTATAGAAAAAAAAAAAGACCTGTGTGAATCACACTTAACATAGCAATTTTTTTAAAAAGTATCTGGTCTCCAAGGCATTAAAGGAACACTAACACAAAAAATTAAATACTTTGATATAACTTTATATATTAAGTACTTACAACTAGCACAAATTAATAATTCATATGTTACAAGACTAAAATATATTTTTAAACTTGCTTTTTAAACACCACTTGCAGAGAGCATTTATTTAATGTTGTTTATATTAAAAGGAAAGAACTGATTGTGATTAGAAGAAAAATACAATAGCACTTAATAACTTTCGGTCCAGACTAAAGTGGTGAAAATATAGTTTAGCTATTACAGGAAACAGTGCAGTCTGACAAATTCCATTAGCCTTGAAAGGAGGAACCAAATTAAACCCACATAGGTGCAATCTACAGTCATTTTTTATTCCACCTTTCACTGTGACTTTTAAGTTTGTTACGTACATCAAACTGATTTATAAAACACAAAACATCTTCCAAAACAGGTGTTTCATTTTGAGTTTCATTCACTGTATTAATTAAACAGATAACAAGAAAAGTGATCACATGATATCCAAAAGACACGAGAAAAAGCAATATGTTTACATCAATCAAACAGGTTCTTTTTAGGCTCACTTGACTGAGCATGATAAGAGAACTTCTTCAGTGTACGTCAGGACTCTTGAATGATTCTCTCCCTTGATCTTCCCCACACTCTCTATGTTTTGATATCCTGCCTCATCTCTGCATACATCCCACTACCACCTCCTCTCTCATTGTGAGTCCCTCTCATACTGCCTCTTTCTGGCTCCCAATCTTGACTCTTCCTTCGCCAAGTCAAGCAGTTGGATCCTGTGTGGTAAAAGTGGACTACAAATGCAGATTACTTCACATTTTTTACTCCTAGCTCATGGATACATCTTAGAGTTGCTTACACTTACTTTGCTTATAATCATCAGCTTCCCGTGACAGAGGGATCATGACCAAATCAAAAAGCTTTGAAGCTTATGACCTACTCTTCAGAATGCAGGAGGAGAGATGGAACAGGTTTGTTTTATGTGATTAGTGCAGTATATATGTCTTAAAAATAAACTATGTTGAAAAGAACTGATTTTTTTCTCAGCCAGGTAACTTCAGTTTTCTCCTTAGGTAATTTCATATTCCAGTATATCGATTGTAGTATACTGCAGTTTATTATCAACAGTAATTTTGCTATAATTGTTTACATTTACACACACACATATATATATATATATATATATAGGAAAATATTTCTTAAGCTTATTATAAGTACAGAATAGACTACAGAGAATTTAAGAGATTTATTTATGATATATTACTGTAATTTTTAATTTAGACATGCAAATTTTTTAATTTGCACTGACTGCTTTGCCTTAATGGTTTTGATTAATACTTGGAGGTAGTGTTTGTGAAAGAGATTTATACTGTGATTCATCTACAAAATAATCAAATCATTACCAGCTAATGACAAAGCTGTGAAAAATGATATAGATATTGTGTAACTCCAAGCTACTGCCAAGCACGTGAAGGTATCTGATTCTTCCAGCAAATGTGGACTTGTGTTAATAAATGCTGGGAAGTTTGCTCTAGGTCTGATGTAATTTTGTGACAAAAACATTGATTTTAATGAAGCTGTCTGATGAAAGTAGCAGTGATTAACATCTCTGAACCTTATATTCTACATGCCAAATGTTTCTTATTAGTATTATATTCCAATTTATTCACATGAATGTCTCAGTATTCCAAATCAAGAAGCAGACAATAGGTAAAAAGGAAAATGTAATATTATTTAAATATTTTTCTAAAACTAAATAATATTCAGTTTTCATGTTTTAATAAAAGTGAATGTCAAGGAGTGCTACAAACACATTCCTAGAGAAAGAATGCAGAAGAGAAAAAGAGAAGAAGAAAGAAAAAAGAGAGAAAAAGAAAGAGAAGATCATTGTTACACAGATGACACACAACTCTACTTTTCTTTGCTCCAGATAATAAAGATCCAACATGCCTGATCAACAGTTGCTTAGGAGACCTCATAGAGTGGATGAATGCTAGTTGGCTTAAAGCGGAACTACCACCTGACACAATCATTAGCTTCACTAAGTCCCCATCTGGTGACTAGCTGCTTAGTAGCTCTAGTCTCCAGAATAATTACCTTATTTAATAGATTTCTGCTCTCTTCCATGGGTGACAGGCAGGACAGAGCGCAGACATCTTGGCATTGTGACATCCACGCGGACTGCGCTGTCAGTCCCTTTTGGAGCCAACCGCTCCTAGCAACTCCTCCTAGACCCAGCTGGGACTGATAGCGCAGGCGCGCGGACGTCACAATGGCAAGATGTCCACGCTCCGTCCTGCCTGTCACCCATGGAAGAGAGCAGAAATCTGGCAAGGCAGATATCCCAGATTAGGGAGGCCTACTCACATTGACTCCAAGTCCCAGCAATTCCAGGGAAGATCCAAAAGACAGGTGAGAGGATATCTGCTTATCTTTAGATATCATGCAACTGAATCTTATAAATTAGCATCCTCCACCACTTATCACACAATGCCTGAGGACCATAGCACACTTTGTGGTCTACGTAGAGGAGCCTTCCTGTCATCACCCCAAGAAGTCCAACCAGGGAGACCACACTTTGTCATTTCACTCCAGGTTTCCTACTGATCTAGCATAAATCCATTCCATGTCTGTCATGGATTTAATGTTGCAATACCAATAATGAATGGAAGGAGAAGAAGTTTGTTTCCACAAAGCAGAGATAAGTACTTTTGCTGCATTAGTAAGAAATAATAGAAGTGTACAATGTTTTTTTAAATTTAGTAAATCGTCTGGGATGATGAGGAATAAAAGGAGCTTCAGGTCTTTTGGGAGGGAGCAAGAGAAATTTCTGCCCAAATCTCTGGTCACCTGCATCCAGAAAGGGCATCAGGCCTTACAGTCCCTCCAGATGTGGTACATGGTTCCAATTGGTTGTCCACATCTCCAAGAGGGTGGAGAAGATGCAGGGTAAATCTTAGTCAGTTTTTCTGGGGTGTAGTACCAGCGAGTGAGTATTTTAAAGTTAAACTCCTTGTCAGGGGAATTTGTGAGCATTAACCAGAAAATGTTTGCAGGGGTATTCCACTGGGTGATAGACCAAGAGATCTGAAGATCCCTCTCCACTTGGTGAGATATCAGGTTTCTGATAGGAGGCACACTTGTTAGGCATTCAGTAAGTTTTCAGAGGGTGCAGAAGGCCACATTTCCTCCCTGGATTGCCACTTCAAAGTGAGTGAGTGGGTGTGGGGAATATCCCTTCGAGAGTGCATCCTAAAGAAAGTGATGGACTTGTCTGTGCTGCCAAATGCGTGAGGGAGTAATATTAAATTCCTGCATTATAAAAAATATGAATTTAAAACAATGGATTCCAGTCTTAGTGATCAAGGATTCTAGCATGTGGGACTCTGCATTCTACCAATGTTGAAAAGGGCCCTCCTTGTATACTGCGGGAAACATCGGGTTGCCATGCAAAGAGATAAAAAGAACAGAGAACAACTAGAGAATATCTAAATCTATCCCAGGTGTTGAGGAGATGTGATAGAACAGGTGGGAGGTGATGTCCTTCATTGGAGAAGTCATAGCTAACCATAGGAAATTGGACATCTCCATCCCAGGGAAAAATAGGGAGACAACTGAAATCCAATCTGAGTGTGGCTGGAAGCTGCATTTTAGCAACGTGGCAATTACTGTAGCCACGTGTAAAAATTCAGTAAGTGTGGGAGCCCTAGACCACCTGCAGCCAGAGGATCATACAATCTAGATATCATTGAGCTTTTAAATTTCCACACAAAAGAGTTAATTAGTGACTGTAATCTCCCTATCAGTTTCCCTGGGAAAGGGAGAGAGGTGGTTTTAAAAAGGTAGATTATTTTAGGGAGAACTATCATCTTTATTAAGTTAATTCAACCGCACCAAGAAACAAACAAATTATTCCATTTTGGTAAAATCTAAACTACATAAGGTAAAGTTTGTTGTATAGACCCCTTCATGTTTGACTGTACCAGAGGTCCATTTAAAGGGGAATTTAGCTTGAAGGGCCATTTGTGATTAAGGAGGATATTAATGTTAAATATTTCGGACTTCTGAAAATTTATTTTAAGATTGGAGAGTCCTCCAAACTCACCCAGGGCATCAAGTAGCAGTGGAAGTGATACCACGGGTGGGGAGATGGAAAATAAAACATTGTCCGTGAAACTGGAATGTTTAGTTCTACTGTCCTTCACTGGGATACCAATTATCTTTGGGTGATTCAAAATATAAAATAAAAATAATAGATTAGAGGAGGAACCCCTGCCTCATTGCATTGGAGATACTAAAGGCATCTGATAGTGAGCCATTAATTTTAAGGAACGCAGTGGGGAAAGAGAAAAGGGATATTATCCCACGTAAGCTCATCGTGCCCAGACCCAAATACTTTAGGACCTCTTCTAACTAGAACCAACTGACTGTATCATAGCAGGATCAAGGGGACCCATCTCGTTATCTCAGTGTGAATTAGAGAAATTACTTTAACAGTGTTGCTTTTATTCTCATATCCAGGAACAAAACCAGAGGTTTAAAGTAATTAGCATAGATCTTAACATCACTGTTAAGTAACAATATCATTCAGTAATTGCAGCATTGGGAGGGATCTTTATCTGGCTTGGGAACAAGAGTGATATGAGCTTCAAGAGCTTGTGGTGTAAAACTGCATTAAAAGATTGTGTAAGATGTGGAGCGAAGATATGTGCAAATTTCTTGTAGTACAAGTTAGGGAGACCATTAGGGCCTGGGGTCTTTCCCAATGGAGCAGCCTTAATTTCTAAATTCACTTCCTCCAAGGAGAAATGGAATTCCATAAAATTTTCTACAGTTTGTGGAATTTGCTGGCACCCCAAGTGGTCCAGGAACAAATGTATCCATTTCCTCAGCTGTGTGTAGTTGTCCCCAGTGTCCACCCCCTCTGTAGAGCTTCATAATAGTCCCTAAAGAACAATTATGGGTTGCGGAATTACATGAATAACCTTTAGTGGTAGGTTCTAGTAGATGCCACATATGGATTGAGTGTGAGTCTCTGACTTATTCCAACCTCCAATTATAGAGCCTGAGACATGCGTGGAGTATGTGGAACAGTCAATGCAGATTTAAGTCTCCCTGCATAATTAACATGCCTTGCTTAAAGGAGAATATTTTTTGTAAGGTGGAGGTAAGAAAAATCAATTGTTGAGCAATAGGAGCATAGATAGAAGTGAAAGTCACCTGGACCCCACGCAAAAGGCCCTTTAAAAATATGTACCGGTCCAATGGGTGAACTGATGGTTCATGGGTAACCCACTGAGTGGAGTTACATACTAGAATCGCAACATCCCCCCCATTTCCTTTTACGGCAAAGTAAGGGGGTTTAATAGCTAAGAAGTGGGTCTCCTGGAACAATACCATGTCAGCTCAAAGCCTGGCAAACTCTCTAAGAGCCATTGTTCGGTTTTCTGGTATGTTTAGTCCCCTGACGTTGATTGAAAGTACTAGATCCCATGGTAAGTATAAAACTTTGGGCAACTGTAGAGTACCCTCACCCCCTCCCAGACAGCAGGGATCTCCCCCCACCCAAGCAGGAGTCAAAATCAGAGATATATGATGGACAAGAAAAAAGTAAAAGTTGAGAGAGCAGTAATGAAAGGAAAATAGAAAAGTATCCAGAAAAACAATACCAACCATGGTCCAGCAACTAGTCCTAAAAAGCACTTGGTGACAGTGAGAGACATCACTTTCAAGTCCAGCAGGACCCGCTGGGGGAGAATTCTACCACAAAGGAGAGAACTCTGCCTGAGTTGTCAGAGATAACAAGCTGATCACCTCAAAGTAATAGCAAAAACACATTGGTTGGAGGGACAAAAGGACAGTAAATAGATAACTAATCAGAGGGAGAGAAAAAGAGGGGAAAAAAACAACTCACAGCAGCCCTCTTCCGGGTTCCACCTCCATCCTGACCCCCATGCCGGTCCACTAATCCTCACACCAGAGGGCAGGATTCCCCCAATGATCCCATTCAATTCCCCTCTGTGACTATAGAGCCTTATCACCTCTTCTTAGTCCAAGTCCCACTCAGCCACACACCCTAACAGTGTTGAGTAACCAGCAACAACACAGGTTATCAGTATCCACAGCATTATGTATGATGTGTGTCTCTGCCGCTATTGGAAATGCAGCACCTGTGACACCTAGTAGTAGAACAATTTCATATCCACAGTAATCTATTCAAAATTCAAAAGCAAAACATGTTGATAGCAGGCTCACACCTAGGGACCTCCTCAATGAGATCCCACCTGAAGCACATCCACAGGTCTGTCTAGGAGAGACACCATCAAAGGTCAGAGGTGCCACAACTAGTAGCAGCAGAAGTACTCCTAAATGTTACCAGGGCTCTGGGGTACATAATAGAAGTGCTATTGATGTGTCAGAGAGTGTGCCAACATTTTGCAGAGGAGCATAACTCTGAGTTTATTTTTAGATATGACAAAAGTCATAGAGTGCCCACACATACCTCTACCACCCCCACCACTTCCACAAGTGATGGCTTTACATCAATAAAGACAAGCCGGAGTCAGGAACCAAGACAGGTACTCAGCCAAGCCGGGGTCAGGAATACGGAGACCAGCGAAGTCAGGAACAAGGCCAGGAGTCAGGAACCAGAAGGGACATCAGAGAAAGCCAGGTCATGCACAGGAAATCAGCAAAGCAGTGGAACACTCTTGCAGCCAGAAGCAAACACAAGGGCAGTCAGGAAGTGAGCCAGTCTGATTTAAATACCCTGGGAGGGTTTGCTGATAACAGTCAGATGAGAGGACACAGAGAGGTCAGCTGATTCAGACTGATCCAGCAAAGGGAAGGCAACAGTATTGGATAGCAGAGCACTGGATTAGGTCAGACAAAAGAATTGAGCTGCAGAGTAGAGCAGCTCAGCCAAACCTTGACAGTGGCATCCTTTAAAAGGGTATTTGATGTACCGGGCCACTCCACCTTGTCTGCCAAGCAACTAATGTCCATCCAGCAGGGTACAAGGATGGTTTTAGATTATGCCATAGAGTTTCATACCCTAGCAGCTGAAGTTGGTTGGAACAATGAGGCTCTCGTGGCTGCTTTCTCTAATGGGCTTTCGGATACAGTTAAAGATGAGATCGTAGCCTGGAACCTACCCAGAGATTTAGAGGAACTGGTCTCATATTGCATCTTGATTGACTCCCATATCTGTGAGAGACTTTCCTTCAGGGAGCACCTGCGGAGGCATCCCATCTGTTTAGCCCCGAGTTTTTCATCCCCACCCATGCCTCCCTCTCCTCCCACGCCTCCTAGTCTCGAGACCTCAGGCGATTTGGAGCCCCTGCAGCTTGGATTCACTCGTTTTTCGGTTGCTGAAAGGGCCTTTAGGAGGAGCGAGGGCCTGTGTCTTTACTACAGTAAGGCAGGGCATATGCTGCGAACTTGCCCCACACGTCCGGGAAAAGCCTGCACCTAAGGTCCTATAGGGGGCAGACCATTGGGCTCTCTTGGGGCTAGTGTTCCATTATTTCAGAGGCACTTATTGACTCCGATGAAGTGGGCCTCTTTATCAACAGTGCCTTCACCCAAAAGCACTACATTCCATTGCAGCTCCATACTAGTCCACTTGCCATTGAGGCGATTAATGGTGGCCGCCACAGGTCACCCACAAAACTGCTCTTTTGTCTATGGCTGTAGGGGATCTCCATCACAAAACTTTAGAATTCCAGGTAGTAACATAGTAACATAGTAAATTAGGTTGAAAAAAGACACAAGTCCATCAAGTTCAACCTTCGCCTCATACCTCAGTAACTGAGAATTTTATAGCTTTCCTGCTACCAGTTAAATTAGTTTTTATCAGACCTTCCTGATCAGCCTACTGATAAACAGTATAACTCTGTATGTTCCCTTTTGAAAGAAATGTATCTAATCTTCTCTTAAATGTATCCATTGTATCTGCCATAACTACCTCCCTGGGCAATGAATTCCACAATTTGACAGACCTTACCGTAAAAAAACCCTTCCTCTGCTGAAGTTTAAACCTCCTTTCCTCTAATCTCAAGGGGTGTCCCCTGGTCACCTGATCAGGCCTTGGAATAAATAGATCACCGCAGAGATCCTTGTATTGACCTCTCATATACTTGTACAATGTGATAAGGTCTCCTCTTAGTCGTCTTTTCTCTAGAGTAAATAAACCAAGTTTGTTTAGTCGTTCCTCATATGTCAAGTCCTCCATTCCCTTAATTAATTTTGTTGCTCTCCGCTGTACCCTCTCTAGTTCTAGTATATCCTTTTTCAGAAGCGGTGCCCAAAATTGCACTGCATACTCAAGGTGAGGTCTTACCAATGATTTGTATAATGGCAAAATAATGTTATCCACTCTTGCTTCAATACCTCTTTTTATGCAAGACAGGACTTTGTTTGCCTTTGCTACTGCTGTATGACACTGGTCACTGTTTCCAAGTTTGTAGTTGACAAGGATACCCAGGTCTTTTTCTAGTAACGAGTCACCTAAAATTATTCCATTAAGTTTATAAGTAGCCTTGGGATTGTTTCCTCCCAAATGCATGACTTTACACTTCCCCACATTAAACTTCATATTCCACATGTTTGCCCAATCTGGCATTGTATGTAAGTCCCTCTGTAGAGAGAAAATATCCTGTTCTGAATTAATGACTTTGCATAATTTAGTATCATTGGCAAATATTGATATTTTGCTTTCTATATCTATTTCCAGGTCATTTATAAACATGTTAAAAAGCAGCGGACCCAATACTGAACCCTGAGGTACTCCATTCTCCACTTTAACTGTACTGGAGAATTTTCCATTTACAACCACACACTGTTCCCTATCCTTCAGCCAGTTTTGTATCCAATTGCAAAGGTTATCTCCTAGCCCCAATTTCCTTATTTTATACACCAGCCTTCTGGGGGGTTCTGTATCAAATGCCTTTGCAAAGTCTAGATATACTACATCTACTGCTTTGCCATTGTCAAGGTTGCTGCTTACCTCCTCATAGAAGCTGAAAAGATTAGTTTGGCATGATCTATTCTTCATAAAACCATGTTGATTCGTGCTAATGATCTTATTTTTTGTGTTGTAATCCTGAATATAGTCCCTTATTATGCCTTCTAATAGTTTTCCCACTACAGAGGTCAAACTCACTGGTCTATAATTCCCAGGTTCTGTTTTAGTTCCCTTCTTAAATAGAGGCACTATGTTAGCTCTTCGCCAATCCTGTGGCACTGAGCCTGTGGTAATAGAATCTTTAAAGAGTAAATATAGGGGTTTTGCTAACAGTGCACTGAGTTCCTGAAGAACCCTTGGATGTATACCATCAGGACCCGGTGCTTTGTCGATCTTAAAGGGATAGTAATACTTCATTTTAACTTTATTTTATTTTGTAGGCATTAAAAAAACATGAAGAATGATATAAGTCTTATCTCTGAAACCTTTATGGTTTAAGAGATATTCACAAACAAAGTATCCCCCCCCTGTTCAACCAAATCAGAAGGGAGATGCCCAGGTAGACTGCAGAGAGGGACAATCTTCAATTAAGATAATGGAAAAAGCTGAAAAACTTATCAAGGGGGGAAGGGCTTTCATTGTTTTCATACAAAGAAAATTGTCCCCTTCTGTTATCTGTACTGTCATACAACCAGACTCACATCTGAGAAGAGATTGTTTACACTAGGTAAAAGGGGCGGGGAGGGGAACTTTGCTTGTGAATATCTCATAAACCATAAAGGTTTGAGCGATAAGACTTATATCATTCTTCATGTTTTTTTAATGCCTACAAAATAAAATAAAGTTAAAACGAAGTGTTACTATCCCTTTAATTTTGTTCAGTCTTCCCATGACATCTCCTTGAGTTAACCCAATATCTATTAATTGTATTGTTTTATTTGTTACTTGCGGAGGCTCTTCTACCATTCCTTGCTCCCTTGTATATACTGATGCAAAGAAAGTGTTTAAAACATCGGCCTTTTCCTTATCCTCACTAACCAACTCACCCATCTCATTTTTGAATGGTCCAATGCACTCCCTCTTAAGTTTTTTGCTATTTATATATTTAAAAAACTTTTTTGGATTAGTCTTGCTTTCCCTTGCAATTCGAGTTTCATTATCTATTTTTGCTACCCTAATTGCCTTTTTGCAATCTTTGTTGCACTCCCTGTATTTTAAGAAAGATTGTTCAGTTCCTTCTGACTTAAATAATTTGAATGCTTTCTTTTTCCTTGCCATTTCCTTCTTTACATGTGCAGTTAACCACATTGGCTGTGACTTACTTCTTTTGCACTTGTTCCCCATTGGTATATACTGTTGGGTACATTTCTGCAACCTAAATTTGAATTCTGACCATTTTTCCTCAGTATTTTTGCCTTTAAATAAAATATCCCAGTCTATGTGTTGCATTACTTTGTTATTTCTTGTCGGCGCTTCCACCATTTGTGACATGTAGCTTTCACGAAGCGTGTTCAAAAACCTGCTACCCTTAGCATTCTGACAGGTCTCATTTTTCCAGTTGATATCTGGATAATTAAAATCTCCCATAATTATAGTATGCCCAAACTGGTGATCCATTCTCTTCATTATCCTGTGGTCCTGGGTTATCAACGGTTGCACGGACACAATCCCAAATTTGATTGGGTAAGGGATGAAATTATGGTATGGTCACCTAACTGTTCCAAGACATTCCTAGCAATAGTGGTGAAGGTGCTAAACACATCCCCAGTCTTTTCACTGCCCTAAGAGTACCAAGAGTTCCGGGATGTATTTGATAAGGTCTGAGCTGGTGAGCGCCTGCCTCACTACCCATATGATTGTACCATTGAGTTGCAACCGGATGCCACACCTCCTCGAGGTCGAGTCTACCCTGAATAAGGCCATGGAGGAGTATGTTGCAGATGTGCTGTCCCAGGGGTTCATCCACAAGTCCTCCTCTCCTGCTGGGGCTGGATTTTTCTTCTTGAAGAAAAAGAGTGGAGAACTGAGACCCTGTATCGATTACAGGGGGCTCAACCGTATCACGGTCAAAAACACCTACCAATTCCACTTACTACCGAACTATTCGATCGGTTAAAAGGGTCCATGGTGTTCACTAAGCTCGACCTGCAAGGGGCATACAATTTGGTACGGATGAAGAAGGGCCACAAATGGAAAACCACGTTTAACACCAGGACTGGACATTACAAATATCTCGTAATGCACTTTAGTCTCTGCAACGCTCCCGCAGTTTTCCAGGTATTCTTAAATGACGTCCTCCGGGATATGCTCCAACAACTTAGATGACATTCTGATCCATTCCACCTCCATGGAAAGCCACCATGCAGTCTGTCTCTAGACAGACAAAAGAGCACAATTCTGCCATTCAGGGACATTGCAGAGAGAAGAGCACACCTCAGAGTTCTAAACATTAGAGGGAGAACTGACCATTGACTACAGTGACAAAAAACTGTGCCTGTGGCGGGCTACAAGAAAATATACATCAAGCCCAAAGCCTTAGTTTAGCATTACACTAGAACAAAATTTCACTGCAGGTCCTGATTGATGTTATTATCAAGGCTCAGTTCTCTCTCTAGTGTTTAGAGCTCTGACCAGAAACCATTTTTCTGTAGCCAAGCAGAGATGTCACTTTGTGACAGTAGTCTATGGGTCATTCTTCTTCTAATGTTTAGACCTCTGAGTTCAGGAATCTTCATTCCTGGACATTGTACTGTCCCAGAATGGGGCTGCCCAGGACAAGGGACAAACACAAGGGACTGTCCCAGCCAATCTGGGACATGTTGTCACCCTTTCTCTCTCTCTAGCAAAACACAGAATGCCATGTTACAAGAACCTGACACCCCTGTTATACTATCCAGTTGGGAGAAGAAGGGAGACTTTCAACATCATAAGGGATATTTAGTTTTCCCATTGATTTCAATGCAAGGAACAAGGCAGGAAAAAGCTGAAAATAAGCCCTTTCACAAGAAAATTCCTATGTGGTGTAAAGTGCCATTTTTTTCTTATTTCATTTTGAGGTGAAAAGTTTCACCCATCCCTATTCTGGATTAAACTAGGAGAGACAGAGAGAAGAAAAATAGAGACTTCCACTGATTTGAGTAGGACTGTTAACCCCCTTGAATGGCAGCAAAGTATCAAATGCACTGAGAAGCAATATGTTAAAGACATTTTATAGAAGACTGTCACATCAGAATAACAAATACAACAAAGAGGCACTTAAGGCCAATTAAGAGTACAGAGTAACATCAATGTGGTGCATCAAAAATACAATGCATATAAAATTAAAATATACAGTACAGAGGTCAAGAACGATGATTTGATTTGTGACAAGATCTTCAGCGACTCCATTTTCAATTTTCTCTTAAGTTCAACACCCAAAACCCCAGAGAAGAACCTATCCTCTTAAACCTCTACCTAAAGACAGAAAGGGAGAAAAACGGGGTGGGCTGAGGAAAGAGACTTGCCCCATCCCTGGACCACCCAACCCCCCCAGACCCAGCCGGACACCCCCATTAACTATTCTATTGCCCAGACACACCGCACCACTACCTAGCAATTCTTCAATCCATCAATGTGCAAGGGACTATGGGGGGGGGGATGCGCAAACAACCTTTTTAGTATTCAAAGAGTTTGAAGAATCCATTTAAATAGAACCAACTATTTGTGTGTACAGCCATAATGTTTTTCCACAAGGGGCTTTATGCAACATGAGGCTGATGTGCTAAGTGGAACTGATGCAACTGTGAGGCAAACATTCTGCACCATAGATGACAAACATACATTCCAAATGATTTAATTTGGCCTTTAACCCTTTTCAATATGTTGGAGATGTCTCTAGCATCCATGGGGTCAAAAGCCCCTTTTAAATCAATTCAAAAGTCTTATTTATCTCTTATGGTGCAATCTGAATCATAGTAACCAATTATATTTTTGTGCGGGAGTTATTAATTGTATGAATCCACCATTCCTATGATGTTGTCCTCCAACTCATATGGCTGAACTTTGATGTATGCACTAGAGGGCACAATCGATTTAATATGTACTGGCCCTCAGGACATAACTAAAGGGGGTGCAGAGGGTGTAGTTGTGTCAGAGCCCAACATCCAAAAATGCCCCATTTGCCCCAGGGCCCAACAGATTATATTTATGCCTCTGTGAAATGTTTTGTTGGGGAATTAAAGAATGTTGTATCGGTTCTCCCCAATGACTAGTTACGCCACAACTATTGAGACTATAATGCAGAATGCATCACATATGCTTCTGGCACACAAAGGAATAAAATGTATATAATAATCAGTCATAGAAAGATGATTCCAGAAAAAATAATCAGGAATAAAACTCATGAATTGATTAACGAATTAACAAATAAAATACATTGTCTATAAAATATCTTCAGAGCTCTGTATTATTGGTGCATATTCTGCATCACAGGCAACTGGCATGCAATGTTTTTACTGCTCAAAGTCATGCCCCTAGCACCCACCCTTGATCTTGATGTGCAAACATGATCTCTTGGCAGCCTGCTCATATGACCATCTGTGTGTATGGCATTGTGCCCATTTACATGTTGTTTGGATCTTACTACTGTTGCATAAATGCCAAGCAAAATGTGTTTCTATGTAACCACACAAGACCTGTATCTATTGTTTTATTCATAGAGGTGCAACGTAACTTTGGTTTTAACCCGTTGAGTGCCAAAGAGGGTTCCAAACATTGTATTGAAATGCTTTGGTTATGTTTTTGGTACCCAGTGGGTTAAACCTGGAAAACAACATTGTTTCTAAAAATAAATAAATCTCATACCTCACATTTGTATTTAAAATATTATATGATTTAACCAAAGCACATAATGACAATTACAATTGTATGTATAACCCCTTGGTTGCTAGAAAGGTCTCTAACCATTAAAAATGAAAACACTGGAGACCTTTCTCACATCCAGAGGATTAAAGGACTGCCAACACCTCTTAACAACAAACCCAATTTTCCTTAGCCCCTTAATGACCGGTGATATGCCAGGACCATCACGCCATTCCGGACATTAAGGACTGGTGATGGTCCTGGCACGTCACAGAATTCTGGGATCACAGTGCAGCTGTATGCCGATCTGCGATCCCAGAATGCATTGCTGGATAAAAGCACCGTGGTCCTCTAGAGCCACCCACCCCCAGACTGTGTGGTCGTTGAGGTGTTAATAACCTTTATATTATTTACCAGCTTACTTACTGATAAACCCAACTTACCTTTTCGGTGCAGAAAATCCGAATGGCAACCATAAATCAATTCTATGTGATTTTGGCTCTTCAAACATAACTTTTAATTATTACTGGCTATCATAACCACAGTCACAGACATGATTCTTTTTGCAGAACTCCAGGACCACAAACTCCTCCCACTGAAACATCCGAAAAAAGGAAGGAAGGAAGGAGAGATGTGTACTGAGTCTTTCAACAAAGAATCATGTCTGCCTCACTGGACATGATACTCATTACTATTTGAAGGTTAATTTTGGAGAACCAATCCATGCACAACCGATTCATAATGGTCAATAAGATATTCTGCCCAGATTTAAATAAATGTGTGTTTATTATTAGGAAGTGTCAGTGTTGCTTTAAAACATCCGTGTTGGTTAGCCATTGTGTCTCTGCTGGGTGCTGTACACAGAAAATTAGAAATGCACCTGTACAAAATAAACTTCAATCACTCAAGAATTCATTGTTATATGGGGATTTCTTTATGATGTTTGGCATAATAGTTGCTTTTGTGTTTAGAGATCCCCCTTAGCTAATTCATATATAAAAACTACAGCATTTCCAAATGTTGCTGAATTAGATAACATATTATTTAGGCACCCATTGTGGACAGATCGAAATGCCAAACACAGACACATTATCATCATCATACAAAGTTTGTTCTTGATGACAAATCTGAAAAACAAGAAAATACTAAAATAACTTATTAAAGAAAACTGTCCCACCAATGTTTCTTGATGAAAAAAAGCTTAATATAGCTAGCATTAGGAACCAATTGTTATTCAGCACAATAATTTGCTCCAAAAATAATGAATGCATTTGAGATTGTGAAGACATTGAGTAATTGTTAGAAATGTCTTATATTTTAAACAGAAGAACAATGTTTATTTATGGTTTTATAATAAAGTTGACTAAAGTGCCAGAAGTATAATTTTAGTCCAATGAAAAATATTTATTTTGTAAGAAATGTTGACTTTTTTTAACTTTATGCTATTGCTTATTTCAAATCATGTCCTAATACACAGCATTTAAAATAAGCAAAATAATCAAGTTAAGGTGGACCCTTCATCCTAAAATAAGATTAGTTGATTTTTTAAATATAAAGTTAATTATAACTGTTCATTTCACAGATGGCAAGAACACATTGGTACATGTCAAGGTAACTGAAACTGAAAATAGAAAGGGGAAGAGAAAAGTAGGGGACGCAGCAAGGAAAAAAGAGAAAGATGGGAGAAGGGGAGGTAAGTGAGGGGTTTTGTTGAGCTCTATCAGAAGGCCCATCTTTATACTTCCATGGAGATTTGCTTGAGGTCAGATGGCAGGTTGTATGTTGTTCACGAATGTCAGATTTATGTAAATCTATGTAGTGTGACTTGTAGTAAATATGTCTATTCTTTCTTACATCCCGAAAGTGTTTATCATTGTTACCACATCTGACCATTTAAGGCAATGGGAAACATACAGAGTTACAGATGTAGTTCACCAACTTCATGTCATGGCATCTTCCAGGCTCTATGTTTGCCTTCTGAGGGGCTAAACAAGAATTTGTTTAGTTGGAAGGAATATGTAATGAATCTCCCAGCCTTGCCCCAAGGTCCATTGATGAGTTTGAAGGACCACCAAATGTGGAAGAAAGTGTCTTCTTCACCACAGGATAGAAGACAGCTGATTTTGTGCATCTCTTGTGGTCTGGATCATTTTAAATGCCTGTTCCAGTAAGCTGAATTTCACATAGTTATAGCATTTGTCCATGAAGATATCAGCCCATTGTTCCTCATCTAGGGTTTCTTCAAGTGTGGGCTCACAGTACCGGTAGTTGAAAAAGGGAGAATGATGAGCCACTCTCAAGAAGTAGATTATAGTTCTGTCACGGTTTTTGAAGACTCTCAGACTTAAGGTTTGGTAAAATTTAACTTTTTTAAAAGTTAAAGGCAGTCCCCGTAGGGTAAACATACATAACAATATAACATCAATAGAACATACAAAAGGTTCTACCGACCTTGCCTAAATACCGGGCAAGGCAACCCAAGTGACAATATTAATGACAGGCTCTACCGGCCTTGCCTATACCGGGTAAGGCAACCGTGAGATGATAATTCCGGTTCTACCAGCCTTACCAATACCGGGCAAGGCAGCCCAATGGGATGCTGAATGTAGGCTCTACCGGCCCTGCCAATACCTGGTAAGGCAACCTTTAAGATGGTGAGTTACAAGGTTCTACTGGCCTTACCAATACCGGGCAGGGCAGCCCAAGGAGGTACTGTAGTAGGCTCTACCGGCCCTGCCAATACCGGGTGAGGCAACCTACAGGATGGTAACGTCAAGGTTCTACCGGCCTCACCAATACCGGGCAGGGCAGCCTCAGCAAATAGACCAGCTGCTAGGTGACTAAGACAGCAGAGAGCATAAGTCTAGAGGTCTTACTCAGCAGAAGTCTATAGCCAGGGATAATCAGACAACTGCAAGGAAGTGGACAGCGACTGACCACAGTACTGGATGTTCAGGAGCAAACCAACGTCCGCACTAATGGTAAATAGCGCCACCAGGTTTAAGGAGTAAACCAGCGTCCGCACGCTGGAACCAACAATGTATATTGCAACCAGGTTTAGTGGAGCAAACCAGCGACCACACGCTGGAACCAACAATGTATATCGCAACCAGGTTTAGTGGAGCAAACCAGCGTCCGCACGCTGGAACCAACAATGTATATCGCAACCAGGTTTAGTGGAGCAAACCAGCGTCCGCACGCTGGAACCAACAATGTATATCGCAACCAGGTTTAGTGGAGCAAACCAGCGACCGCACGCTGGAACCAACAATGTATATCGCAACCAGGTTTAGTGGAGCAAACCAGCGTCCGCACGCTGGAACCAACAATTTATATCGCAACCAGGTTTAGTGGAGCAAACCAGCGACCGCACGCTGGAACCAACAATGTATATCGCAACCAGGTTTAGTGGAGCAAACCAGAGTCCGCACGCTGGAACCAACAATGTATATCGCAACCAGGTTAGTGGAGCAAACCAGCGTCCACACGCTGGAACCAACAATGTGTATGCAATAGCGAGGAGAACAATGTCGCCAGAGCGACAGCTGGAGCGCAAGACTCAGGAACTCGTACAGGTTAACCCGCGCGGTGCTGGAGCACAGGAACCCCGGAATACAGGCACACCGGAAGGCTGGAACACTGGAACACCGGAACGTTAGCATACAGGAACACTGGAACGCTGGAACACCGGAACATTAACGTACAGGAACACTGGAACACCGGAATGTAGCATACAGGAACACTGGAAACACTGGGCTGAGGCAGAAGAGTAGTCAAAGCAGGCTGGGTCATACACAGAAATCTAGAATCACTACAGGCAACACCACTAAGCTACCAGAGCTATACTAACGCGTCCGAAACCAGGAGCAGCCTCTCTTAAAGCCGACAACCGGAAGAGACGAAATGGTGGGCCTAGCAACAAAGACCCAGCTGATCCATTGCTAGGCATGAAGCCGTGGCCCGATGGAGCAAAAAGGTAAGCCACGATCGAGCGGCTGAACGGTTCCAGACGTGACAGATCCTTTATAACCAGCCATGTGAATATGAACCCGATCATGCCTTGTTTCAGATATTGACCCATTCTTGCCTTTACTTTATCATTCAGCTCAGAGAACAATGCTTCAATAATGCTTTGTAGGTCATTTTACTGCCATTGTAGTGTCCCATGGGTGGACACCTCTCTTAAACAAGTAGGAGACCATTAGAATTCCCCTGTGATTTCAGAGCTGATTATAAAGATTAGCTATTATGCTATATTAGCTATTTATTTGTACTAGAAGTAGTTTAAGAAATTAACCTTTATTTTTTAGTAGCATATTTTGGCACTTTATCCTAATTAGCAAAAATGCTTGGCCAAAATTACTGAAAACCATGCTATGAATAAACAGTGGCAGAGCCCATACACTAGGGTCACTTCCAATAGCACAGAGAGCAATAACATTAGCCTTAAACAGAAATACTAGGAATAATGTGCTGGGGGGATTAGAGTAAATTGCCTTCAAAGGTTGGTTTATCAAAAACTATTTATTTTACAGAAAAATTGCTGGCACACCATATATGTAGATTTTAAACCCAACTAAACTTGTGGTTCACTTTAAACTATACATGGGATTCAAAGAGGCTAATGTACTAAGAAATTGAGTAGTGTTGAGCGAGCATGCTCGGCCGATGCTCGGATCAGCTCGAGCATCGCTCTGCTAGGCACATGGCGGTACTCGTACGAGTACCGCCATGTGCTCGCCCGCCATGTTCGGGTGGCAGGGATCTGTGCCGAAGGAGGCACAGATCTTACAGACGCTCCGCTGGACCACCAGGGACTGGAGGTAGGGGACATGTGGAGATGGAAGGGGGCATTGTGGAGATGAAGGGGGCATTGTGGAGATGAAGGGGGACATTGTGGAAGGGGGACATTGTGGAAGGGGGACATTGTGGAAGAGGGGCATTGTTGAGATGAAGGGGGGCATTGTGGAGATGAAGGGGGACATTGTGGAAGGGGGACATTGTGGAAGGGGGACATTGTGGAAGAGGGGCATTGTTGAGATGAAGGGGGGCATTGTGGAGATGAAGGGGGACATTGTGGAGATGAAGGGGGACATTGTGGAAGGGGGACATTGTGGAAGGGGGACATTGTGGAAGAGGGGCATTGTTGAGATGAAGGGGGGCATTGTGGAGATGAAGGGGGACATTGTGGAGATGAAGGGGGACATTGTGGAAGGGGGACATTGTGGAAGGGGGACATTGTGGAAGAGGGGCATTGTGGAGATGAAGGGGGGCATTGACCAGGCACCCTCCCCTCATCAGAGCAGGGGGTGCCTGGTGTAATGCTCGAGTCCTCCCATTGAATTCAATGGGGCTCGGGTGCTCGGCCGAGCACTCGAGCCTCCGGGGGTGCTCGGTCAGAGCACCCGAACACCCGAGCATCGGGGTGCTCGCTCAACACTAAAATTGAGACATTCTGGTTCAAACCAGCTGCAACATAAGGAAGAAATAAAAATTCCCAATTAAATGGAACAGTAACGTCTTAGATTAGAAACCTGTCCAGTATTTCAGGGTTTAAAAGCCCCATCAACTATGTAGGAGTTTCGATAATGCTTAATTTTTCTCCTATGGTGCAGCTGCTTTGCTTCAGAATTACTCCAGTTTTACTTAGTACATCAACCTCCCTGAGTGACTCCACTGCACCTCACAATGTTTTAGAGACCACTGTAGTATTCCAAGGGTTAAAATCTTCATTTAACGACAGGAATTTGGGGAATATTTCCTTGTTCCCTATGCTGCACTTGATTTGCTGCAAAATGGCTAAATTGTTCTTATTGTATCAGGACTGTACAAACAGACTTTGCTTTTGTGTTTTGTTCCTGTCTCTCTCTTATGTACTATGTTATTTGCTTAAAAAATGCCACTTTGTACCACTAGCACCACATGGTGAGCTACGTAGAAGTATATAGACATTTCAGGTAGTTCATCTGTGGGGATGGGCGAATATTTTCAACTCAAACCAAAATCTGCGAATAATAGCACTTCCTGCAATTTTTACACTTTTTTGCCTAGCTCATTGCCTTGAAATCAATGGGAACATTGGATTTACACCCAACACATAGAAAAAATGTATTTTATTTACGACAGGCATAGTATAAAAGGTGGTCTGATGGTGTCTTTGTTGGTGGAATGTGCGGAAAAAAATCATTTGAACAGGGAATTTTTGGGGGGAGGGTTTTTTGACTGGGATTGGGGGGACAGTTAATAAAAATAAAAACATATTTAAAAATAAAGTAAGAAATTTGTGTGTAACTTGACAGAGACAGGGACCACCTGATATAAGCTTTGACAGGGACAGACTGATACTTGACTGGATAGAATATTTTGTAGAAGATGATTTGTAGAACATAGACTTGTTGTTAGAGGCCCAAGCCCTGAGGAAAGACTGATTTGTAGAACTTAGACTTTTTAGGCCCAAGCCCTGAGGAAAAATAGATTTTGACTTTGGCTTGTTAGTATCGCAAGCCCTGAGGAATTACATCAGAGATTAACTTTTTCTATCAGACTTGTTAGCATCACAAGCCCTGAGGAATCAGAGATCATTTTTATTCATTTGGCTTGATAGCATCACAAGCCATTAGAATCAAATATAATTTTTATCAATTTGGCTTGTTAGCATCACAAGCCCTGAAGAATCAATGATTTGCAGGACTTAGGCTTATTAGAAACAAGCCCCCTGAAATACCATTTTTTGTAGGCCTTTGGTTTGTCTTGAAAGAAAAAGACCTGAGGAAAAAAATATGCCCTACTGGCCTATTGCCAGCAGTTCATATTATGGTGGCCAGTGGCAAATGTCCAGGTGTCAATGCGACATTTGCAACTGCTGTTCTTGTTGATGCTGTTGAGTTGTTTAAAGGGATAGTAATATTTAAAATGTAAAACAATATATGTTGTAGGATTTATCCCCCTGAGTAAAACAAGGGTACTCCCACTGCTAAGAGATATTTTATTAAAAAATTATAACGGCTCAAACTTGATTTTTTTTTAGGTGCAATATCACAGTGGCCTGAAAATTTACAGTGGTGCTGTTGCTACACCATACTATGGACTTCTCTGGTCTGTAGACCATACATCTCCATAGGATGATGTAGCAACAACGCTATTGTAAATTTCCAGGCCACTGTGATATTGCACCTAAAAAATTCAAGTTTGAGCTGTTATAATTTTTTAATAAAATATCTCTCAGCGGTGGAAGTACCCTTGTTTTATTTGGGGACATAAACCCTACAACATACATTTTTTTACATCTTAAGTATTACTATCCCTTTAAGTAGAAGGATAGCAGTATGATTAGGTATATCCAAGGGATTGGGATCAAACACTAATGATGCACCTAAGGCAGTATCAGCACCAGAACTAGCCCCCACCACTTCAATTATATGCGGAGAAAAGAAGTTGGGCAATAATGCTTCTCTACTTGCCAGTTGCCACCACCTTCTTACATCTTCCCCTGGCCAGACCCTAGAGAATGGTGAGCCAGGTGTTTCTCTTGCAATCAAATTTTCAGGCTCTGGCTGGGTTTCTCTATTCTTCCTCCCCTTTGATTTCCACCTCACCTTTTGTTGTCTTTTGCGGAGAGTCAGGGGTTTGCCTGTAACATGCTTCGCATAAATGTCATGGCATTTGTGTTTCATATGTGTGATGATTACCAGACGTGGGTACCTTGCTCTCAATGCCTAGGGAATCCAGCTACACCTCATTGCCAAGGCCCAACAGGGCCCAAATATACGTCTGGGGTTAACTGGTGTTCCAATGCAGAGAGGACATTCCCATATTTTGGAACTAGACCATCTTTTTTGGGTGGGATTAGGCTAATATGTATGCAGAAATTTCTCCACTGTAATGGCATTACAGAGCTAAAATGTGATGCTTTTTATAGATATATGAAGAGAAGACTGACCAGAAGAAGAAAGAAAATGGAGAAGTGAGAAAAAAGAAGATAGAAGATGAGGAAAAGAGAAAGAAGAAGGAAGATAGAAGACGAACAGTGTATGACAGGTAAGTTTAACATAGATGAGCTAACGATGGGTGCTTGAAAGTATGTCAAGCACCGATCGTTAGCTTTTTTTCCTTTGATGTTCCCATTATTGCTGCTATTTGGCAGTGTTTTGGCCACAAGTCTTTTTCTAAGTCCATTGTGTTTTCAGCTGGTAGGGCAATTGAATAGCTCATTAGCACTTTCTGCTAACAGGACATTATCCAATTTTGCCCTACTGGCTTTTTATTGCACGTCTTTAAATCGAGGCCTAAAGTGTGTAATAAATGAATACAGAGCAGGATTTTTTTTCTCTGCTGAAAGATTTGGATAAACATAGCAAATGTGCAGAGAAGTAGCAAATTACTTTCATATATATATAGATAAATGTAGTAGAGTGGAGACTGTAGCCGTATTAGTCCAGTGATGCAGATGTACAATAACAAACAAAATGAATATCTAGTAATACCTTTTTTATTTAACTAACAGAATTATGGATTGACAAGCTTTCGGGAGAACCTCCCTTTCTCAAGTTGAAAGCATTTCTGAGCACAAGGACACAGATTTCACAGTTAATACATTGAATTCAAAGCTGAGTTGTTTGCAGGGGTTAAAGCAGCGTGACTGCTCATAAGTGCTCAAAGGAAACTTTAGAAATACCCAAGAAAGGAAAACTTTTGAAGCCAGAATGATCATATTTTTTAACAGCAAGAACAGAGGACTAAATGTCGATTTGGGTTTCCTATCCCACTATCAAAGTTTCACATTACCCCTCTGTCATTAGCTCACTCTTCATATGTATCCACATGTTAAAATACATTCTAATGACAGGTTTCATATTATTATTAGTATATTAAGTATGAAGACCTGACATATGCTTTCCCATACTCTAATACATGCAGGCATATATATATATGTGGGTGGACTATTCTATATGTGTATATGGGTTTATGTGCAAATATGTGCATGTAGGTATACATGAATGTATGTGTTTATGTATGTACTAGTTGAACAGCCCGTTACACGGGCCACAGTGCCACTACAACCCGGTCGCGGGGCAGTCACGCACAGTAGACACTGCCCGCGCCACGGCTGACACAGAGCTGGACTGTATCAGCCGCGGCGCGGGCAGTCTCTACTGTGCATGACTGCAGCACGCGCAGCAGTGTCTACTGTGCATGTCGTGGCGTTACACACGATTTAGCGAATTATTATATAGGGTGTGTATATGTATATGTACTAGAATATATATATAGGTACTTGTGTATGGATGTATGTTTTAGTATGTATTCCTACATAATTGTGTGTATGTATTTAGGTGTATGCATTTATGTATATGTGTGTGTCTATATGTATGTGTTTATGTGTATATGTGTATATACTATAGACATGTATATTTGTGTATGTGTGTTTATAGATATATACTATATAGTACTATATATATATATATATATATATATATATATATATATATATATATATATAGTGTATGTATATGTGTATGTGTATATGTGTATGTGTGTCTATGTGTATATGTATGTATGTGTATGTATATATATATATATATATATATATATATATATATATATATATATATATATGTGTGTGTGTATATGTTTATATATATATATATATGTGTGTGTGTAGGTGTATGTATGTATATATATATATATGTTATGTGTATGTTCCCAGGTATGATGTATATATCTACACATATGGGAGCAAGTTGTATATAGGCCTGCATGCCCATGCTGGATTGTTGGATGTAGCATTCTTAGTATGTGCAATCTTTTTTAACTCTCTCCCCTCCCCTACCATCTCCTGTATTTTTCTTCTCTTTCTCCCCCCCCCCCACTCTGTGATCCTTACACAAGGTATTTATGAGCCTCTGCAAGAAGAGTGTATTTTCTTAGTTCTCTGTCTTATCAGCAGTCACGCTGCTTTAACCTCCGCAAACAACTCAGCTTTGAATTCAATGTATTAACTGTGAATTCTGTGTCCTTGTGCTCGGAAATGCTTTAGACTTGAGAAAGGGAGGTTCTCCTGAAAACTTGTCAATCCATAATTCTGTTAGTCCAATAAAAAAGGTATTACAAGATATTAATTTTGTTTGTTATTGTACATCTAGATAAATGTATGCATTTGGGTTGCAGACATTTACTGTAAATGGAAAGTGGGGACTCTTCATTAGAGAAAGATTTATGAGTACTGATAGTCAAAAGACTTCAGTGCAATATGCAGTGTCTCTCAGCTGATGCAAGAGTATGTCATGTATAAAAAGGGGTATCAGTATAAGGGGATGCAATTCAACCTCTTTATAAGTCATCAGCCTCATATAGAATATGGAGTAAAGTTTTGAGTGCCAGTTCTTGGAAAATTTTAGTTATAAAGAGATATTATGTAAAACGCTGGTCAGAGACAATCGACTAGGAACAAAACTGCTATAGAATTTAGCATGCTCTAAAGGAATGGTAGAGTCTTATTCAGAAAGGAAATATCCTAAAGCACATCATACTGATCATTCCAAAATGGCAGTCCAGCTACTCGCTGTCCAGCCATTCTTCCCTGAACAGAAGAAAGGGCCAACCCCATTCATATGCTTCAACCTTGTTGAGTCTTGTCAGTGAGGTGTAACTGATCTCTGTAGGCACTGTGATCAGCTGTACCTAGCTTCATGACCAACAAGGCCAAAACATACATGTGGGGTTGGCTGTTTCTCTTGGCAGGATCAGTATGATGTGCTTTAGAATATTTTCTCTCTATTTAAGGCATAACTGAGCTAAAAGAGAGTGCAGTCTGAGTAAGATACCATTCCTATAAAGCCTGCTAAATTCTATAGCAGGCCTATTCCTAGTTGAGTGTTTCTGACCAGCACTTTGCATATAGGACCTATCCTTGGGAATTATCACCCTAAGGGTAAGAGGGGGATACAGATGTGACTAGATATATCAGCTTCACTGCACTGATGAGGCCTAACAAGGATGAAACATACGGTTGGGGTGGCTGTTTCTCCTGCTCAGAGAGGTATGGCCTGACACTTTGTGGTTGGACTGCCATTTTGGGAGGATCAGTATGATGTGCTTTAAGAGGTTTCATCTCTGTTTAAGGCACTAGTGAACTAAAAGAGATTGCACCCTTGGTAAGATACCATTCATACAGACCCTGCTACAATTTATAGTATAGGTAGGGGTCATCTAATACTCTAATACTAGAGAGAATGTGTTTAGAATGAAACAAAGACAGTGACTGTTTACAGTAATAGTATTAAGGTTGTAGAATTATTTACTTTAATTGTTTTCAAAATTAGGGGTGGGCAAAAAGTGAGAAAAATTTCCTGCATGAATTTCGTGAAAAATTTATGATTTTTCTCTTTTTTCACAAATGCTTTCTCCTTTTCTCCTATGGAAAATTTTCCTGCTTTTCACCAATTCAAACACATTTTCACCAGTCTTTCCTATGGTGCAAAATTTCCCACCACAATATTACTTCTTCTGAGGGCTGCAGTGGAGAAATAAGTGTCTGAAAGTCAAAGTTGGGAGTCATATAGCAACATATGCCTTGAAAAATGTGTTCCTGCTTATGTGGCACTGGCATTATGATGTCAATATCAAGTGTGTGTGTGTGTGTGTGTGTGTGTGTGTGTGTGTGTGTGTGTGTGTGTGTGTGTGAAAAAGAAGAGGCAGCACCAGTGGGACTTTTTCAGGAAGCAATGTAAATATATTAAATCAAGAGAAATGAGGGACAAATATAGTGGAAAAATAAAAAAGAAAAAGAATAAAAGGTGCTAATACTAACCCTGATGAGTGAGTATAAAGACAAAAGTATCTCTTACCATTAGCCACTGCAGAGCATTGCTGCTGTGTAAATAATGTTCAAACAGTGGAAAAAAGAGACAAAAAGAGAATACGACTAAGAAATTCTTATTGCCATATTTAATACCAAGTTAAAAATGAAATCCCTGAGACTTCCTTTACTCTGTGCTCATGTATACCCAGTAATTAAACATAGAATAATAGAAGATAAAAGAACAAGAGAAAAAATTAAGTAATAATTGAGAGAATAATGTCCCCATTTCACATGGGTTATGCCTAAAATGAAGACTAGTTGTACCATAGTCACCAATAGGGTCAATCGGCACCTAGGGATTCCCTTAGAGCATTCACGGCAGGGTGCTGCTACTATGCATCCCGGAAGCCAATTACCACGTTGCTCAAGAGAAATATAATGGCATAAAGGAAATGCCTATGTAGAACACACAGAAGGCAACAAGACTTGGATCAGAGCTTATTTCAAAAAGTAAATTATGAAAACGGCAAAAAGAGGACATAGTCTCGACACTATGTGCGGATCAGTGTGCTAAGTTTACAAACTTTACTTCTGGCTAAACTGCTCTTGCCGCAGTTTGCCACACAGCCTCTGCTCCTGTCACTTCCCCCTACATCCTCCGATGACGGAGGCTTTCTGTTAGTAAACTGGAGCGATCTCATTGGCTAGATATCGATCTCTGCCTATGAGATTCCTCCAGCTTACTAACAACGCCTCTGTCAGCGGAGGATGCTGGGGAGAGTGACGGGAACAGAGGCAGAGTGGCAAGAGCCATGTACCCGGAAGTAGGCTGCTGGGCTTACTTTAAAATGTAATTTTCTTGCAAATAAGGTTTTTTGTTTTTTTTTTAAACAATAATGTTTTATAATTATTCTCTAACTATTCTACATATTGTAGAAAACTTGTAAAGTGGTGATAGATCCACTTTAAGCCAATGTAATGACCCTATCAGGCTGCCGGATTGGACTCTGGAGGGGGAGAGAAGGATGAGGGTAAACGAGAAGGGCAGGAATCAGAGCTGCAAGATAACACATAAGGTGAAGTTGGGCAAAACTGTGCATATTTTACACAATATTTTACAATATTTATTTGTTTATTTATTTATTATAATTTTGTATTTTTTTTTTTCTTTAAGTTGTCACAGTCTGTTAAAAAAAAAAAAAATTATAACTGAAAAACAAAATCAATATCTTCTTTCCCTAGACTTCTCCAGTACAGAGACAGTAAGAGCAAGATCAGCAAGCAAACTGTATCCCAGCTGCTTGAGTCTTGCCCGTCAGTCACACTGAATTTTGGGGTATTTGGTGTCAACCTCCTTCCTCCCTTCTTCTCCCCCAGAGTGTCCCCAGACTTCGCTAAGACAGAGAACAAATGCCCTACCTTAAAGACTCTACACTAAGCTTCAATCAACTTTTATTTGCATATCTTCTGTAGCTCAAAATTGTGCTGCTTTCTCCTCTTACAAACACAGAATGGAATGTTGTGATTGCCTGACACCCTTTCATATGCCTACAGAAAAACAAGTGAAAACTTTCGTGTGGTGGGAAAAATGTTTTAGTCCCACTGATTTCAATGCAATGAACTAGGCGAAAAAAGGGAAACTGCACTTTTTGAGGGATATTATTTGTGCCATTATTCTCCAGTTTTGTTTGCCTGAGAAGAAGTAGGCAGCCTGAGGCAGGTTAGTCAATTTTTTTCTGAGGTAGCTGATCCTCTGTGGCTGACAGATATTCTTTACAGACTGACAGCCAAGAGACATACATGCACTAGCCAGATGAAGAGAGACCAGCATATTATTTACCAAGGTCTACCCTCATCCTGTACTGTAAAAATTTAAGACAACAGTGACATTTGGAGAGAGAGAGAACAGCTGCTGAAATCTCTTAACACTAGCTACAGGCAGTTGCACTTTCAGGGAGTTTGCTATTTGTTGTAGACAGTGACAGGGACAGGTAGTAAAAAAAGTTAATGAAAATATTTGTACTAGTAGGTGACAGGGACCCTGAAGTGAGCAGTTAGTTACTGAGGCTGTCTGAGACAGATACTGTAGACAGAGACTTTTGTATTTCATGAAGGGGAAGACATCATCACACAGTTCTATTGTGTACTTTACTGTTAAAATTCAAATTACTTTGATAATGTCCAATAAACATACAAATGACATAGGTAAGGGGAAAAGAGTAGGATCAGTGAAGGCATGTGTTAATAAAGTGGTAGTCCAAAACCTGACTGCAACCATGTTTGCTGCAAGGTGTGTAATAAAACTGATGATTCTTCTCCTCCTGAGGAGGCTGTTTGTGAATGTGGCATAAAAAATTCTTCAACCTCCAGCAGTATTAATAAATCATGTAAAAACACTGAAGATGACAATGAGTCAGATTTTAGTGTTGATGGCATAGAGGAGGAAAGTGTAGAAGTTCAACCAACTGCTGCATATGACAATAAGAGTAACTAGTACAACACCTGTCCTGAAAGTAGTAGTGAGCATTCTGAAAATCCCTCTAAGGGGAAAAGAGAAAAATTAGCTGTTTGAGACTTCAAAAAGCCTAGAAGAATAAAAATTAGTAGGGAAGAAGGTGATGTTGAGCATGACCTAATTATTAATGATGATGTTGAGCTACACTAAATCACTCCAGCATTCTTCGCTTCTTATGATACAGATGAAATTGAGAGTGAGAGAGATGATGACATGGCAAGAAGACAGCTGAAAGGAAAATGTTCAAACTTCCACCACTGAAAAGGAACACTAATACTTGTTTTTAAACTCTTTGAAAAATCATTTGGAAAGTCTGACTCTGGAAAAGCAAAGAAACCTAAAATATACAATCATGCTATCATTATCAGCATCGTAACCACTTAAAATTCCAAGAACCACACAGCCACACAGTAACATGGGTCATCAAAATCCAAAACCCTAGCTATGACGAGTGCTCCTGCTGCTGTTGAAAGTGCAACACATTTGACACCTAGTAATATAATTGCAGCATCTAGCTCCAGTAGAAGTAGTACCCCTTAGAAACCCCTCAGTCTATGAAGTCCACAGTATGCAGATACTTTGCTCATAATCCAAAAGTTAAACATGTGGTGTGTTTTATAAGCATACTAGTTTAAAAGCCTATGTACACGGGTCACAGTGCCACACAGCAGCCTCGGATGGTGCCCGGAGCCTCTATGCTCACCAAGCAGTCCCAGGAAGGTGCGCAGAGAGGACTCCGGTCTGAATTTGGAGCGCCCCACTCTGTATCAGTCGTGGTGCATTCAGGCAGTCTGTATTGCGCATGACTGCAGCACGGGCAGTCTCTACTACTCATGACTGCAGCGTGTGCAGTCTCTACTGAGCATGACGGCTTCTGACAAACATCCTAGCAAATTATTATATAGGATGAGCACTGGGGAAGCAGGATCATACCTAGGCAAATCTTCATTGAGACCCCACTTGAAGCTCAACCACAGGTGCCACAAATAGCAGCAGTAGGAGCACTCTTAAAAGTCCTTTTGAGGTCTGGGGCACATAATAGTAGTGTTGTAGATGTGTCAGCGAGTGTGCCAATATTTAATTTGTTTATACTAACACCCATAACTCCTGTTACTGTTTTGCCAATAAAACATGGAGGAATATTAGTTTTTAGAGGAGATTACAAGTCATTGAGTGCCACCATCTCCAATGTCATGTTGTTAAAGCAATAAAGTTCACAGTTCTACCACTAAGTACTGTAAGCCATCATAATGAGTTCTTAGTCAAAACCTGCACAAAAATAATCCAAAAGTAGGCTTTTTAAGTAGTAAACTTGCCAAAATGTTGGAAGTTGACATAATGCCATTCACTTTTTCTAAAAACAGGAGTTTTAAATAACTGATGTCAAGGATGCCTGTGGCAGAGTTGTACAAGCAGGTGTTTAGTGTCATGGGCAGAGTACAAAAGGAATCCGCTTGGTAACGAAATTTTCAAGGCATATGTTGCCTTGAAACAGCTGTAGATTTCTCCACTTCAGCCCTCAGTAGCAGTAGTACTGAAGTGGAAAATGTTGCAGCCATAGAAGCATAGGAGAAAAAATGGCAAAGTTCTTATGGGAAATGCAGAAAATTACTATTCCTGCAGAAACATTTTTTACCTTCCCCCATCCTTACCAGGGAAAAATCCATTTTTGAGTCAGAAAGAGATTTTTTTTATCCAGCTGAGCCATAATTGGAAATGGTTTTAGTAGAGTTTTTTATGTTTTGCCTTCTTATGAATCAACAAGAGTGACATAGCAAAGGCTGAACTTGATGTCTTTATTCATCTTCATCAACTGTATTACTATGTAAATTGAAACTATACTAAGTAACTGATAGATACAAAAAGTTAACCAGAATTGCATCAACTGATACAAAGTCACAAGTGGAATGAAGTCAATATTAAAGTAATTCAAGCCACTGTAAATGACTGGTTAAATCATTACAACAGCCCAATTAAATGGATAGTAATGTTTCACAATAAAAGAAGCTCCAATGAATCTTCATAGTATTTGGTCCATGGAGAGTGTTATTTCATTACTGTCCGAGCTTTAGTTCAAGAGTAATTGAATGATAAAATATCCCCCTGCCACCCCTTTTACCTAGTGTAAGCCACCTCCCCTCAGATGTGGAATCAGTTCCCAGGACCAGACAGATCAGAGCAAGGAACAATCTTCTTACTGTGAACATAAGGAAAATCCTGTCCCCCTTGACAGGTGTTTCAGGTTTTTCTTTATGCTCGCTGAAGTTTCTCCCTCTCTTCGATCCATCCGGACAGTCTTGCTGCTCTGAGATAAGCAGTGTTACATCAGTAAAAGGGGTGGGAGGTGGATACTTTTATCATTCAATTACTCTTGAACTATAACTCGGGCAGTATTGAAATAACACTCTCCATGGCCCAAATACTATGAAGATTCAGTGGAGCTGTTTTTATTGTAAAACATTACTATCCCTTTTAAAGCACAAATGCTGCAGATTGTTGATTAGACCACTAAATAAACACACAAAGCTAGTAACACGTCAGAGAGAGATGTTACAATGTGCTGTAAACTGCATGTTATGAGATAGATATATAATAACAGAAGATCTTATAATGATTAAAGACAAGACAGCAAAAAGGGGTATTTAAGGTGATAAGATTATACCTTCACAGTTAAATGAAAGACATATAAAAAAAACTTGACATAAAAAAGTGGTCCAGATGATGAATGGATGCTTGACCAGATGAATGATAAATCAATTCACAGCCACAGTTCTCAGGCAATGCTAGTGCTCTATAAAAGTCTGTGTCTCAGGTTTTTTCAGGGCTTGCTGCTGTCCTAAATAGCTAACAAATATAGAAAATTTTTTTGGGTTTCTTACTAGAAATGAACATACCACTCATTGTGTTTACCCTATGCTGACTACCATGGGTATTAGATAGAGGGTCTCCAATGCATCTCGTAGCACTCGAGTTTTCACCAACTGAGGATTCCTGGTGTATTTCATACATTTTGTTAGTATTATAGCCCATACACTTGACTGACATGTTCCCTAGAACTGTTTGCCCTCACTATACTATCTACACCACACACGCTGACAACCTGTAACATACATCCTCTGATACATTCTATTCAATGTTGCAATGAGCAATTACTTCAAGATCACCACTAGTATCTACTCATCTAGACCACATGCATGTAATATTCAGAGTGTCTCTCGCACATTACATAGTAACTTATAGCAGGGATTATGATTATGCCATATACTCTTTGCATCCTACTCATATCAGCAAATCCACCAATAGTGGGTCTCCTGCACATCGCGCAGCACCGTATGTTTCGCTAGCAACCAGATGAGGACATATAACAGACCCACATCTCTTCTTTTTCTAGCACTGTGTAAATAAAACATTATTTTTACTACATATATTTGTAAGACAGGACACACAGAATTTCCATAATTTTCATATTTAGGCCATGACCACTATCTACATATTCTTTACCCACACATGTCTTCAACTATACACTGCACCAAATGCTAGCTGTAAGAAACATTATCGCAAGATTTATTTGTAACAAATATTTGCAGATATATAAAGTAAGGTATGAAATCATAACACTGGTTTGTACTATTATCAAATAATAATAAGCTCTCCAATGTGAGGGAGTCCCGCAATGCAGACTCTATTGTATTAGCTGGCTTGGGTCACCTTGGAGCAGAGGAAGGAATCCCCTTGCTACATTAGTTACAAATAATGAGCTATCATCAATCCATGTATTAACACTGCTCTGTGAGGTGCCACAGCCGGCATTTCATTCCCATAGTCACCTCATTTCACTTATAGTGTCCCTACTAAAATGAGATTCTCTCAAGTTAGTTTACTACCCTATACAGGCTGTTGCCCTAACCTTTAAGGTAAAATACAATAGCATTTCTTGCGCATATACAAACAAGGTATGCATACCTTGCCTATTAAACCTCTGAGTACCAGGTGGGTAGCAAACACATTGCAATACAAAATGGAGAAGAACAATATTGAATTTAAATGGAGAAAGAAAGTCATGGGAGCACTATAAGTCGAATTTTAAAGGGTGGGGTTAAAATGTCAAATGTGAACAATATTTGTTGAATTAAAATGGTGAAAGAAAGCACTATAAGTCAAATTTCAAAGGGGGGGTTAATATGTCAAAGGGACACACTCTGTGTCAGATTTCTATAAGGTAGGGAACACATCTAACACTAAACTTGGTCTTTCTGTCGTCAAATGTAAGCCTATTTCCTTTGATATTTAGTGCATTTTTACAGGTTGTATTTGAATAAAAGCAGACAGCGCCATTTTTGTTAGTTCATAGAAATGTGCTGTCTACATCTGTTCTGTTTTATAGTGGTTCTGCAATAGAATACCGGCGTAACACATGTTTGCAAAATACACGTTGCTTGTTTTTCATGTAACGCTGCTTTAGCACAGGTAATTGAATCAAGCCCCTAAGCTTTAGTTTGATCGAATGTACATAATTGCACAAAAGAATGCAACTTTTTTATTTAAACTCTCATTTGATCAAGAATACTGTATAAGAATGATCGGAACTAATATTTTTGATAAATATTTTGTTTGATCAAGTGCTTTTCCTGCACATGATTGACATTTTAAAAACTAATAAGTTTTGTTAAATCAAGCTTGTTTCACATGCACTATCAACAAGTGGTTAATGCTATATTATTTTTAACCTCTATCACTGATGAACCAAGCATGCTTTGATCTCTTAATCAATCAAACTTTTTTTTTTAACTTCTGACCTGAGATAACCCTAGTCCCTACTACTTATGCAGACAAAAATTGTATCCACTGAGCATGCACAAACATGTAACTTCAGTGACCAATATCTAGCAGTAAGTGAAAGAGAAGCATCCCTAATATGAACTATCTCAAGGGCAAATTCCAAACAATTTCAATTGATTTGGCTGTAGCCCTGTCTAAATTTTCATAACAGCATGAAATGTTATAAAAGGCAAGGGCTAATGATTTGGACTGCCTCAAGTTTTTTCTACCAAATTTATTTGGACCAAATTTGAGTAGTTTACGGGACTGACATTGACTACTTAACTTTGAGATTTTAATTTTGTTGATAAGTTCAAAAGGTCTAAGTGTTTGAAAATCAGCATTTAACATAGAACTGATTCAATCTATAGATATGTCTGTGCTGCCATACATTTATGCCACCATATATGAATGCCATGTAGTCAGATTTAGGGCTTAAAAGCTAAAAGTGTTAATCTGGCAGAATGTGGGTAGGTGAAACTTATCTGTCTTTCATTATACTTTGTCATCATCTTAACAAGTCCAACTACAACGCATGTGAGTCTATAAGCATTTCAATGCAGTCTTTGAAAATGGTACACTCTTCTGCATCAAAAGTATCAATTTGTAAGATATTTACTATGTGCTGTTTTTCATGAGATAGCTACATGAAATTATTTAAGATGTTATTTTATGTTTTTGAATAAGCTAGGTGTAAGCTTGATATGGATATGGTAACTATTGCTACTGGAAAACAAGGTGGGCATACCATAGGAACATCTGTGTTATGATATGTCCCCTCTCCCAACATAAGTATGTAATATGTTTATGGCCAAAGAGTCTTGTAACATAAATGAGGAAGTGCATTGTACTCCTTTACAGTATGTCCCCCAATATATAGCTAATATTAGGAATTTATTACTTGTGACTGTGAAGGTTACCCTTTAAACAGGTTTAATGACTTCCGAAACCAGGTGAATTAGCATAATTCACAAGACTATTTTTATTGATATATATTTGAATTTAATGTTGGATTTATCAACCAAATATTCAGTGAATGGTTCACCTGTATTTATTCATCAAGCTAAAGTGGAGCAAAATAACTGCATCATAAGGATGAAATGAAAATACTAAAGTATCTATTGATCTAACTTGGGCTTTACTCGATGTGACAGAGCCCAACATCCAACAGTCCAGTAGGTTCTAGTTATGCATGTTGGAAATATTTTTGTGTTAGAGTGCCCAAAATTGTTTGCTCAGGGCCTTCTAATGACAAGTTACTCCACTGGCTTTAACACCTTAAATATTGGGTTAGTAAATCTCTAGGATTCAACAGTTTAAAAGTCCCAATTAAATAAATGGGAATTTTCACTTCACTTTGACTTCGACTTTGAGCCTTTGACAAAGTCAGTCGGGCAAAACGCACATTAGGCATTTTTTAATCTGTATCAGAAAGATATAATAGAACTTGAGAATGGGACATCTACATTGATACAATTATCTTAAATAGACAGTTTGTATTAGCTCTGTATATATGTGGAGGTATTAGGTGACCCCTGGAATGATAGCGGTAAATGATAGGGACAAGTGGTAGTTATGACATGATCAGTGCCCTAATATTATTTAGAATACAAATACTTTGTTGCAGTTGGTCTGTTCAAGAATTGCACATCTTTCGCTTGATTGATACTTATCATATTTATATATCTATATACAACATTTACAAAGAGAATGACACAGAATGAATTCTGTACAAAGGTATGGTTCAGATCCTGACACTTCTGATTTGACCAGTTTTCCCCAGGACCCACTCTGTGTCAGATAAGTACAATGTTTATGATTATAGTATATCTTCTTTAGAATAAATCCAATTATTTGCATTCTGAAAATTGTCATTGCACCTTATCCATGTTCTTTTATATTTCTGTGGTACTGCACATTAAAATAGTGTGAAGGGTCCATTGCACTACTGTGTGGGAGCTATGCCATTAGAATACACATATTTTTTGTGCTCACCTTTTTCAAAATAAGCAGCAGTTTTGTTAAAATTTATGGTAAAATATAAGTGCCAATATTATCTGCTCTATATCATGTAGATAGACTGATCAATTGATAGATAGATAGATAGATAGATAGATAGATAGATAGATAGATAGATAGACACTGTAAATATAATATTTGAAATGAGCTAACCATTCTCTCGATAACTTTTTATATTACAGCAGATGTAATGTTCCCAGGAAACAGAATATATATATATATATATATATATATATATATATATATATATATATATATATATATATAAAACATGCTATGTGTTTTTATTTGCATGTTCTCTCTGGAAGGTGTGATTTCCTGTTTCTGACTACAGTTACTTTTGAAGTATTAGCTCATGGATGAAGTTGAGTGGTCTCATACTCGGCCCTCTTTGGCTGAGAAAAAAGTAAAAAGTAGTTAACATTTAGAGAAACTTCTGTTTTTATCTCAGAAAGTTGTACTTGTAATAATATAATCAGTTCATTAACTTAGACCAAAATATAATGGAAAATAATTATGGAAAATCTAGGGACCAAAGTCAAAACGGCAGGCAGCTGGCTAATTATGGGCACATGGGTATGTCAGTAACAAATCCAACTATACAGTTCAGTTAACAGTTTAATTGATTTCATTCACATCACATCAACTGGTTATGTTTGAGACGCTATTGCTTAATCACTGTTGGGAAACAAAATTAAGAGAGCGCAACCAGAAAAAAGAAAAAAGAAAAGAAAATGAGGGGGTTGTACTAGTGCTAGCCTAGGTATTTTAAGAAAAAAATGTTGGAACTGTGTTGTCAAATCCATGTACTTATTCAATTAAACTCCTTCTAATTTTTTACTTTCAATATATCACATACAAAAATGAAATATTGTTTCTTATCTTTGAGTATTACCATAAAATCTATAAAAGGCCATTCTGCTTGTTGACATAGTATTTAACTGTTGTCATGTATGTAATAGGTTAAATAACACGCAAAGTAACATTTGATTTTATAGATAATAATATTTTTAAAACTAATAGCTTATATTTAAATTCTTAAGTTTCTTTATTTATAAATCGTAAGCAACATGCTCTTTTTAGAGGTGAACTATTAATTCAGTAAGATGAAGAATTATACCATAAGTGAAAACTATTTTCCTATTATGCACTGTATAAACAATGAATGCACTACAATCCTTAATCCTATACTAAATCAGTAAATAAGAAGGGAAAAGGAGGGGTGGATGCCAAGCCTGGCAGCTGTTTATTGATGAAAGCCTATTGTTCAACTTATACTTATGTTATTAATAGAGTTTAAGCCTGGATTACATTGCAGCTGATAACTTTATCAATGGTTTTATTTACATATTTCTCTATAGACTTTAATGAGAATCTTTTAAATACAACCAATGATAGCACATATCAACTGCTCCTTAACTTGTTAGTACTAGAAATATATTTTAGATTCTGTACACTTTTCTAAATGCAACTTCGAGCCATTACATTGTCATGTATGTTGACCAAATATGACATCTTTTCCCACTGAAACTTTCCTGTTGGAATATTTGGGTAAAGAATTGAGTAAACTGAATAAACTCCTAAATGGACCTTAAAGTATATCTCTGAACAGTTTGAACTTTGCATTTTGGCAGATGTTATGGAATCTCCAACTGTAATTTGGTGAATCAGTAATGTGCTGAGTTCTGTAACACTAAAGATATTGAAACAGAAATTGTCAAATTGGGTGCCAAAGTAAAACTGTAGATTCCAGTTGGCTGTAGCGTATTAGCCTCTTCTGGAATTCAATGATTTTTTAATGGTGGTTTGATCAGGAACCAACTGGGCTTAAATATATTAAAATGAAGTAATCAAATAGCTCAAAGTGAATAAAATACTCCTGAGCTGAATTTTTGTGAATCCTGTCCTCAGTTATATATTCAATGCCTTTATTAGACAAGGATATGAATATGCTTGAGCAATTAAGTTATAGAAATTTTTAATCAAAATAAAAGTTTATTAGTAGCAAAGGGCAAAAACAAAAAAAATAACAAATATATAACTCCCCGGTTCAGTACGTGTTTCATAGGAGCTCCTGTGACTCCAGCACAATCTCTCGCTATTACAGTCTGAAGATACACTGTTGCCCGTATTGGACTAAAACAAAAAGTCTGCTGCATTGCTGCCTATATTCATGGATGGTAAAGCAGCAAAGTAAATTAAGTTAACCGACTAAGATGAATCCATCTTGGATCACAATGGAATAGAATACATGCCAGGACTGAACAAAGTCCCTTACTGGACCACTTTTAATATTTTGGATTTCCTCTCACAACCAGGAGATTGCACCATTTTAAATAAATTCTCTTTCCAACTGGGCATGTGTACAATGGTTGTGCTATTGATCTACCTGTTCCTTTTTGCCCATTGCAGTTTGATTTTTGCACTACCACTATTGTTGCAGTGATGTGTTTCACTCCACACTACACCATATCAAGAAGTGAGAGTGTTCAACCATGGAACACACTTTATTTTATATGCATGTGTAATCTACATGCATCTCCTTCCCCTGACCGGGGGCTGGATTCTATTGCATGTGTTAATTTTATCTCTGCTTTTATCTCCAGGATTCCCCATAGACTTCAATAGGAACATTTTTGATAAAACGGGAGGTAACATTTATCTCCTGCAATAGAATCCAGCCCCAGATCCCTTAATGGTATGATGCTATACTATATTATTTTCTCTCTGGCTTACCTAAAGACTTCTATTGCTTCCTTATTGTTCACTAGTCATTTCCTGTTATGGGATTACCTTATCCTTCTTCAAGTTCACTCCACTACTCACTATATAATAGAATCATTCCATTGTCTGAGTCTTGTTATAATGGACAAATTTACACAAGCAGGGAAAGCATCAATTAACAAGAGCTCAAAAAGAAAAATGGAGAAAATATTAAAAATTGTTCAATTATAGGGGGTGTGTCCAAGTTTGCTGCATGGTAGACATGTAGTGAGTTAGCTCCTGAGCTGTAGCCTTTAAAATGGTATTCTTAGGCTGCTTATTTCTTTACTAGGCCACTGATTTCTCCCGCCAGGCACTGGCATGCCTGGCAAGAAAAATAAAACGCTGTCTATTGGAGCGTTTTTTGATCCTTCTTCGAACAAAGGCCGTGGAAGTCTGCAGGCCCTCTCCCAAAGACGGCAAGGCACACGGATGATGGACACCGACAAAGAAAACTTCCCTGGCTTGACTAGCTCCCCCAGCCCTGGTCCAGATATTAGAAACAATAGAACAATAAAGCGGCGCTCACTGGGAATATCTCATAGGCATATCCGTGGTCAATAGGATTATAACAAGTTGAACCCCATATTCCGTGTGTTCAATCCTCTCAACACCAGATATTTCAATTGTAAATGTAGTATGTACCATAAAGGAACCTCACAATAGATGGTTATAGTACAATACAAAAAAATAAATAATTAGATTATAGACACAGAGTGAATGAGAAAAAGTCCCCCCCCAAAAAAAAATAATCATAGATGAAAATGGATGAAGAATGAATAATGAGATGATCTGTCCTTAACCGTTCTTAGTATGAGATGAGAGGAAATGCAATGGATGAGATGTCAAATGGTGATGGAGGGGTCTTAAAGAGTTGGTGCACTTGTATCATTCGTTCACCATTCACTCAGAGGGTCTGGCTGCCGTCTAATCCCGGAGTCCACTCGGGTATATAGAAAGGAGAGAAGAGAAACAGAAGACAGTGCACAGAGATCCTCTAAGTGTATTATTAAATTATACCAGATAAATCAAAATAAATTTAAAAACACTGAATTTATTAGGTCATAAAATGAGCCTGGATTCCTGATCTTGGAAAGGTAATACAACCTAAGAACTGAGTTCTGTCACCAGAATGAACATGAATTAAACACGGATGGAGTAGGCTGAGATGGGACCTATAAATAGGGAATCAGAGATACGGGATATATAGCACTAAAAACAAAAACTCATAGTGTCCAAAGTGTAACACAAACTGGCAGATGATATGCGCTCACCGGAGGGTTTCTTGAATACAGGCCCGTAATTACATCAACCTTGGTGGCGGATTCGTTGTCCCCGATTCTTGCGTTGTTCCCCTGGTTCCTCCATCTCTGTAGCCGAAATCTCCGTCTATGTTGGAAGTAAATTCTGATAGTGTCCAATAAGATCAGTGGTATGGCTCAAATAAAACAATAAAGCAATAAAAAATTATCATTAATCAACGCATTTCGGGAATATTAATTCCCTTTCTCAAGATTGATAAACAAAGTTCAAACAAAGACCGCGGCCTTTTAAGGTTTCAATCATCCAATCGCATTGTACATGATCCAAGTTCAAAGGTTACAGTGTAGCAAAAATAATATAAATTATACACTTTATACAATGTGCATGCGGACTACAGTATATTGGCCGTACAACAAGACCCCTCAAAAGGAGATTCTTGGAACACCGTAATAACATTTTGAAGAAAAATAGACAACATACGGTGTCCAGACATTGCAGTAATTGTCCCTCCTTTAAAAAGATAATGGATATAAGAGTAATAGAAGTGGAGCATATTCCCCCTACACTAAGGGGAGGCAATAGGGTTCAACAATTATCAAAACAGGAGAGTTTTTGGAGAGTTTTTGGATCTTCAAGCTCCAAACATTAGCACCGATAGGTCTTAATGAGGAACTTGACCTGTGGTGCTTATAGTATAATTTTATCACAGCAATTTTTCCGGGTTTTCTTCCGTATAGACATTTTTCCCTTCACATTATCTAATATACCTCCACTCCATAAGGACAACTACAGTAGTTGAGAGAACTATAGATTTATCACGCATAGTTTCTATAAATTTATATAGGAAACAGTCTAAACATGAATGAAGATCACTAAGTACAATTAGCGGTGTAGCTACACCGGTGCATTGCAAAGCAAATCTAACATTTGGAAGTCTAGGTCTTTATTTCGTTTGAAGCAAAATTAAATATCTGGAAGTATAGATCCTAACTTTGTTAGAAGGAAAATTTTTTCTCTCTCTCTCTTTCTTACCTCGCCCTTCCTTAAGTTCTTCTGCTCTCTCTTTTGCCCTCCTCTCTTTACTTTCCTCTCCCTCTTTCCTCTTACGCTACATATGTCCCCCTTCCCTTCATTCTTATCTTGCTCTCCTGCCCACCCTCTCTTTTTTGCATAATTCTATATCTACTTTCGCTATTTCAGGATCTCTCTGCTTCCGTTCCATCGGCCCCTTCCTCGCGCTTTCACCATTTGTGCCTTGCTTTCAGTTCCTGTCATCCCTCAGTTCATCCGCTCATTTCTGCCCGGTTCACGCTATGTCATTCTTTCACTCTGTCTCATTACCCTCACCTTTTTTCATGCCTCCAGCAGCCGTCAACCCGTTTCCTCCAGTCAGCTTCACATTCCCTCACATCATCACCGCTCCTGTTCACCTCCGGTTCACCTCTCACAGCCGGTTCTCTCGTTCCCTCTGTTATCTGTCGTTGCCTTCCCCACTTCACATAACACATCCCTCCCGCTTGTCTCCATGTCACCTTACTCCTCATCACCTTCCACAGAACTACTGTGCTACTCCTTCTTGTATCTTTTCCTATCTCACGTCCTTGCCATTGTTCCCCTCCTCCTCCCCCTTATCCAGTGGCATTAGTGAAAAAAAAACAAAAAAAACCCTCTCTTTATTTCCTCAGATTCATCGTGCTCCAAGATTCAGGTTGATCATTCTCCTCCCTCCCCTTTGCTTTTATGATCCACGCCACCTATTTTAGTTCTCATACATGTTCCTCCAGGTAACTCCAGCAACCAGGTGTTCCAGCCCAGGGAAATTTCATATCAGGTAACCAACTTTCTGATCACATACACGTTATCATGTTGTTATTTTATGCTAATTTCCATTTTTTCATAGGTTCTTCCTGTTGTCCGGTGTCCTTTTCTCACACCAACGAATCACTACCGGAATCCTCCTACCAGCCTTCAGGTAGGAAGGATTAAAATATTTTTAAATTAAAAAAAAAAAAAAAAAACTCCAAGCCTTCACTCATTGTCATTCTTTTTCTTAGATTTCTGTACCTAAGCGGTCATCAGGTAGGTTCCATCTTTTCTCACACTTTTCATCAATTCCCTAGCACTACACCACTTGCAGTTCACCTTCCACACCTTTCATACGTAACACACGCACTTTTCTCCACCATACCTTACCTCTTCAATGAGGCCGAAGGTCAGTGCTCTTCTCCTCATCAGCCGACTCATCATCCCCTCTACTAGGAACAGGCACCTAGTATTCCTCCTTCTCACAAGTTCACCTGCACTCCTCCTTGAGGGCAGAGGGTCACCGTTTCTTACCTCCGGTGAGGCCGAAGGTTCAGTCCCTATATCACCCCAAGGGGTCACGTATCCTTACCTCATCAGAGGCCGAAGGATTTTTATCTCGCACCAGAGGCCAGGTCACCTTACCTCTCCATCAGGGGAGGCGGATACCTCCTTACCTCATCACAGAGGCCGAAGGTCGTTCCCCTCCTCCTCAGAGGCCGAAGGTTCCTGCCGCATCCAAGGTTCAACTGCCTTACCTCTTCACAGAGGCAGAAGGCTACATCATTACCTTGTCGCACTTTTCGCCTCACATTCATGGTAAGTCCACTATCACTCCCCGACTCCTTCTATATATTTTCACCTCCCTTTCCTTCTCCTCCTCACCCTGGGTTCCACCTCATTAGCTTAACCTTGTCTCTTTTAGATTCATCTAGCAGCATGGCGGACAATGAACAACAGCAAGATCAAGCAGGTCCCCAAGCCCAAGATCAGGACGTTCCTGCCACTCCTCGGCAACGCGGTCCTAACCTCAGGGACTGGACCATTCCCACCCTTATTGAAGAGTTGGCCAGAAGGAATATTCCTCACTCCTCGTCAGCCAGGAAAGCTGAATTGTTCAGGCTCCTGTTCCCCACCACCACCCCCTACACTCCTCGTCTCCGCCGTCCCCCTACGTCTTCACCAGCCTCCACTCACTCATCCAGCCTGCATCCTCAATTAGATCACATCACGCACCTCCTTACAGATCTTAGCTCTTCCATGTCGGATATGCAGGGGAGGTTGGCAGCGATCGAATCCGTCATCAACACCAGAGGGACACCTTCAACAACGGAAGGTAACACTGCCACCAATAATCCTGTAGGCCCTTCACCCAGGGTCACACCAGCGCATATGATTCCGCAACACCTGCGCAGGGATTTCATAGAAGGGAACAATGTAAATTTGGTTTCGCTCCTGATCTCCTCGCAGGATCTGGCGGAGAACAGAACGGTCAACTGCGGGGACGTCTCGGTCACCCTCAAAACAAAGGACTCTCGATTGTCCAGATGTCTCTCTGTGGCCAAGTTCGTCCTCGCCTTCAGTATTTATTGAGACATCCTGTGCTCCGCTTATCCTCACAGGCGTCAGGAGCTAGACCATTATCTTTACACAATCGTTGACTTAGAAACCAAATATGGGGGATATTCGTTCTTCAAATATCATAAATCCTTCGCCGCCAAAGCCGCCGCGGCCTGGGCCCAATTTAACTACTTGGTTGATTGGAGTATACTGGACCATGAATTATTTTGTAGGCATTTCGCCGGGCTTAAAAGCATCACCTGTGCCACATGTCAATCGGCCAATCACACTAGCAACCTTTGCCCTAACGCTTCGGACACACCTCCCTCCCAACCTCAACCCCTCAACCTCCCTTCTACCTCTGCCAATCAACCCACTCCCACCACCCCCCCAGCCAGGGATAAGATGGGGCGCCCCATCTACTACCACGGAAATTCCCCTATCTGTAATAATTATAATGTCAAAGGTTGTTTTTTCAGTGGCTGCCCCATGTTACATATTTGTATTACTTGCAGACTTTCCCACCCTCGCAATATCTGTCCTCGATTAGGTAAGAATAAATGACTAGGACCCGTGAACATTGCAGATCTCCAGTCTCTTATTTCTAAGCACCCAGATCAGCATATCACCACATACATTCTTAATGGTCTGAACGAAGGTTTTCATACTGGTATCATCACATGTCGAGCCGAATCTGTAGAGTGTCCTAATTTACAATCTGCCTTTAACGACCCCGATGCTGTATCGTCACTCATTGCCGCAGAATTGGAGAAAGGTTTTCTACTGGGCCCATTCCCTTCACCTCCTTTTCCCACCTGGCGGATTAATCCTCTAGGCATTGCCACCAAAAAAATTCTCCATCATCGATTTCTCAGCACCACACTCATCAAGCCAGGCCAGTTACAATTCTCTAATCCCCTCTTCCGAATTTTCACTTAAATACACCAACATCGACGACGCCATCAGTCTCATATCTTCTTTAGGTAGGGACTGCTGGATGTCCAAAACCGACATATCTGACGCATTCAAATTGCTTCCGGTTCACCCCTCACTGTGGCATTTGCAGGGATTCTGCTGGAGGAACCAATACTATTTCTCCACTCGCCTGACCTTCGGGGCTAAGAGTAGCCCCAAAATTTTTGATACTTTCGCCCAGGTCCTGGTTTGGCTTATAAAGAATCACTGCAAATGCCCAGGTGTCATACACTACTTAGATGACTTCTTGCTCATAGAACCTCAGAAAGACCCCTCTCCAGTCTCCACAAGCTTTTGCTTCTTTTCAAGATTTAGGAATTCCAGTGGCATTCAACAAGACCTTTGGCCCCTCCACCTCAATTGAATTCCTAGGTATCACCCTCAACTCACATACTTTCACATCCAGTCTACCCCCGGAGAAAACCTCATGCATTTTAGCCATCATCAGAGAGACATTAGCCTCCCCATCACTATCCCAGACTCAGTTACAGTCAGTCCTAGGCCATTTTTCTTTCGCTTCCTGCATTATTCCGCAGGGCTGGCCTTTCACCTCACACATTACTCTCATCTCCCGCACCTCAGACACGGATCAGCCCATCCCCCTCAATCACCTGGCCTGCTGCGACGTAGTCATGTGGAAAAGTTTCTTACCTCTTCGAATGGCCGTTCCATGTCCCCCCCCTCACCTTCCAGCTCCTCTCCGACGGTATATACAGGCGCCGGGGCGGGCCGGGGGTTCACTGGCATTTGCAGCAACGCTTGGTTCTCAGAGCCCTGGCCTCCAGAGGTCTGCTCCACATTGCGGCTGCTGGCTAGTTCCCTACTGCTGGAGATTTATCCAGTGGTGGCAGCAGCCGCAGTGTGGGGCAGCGGCTGGTCAGGTCAGGCAGTTATATTTCATACGGACAACATGGCCACCTCTCAGATCCTCGGTAGAGGTAGATTGAACTCCCTCCATATCATGAATTTCCTAAGGAGACTCACTTGGTTAGCTTTAACATACAAATTCATAATCCACAGCAAATTTATTCCAGGATATCTCAGTCGAGAGGCTGACGCTCTTTCTCGTTTGAACCCACAGGTGTTCTTCCAGCTTCATCCCACAGCCAATCAGTTCCCCTCCAAAGTCCCAGCCTAGCAAGACCTCATCATGGTTTAAATCATCTGCTTGCCAGAGCCTCCTACTTAATTCAAAATGGTCTCGCCGACAGTACACGTCAGAATTACCTTCACACCTGGCTTCAATTTACCAAGTTTTCCAGCGAATTTATCATTCCAGCTCCACCTACCATTGACCACATCCTAGCCTTCGCTACTCACTGCCAAGACTCCCTCAAGTTAAGCCCTTCATCCATTAAATTGTATATCGCAGGTATTCAACACCACCTATCCATGCATTATCCTCTTTTTCCTTCCTTATCCTCTAATTACAGGATCAAAAACTTCCTTAAGGGCATTTCGAAAAATCACCCTCACCCATCACGTACACATCTTCCCATAACTGGCACCATTTTTAAACAAATATATGAATTTCTCCAGTCCAATCCATTTGACCCTCAGACTAACATCACCCTACTGGCAGCCATCAATCTGGCCTTCTTTGGCTTCCTCAGACCAGGGGAATTCACTGTCAGAAAAAACTCCTCGATCTGTTTAACCAAGAACCACCTATCCTTTCACCACGACCATTTTGTTCTGCTCCTTCCCTTCTCCAAAACTGACCAATTGAAAAAAGGCACTAAACTACCTTTCCATCCCACGCAAGACAGATGGTGCCCCGTGCTTGCTCTACAAGCATTAACCCGGGTTACCTCACACCTTCCTGATAATAGCCCTCTTCTACCGCTTCCTGATGGACCCCTCTCAACCAGTCATTTCACCAGTTACCTTCACACCATTGTTACTCACCTGGGCCTCAATCCAGAACACTACACTGGCCATTCATTTAGAATTGGTGCCGCTTCTGCGGCATCAAGTAACGGTGTTCCAGCTCACATCATTCAAAAGATGGGCCGCTGGCACTCCTCATGCTACACACGTTATATCCTCGATCCGAAATTCAACATGCTCTGATATCATTGACTCATAATGTTGATTCCCAATAAATGGTTTCTGGTTATTTTTTGCCTATTTTCTTTTGGCCTCTTACAGGTTAACTGTATCGATGCACCCCTGGGGCCCCGATAGGCCCGGGGGGCTGGCAACCCTACACCAAGCATCTCCTCAGCCGTAAGCCCCGACCACAAGTTGAAGGTGCTCCACCTGTATTTGTGGGAGGGGCTGCAGGCCTTAAATACAGGCAGCAGCCCCTCCCACTGGAGCTCAATTCGCGTTGAGCCCCCCCATATACCCCCCTTTTTTCAGGGGTTCCATTCAGGTTGGCCCTCTTACAGGTTAACCGTATCAACGCACCTCTGGGGCCCCGGGGGGCTGGCAACCCTACACCAAGCATCTCCTCAGCCGTAAGCCCCGACCACAATTACAGCTCTTGAAAATGTCATGATCCTTTTACATGACTTTGTACCCCCTCTAAGCCGTACAGTAATTTTTTACATATGACTCTTGTCTAATTTTACTATAGTTTCTGCAATTACTTGTTTTAGGTGTGTTTTACTCTATGCATACCGAAGGGTTTTTCCGTTTTCTGCTCTTTCTGTTTCTTTGCTTTCCCTTCTCTTTTGTCCTGTGCTGTCCACTTACTGCTTCAGTCCCCTTTCCCTCCAGTGGATGTGTGTTTTGAACTGCCCTGTGTGGATGGTGACCGTGGAACTCAGCCCAAGCTTTAACTATTATGTGCTATGGCTCTGAGACATAGAATGGCCACCTTTAATGTTAAGGGTTTAAATTCTCCATATAAGCGATCTCTAATTTTTTTTGTTTACTCGTTTATGATTACAGGTTTGCTTTATACAGGAGACCAATCTTCTGGCATCTTATATTCCCATCCTCTGCAGTAAAAATTTTTCTTCTCATTATCTGAGTTGTGCTTCCTCCAAGAGGTGCGGAGTGGAGGTTTTTCTACATAGGTCTCTCCCCTTTTCATGCACGGATGTATTAAGGGATAGGGAGGGCCGCTATGTTTTTATAAAGGGTCAGATGGGGTCCCTACTCCTTAAGCTCTGCTGCATTTTCTTCAGTATGCTCTTGCTAACCTTGCCACATTTGGGGAGGGATTGCCGGTCTTGGACCCTTCTTTGGATTGCTCAGCAGGTTCTGCTAGTCTCCCGCGTTCACATTATGTGGCCTTTCACAAGGCTTTGAGGGACTCCGTTCTCATAGACCCTTGGACACTTCAACACCCCTCTTCTCGTGCTTACTCTTTCTTTTCTAATCTGCATTCCACTTACTCTAGGATCAATCTTTTCTTGCTTTCTCAAGTTCACCTACATTATGTCTCGGATTCGGATATTCATTCGATAACATGGTCGGACCATGGCCCGGTCACTTTGACTCTGACTGTCCTGATGGTGCTCTCCCCCCCGTGAGGGTGGCGGTTGGATGACTCACTTCTATCTGACCCTCACTCTGTAGACCAATTGCAATCTGCAATTGTGGAATACATGACTTTGAATGCATCCCTGACCTGTCAGATATTACATATTGGGATGCCCTTAAATGTGTAGTGAGAGGGGATTGTATTCAACTTCTGTCGAGAAGGTGGCGCCGGATGGAGGGTGAGCTAAATTCCCTTTTGCGTTCCCTGTCAGAAGCAGAGCTCTCCCATGCTTCGTCTGGAGCTGCATCCAACTTGTCTGAGGTCCTCTCCCATCAGAGCCATGTTAATGCTCTACTGTGTGCTCAGGTGGAAAAGTCGTACCTGTGGATGAAGAGATATCATTACAAGAATGGCAATAAGAGATGAAGGGGATGACCCAGAGACAGACTATTCAAGCTACTAAGACTGCGAATGGTGAGCTGTCCAGAGATGCTGCCACTATGGCGTCATCTATTAGGGATTATTATCATTCCCTCTATAATCTCGGTCCCCCATTGGCCGTACCCCTCCAGGAGACACAGTCTCAGTATGTGTCCTTGGCTTCACTGCCCAGACTTACATGGGCCCAGGTGGAGGTCCTTGATGAACCAATATCTGAGGAAGAGGTGGTTGGGGGTCATCGGGCAGATGGTGACTGGCAAGGAGCCGGGCCCAGATGGCTTCTCGCTGCTTTTTTATATGAAGTACGCTGATCTCCTCATACCGCTTTTAACTAAAGCCTTTAATGCATTCCCAGATTCTATCGCTGCTCATCCACGCCTGACCGAGGCACTTATTACCCTGATAGCGAAGCCAGGCAAGGAGCTGGCAATATGTTCTAGCTGTAGATCAATATCATTAATGAATGTTGATCTAAAAATTTATGCCAAGGTATTGGCAAATCGGTTTTGCCCATTACTGAGTGAAGTGGTGCACTATGATCAGGCTGGGTTTGTGCAGGGGCGGGAGGCAAGAGACAATTACATACGCCTTATTCATTTGCTGCAGGGGGTGCGGGAGAGTGGTGATCTGGCTATTCTCCTTTCTGTCGATGCCGAGAAGGCATTCAACAGGGTGGATTGGGGTTTTGTTGAATCCATTTTGAAAGGTTTTGGGTTGGGAGGCACTTTTATTTTTATGATCATGGCTCTTTATAAAAACCCTTCAGCTCGAATATGTGTCAACGGTTCACTCTCTGACTGTTTTTGTCTGGGAAATGGTACCAGACAGGGATGTCCCCTGTCCCTTATTATATTTATCCTTGTGATGGAAACGTTAGCTTGCTGGATCCGTGCGAATCCAGTAATAGTGGGCCTACGTGAAGGGGACATGGATCATCGGATCTTGTTATTTGCCGATTATATTATTTTTTCTCTCTCTCGGCCTTCTACTTCTTTACCAGCTGTTGTCTCGGAACTGACCATCTTTAGTAGTGTTATCAATTTTAAGATCAATGTTTGGAAGTCAGTGATTTTCGATCTGGGTGTTCCGCATACTCTTCAGACTGCCCTTGAGAGTATTGCTCCGTTCCAGTGGTCCTCTGAGGCAGTGACATATTTGGGGATACAGATGCCCCCTTCCCCATCTGACCTGTTCCCTCTCAATTTCCTTCCTTTACTGTCCTCTATATCTGCTGACCTCTGTAAACAGTCTCACCTGTTTTTGTCATTGTCTGGGAGAGTTAATCTACTTAAAACCGTGTTTTTGCCTAAGGTTCTATACCTCTTTCAGACCGTGCCTATTTCCCTGCCGAGAACTTACTTGAAATCTTTACAGCATGTTTTTAATTCATTCATCTTGGGGGGAAAGGCCTGCAAGGATTCGCTTTTCCCTCATAACCCACTCACGTAAAAAGGGAGGTTTTGGGTTGTCTGATCTTCTCTGATACCATTGAAGCGTCCAGTTGAGCCTCATTCCACACTGGTTTCGATCTGCCTCTTTGAAGTCTTGGATCTCTGTGCAAGAAGCCTTGTGCTTCCCTTCCATGTCACAGCACTACCTTGGATGCCGCCGCATTCTAGGCCCTCTGTAACCAGGCGAGATCCAATGTTATCACCTCTTTTTCGCACCTGGGATTTGGTTGTAGCATCCTTGTCCAGCATCCCCTCCCCCTTATTCTCTTTGCTGAACTCAGTGGATTTCCCACCGGGCAGATTGGAAATTTTGTTCTCGGCCTGGAGACACTCTCCACTCTAACGAGTTCTGGCGGTACAGTCAGATTTGGAACTTTATTCTGTCCCACCCTAAACGCCCTGACTTATTTAGACAACTTACCCCCTTTGAAACTCTCTGCTGACCACCCATTTCTGTTAGGAAGCCCCTGAAAAGGGTGATTGCGATGTTATACTCTTTGCTCTCCTCCCCCCCCCCCGATCCAGAATTTGAATTATATCGGATGCATTAGGAGTGGGAATTGGGATGTGTTCTTCGCATGAGGACTGGGAAGCGGCGGTGCAGAGCTCGCTCCTCTCCGCTCGCAATGTTACTGCTATGGAAACTAATTATAAATTACTTTTAAGGTGGTATCGGTTGCCACAAATTTTACACTCCTTCTGTCCCTCAGTGCCTCAGACTTGTTGGAGATGTGGGGGTGGCTGTTGCGCTCTGGGTCATATCTGGTGGTCATGCCCCTCATTGCTCCTTTTTGGAAAGGGGTAGCTAGTTGTATGGGTGATATTCTCAGGGCTCCTGTTCCATTGGATCTGAAACTCCTTCTTTTTTCTATTTGTACTACAGCAGTCTCATCTACTGCTTCCACTCACCACCTGCTTGGCCATTTACTTACTGCTGATAGGATGTGCATCCTCCAATGTTGGAGGTCGCCGATGCCTCCCTCCTTGACAATATGGCTCAGAAGACTGATTGATGTGTCAACTTTTGAGAAACTTACTTCCATTATGACTGGGTCGCGACAGATTTACAATTCTCTGTGGGCTCCTTGGATTACTTATGTGGGGAATAGAGGCCTGACACCGTCACCTTAGATCTTTTGTTCTCATTGCCTCAACTTTCCATGTGGGGTGTTGAGTCTAGAGCAGTGGGTTGTTTATCTGTGGTTTGGGCTCGTTCCAAGCGTTCACCGGCTCCCTTCTCCCTTTCCTCCCCTCTTTCCTTCCCCCTCTTCTATCATAGTCCTTTGCCTCACTCTCCAAGGATTCATTATAACTTCTATTCCTTTCTTTTACACTGTGTTGCTTCTTTGGTGTTCACTTTTTGCATCTCTTTCCTCTTCCTTTTGTTGAATTAAACCCTTATATGTATTACTACGTAATATTTTCTTTTTGGGTCCAGCATTAACCTGCTGTAGACTCCTATGTCATAGTTGATCCGGACATTTTCATGATGGTATAGTAATTCTTTTGCATACTTGTACTCTCTTCATGCTTGTACTGCACACACTGTAGAGGTTGATTCATTACATGTATACTATGTACATTATCTGTATTTGGAAATGTACTTTCTCATGATTGTTAACTCCTTTTCTCTTTCTCAATAAAAAATTTTAAAAAAAATTGCTCAATTATTTACTCCGCCCTTTAATTAATATGAAGCTTACCATCTTTATTAACTCAAAAGTCAAAACAGTTGACTGGAGGAGTCGGAACACAGTACATTGGATTATGAGAATAATATACTTACGCTGCATATCAGGCTGGATAAGCTTGAATTGCTCATGTATGAATTGATGACCTGGAAAATGGAAGCAGAAGATTGATGACCTGGAAAATGGAAGCAGATGCAACAACCTTCAACTTATGAGCCTGCATGAATCAGTGAAATCAAATGAATTATAGGACTTTCTGCAACATGATCTCTCTAAACAACTATTTTCTAAGATTCCTACCATTGGTATGACCATTGAAAGGGCACACAGATTGTGTCTGGAGAGAGAGGGTGCCAAGGGTATACCTAGCTCTAAACTATGCTGACAAAGCTAGCATAGTCACCTCTTACCAAAAATCCAACCAACTTAAATATAAATAGCTCACTTGATTACTTTTACTCTTCCAATATTTCTCAGCATGTCTGTCAAGAAAAATGTAAGTCTTTTGCACCATACTATAAATCACTCCATCAAAAAGGAATTAAATTCACCTTGATCTATCACGCAAAGCTCAAAATCTTACAAGATGAGAGAGTTAAACAGCTGGACACACCAGCAAAAGAGTAAAATTTCCTTAAATCACTAAATAATCAGGCCTAACCTATGTTTGTTAGAAGATGGCCTGGCTTGCTTAACCTTTGTCCAGATGTTTTAGTTTCAGCAGGTGAAGCACTGATGGGCAAAGAATTCCAAGTTCTGTTATCCAACTGCTATGATCAATTAGTATCTTTCTATGCTTTATGTTTACATCCAGGTTTAATAAGAAAAATATGCTACAACTGAAATTGCTAGATATCCTGACACTGACACATCAATATGTCTTTTTCACTTAATTGTTTTTTGTTAGATTTTCTAACCTTCTTTTTTTGCAGGCTGCAATTTATATTTGTTAGTTCCTTTACAAAAACCTACTAAATCATTGGTGCCTTACATTTGCAGAGTCCCTCCTAGCTGGGAAGGTTTGCTGTATTAGCTCTTTTGGTTATAACTTTTAGCGATACACAAGACTTCTACACACATAGCAGATCATCAATATACGACCATCTTTGAATCTAGAGTCATGGAATGTAGCTGGAGTAAATAGTTTTATTAAACATACAAGAGTTCTTTCTGATCTGAAATCCTTGAATTGCAAATAGCTATGATTTAGGAAACTAATTTCACAAATGTTGAGCATCTGAAATTAAGAAGAGGATGTGTGGGTGAGGTGTTGGCCTCATCTTTTTAGAAAAAAGAAGTAAGGAGGTGCAATGCTATTTTATAAAAACTGCACTACAATATACTCAAGATAGAGATTAACAAAGAAGGGATGTATATAATAGTTTATTGTGAAATAGATCATTCTAGACTCTTATTAGATTATATATGTTCTGAATCTGCCTTATTTATCTTTTGCTTCCTTAATCGATCAGAATTTGCATGATAAACTGAATAACTGAACTAAACTGAATACCGATTATTATGGAAGGCGATTTCAATGCTTGTGACGACTCTTTTTTTTAGACTGTAACATAGCATCTCATAAGATTAAAAAGTTTCATATGTAACTCAACATCTAGGATTGGCAGATTTCTGTAGAGAGGCTTGGTAGATTTCTGTAAAGTCTTGCATACAACAGATATTATTCCTTTTATCCTAATCTACATCAACTCTTCACCTGTATATACTATTTTTAGATCACAGCTTCCCTCCTCTTGAAAGTCATCTCATCTCGGATTCATAACATATTTATATCTGACCATGCCCCCATTTCTATAGACATAGCCTTGCTTTTCTAACAACTGAAGCATGCCAGCTTATCTATCTGCTTTAGGAAATTTTAAAAGCTATCTTCGAGTGGCTCTAATATGATATGCATAACCATTTACATCTTATAGAGCCTTTTTTTTTCCGGGAAGCCTCTAAGGCAGTTCATGGAAACAGCAAAATATCATGTGTGGCTAATAAAAGCAAAAAAAAAAAAAAAAAACAATGCCAAATTATTAGAAAAAAAACTCTTCTTTCATGTCATATAAATTATAAAAAGCTCATCACTCTAAACCAAAAAACCTCATAATGTTATTTTACAAGAACAAACGAAAATCTCTTTCAATTATTCCAATAGTAGATTTTTAGAGAGGCCATCAAGTCAGGCAGGTTTTTATCTTCATTGTTGAAAAAACATAGGGCCACCATAATAGTTAGCATGAAGCAATCCAGTGGCAATATTTGTACTAAACCTGATGGTATAAACAAAGAAGGCTGGGACTTCATACATCAAGCAAATTTACCTAAATTAACCTTACAACAAAGGGGTCTTTTAGAAGCCCTGTTAACACTCGAAGAAATCCAGCTGGTTATTAGGAATACCAGTAATATAAAAATCCTCAAGTCCCAATGGGCTTCCAGGGGAATACTATAAAATTCCATTCCTCCCAATTCTCCTGCAACTATATACTGCAATTTTACACACCAACACTACCACCCACCTTTTTACACAAGCTAAGATCATAGAACTACCCAAGCATGGGAGAGAGATCGCCAATTAGTAAGCTCGTATCACCCCATATTACTCTTAAATATGGATTTTAAAAAAAATTACTAGGATTTTGGCCAATAGATTGAAAGTAATCCGCACTTATTTAATAAATGAGAAACAAGCTGATTTTGTTCAGGACAGACACTGAAGACATGCAATTTGTAGTGAACTGGCAGCTCTAATAATAGCAGATCAGAATCTACACAAAATGCATTACCTGGACTCACCTACAGCACACTCTTAAAGGTCCTTAAAGGCATGTTATTTGGCCTGCTTTATATTTAAATACCTTGTCTGTCCAAAGTTGTTATTCCTTATTTGGCCTGTGGAGGTGGTAAACACTGGTTTATAAATGGGAGTGAAGGGCCCACAATCCTCTTTTGTCAGTGTCCACATTCTGCAGGCCAAGGAAGTTTTATACCAGACAAGTACTCTCTTACACCTTTTGAATTAGTAGTGTGTTCTTTTGTTTTTAATTGCATACGTTGTGTTATAGAATTAGGTATGCGTTTCCTTATAACATCTTCAGCTGCTTTATCAAACCCAGAATTTTAATTTATTTTAATGTTAGATAGGAATTAAAGGTGCAATAGAGTAGGTACTTGCCAGAACTTGAGATACCTTGACCCCCCGTCAAGGTATCTCAAGTTCTGGCAAGTACCTACTCTATTGCACCTTTAATTGGCAAGCTTACATTCTTTGGCTAAATGATGGACTAAATTCTCAGTTTTTAATAGTTTAGTATATATACCTAGGTCAGGACACATATATACAAATTTTTATTATTATATATGCCTAAGTCAGGGCACACATTTACACATAGGTATGGAGGAACTCAGGTTTGTTCTTTGTCTTGTATGTGCACTTTGGGTTTTGGCCCAATGTTTTTTGGGGGGATTGGAGAACCCCCTCATTCCTTGCTGCTATCTAGATGCCAGCTATTTAACACTTTTTTATTAATACACTACATGTATTTATTATGGTGAGCTAGCGGTGTGGGCTTTTTTTGTTTCTGCTTTTTTTTTCTACAATTCTCCTTTGCTCATTCAAGCTGCTTTTCACCTTTTTCACCACTAATACACATATAATGATATTTCAAAACATTTTTCTCTTAAAAGTCCTTAAAGGCATGTTTCTTGGCCTGCTTTATAATTAAATACCTTGTCTGTCCAAAGTTGTTATTCCTTATTTGGCCTGTGGGGGTGGTAAACACTGGCTTATAAATGGGATTGAAGGACCCACATCCTGCAGGCCAAGGAAGTTTTATACCAGGCAAGTACTCTCTTACACCTTTTGAATTAGTAGTGTGTTCTTTTGTTTTTAATTGCATACACTGTGTTATAGAATTAGGTACGCATTTCCTTATAACATCTTCAGCTGCTTTATCAAACCCAGAATTTTAATTTATTTTAATGTGAGACAGGAATTAAAGGTGCAGTAGAGTAGGTACTTGCCAGAACTTGAATAATCAGATATTCTCCCAGTCTAAAATCCTTAAAAGTAAATGCATCCTTATATCTAAAAACAGTGTGTAACTGTACATAATTTTAATAGTTTATATGTATGTATATCTATATGTGTATGTATGTATATATAATGTTTCTTATTTTGTGTAAATATGTAACCATTTACTGAAAACTATTCAGGACATACTTGAAAATGAAAGAAATCTCAATGTAATCTTCCTGGTAAAACATTTTCTAAATAAATAACCCAGGTGCACATGTCACAACAAACAACTTAATTTCTGAAATGTTCATCTTGGAGAAGGGGACAGGACAGATCTGCCCTAGCTCTCTACTACTCTTTATCATAAGTTTAGAAACCTTTCACAAGAGACTCCAACACTCAAAATGATTTCAAGGTTTTAGAACAGGTGATCAGGAAATTAAATTATTAACATTTGCAGGCAACTTACTATTATTCCTAAACAACCCTCTCCAAGCATTACAGATCTATTACATAATTTGGAGATATTTCTGTATCAATTAAACCAAATCCCAAGCTCTCAACTCAAAACGAAGAATGGACAAGTCTTTTAAGATCCTCCTTTCTGCTTTAATGGGCTGATACCCATTTAAAATGTTTAGAGATTCTTCTAAAAAAAACAAAACACGTTACTGTAAAAAAAAAAAAAAAAAAAACACTTTACTGTATAAAGTTAATTTTACTCCTAAATTGAGCCAAATCATTAATTAGTTGGACACCTGGAACACCCTGCTCTTGTAATGTGATTAAACTGATTAGCTTTCCTAAACTATTTTATACATTTCAAATGTTGTCTTTGCTCCTTACGAAAACAGATGTCACAGTTTTAATTAGATCCTTCCAAAAATATGTATGGAAACATAAAAGCCTAGAATAAGCTTAGAGAAATTGTTCCAACCTGCTACTCAGGCAGGAATTATTTTTCCAAATAACAAACTGTATATTTATGTATACTCTCTACTCTAAATTTGAGATTCAGTTTATATGCTCCAGTTTCCAAACTCCCTCCTCTTGTTAAACTTAAAGGTTTAGTACTGTTTCACTGGAAATGCAGCTAAGATTGTTCTTTATAGTTAATACTACTGATATCTGATGTTGCCACTGTTCATAACCTTCTAGTTATGAAATTATATTATTATTATTATTATTACCCCTCCTGCCCCCTTTCCTGAGTGTAAACCACCTCCCCTCAGATCTGAAAACCAGTCATGAGACCGAACAGTAGGGGTGGGCAAAAACGGAGAAAAATTTCCTGCATGACTTTTGGTGAAAAACTGATAATCTTTTGCTTTTTTTGTGAACATTTTCTTCTTTTTGCCAATGAAAAATGTTCCTTCTTTTCACCAATCCAAACACATTTTTCACCTATGTTTCCTGTGGTGCAACATTTCCCAAACAATATTACTTCTTCTGAGGGCTGCAGAGGAGAAATAAGTAGCTGAAAGCCAAAGTTGTGCGTCCTACAGCAACATATGCCTTGAAACATTGTTAGTATGAAGACAGCCTTGGTCCTTTTGCTGACAACACTAACTTCCTGCTTAAGTGACATTGGCACATACACATGATGATACCAAGAGATAAAAAAAGTACAACCTACAATGGCAGATGTGTTTGATTGTGATGGTGGGGAGGCTGATGTGGTGTGATTGATATGTGTATGGGTACATAGAGTCCTACAGCAGTTTTTACCATTTTCATGTTTGTGTCAAGTGGAAACTATGCTTCTCAGATTACTGATACACATTACTTGTTGGTCAATGCAGTGGTCCCAAGTGTGGTAGATGGTAGAAACCCTTCTTCACATCCTTCCTCCCCCTCATCTATGCTACTGTTAATACATTTGGCATGACTTTCTGTACAATTCAGGCACAGCCATCCTGGAAAAATAACTGCGACTTGGCATATGCCAGCGTGGAGCTACACATGACATCAGTTCTCTGAAACCTCAGTTTTCTACAAAAGAATATGGCAGCATGTCCACTGCCAATATCTGGGCAACCTTGCCATACCAAAGGTATACTTTGGTTTTGTTTTTGTGACGTTCATGACTCTTTCCCAGGAACTCAGTGTGGCTTGGCAGGACATGGCTGAAGAACCCTGGAACTTTGCTGCTTTAACAACATGTCTAGAGGAGATGGTGGAGGTAGAGGCAGCATGTGTGGGCAGTCTATGACTCTTGCCATCTCCTACAGCAAACCCAGAGTCATCCCACTCCTCTGCAGCAGGAGCCATAGGTGTTATTTGGAATGAACTACTGTTGGCAGTGGCACAATCTCTGACACATAAATAACATCACTAAATCACTTATCTGACCCAAATCCCTGGGAGCTTTTTGGAGTGCTTCTGATGCTGCTAGTTATGGCATCTCGATCCTGCTAATAGTGTGTTTGCCAGTCAGACTTTTGGTTGTGCTTCAGTTGGGATCTCACAGAGGAGGTGCCACTGCCTAGTGTGAGCCTGCTTTCCCCCTGCTCACATGCTTTTGGCATGGAAAACAGATAGCAAAATGCTTAGCTTTTGGATCCTGACTGAAGTATCTCTATACTGTGGTCTTTATGGACTGAAAGTTTCCTAAGTGGCGAATACTACTACCTGGGTCTAGATGTTGATGCAATTCTACTGCAATTAATACTAGGTGTCAAAGGTGAAGCACTTCCATCAGCAGCAGAGGTACTCGTCATAGCTAAGGTTGTGGATATTAATAACCTGTGTTGCTGTTGTTGTTGCTGCTGGTTACTCAACACAAGTGTGTGGCTGAGTTGGACTTGGATTTGGAAGTGGCGATGATGCTGATGATGATGATGACTGACAGAATGACTGTGTACTTTTTGTCATATTTACTTTTTCCAGGGTCAGAGTTTCCAATGGTTTTCTCAGTTTATAGGCAGGCACAGTGCTCCTTTTCAGTGGTAGAGGTGTGGGTGGTGAAGGGGTAGGGGAAGGTTTTTTTGGGACATGAGGCTATTTTCTATTTCCAAGGGCATGGATTTGTGCTTAAATAAGTTCATATATTTTTTGAATAAAGGAGTTATTTTCAATCATTATTTTTAAGTTACTTCTGAGGAGTTGATTGCCTGTATATGATCCACTATATGGTTCTTGAACTTGTTAATGGCATGCTGTGAGAGCCTGACCCTTTTATATGTCTGCAGGAAAAGAAGAAAAAACTGCCATGTGATTGGGAAAAATTGAGTATTGACGTTGATTTCAATGCAATCAACTAGGGAAAAAACAGGAAATGTAACTTTTCACAAGAAATTATTTGTCAAGCTGGAAGTACCATTTTTTCACCAATTTTGATTTGAGGAGATAGTTTTATCCCATCCCTACTAAACAGATCACATTGAGGGACAATCTTCACTCTGTCAGTATAAGGAAGATCCTGCCCTCCTTGATGAAAAAGGGCAGGTTTTTCCTGATACTGACTTAACATTGTCCCTCATCGCTATCTGCTGTCTGATCTAAGCTTACACTTGCAGAGCATTGTTGCCTCCGTTACAGAGAGCCTTCCGTTAACACTGCGCTTCTGTTAACCCTTGCTGTTCGCAGTGATCTCTTTACCGCACTGGTTGGTGCTATTGGCTCTATACACCTCAGCTCTTGCAGTGCACTTGGTCTCCGTTACCACACCGGTTGGGTGCTATTGGCTCTATACACCTCAGCTCTTGCAGTGTACTTGGTCTCCGTTACCGCACCGGTTGGGTGCTATTGGCTCTATACACCTCAGCTCTTGCAGTGTACTTGGTCTCCGTTGCCGCACCGGTTGGGTGCTATTGGCTCTAAACACCTCAGCTCTTGCAGTGTACATAGTCTCCGTTTACCGCACCGGCCGGGTGCTCACGGCACAACGTGTACTAGCTCTTGCAGAGTTTTGTGGCCTCAGTTCCCTGCTCAGCACAAGTGTGTGTTCCTGTATGCTTGCTTATGCCTGTCCTGTCACAGTATAATATTATATTAATTTCCCTGTACACTGGGCCTGAGAGGGCATCTGTACATTCTTGTCAATTTCCTGTCATTCTATATGGCGTGCAGAAGGCAGACTTTCTTGTGTTAATAAAACTGTGTTTTATTCTAACCTACTGGTCTGAGTGTCTTACAAAACCGTTACAGTCTGACTGTAGCTGTCACTTGTCAGTTAAAAAAATGTATTTTGTAATTTTTTTTAACTGTCTTTTCTCCCTTCACACCCCACACCGAGAGAACAATTTGCTACAACCAATACTCCTAAAAGCAATCCAAGCTCTCCTGTCTTTGCCTATCTCCCCTAGCATGCTGTCTAGCTATAGCAAGTGCAGACTGCTAACACCCCTATTATACTAGTACAGTGGGAATCCATGGGAAATTCTACATGGGAAATGTGGTTCATTATTATCACTTGATTTTGATGCAAAAGCATAGGAAGAAAATACCACCTTTTCGCTGAAAATCTTCCACGCTGTGAGAAGTGACTTTTTCCCAGTTTTGTTTTAGAAGCAAAATGTTTAACCCATCCCTAATGACATATGACAAAGCAATGGAAGATTTCCTTTTGGAGCTGTCTAAAGAAATGCAAAGTGTAAAATGATTTGCCACATTTATTTTTACATTTAAAAAGTAATAATTTTCCAGGCTAGAAGTATTATGACACAAATCTCTATTTATGATGAATGTTTTTTTTTCTCCTTATACCATAATTCTCATAGAACATGCTTAATTAGCACTTATATAATGTTTGTGTTTGCTGGGGGTCTTAATTCATTAAAGAGCAACTATCACTTATTTGTTAATAAAAAAAGAAAATGGGATAAAGGCACTATAACAAACAATATTTCCCCCATTGAAATAAATATATATAACAGGTCAATAAACCGAAGCTAAATAAAAAATATGCAATATTTATTAGAATAACTAATTAAATCATTTGCAAATATAAACATAATATGAATACAAATTTAATTTGAACTAGAGATGTCTCACTGTGTAAACAGTATATCAATTAGCACTAATCACTCAGATCAGAAACCAAAAAATGATAATAGTTTAAAAAATTAAGAATGCTCAGAGCTAATGATATAAATTATTCTATAAGTATATGGCCTGATAAATGAAAGTAGAACATGACATTGTGCAATATACCATTGATATAAATAAAAATATATATACAGTGAATAAACTGCAGTGACCCAAACAAATAAGAATGAATGGATGATAATGGAATGTGAACAAGAAAAAGTGAACAAAAAAATCAGTAAATATGAAAAGTAATACAAATAATAATTAAAAAAAATCAAAAAGTAACTAAGATTAAAATTAATAATAGAAAAATAATAATGAAAAGAAGCCTGTAATGGAAAGTTAATTTTATATCAAAAATAGATAAACTCTCTATGAAAATGAAAAAATATTTCTGGGATGAAAATAATGGAATGAAGTGAAATAAAAATTAACTGTGTGATATAATTTAATGTGGATTACATCACTTATTGATAGAGATACCTGTGTAAAAGTATAAATAACAAGTGAAGAGAAGAAAGAAGATGTCTCATTTATCCAGGAATATCTATATAGCCTGCACTGAAATAACAGTTCAGCTGTATGTATGTAGAAAATAACACTAAATCTCTGTAAGTACTGATTTCACAGTATGATCTTGTTTATAAGCAGGTGTGTCTTACTGAAATATATTAAAGTTAATAATACAAGTGATCAGGGGCCTAAGGTAACATTTATAATGAGGATGTCTTTAAATCCTAATATCAGTAATGGGGATATCCCCCATTATTGCTATAAGTATGGATATGGTTGGATATGGAGATAAAACAACCTCTGTATTGCTAACCCAACTGGTGTATGAAGGGAGCAACCGACACACCACAGAGGGATGATGCTCTAGCTGGTCCAAGAATGTGAAGGTTCAATGCACCACCTTAGTGTTACCAAATTCTAGACAAAAGAAAAATACAAAAATCAAAAACAGATTTGAAAAAAAGGACAGAGATGGTATAACTTCATGTAGCACAAATAATATAAATGATAAAGATTTAAAGCAGTGTTTCTCAACTCCTGTCCTCAGGACCACCTAACAGGCCAGGATTTGATGATTTCCTTGTTAGAGCACAGGTGAGTTAATCAATGATAATGAACCTCTGATCACCACACCTGTGCTCTAGCAAGTCCTGTCCTGTTAATGGGTCATGAGGACAGGAGTTGAGAAACACTGATTTAAAGGATACTTACTGAAAGGACAAGTAGTTAAAGATAATCAAAGAACAAACTGAGTAGTGAACTGAGAAGATAATCAAAGGAAAAATTGGCCAGTACTCATTGAGACCATATGAAGCCTTACTATCTAGTTCAAATATTCACCTTGTGTCACAGCTTCCCTTGTTTCCAGTGCCGCCGCTTCAGCGATGCTCTGCGTCAGTCCACGTGTCATCTGCAGACGCGAGGCTTCAGATTGAAGCACTCCTATGTTTTATGCCATGCTTCCTGTAGTCTCCACCTACCTACTTCCTTCCTCTGAGCCTGCTCCTACTACCTACTTCCTGAGGAGGGGTTTAAAGGGCAGTCTGAGTCCCGACTCAGTTGCCCTTGCATTGTTGTACAAAGCAGTTCTGTTACCTTGGGCTCTGTGTATGACCTGGCTTGTCTTCCATCCAATCTGGTGCTGACCTGTGGCTCTGTCTGACTATTCTTTTGTCTTATCTTAATAGTGGAGACCCAATCTGGTGCAGACCTGTGGCTCTGGCTGACTATCTGAACTGTGTATGACCTGGCTTGTCTGACTAACCTCTCTAGTGCTGACCTGTGGCTCTGTCTGACTGTTCTCTTGTTTGTCCCCTGTACCTAGCAGACACCCAGTCTGGTGCAGACCTGGGGATCTGGCAGACCAACTCCTATACTGACTGCAGGCGTGAGTTAAGTATACACATCCTTATACTGACTGCAGGCGTGAGTCAGAATTCTCTCTCTTTCAGATCAAGACTTTGAGTACCTGTTCCTGCTCCTGTTCCGTTCCTGTTCCAGTTCCTGGTTCCTGCAGAAACTACCAGTGGCTTAGGCCTAGTCTCTAGTAGAGTGGTCCTCCATGGCAGTTCACTATTTCTGGTAGTAGCACTTGCTGGCTGTGACCCTCTCCTTGCACCTTCTATTAACCTCTGTGTGCTACCTTATTGTTATTTTAATAAATTGCATTTTACTATACCATACTGACTCCCATACTTCTCTTGGGAACAGTGACACCTTGGGAGTGATGCATTAATGGGAAATGCTATGGCAATATGTGTCTGGCAATTTGTTGAAAGTGCATTGCCTTGGCTATGTAGACACACATCCTTGTGTGCACAAAGAATTAGGAATACAAGCGGAGGGGGGGGATTTCCTCATCTGCATTCAGGGTTTTGAAACTTCTGGTGACGTATAAGGGATACCCTCCCTTACATATTGTTATCAGTTCAGCAACCCTGAAGTCTAAGCACAACCTCTCATCATCCCCACTTGCTAAACAGAGGAGTGGGGAGGATGTTCTCAGACTTCAGCACCACAAACAGCATCAATCAAACTATCACATGGATTATAAGTGGCAGCATGGGCAATGACTGAGAATTAAAATGAAATGAAAGAAAATAAATTAAAGAGGAATTTAGCAAAAAATAGAAATAAATGTAGAGTAGTCCAAATGAATACGGCACCAAGGACTAATTAAAATGTAAAAGTTCAAGGTGTAACATACACTTTAAGTTTTTCATTTTAGTTGTACTTTAGTATGCTGTAAATATTGCCTTGTTTTATCCATGTAGCATTTCAAATATACAGCACAATTTAACATAAAATAAGATTTCAATGAAAAGACACCACAAAAGACTATTGTGGGGTGATGCAGGTGGGATGTGGCAAAAGTGAGTGGCATATGGAAGTGGACTGACAAAAGCAAGTGGCATGGGAGGGAGGCAAAAATGGGGGACTGATTTTGGTTAGATTCCGGTTTGAGGGACGCTACTGTTCTAGATGCACATGGCTGAATTGTGTCATCCATTCTCATCAACAGACATTGCACCTTTGGCCTTGTGCAGCGTGTCTAGCAATGTGAGGGATATGACTTTGCCAACCATTCGTTCATATCTGGTCATGTCATCTCTTCTCACTGGAAGAATGTTTCATATGCCACTTCTTCTGATGTCTCATTAATGTCCTCGCTGTTGCACAATGAACTCGTCCAGCTCATTTAAATATCTAAATAAAACACAGAAGATGCCCAATGATATAATACTGTAGTACAAACCACTTGGATAATATATAAATAATAAAATTTACACAAATCTATATATATATATATATATATATATATATATATATATTCATGGTCAGTATGAGTACTCTCACTATAATAACAGACAAGGCACATGGAGAAAAGAAAAAGGTTGAATTACACACAGGATCCACAACTTGTATGTAAGTTTTTTATAAAAATAATAAAATTGTCCTGTTTTATTATTTTTATAAATTACATCTTTTTAACCCTTTGAGTACCAGAGGGGTATGCAATGCATTGCATTGCATAACCCTCTGGCACTCAAAGGGTTAATACAAATACAAGTTGTTGGTCCTGTGAGGTTCAACCACTTCCTTTTCTCCTGGACAGAGACAGGACAACTTGCCTTGTCGACACCACATTGCCATCCTTGTTCTTTTCAGCTTTTAGTGCATCTTTCCCCTGGTCACCTACATGGTACCCCCAACCCCTCCAGTCTGGAGTAACAACTTAAATAACATAAAAACTAGTAAGACTAGAATCTTGATTGTAGGACATTATAAAATGATTAAACATTTTTCAAACCTTTTTCAATATATTTTATATGTTGATATACAGTAATGTGCAAAGGTTTTTAGGTAGGTGTGAAAAAATGCTGTAAAGTAACAATGCTTTAAAAATAGACATGCTAATAATTTATATTTATCAATTAACAAAATGCATAGTGAGTGAACAGAGGAAAAATATAAATCAAATCAATATTTGGTGTGACCATCCTTTGCCTTCAAAACAGCATAAATTCTTCTAGGTACAATTGCACATAGTTTTTTAAGGAACTTGGCAGATAGGGTGTTCCAAACATCTTGGAGTACTAACCACATTTCTTCTGTGGATTTAGGCAGTCTCAGTTGCTTCTCTTTCTTCATATAATCCCAGACAGACTCGATGATGTTTAGATCAGGGCTCTGTGGGGGCCATCCAATCGCTTCCAGGACTAATTGTTCTTCTTTACTCTGAAGATAGTTCTTAATGACTTTGGCTTTATGTTTGGTGTCGTTGTCATGTTGCAGAATAAATTTGGGGCCAGTCAGATGCCTCCCTGATCGTATTGTATGATGGATAAGTATCTGCCTTTACTTTTCAGCATTTAGGATATCATTAATTCTGACCAAATGCCCAACTCCATTTGTAGAAATGCAGCCCCAGACCTGCAACTAGCCTCCACCATGCTTTACTTTTGCCTGCAGACACTCATTCTTATACCGTCTCCAGCCTTCGGCAAACTGCCTTCTGCTACAGCCAAATATTTAAAATTTTGTCTCATCAGTCCAGAGCAGCTGCTGACATTTTTCTCACCCCAGTTCCTGTGTTTTCATGCATAATTGAGTCACTTAATCTTTTTTCCACATCGGGGTATGGCTTATTGGCCACAAGTCTTACATGAAGAACACTTCTGACCAGACTTCTCCAGACAGTAGATGGGTGTACCAGGGTCCCACTGTTTTCTGACAATTCTGAGATGATGGCACTGCTGGACATCTTCTAATTGAGAAGGGAAGTAAGCATGATGTGTCTTTCTTCTGCTGCGCTATGTTTCCTTGGCCGACCACTGCATCTACAGTCCTCAATGTTGCCTGTGTATTTGTTCTTCTTCAAAAGAGCTTTTACAGCACATCTGGAAACCCTTGTTTGCCTGGAAATTTCTACCTGGGAGGGACCTGGCTGATGCAGTATAACTACCTTGTGTCTTTCTGCTATGCTCAGTCTTGTCATGGTGTATGACTTTTGACACTGTCTTAAGCCACCTCACCTTGCTAGTTGGTTATGGCTGTTCCACACCTAGTTTTATTCATCCTACACAGCTTTTTCTGTTTCAGTTAATGATTGTGTTTCAATCTACATATTACATTGATGAGCATTAGCACCTGTTGATGCTGTTTTAAAGGCAAAGTGTGATCACATCAAATATTGATTTGATTTAGATTTTTCTTCTGCTCACTCACTATGCATTTTGTTAATTGATGAATATAAACTATTATCATGTGTATTTTTGAAAGCATTCTTAGTTTACAGCATTTTTTCACACCTGCCTAAAACGTTTGCACATTACATGCACATTACATTGTTCTTCTTACATATATTTATTGCATAGATTAGAAAAGCTACCCCAGTGCCCAAGGGGATTGCATACAACAAGCAAAGCCTGTGGCTTGAACCAAAGACTTTCTAGTTTAATCCAGACCCCCGTCAGATAATTGAGGTGGTCAATTTTCTGATACCCCCAACATTTTTGATTTAGAGCCATTTTGGAGCTGCGCAGAGCAGACCCTGGCTTTTTGCAAAGTTTGAGCCATATTTAGTAAAATCTGATAATTGGCCTTTAAGTTTGAATGTTTCAAATTATTTGATAAAATAGATTTGAAAACATGAGTCAATTCCTTTGGGTTTCAGTCATTATTTTTAAGCTATAAAATTGTAGGGAAAGTGACCACATGACCCACAGAAAAAAAGAGGCATGTCCTTGTTTTGTGTAGCTTGCATGTCCAGGCATTGTTTGGCAAGTTACGATAGCTGAGTGAATAAATAACAGATCTGACCAAGTAAAGAATTAAACTTGATATGTTAACTCTTTCAGTGTGTTGAATACCCCCCAGCGCCCAAAAGGTTAATAACAAAAATATGAATTATATTTGCTATTATTAATAAGTTATTATTTGTAGAATACTGAATAAGAAACATTGTTGTTGGTATTATTTTTAATAATAATAATAATAAGTGATTTCTCACAAACAGTTATTTATCTAGCACTGGCAGTATGCTATCTAACTCTAGTACTAGAGGACAAGAGCAGTTTTGGCCTAATTGAACACCAATCATCAAAGCAAAACCTATACAAATTTTTTTTTTTCCAAAATGTTTATACTTTGTTCTATAATTATCAAACTACATGGAGGGTTATGCTTATAAATATGGCATCAAAGAAAAGCCCAACATAACCTTAAAAAAGGGTGTATAATTAGTGTATGTGTACTAAAGGAATTAGAGTGAAAATATGGTTGAACGAAGGCATACTAAAAAGTTTTTAGTATGCCTTCGTTCAACCATATTTATCCACTCTAAATACTGTATGTGAATACCTGAATGTAGCTGTCAGTGATTGCATGTGAAAAGCAATGCATCATATATACTACTCTTTCCTAACTTAGTTAAATTTTAGTCTTTGTAACTATTCTCTTTGTTTGATGGGGCAATAAAAGAGAAGGAACCATCAATCCCTATGAAAGGAAAAATAAATTAGCAATATATGAGTAAGGAATTATAACATCCACCTAGGCTATCAAAATATGATGAGAGGAAGCGATGGAATGTAGTTCATAAATTGCATCCTTAAATAAGCACAATAAAGGAGTACCTGCACATGTGCTAAAGTACACATGCCTTATTTAGTACATTAGAATACATTTTAGCACAGAATTCTTCCAGCTTTTTCCCACCCTTGTAGGATTACAGAATAAGAAAAGATCTGCACATATTTTCTGTTCATATTGTTCATCATTTTAAGTTGGGACAGTGATGAACAGCATATCTTAAAACAACCCACACACTCCCCCACGCAAATGTTTGGCCTTTTACATGCATGAATGACTTTGCATTTAAGACCCTCTTTATAGATGGTTCTTTATTAGTGTTGAGCGAGCGTGCTCGGCCGATGCTCGGATCGGCTCGAGCATCGCTCTGCTCTGCACATGGCGGTACTCGTACGAGTACCGCCATGTGCTCGCCCGACATGCTCGGGTGAAGAGGATCTGTGCCGGAAGAGGCACAGATCCGAAGACGCTCCGCTGGACCACCAGGGAATGGAGGTACGGGGGCATTGCGGAGATGAAGGGGGCATTGCGGAGATGAAGGGGGACATTATGGAAGAGGGGCATAGACTCTATGCCCCTCTTCCACAATGTCCCCCTTCATCTCCGCTATGCCCGTCTTCCACAATGTGCCCCTTCATCTCCGCTATGCCCCTCTTCCACAATGTCCCCCTTCATCTCCTATGCCATAGAGGAGATGAAGGGGGACATTGTGGAAGAGGGGCATAGCGGAGATGAAGGGGGACATTGTGGAAGAGGGGCATAGAGTCTATGCCCCTCTTCCACAATGTCCCCCTTCATCTCCGCTATGCCCCTCTTCCACAATGTCCCCCTTCATCTCCGCTATGGCATAGGAGATGAAGGGGGACATTGTGGAAGAGGGGCATAGCGGAGATGAAGGGGGACATTGACCAGGCACCCTCCGCTCATCAGAGCAGGGGGTGCCTGGTTTAATGCTCGAGTGCTCCCATTCATTTGAATGGGGCTCGGGTGCTCGGCCGAGCACTCGAGCAGCAGGGGGTGCTCGGTCAGAGCACCCGAGCACCCGAGCATCGGGGTGCTCGCTCATCTTTATTCTTTATGAATATACTAGTATGAAAGCCCAAGTACACGGGCTAAAGTGCCACCCAGAGGCCTCGACTGCTGCACCAGAGCCAGGAGCATAAACAGGCGTTGAGCCATTCAGAGCAGCCCTGCTCCGGAAGAGCGAATTCGGCCACTCTCTACTGTGCATGACTGCATCTTTCTGGCCATCTCTACTGCGCATGTGCAGTTATGCACACAGGAAGCTTCGCAGGCTAGTGCTATATATTATACAGATAGCTTTTGCTCTATATTCATACATCTCTTTCACTAAGTCAGTCATAGAGAAGAGGACTATTTTAGGTTTGTATTCAAGAATGCAAACATCATGTATATTTTAGTTTTTTATAATTACATTTTCGTGAGTTATTTAACACAACTGCAGAGAACAGATCAAATATTTAATACTATAAATACACTACTGGCATTTCCACATAATTACTAAGGTGTTAATGAAACATTTGTACAGAGAGTACTTGCTACATATACATATTTGTATTCCTTGCAGTTTTGTTTTCTTCAATAAGACATGGTTTTGTTCTAAGAGATTAGGTTTGGTTTCATAAATATAACATTTTTCTAAAATAGATTTCCATTTATAAATCTATTTCCTATGACAGGCTTAACTCTTCCATTTCTCAGTCTGTTGGCATGTGTGTATAGCAGTATAAAGGTAACGTGCTGATGATGCTAGCGGTTCCAGTTTCTGTTTACCATGCTCAATACACATACCAACTTAAGACTTTTTCACATTGACAACTGCACCACAGTGACTGTGTAGCGACTTAAAGATAGGGTGCATTGCATTGCATTGATGTTGATCAAAATATACTGATACAACTCAGGTGGTCAACAATAACTCAGCTTGCTGTAACTCCCCAGTAATTAGAGAGGGTCACTGGGGTGTTGCAGTAGTGAAGGTCTGCACAGTGACCTTTGAGGCTAGATCAGGGGTGTTCAAGTTTTTTCAGTCATGGGCCTCCTGATCAAAAAGTCATACATGTGAGGGCCTCATTATTTTTTTAAATTCAAAACGTTGGTGAATTATAGCCTGTCTGCTATTCAAAAATATATATTTATAACATTTTTGATGAAGTTAATGCGAATACCGATATTTATTTAACAGATATTTGTTATTGAACTATAGAGTACTGGCACACACACGATTAGTTCTTACTACTGGCTTACTAGATCATGTGTGTTAGTTAATTAGGTATAAAAAAAGTTTTTAAAAAATCTCAGGTGGGTCACACCCTGGAGTCAGGCAGGCCTCATTTGGAACATTAGAAGCACTTTAGGTGTATATGGATGCCCTGTGAACTGTTAATATTAATTCACGTGTGGTACATATTTTGGGTGATGGATTTGGCCCCAGGAGTGCCTGATAACTCTGTAAGGGGCCTGCTAGCTCTTTGCAGAATTAGACAATAGAAGTAATCCACAAGTTAACCTATCTGGACTTAGTTAGCTCTTTCCATATACGATCAATTCAGCTCACTGTACTATAGACATTTTAAATCAGTAATGTAGGAAATACATAGTACAATTGAACTAACATTAGCAGTTCACAGGGCATCCGTGACACTCCTCTCTCCCAGAAACAAGAGCAAAACAGGGTTGCAACCCTACTACCAATCCTTACCTGAGAGCCCACCTCCTTAGCTCATGGGTCTTCTTGTCAACAAAAAACCATCAGCACTTCTGTGGGCCAGGCCCTGCCTGTATTAATTGTTGAAGTCGCAAGGTTACAGGCTAGACTCCACCACAAGAATCTGCTATTGTCCCATGAGACTTGGTTCAGCCACCCGGGTGGAGTGTAGTCTATTATCAAAGTGAATTCCTGTCTGTGGAGGTAGGACTGGAACTTTGTGATGACCCAAACCAGCTGTAAACACTCTTACTTTGATTCATAGCCAACCTCTCAGTACAACATCTTTCTACTGAGGTAGGATATGGAGTTCTCAGAGTGATCACACTGAGAATCCACCTAGCTTAGGTCTGCTCGGATGTCAAACATGGAGGCATCAGGGTAGATGTAAAAGTGTTTTTCTTATTCTTGGGCTGGGGCTACTTCACAATGGTCTCCACATTAGGGAGTTCTGTCCTCAGCTGTCCACTGCCTACCTAGTGTCCCAAATATTGGAACTCACCCATTCTGACCTGGCATTTATCTGGTCTGATATGCATCTTGGATTCTGGGGAAAACTTCATCTAAGTGCTGCAAGTGTGCTTCCCAAGTGTGACTGTAGACCGTGATTTCATTGAGGTAGGAACAAGTCATGAGTCACCAAAAAGTAGTGGGAGTATTCTTCATCCCAAATGGAAGCACCCAAAATTAGTAGAGGCCCCCTGGGGTGATGAACACTGACTTTTCCTGGACTTCATGGGTGAGAGGAAACTGCCAGTGTCCCCAAATCAGTTAAAAGGTGGTCACATGCTGGGTACCACCAAGCCTGTCAAGAAGCTTGTCTATCTGGAGCACAGGGTAAACATCCATCAATGTACAGTATTAAGCCTCCTGTAGTCAACACAGAAACATGTGGTCCCATCCTTGTTTGGAACAAGCACTACAGGTGGCCCAAGGACTACAGGATGGCTGAATGACCACTTGGGCAAACATCTCATCACTCTTGACTTTCAAACTAGGGTGCACAGCTACAGTAGGCGAGCTGTTGGAGGGGTCTCTGTCCAGACGTCTCTACAAAATGTGGAGCTAAGTCTGTGCATACTGACCGAGGGCAAAACAACTCTGCTCACTGGGCGAGCATGTCATATACTTGATCCATATTGCTGGGCCTCACATTCTCTCTAACAACAATAGTGGAGAGTCTACTTGGCTTTTGGGTGGCCTAGAGGAGATAGATCAGTTGCTTGCCTTGATGGTTTCTGATGGACAGGGCAAAAATGGCAATAGGGTTTCATCCATTTCGAGGCACTCCTTCAGCATGTTAACATGAAAGATCTCTGCATTCGGCTATTCTGGCCCATAGTGACCAAAAAAATTGTCTCAATGGCTCAGGCAGCTTGCAGCTTGTTGACATGTGGGGAACAGGATGAGTAACTTCCGCCCTACATGGTATTCCTGGAGTCTTGCCTTTCGGTCATACCAGACAATTTTTTGTTTGGGCTGCATGAAGATTTGATTGGGCTATAACTCCATCAGGGAAATAGCAGTACCCTTACTGAGTTCCCAAAACTATGATCCCTAGTATGACAGCCGAGACTGATGAGAAGCTGCCCTCCCAGTATCTTTCAGGAGATGGGGCTCATGTACCCGATGCCCGTATAACAATTCAGACATGGAGAACCTTGTCATTTCCTGAGGCACCTCCTAACAGGCTAGCAGGAGGTGGGGCAGCAACCACTCCCAATCTGGTTTGGCATCTACCAATGCCTTTAAGATATTTTTAGGGTGCATTTAAAGCATTTGCGGAGACCGTACATTTGAGGGTGGTAAAGTGTGGACCAGATAGCACGTACACCATAAAGATGCCAGATCTTTTGAAGCAAGTAAGACAGAAACTAAGTGCTTTGGTCAGACAGGATCTCACTAGGAAACCTCACTCTCATAAATATGGTAATGAGGGACTTGTCTACCACTTCTGCTGTGATAATGGAGAGGGTCACAGCTTCAGGGTACCTGAATGCAAAGTCCACCACTGTGAGAATGTACCTCTAACCCTCCCAGCTGGGCTTAGTCAATGGGCCTACTATGTCCACTGCCACTCATTGGCATGCCTCACTTACTACAGGGATGGTCTCTGGTCTGTCAAACGATCTGAGTGACAAGTATCATAGGTGTAGCAAAACTGACCCATGTCATTGGTTACTCTGGGCCAAATAAAGGCCAGTAATAACAATTGTTTGGAGCTGCAACTCCCCAGGTGTCTTGCCAGGGGGACAATAGGGGGTAATATAAGTTGTGCAAAAAGTGATTAATCACCAATTATGAAGTCTCTAAATTAAATAACTTGTTATAATCATCAATTCCAGCATTGTAGCCCAGATTTATCAGCTGGTGAAAAAATGTTCAAGTCAAAAAAAATTCTTATGTCTAAATAAGTATGATAAAAGATTGTAACACTACAAAAATCACTATATAATGAGTGACTTCTGCATGATGTATGTTTATCTGCAAAATGAATGTGCTTAACCCCGTAAGAACCTAGGTTATTTTGCAGCTGAAGGCAGGCATAAAATTTACTGTTTCTTCGTGTGTATTTGTTAAAGGAGGTCTTACCAGTTTTATGTTTTGTAAACACATCCAAACAACATATTGCTTTTCTCGAAATAGACTAAATTGGTAACATATGTAAATATATATTCTTAAATATATATTGGTCTCCTCCAAATAGCAATGTGTGGTCACAGCACCATCAAGGTGCAATGTGTGGAGACATATTGCCAGATCCTCACATCCGCAGATTCACTGCCGGCTAGTTATGGTACTGGCAGCAACAGTGGTAGCTGTACTTTGCCTTCATAAAATATTTCCCCAGATATCTGGGGATATTGGGGGCATGGGGTGAGCATATTCTGGATTACATATGCTCCTTCCACTACTGCTGCTGCAGATTTTGTTGCCGCTGCTGGATATCTCCACATTAACATAAGCAACAGCACTCCTCACACTTTTCTTATTCATTCTCCAGCATGCAACACAACTGAATTTTAGTTTTTTTTTATTTCTCTGTAACAGAATTTCTGATTCCCCCCCTGCCTAAGCTATACCACAAAGCATGGCATGAAGTTCTAGATTTTTATATTATGGGAATTTACTCTGCTATAGAAACCATAGGTGGAACATTTTAAAGTTCTTTTGGGAAAATCAGTGATGTTAACAAAAAGGTGGAAATTCTATGAGTTTCTCTATGGACTGGAAAGCAATACATTTTGAATCTTTCACAGAGCTTCAGGGGAAACAAAACTTGATTCTTCACTCAACTCTAGAGGCAGAAGACATCAAAAAGGGACATCTGGCTCTCTCCTGCTGATCCCATACCTCCCATATTTGAACTTGTATTATTAGTGAGAAACACTTCAAGATCAGTAATCGCAAATTGAGTGGCACTAATTTATAAATCAGGAATAATCAAAAATGATAATCATGCATCTCACAGTGTCTCCGTAATTCTCACTCAGTGCCAATTCACACTGGACGTCCAGAACGTCCCCTCGACTCAAGACAACAATAGCATAAAGAAAGGATGGAATAGCATTCATTTGCAGACATAAAGCATTAAATAAAAGCAATTTATTCGAACTACATGTGGCAAACTGACACAACGAATTAATCTTCTCTCACATCTAACGCATTTTGCACAACATGGTGCTTACTCATATACGAAACTTAATCAATGATTAAGTTTCATCTATGAGTAAGCACCACGTTGTGTGAAATGCATTAGATGTGAGAGAAGGTGAATTCGTTGTGTCGGTTTGCCACATGTAGTTCAAATAAATTGCTTTTATTTAATGTTTTATGTCTGAAAATGAGTGCCATTCCATCCTTTCTTTACACACTTCAAGATCAGTCCATGACAAGATTTTTTTTGCTCACCATAATGAAACATATCTATAACATGCATATGCAAAGTTTACAAGGCATGTGACACAGTTAAGTGCAGAAGAGAATATGTAGGAATTATAGCTACATTCTGTCCTCTTTAAAGTTAAGCCTCTGTGTACAAAACTAAAAACCCTTTTACCTTCAAGAAATACTAGAAAAGTCGATAAGTATAAATAATAAATCATACAAGTGAAACCAGAAATAGTATACAAAAAAGAAGATTGTACAGAATAAACTGTCACCCTGTTACCCTGAAGAAGCCAGCACAACTTTCTAAAGATTTTATTAGTGTGGTAAATTGGACAAGGGACATAATTGTACTGTGAATAAACGGCTGACCCAGTACAAGACTACCACAAAGAGGGGAATGTGTAAATAAATATTTGTGATAAAATAAGTACAATGGAATTCTGTTGTGTATGATTCATGTCAGACTCATGTGTAAAAAGCTTTTATTGCAAGTAAAATATCCATTTGTGTCTGCTGAGCTATGTGACAGATTATGAGAAAATGTATGGGGGTTTTGGGGGTGTGCTACAAACGTACTAAAAGAATATAATGTAACTCAGAAAAAAATGCCTTTTTCTTTCTGTAGGGATGGGGTTCACATGCGCAGGTGGAAATGTGTACACGAGTATCTACATACGCCATGGGTAAAGACACTAGGTTTGTAAGAAAGAATATATGCACACTGTATTGGCTGTAACTGGCAGTGGTTAATTTGTGCCTTCCCTCCAAAAGCACAAACAAATACACTCCAGCGCTCACTGGGAAAAATTCCAATATAAAAGCTGTATAATTTTAGTTTAAGAAATATATATAATGCAAACTGAGTGATACACTCACTTGTGTGGATGGTATGATTCACTAAGTAACGTACCCACTTAGTAATCTATGAAGAATATAGGCAAAGAGATCAATCAGCCAGATACTAGAGTGTTAATAAAATAGTAACAGTAAAATACTAAAGTCATAAAATAAAAATAGAATACTATGGGTAATTAAACCATAAAACTAATATTTCTAATATACTGTTCTCCTAAAGAGAATAAGCAGTCAATAATGATTACAGTCCATGGCATGACTTTATGATGATAATGAGTCCATGAGCTTAGATGGTGTTAGTACGACTATTTTGGGCACGGATCTCGTCTGGTGAGCCTCAGGCTTATGGAGTCTGTTTGTGACGCCAGTCAGATCCCTGAATCATCACAGGAGATATATAGAAAAAACAAGAAAAAGACAGCGCACAAAAACAGATCTAAGTGCAATATATTTTTAATATAATCACAAAGATTACTAAAACATGTATATAAAAAAACAAAATTTGTGTTGACTGGTGAGAGAGATATTCCAGATGTAGAATGCAACATACGTTGTGATTGGTAGTGCCTGAGGATGAGGTCTGCGTATGAATGAGTTGGCTGCGGGATATGTGAGTACATCCAACTCGGGGCTGAAATCACTACAACCCAGTCACCTAATGCTGTATTAGCTTTATATGGCAACAATATATCTCCTTGATAGTAAGGGTCGAGTGCTAATTATAACCAAAGTGTTGGGTATCCCACAATATCCCTGCCTATATACTCTTACTTGAAATCTTCTTGATCAGAAGCATATCAAATGTATCCGATCCAGAAATTCAGTATATCGCGTCCTTCATTCCTCAGTGTCTCCGTGCCTAGCGTTGGGGTCTTCCCTTCAAAAGGCCATGACTCAATAACATAAGTAGATTAAGTCCTTTTTCACACAGGTGACACCAGCACAGCAACAACATATAGTAAGCACCATTTTGTGTGAAATGCATTAGATGTGAGAGAAGGTGAATTCGTTGTGTCGGTTTGCCACATGTAGTTCAAATAAATTGCTTTTATTTAATGTTTTACGTCTGAAAATGAGTGCCATTCCATCCTTTCTTTACACACTTCAAGATCAGTCCATGACAAGATTTTTTTTGCTCACCATAATGAAACATATCTATAACATGCATATGCAAAGTTTACAAGGCATGTGACACAGTTAAGTGCAGAAGAGAATATGTAGGAATTATAGCTACATTCTGTCCTCTTTAAAGTTAAGCCTCTGTGTACAAAACTAAAAACCCTTTTACCTTCAAGAAATACTAGAAAAGTCGATAAGTATAAATAATAAATCATACAAGTGAAACCAGAAATAGTATACAAAAAAGAAGATTGTACAGAATAAACTGTCACCCTGTTACCCTGAAGAAGCCAGCACAACTTTCTAAAGATTTTATTAGTGTGGTAAATTGGACAAGGGACATAATTGTACTGTGAATAAACGGTTGACCCAGTACAAGACTACCACAAAGAGGGGAATGTGTAAATAAATATTTGTGATAAAATAAGTACAATGGAATTCTTTTGTGTATGATTCATGTCAGACTCATGTGTAAAAAGCTTTTATTGCAAGTAATATATCCATTTGTGTCTGCTGAGCTATGTGACAGATTATGAGAAAATGTATGGGGGTTTTGGGGGTGTGCTACAAACATGTACTAAAAGAATATAATGTAACTCAGAAAAAAATGCCTTTTTCTTTCTGTAGGGATGGGGTTCACATGCGCTGGTGGAAATGTGTACACGAGTATCTACATACGCCATGGGTAAAGACACTAGGTTTGTAAGAAAGAATATATGCACACTGTATTGGCTGTAACTGGCAGTGGTTAATTTGTGCCTTCCCTCCAAAAGCACAAACAAATATACTCCAGCGCTCACTGGGAAAAATTCCAATATAAAAGCTGTATAATTTTAGTTTAAGAAATATATATAATGCAAACTGAGTGATACACTCACTTGTGTGGGTGGTATGATTCACTAAGTAACGTACCCACTTAGTAATCTATGAAGAATATAGGCAAAGAGATCAATCAGCCAGATACTAGAGTGTTAATAAAATAGTAACAGTAAAATACTAAAGTCATAAAATAAAAATAGAATACTATGGGTAATTAAACCATAAAACTAATATTTCTAATATACTGTTCTCCTAAAGAGAATAAGCAGTCAATAATGATTACAGTCCATGGCATGACTTTATGATGATAATGAGTCCATGAGCTTAGATGGTGTTAGTACGACTATTTTGGGCACGGATCTCGTCTGGTGAGCCTCAGGCTTATGGAGTCTGTTTGTGACGCCAGTCAGATCCCTGAATCATCACAGGAGATATATAGAAAAAACAAGAAAAAGACAGCGCACAAAAACAGATCTAAGTGCAATATATTTTTAATATAATCACAAAGATTACTAAAACATGTATATAAAAAAACAAAATTTGTGTTGACTGGTGAGAGAGATATTCCAGATGTAGAATGCAACATACGTTGTGATTGGTAGTGCCTGAGGATGAGGTCTGCGTATGAATGAGTTGGCTGCGGGATATGTGAGTACATCCAACTCGGGGCTGAAATCACTACAACCCAGTCACCTAATGCTGTATTAGCTTTATATGGCAACAATATATCTCCTTGATAGTAAGGGTCGAGTGCTAATTATAACCAAAGTGTTGGGTATCCCACAATATCCCTGCCTATATACTCTTACTTGAAATCTTCTTGATCAGAAGCATATCAAATGTATCCGATCCAGAAATTCAGTATATCGCGTCCTTCATTCCTCAGTGTCTCCGTGCCTAGCGTTGGGGTCTTCCCTTCAAAAGGCCATGACTCAATAACATAAGTAGATTAAGTCCTTTTTCACACAGGTGACACCAGCACAGCAACAACATATAGTAAGCACCATGTTGTGTGAAATGCATTAGATGTGAGAGAAGGTGAATTCGTTGTGTCGGTTTGCCACATGTAGTTCAAATAAATTGCTTTTATTTAATGTTTTACGTCTGAAAATGAGTGCCATTCCATCCTTTCTTTACACACTTCAAGATCAGTCCATGACAAGATTTTTTTTGCTCACCATAATGAAACATATCTATAACATGCATATGCAAAGTTTACAAGGCATGTGACACAGTTAAGTGCAGAAGAGAATATGTAGGAATTATAGCTACATTCTGTCCTCTTTAAAGTTAAGCCTCTGTGTACAAAACTAAAAACCCTTTTACCTTCAAGAAATACTAGAAAAGTCGATAAGTATAAATAATAAATCATACAAGTGAAACCAGAAATAGTATACAAAAAAGAAGATTGTACAGAATAAACTGTCACCCTGTTACCCTGAAGAAGCCAGCACAACTTTCTAAAGATTTTATTAGTGTGGTAAATTGGACAAGGGACATAATTGTACTGTGAATAAACAGCTGACCCAGTACAAGACTACCACAAAGAGGGGAATGTGTAAATAAATATTTGTGATAAAATAAGTACAATGGAATTCTTTTGTGTATGATTCATGTCAGACTCATGTGTAAAAAGCTTTTATTGCAAGTAATATATCCATTTGTGTCTGCTGAGCTATGTGACAGATTATGAGAAAATGTATGGGGGTTTTGGGGGTGTGCTACAAACGTACTAAAAGAATATAATGTAACTCAGAAAAAAATGCCTTTTTCTTTCTGTAGGGATGGGGTTCACATGCGCTGGTGGAAATGTGTACACGAGTATCTACATACGCCATGGGTAAAGACACTAGGGCCTAGATTTAAAGGCAGCCGTTAAACCATCCGCTAAGTAAAAAAGGCACGTCGGCCGCAAAGAACACGGCAGATTCAAAGGTAAGCGTTCAAGAATAGCTATCGGGCGTAGGCACTACAAAAACACGTTAAACAAAAACCAGCGTCGCACCTGATTTTGCATCACCGTGCATCCCAAACACCCGTTAAAACACAACTTAACTCAAAATGTTACATTACGGCTGCCGTTGTCTAGCAACCCTGATAGATGCACAAACAAAATTCAAACCTACAGCCAATCCCAAGGCCCCAAAGTATCAAAAATGTTCAAATACACCTATATATACCTCAAAATAACGGTTACACCCTGTCTGTGTTTCGAGTTTCAGCAAGCTAGAGCACAGGACCCAGGAGTGGAGGATAGCATTTAGAGAGAGAGAGAGAGAGAGAGAGAGAGAAGCATACAGAGGAGTAAGGTAGAAGGATTTTGGAGAGGAGAGAGTTACATTTAAATAGACACATAGCACACTTTTGCACATAGCACATACATCCATACAAACACATACACATACATACACATAGTCTTTTTTTTTTCATCACACCTTACACATTTTAAACTTTATTTTTACAGTGTGAATCCGTGAGTGAAAGTGTGTGACAGAGAGTGAGTGGGATCGAGTGTGTCTGTGAGGGCGTGTGAGAGTGCCTGGGTGTGACTGGGTGAATGATGGCCAGGAGAGGAGGACAGGAGAGAGGGATGGGGAGACTAGTGGAGGAGGAGGAGGAAGGTCAGGAGGGGATCCCTCAGCAGAGCAGGGGTGGGAGAGGGAGATACGCAGGGCGGAGGGGGACCAGGCCCACAAGAACAGGCACACAAAGAAGAAGAGGGACAAATCCTGCAGTGGGACGAGGGGTAGTGCCTGGGGACCACCACACACAGGCAGGGGCAGAGCAGGCAGGACACTCCGGGTCTGACTCCTCGCATGCCGGAGCTGAGGGGGACAGGCTCAGGGATCCCCGATATACCGAGGAAGAAAACACGGCCCTCGTGGAGGCTGTGCTGGAGAGGGAGAGTGTCCTCTTCCCGGGGGACAGACTCCCTGGCCTGTCTGCGAGGAGGAGAGCTGCCTGGAGTCAAATCTGCAGCAGAGTTAATGCGGTGGCCACCTGCAGACGGGATGTGGACTCAATAAAGAAGAGATGGGGCGACTGCAAAAGGCAGGTGAAGAGGAAGATGGGGGATGCCGCCCTGCACGCCTGAGCCACCGGAGGTGGGCCACCTGTCCCCATCACCTTCAGCGCATGGGAGGAGAGGCTGCGGCAGACACTGTCGTCTACCCTCATTGAGGGGGTCCCTGGAGGATCAGACACTGGGGAGGAGAGGAGCCTCCACACCACCGGTAAGTGCATCACCCCAAAACCACACACCACCCCAAACCACACACCCATCACAAACAAGCACTCACATCCCAACATCTGCTCTTCATTCAACCACACAATTGCACCAACACAGCACCCTGAGGGTTTAAACAGGGATCAAGACAAGGACAAATGTCAATGTTCAACAAGGCCAAAACCTGTCCAACTCCCTGGTTAACCCCCATGTTGCTGTGCTCATCACACACAATACACACAAACCATGCTCAGTAAAGTGTTGTATGTTAAACATCACAATTGTTGTCACACAGTGTTACCCATGTTCACACAGGGAATCCAGCACATAACCCCATGAGTGCCAGAGGGATCATCAATGCATCGATCAACAATGCTTTGGCAACCCCTCTGGTACTCAAAGGGTTAACCATACAACAAACACATGTCGATAGGTTAACAATTACATGACACATAGGGGACATTCACTAAGCGGTGAAAAAGAGCTGATGTAGTGAATTTGACACTTGCATACCCTCACTTTACCAATTACAATGTTAGTCTATGGAGAACATCCAATAACAGTATTCAAGCTGCACAGGCCCCATTGTGTGGACTCCATAGAAAACATTGCAGATGGTGAAATGAGGTCAGCGGAGAAGTCAGCATCATAATCAGTTCATCAGGTCCACTTAACCGCTTACTGAATCACCAACAGGATGGATCAGGTCACAAATCACAGTGCCACTGAGAATAAATGCTTGTATGTGCAACACACAGGCCAAAAACAATCACACATAAGTAAAGGTGAAAAAGTTGCCCTTGGTGTTGTGTATGCAATCATTTACTCTAACTTCAATTTACATAGCTCACATTTGATTCACATATAGATCCTCAGGAGTGCTGATGCCATGGATGGATGGTACACCAGACACTATTTGCAGGATACATATGGGAACCAAATATGAACCATTGAGGTTTGGTCAATAACAGGCCAGGGATTATGGATATCTATGATCGGGTCTGGCTGCCTCACACAGAAGGATGGATGGGCTGATCCAGGAAAAAAAAGGCCTCAATCAATGATATCCTTCAATACTGGCTTGATTGTTGCCCCTCAGGATTCAACTTGAACAGACCTCATGGACAGAATCCTGTAATGTACATCAATCCCTGATTGCCACGGTGGTATCCCATGCATCACAATGCTATGCATAGGATACCATCATGACAACCAGAGAGGGACATGTCTAATCTGACAAAATCCAGCACTGTACGGGATGAACTGATAACATAGGGATGAATACTACTTGAATCACACTGCAGATCTATTCAAAAAAGATATGTACAGAAAGAAAAACAACCAGATTTGTATGTGGATATGTCCCTTTCAAATGGGTACAAATAGGTCCCAACAAGATGTAAACCCAGAGTTCGGTTCAGTACGTGTGATTGTCCAACTGCCCATATATGTGCACCCTCAACAAAATAACTCATATTGATATCATCATCAGAGTACATATACCCAGTATATTACACCTACTTGGATGGGTATCACTTGTATCTATGAAAGTTCATTTGTGATGGCTGTACATATATAGGCAGTTAGACAATCACATGTTCTGAACAGATCTCTGGGTTCATATCTGTCAAGGATATGTTTGTACCCGTATGAAAGGTACATATACACACATATCAGACCATATTCCTCACTGTGTACCTTGGCATGGCAATGGTTAATTTCACTTGATGTAACCTTGCAGGCATCATAAAGAGATGTTTAGAAAGATGTTACTGTATGTGACAGCTGGAGATGTCAGTCATATGACCACACGGAGGCTCTTCAGCAGACCCAAAATTGAAACAATTGGAGATGGATCCATCATTGACATGGTCCACAGAGCGTGCTTACAAACCAGGAACACTTAGTAGACAATGGCAAAGATGTAGTTATCTCCAAATGGGTCAATGTGGAGTCTGCTGAAGAGCCTCCGTGTGGTCAAATGACTGACATCTCCAGCTGTCACATACAGCAACATCTTTCTAAACATCTCTCTATGATGCCTGCAATGTTACATCAAGGTGAAATTAACCATTGCTATCCCGTTAAAGAGATAGTAATACCTAAAATGTGAAAGGAAAAATACATGTCATAGGATTGATCCACCGGGTAATGCAAGGGTATCCCCACTACTGAAAGGTGTTTCATCACAAGAGTATAACAGCTCAAAGTTGAATATTCCAGGGACAATATCACTGTGGCCTGAAAATGTACTATGCCAATGTTGCCAGACCATCCTCTGGCTAGCTTTGGTCCAGGGAACAGATATCCACAAAGGATGATGTGGCAACAGCGCAAATGTACAATTTCAGGCCACTGGGATGTGGCACCAAAGGAATTCAACTCTGAGCTGCAATACATGTAGAATACAACACCCATCACCAGTAGGAGTACCGTTGTTTCACACAGGGGGATACACCATACAACACATATGTTCCTTTACACATTTCAAGTATTAATATCAATTTATTATTATTATTATTATTATTCTTTATTTATATAGCGCCAACTAATTCCGCAGCGCTGTACAATTGGGGAATAGACATACAGAGGTATTAAATAGTACAATCAGATGTGTAGAACAGGAGGATCAGAGGGCCCTGCTCGTGAGAGCTTACAGTCTAGAGGAAGGTAGGTTTGATACAGAAGGAGTAAGTGCTATTGTGTTTAAGTGCCTCCTGCCACATGAACTGCCAGTCAGTGGGTGGGAGTGAGAAGTGCCATTGAGTGCAGTAGTCCGTGCAAGGGGTGAATCTTGGTTATGATGTTTATGGAGGCAGTTGATAAGCCTCCCTGAAGAGGTGAGTCTTCAGGGAGCGTCTGAAAATTTGAAGGCTGGGGGAGAGTCTGATGGGGCGGGGGAGGGAATTCCACAGCTCAGGTGCAGCACGGGAGAAGTCCTGTAGGCGGGAGTGGGAGGATGTGATAAGAGCTGTGGAGAGCAGAAGGTCATGTGCAGAGCGGAGATGGCGGGCGGGAGTATATTTGGAAATGAGAGATGAAATATAGGGGGGTGCAGTGTTAGTGAGGGCTCTATAAGTTAGCACCAGAGTTTTGAATTTTACTCTGTATGCTAACGGGAGCCAGTGTAGGGACTGACAGAGGGGTGTGGTGTTAGAGAAGCGATGAGTGAGGAAGATTAGTCTTGCAGCAGAGTTCATTATGGACTGTAGCGGGGTTAGTCGGGTGAGAGGCAGGCCAATTTGACACCATCATGGCTAAGTTTACTGATCACACAATCTCAATCCTCCACACAGGTTATGTGTCTCCAGCACATCAGGAGCCCATGGAGGAGGCCACCTCACCACCCAGTGAGGAGTATTTGGAGGAGGGGACCAGCCAGTGGGCACCGTACCCAACGACATCCACACCTCTTGGCCAGCTGGATGCACCAACCCTGCCTGCACCAACTCTGCCTGCACCAACTCTGCCTGCATCAACTCTGCCTGCACCAACTCTGCCTGCACCAACTCTGCCTGCACCAACTCTGCCTGCACCGACTTATTACAGTGACTGGATGCCCCCCACCACCTCCAGGAGCTATTATCCCCCAGCAGCAGCAGCAGCACCACCACCACCAGGGAGGCAATGGCTGCCCGGTGATGTGGCCACCACCCAATACGGGCCATACCCACAGATTGACCTACCCTCCTGGATGGCTCCCCAGCATGGCCCCAGGTATGATCCTAGGTGGGGGCCAAGCACATACCAGTTGTCACGGATAGGAATGTCACGGATAGGAATATCACGGATAAGAGGCTCCTCCAACAAGGGTTGGTGGAGTGAAGGCTAGAGTGCGTCGCTGGAGTGCGTGGCTGGTGTACGCGGGCCCCCTGAAGTACGCTGTGCTGCGGCCAAGGCCGTGTAAAGGTGCTGGCCGCGAAGCCAGATGACCCCCTCCGGTTGAGCCGAAGAAGGCCCAGGATAACGCACTACAGTGAGGACACCCACCACCAACCCCAGGGAAGGACTATTTCCAGAGAGTAAAAGGCCTACTGAAGGTAAGCCCCTGAGGCTAGAGACAATAAGGAGGGAGAGTAACAAGAGCTGACAGGACTGCACAAGGAAGGACTAGAAAAGCACCGTATATATAATTATATTGGGCAGGCAAGGAGGAGCTGAACTCCACAGAGATAGGAGACTGAAATGGGAGCTGACTGGGGCAGAGACAGAAGCTAGGCAGCGCAGGACTGGAGAAGCTCCAGGAGAACCACTGGAGGAAGAGTGGAAGGTGCAGACTGGAGCAGACAGGAAGAAGTCTGCAGGACTGGAGGGCCAAGAAGTCTGCAAGACTGGAGGGCCTGGACAACACTGGAACGAGACCGGCAGGAGAGAAGAGCAGCAGGTGAGGCTGCACACAAACGCTATAATCGCGCGCCGCACGAAGGCGGCGCGTGGTTAAGAATACCCAAACCCGGAAGTGCGGGTAAGGGTGACGTCACCACGCTACGTGGTGACGAGCTGGCGAACCCGGAAGTCGGCAACCCGTCGGAACGGCGAGGGACCGTGACACCAGTGGCCAAGGTTTGACCCTTGGCCACTCGACTACCAACACCTGGGCCTGCTTGGGGAGCCCCAACAGCCTATGCTGCACAGACATCGGTAGGCAGCAGTGGGTCAATTGATGTGGTGGGCACATACCCATCTGCAGCACAACCAGCACCAGCAGAGGAGGACACAGCACCAGCAGAGGAGGACACACCAGCAGCAGAGGAGGACACAGCACCAGCAGAGGAGGACACAGCACCAGCAGAGGAGGACACAGCACCAGCAGAGGAGGATACAGCACCAGCAGAGGAGGACACAGCAGCAGCTGATTCACCAGGCACAAGCATCACCAGCAGTGAACGGCCCACGGGGATGGAAGCTGAGTGTATGGCTCTGCAAAGGAGACTACTCAGGTCAAGCCTCCGCACCAATGACAACATCACCAGGAGCCGTAGGGAATCCCGTATAAACACTAACAGGATAGAGGCAAGGATCCATGCCCTGGAGTCGGAGGTCATGAGGATCAACACTCAACTCCATCAGCTACACACGGGGGTGATGGACCTGCTTGCACAGCTACTGGTGGAGTTGAGAGAGCTGAACCGCAGGGAGGACTTACGTTTGGAGAGGGAAAACCTGCGCTCCACAGAGGGATCCACTGCCCCCACCACCCCCTCTAATGTGACCCCCGAAGCCACACCTAGGGGGCAAAGGGTGACCAGGAGATCATCCAGGTTATCCACTTCTGCCACACAGTCTAAGCCCCCCCCCCCCAAGAAAAAAAAATAAAATGCCCAACATGTTAAATTTCCCCTGAATAAAGGAACATTGTGCTTTTGAATCCTGTCTGATCTGCTTTGAATTTGGTCATAGATTTGGGTGGCAGAGTTGTCTCCAATGCATTGCCAAACAATTCAGTGAATACAACTCCTGCCTAGGTAAGATGTTTGTGGGATGTTACAACATGGGTTCACATACACATCGTTGTACAAAATCAACTGTAAAAACATCCCTGTTGCCATATTACACAACTGTGTTATATGGCAATGTTGTGTGTTGATTTTGCATAACAAAACATTCCCCTTAGCCCAACATTTGGTACAACATTGAACATTCATCTACATCATATGTAGTGTTTAACCCTTTGATATCTAGAGTGGTAGGCAACGCATTGCAAAGAAATGCGTTGGGTACCACTCTGGCACTCAGAGGGTTAAGGGGATAACCAAACAAACGGCTTAGCGGTGAGATAACAAGCAGGACAGATAAATGGGACATGTATCCATATTGTCTTGGATTCACACACTCATTGTGCAACAGACTGACTGGGGAAGCCAATGTTTTCAACCTAGGATTTCAATGTGTAACACACACATTGATATCCTGGGGTGAGCATTGGGGCCTCCAGTAAGTTGACTTGTTGTTTTTTCTAAGGGTGTAACAGACTTCCCCAGTGAAAACACTTGTCCACTTGGTCATGTACTGTGATATGTCCCAGTGGAGCAATATCACTGAACATTGATTATACTGAGCAACACATTAACTGTGGACAGGAATTCACTGTGGAAGTATGTCCCCTTTATCACCTCTTTATCACTCCCACAACACATTAGTGTATCACTGCCACCATCTGTTAGCGTGAATACATCACTGAGTCCACTCACTTGCAAACAAGTGCTGGAGTCCTGTGATATGGGTGATGCCTTTCCATGTATGGGGATACTCTACCCTGGGTGTGGTAACGCATTGACAACTGTGTTCTCAAATATATCCTCCTACAGACACAGATAGAATGGTGATGGTTCATCTTTATTGTGTCTCAAAGTACATTAGGATGTACATGTGTTTTCTGTGTATTGCCTATATGCATTGAACACCTGTATGAGAACACTAAATGTACTTTGAAACAAAAAAATAGTACTTTAGTAACACTGCTGCCCAGCTCATGTGTTGTCCACAAGGTTTGACAACTCTGTAGCTGAGCATCCTAACTGTACAGGTTATAAAACTCAGGAATTAGTGTTTTCTGTGTCTATATGAAAATGATCCAGTAGAGGTTTGTGTGAACCTCAGGTCAAACTTTCCATCACCAACAACATCAACATAAACAGCAAGGGGTGATCTCCATGAAGGTGATGTCAAGACATCAATCCAGTCACATAGAAGAACTTCAGTTCAAGGATGGATCATGTTACGGATGCCTGTGGAAGAAGAGGACAGGATTTGGAGTAGTTGACTTGAACTGATCATCAAGCAACAACAATTTAGTCTTTTTGATCCCCTCAATTTTCACAGTTACAGGTGAGTACACAAACCATTGCTTGACAATGTGTTGTGTACTCATCTGTAACCAATTATGTGGAGAACTAAGGACATGTGCCCCAGCCCTATGGATATGTGCCCCTGACATGGATACACACATCAACAAGTGTTCTGAGAGCTCCATGGAAGTAATGAATTTGGGCTGCCACTGTTAATGTGACAGTGGCAGCCCAATGTCATTTGTTCCATGGAACTGTTAGGACACATTTGTTGATGTGTGTATTCATGTCGGGGGCACATATGTCTGCACACTCACAGGTCAGCATGGTGTCCCTGGTAATCTGATCTACGTCTCATGACCTCTACATTGTGTGCCCATACCACTGTACATCCACCCCTGTGCTGCTCTTCTCAGCTGTAGGACAGTACAGGTCCCATATTGAGTCCAATGGCCCTTTAACCCCTGATGTGACGGAGTATTATCCAATGCATAGCATTGGATAACACTCTTTCGCTACAAGGCTAGCATGGTTGCTCTGGCTATGCTCATGGCAAATCAAGTTAGCTGCTGTCAATCAAGCCCTGTAAGGCGATGAACATGGGTTATGTGTTGTACCTTGTTTCTCCTGAGGGTGTGCGTGATATCCTTGGGGTCTGTATGTCAACGTGGAGAGTGGAATGGAGGATGGTTTTTGAGTCCACACACACAATTTGCCACGTCCGCTGCAAGTGCAGTGCTGTGTCACTGTTCCTGTGGGGTGAGACAGAACAAAATGTGCAGTGTGGTTAGTGTCACAGGACTGATGGGGGACTTGCATGGATTGTTTGCATGCCTGTGTTATACTCACATGTAAAGTGTTCCGTGATGAGCCTGTCTCTGATCTGTGTCCCTCTCAGGGTCTCCTCAACGTGTCCGATGTCCATGGGCACTTCCTGTATGGGGGGGGCCTGGATGTGCTCCAGCAGCCTGGTGTCCACTGCGATGTTGTGCAGTATTGCGCACGCCACAATGATGTCGCACACCTTTCCAGGTGCATACTGCAGTGCTCCCCCCGAGTGGTCCAGACATCGGAATCTTGACTTGAGGAGGCCAAAGGTCCGCTCAATGGCATTCCTCGTTCTGCCATGAGCCTGGTTGTAGCTTTCCTGGGCATGTGTTCGAGGATTGGCCAGTGGGGTCAGTAGCCAGGACTTGCATCCATAGCCAGCATCACCTGTGTAATGTGAGTGACATGGTGAGACAGGGAGCACATGTTGTGTGAATGATGTTTTGTGTGGTAGACGTAGTAGCTGTGGGTCAGGAGCATGCTAAGCAGCGTTGTGTGTACGCCTGTGTATGTGATGTGATTTTGTATTGTGAACTCACCCAAAAGCCATCCCCCTGTAAAAGTTCCATTCTCGAAATCTCTGTGGACTGAGGAGTTTTGGAGAATGTATGAATCATGTGAGCTGCCAGGATACTTTGCACAGACATTCATTATCCTCATATGGCTGTCACACACCATCTGCACGTTGATGGAGTGAAAGTTCTTCCTGTTGATGAATATCTGTGCGTCACGTGCTGGGGCCTTAATTCGGACATGGGTGCAATCTATAGCACCCATGACCCTGGGCATGCCTCCCCTGGCGTAAAAAGCCTACTTGACTTGTATCCAGTCCATGTCGGTGGTGGGGAAATGTATATAGGTACTGGCCTTGCTTTTGAGGGCTGGCAGGACCTGGGCCAGCACCCTGGAGAATGTGGCCTGTGACATGCCAGATGCGTAACCCTCTGTGGACTGGAAGGCCCCGCTTGCCATGAAGTGCATGGCACAGAGTAGTTTCTGCAGGCCAGTTAGGGCATGGTTGTGGATGTAGATGGGATCCACCTGCTCCTTGATGACCTCATACAAGGCAATGATGCTGTCAGGCCTCAACCTGTAGCGATCAATTACCTCATCATCGGTCATTCCAAAGAGGGTGACCCTTGGGCGGTATACCCTGGGCCTTGGTGGTCGTCTATACATCCTGTGCCCTCCAGGTGGGGATGGGCTCCTGTGTGGCTGCTGAGCCAGAGCCTCCTCACTTGCAACAGGTGGTGGCTGTTGATCAGGCATGCTTGGAGGTTGCTGATGTTCCCCAGCTCTCTCCCTTGCACGCCTTCTCTTCAGTCTTCGCAACAATATGTAACCCAACATACTGTTTGCTCTATCTGTCTCTATCTGTCTCTCTCTCTACCTCTCTATCTCTCTCTATCTATCTCTCTCTCTCTCCCTCCCTGAGTGGAAAACAAGCCACAAGTGAGTGTGTTGAGTTGTCCCTTTAAGTACTTGCTAGGGCGTTGTGTGGGTGTGGTGATGAGGTGAGTGCTGACCAATGGTGAGTTGTTTTTGTCCAGGTAAGTGTTTGCAGGTGTGTGTGTGTTATAAGATGTGGTGTGTTGTGCTTGTTCTGTGTGTGCCATTTGCGGACATGCAGTTGTGGGGTGCAGGTGGCGTGTTGATGTTGCCCAGGTGAGCTTGTATTTGCAGGTGTCCGCTTTGTGTGATGACCCCCATTGTTCCGTGCCATGTTGTGTTGTTGTTTTTTTGTGTGTCGTTGTCCCTGTGGTGTTGGATGTTGTTGTGTGTATAGTGATTTGTGTTGTGTGTGCATGTTTTTGTGTTGTTTTGGCATTGCACGGGTTAATTTTCCCATTTACATGGTTGTGCGGTAAGCCTTTTGTGTCTTTTCCTATGTAACGGGTGTTTTGTTTTGGTCGTTAAGTGTCTAACGGCTAAAAAAAGTGGGTCTTAACTTTTAGCCGTTAGGTGTGTCTTTTTTTTAGCCGTTATCAGTACCGCAAGCCTTTGAATAGCTCTGGGGTATGTTTTTCCATGCGTCTGAATGCACGTAAGTGTATCGGCCGTAAGGATTGTACAACTGCCGTTAGCTGTTCTTTAGACGGATCTTTGAATTGCAACATGTCACTTAACGCACCCGTTAGTGATTTTTTTTGTTAACGGCTGCCTTTAAATCTATCCCTAGGTTTGTAAGAAAGAATATATGCACACTGTATTGGCTGTAACTGGCAGTGGTTAATTTGTGCCTTCCCTCCAAAAGCACAAACAAATATACTCCAGCGCTCATTGGGAAAAATTCCAATATAAAAGCTGTATAATTTTAGTTTAAGAAATATATATAATGCAAACTGAGTGATACACTCACTTGTGTGGATAGTATGATTCACTAAGTAACGTACCCACTTAGTAATCTATGAAGAATATAGGCAAAGAGATCAATCAGCCAGATACTAGAGTGTTAATAAAATAGTAACAGTAAAATACTAAAGTCATAAAATAAAAATAGAATACTATGGGTAATTAAACCATAAAACTAATATTTCTAATATACTGTTCTCCTAAAGAGAATAAGCAGTCAATAATGATTACAGTCCATGGCATGACTTTATGATGATAATGAGTTCATGAGCTTAGATGGTGTTAGTACGACTATTTTGGGCACGGATCTCGTCTGGTGAGCCTCAGGCTTATGGAGTCTGTTTGTGCCGCCAGTCAGATCCCTGAATCATCACAGGAGATATATAGAAAAAACAAGAAAAAGACAGCGCACAAAAACAGATCTAAGTGCAATATATTTTTAATATAATCACAAAGATTACTAAAACATGTATATAAAAAAACAAAATTTGTGTTGACTGGTGAGAGAGATATTCCAGATGTAGAATGCAACATACGTTGTGATTGGTAGTGCCTGAGGATGAGGTCTGCGTATGAATGAGTTGGCTGCGGGATATGTGAGTACATCCAACTCGGGGCTGAAATCACTACAACCCAGTCACCTAATGCTGTATTAGCTTTATATGGCAACAATATATCTCCTTGATAGTAAGGGTCGAGTGCTAATTATAACCAAAGTGTTGGGTATCCCACAATATCCCTGCCTATATACTCTTACTTGAAATCTTCTTGATCAGAAGCATATCAAATGTATCCGATCCAGAAATTCAGTATATCGCGTCCTTCATTCCTCAGTGTCTCCGTGCCTAGTGTTGGGGTCTTCCCTTCAAAAGGCCATGACTCAATAACATAAGTACATTAAAGGGATAGTAATACTTCATTTTAACTTTATTTTATTTTGTAGGCATTAAAAAAACATGAAGAATGATATAAGTGTTATCTCTCAAACCTTTATGGTTTAAGAGATATTCACAAACAAAGTATCCCCCCCCCTGTTCAACCAGATCAGAAGGGAGATGCCCAGGTAGACTGCAGAGAGGGACAATCTTCAATTAAGATAATGGAAAAAGCTGAAAAACTTGTCAAGGGGGGAAGGGCTTTCATTGTTTTCATACAAAGAAAATTGTCCCCTTCTGTTATCTGTACTGTCATACAACCAGACTCACATCTGAGAAGAGATGGCTTACACTAGGTAAAAGGGGCGGGGAGGGGAACTTTGCTTGTGAATATCTCATAAACCATAAAGGTTTGAGAGATAAGACTTATATCATTCTTCATGTTTTTTTAATGCCTACAAAATAAAATAAAGTTAAAACGAAGTGTTACTATCCCTTTAAGTCCTTTTTCACACAGGTGACACCAGTACAGCAACAACATATAGTTTATGTTTCCCTTGCTGAAAGATGCTGGACTATGGTATCTTTCATAAGGGTCACTCTCACCCAATGTGAACGCACCCCATGTGAATTGCATCTTTACTGCAGCAATTCTGATACAAAGCAACTGCATTTTGGGAAAAATCAAAATAGATGTTATTTAAATGAGGTTTTTAATTCAATAAATGTTGTAGAAGTCACCAAAACATTGTGAAACATTTGTTAGAGACCTTTCCAACATCCAAAAGGTAAAAGCAATGTTTAAATCACAAGGAATTTAGGGAATTTCTATGCGTCCCCTGTGGTGCAGTTGTTTTGCTCCAGATTTGCTCCAGATTTACTCCAGGTTTCCATAGTACATTAACCCCACTGTTTAAACCCATCTACTGTTTGGAAATTTCACCATTAAAAAAATTAAACCCAAGTAGGGAAACTTTGCTGTAAAAAAATAACAGAAAAAAAACATGTATTTGTAACCAACATAATATTTAGCAATGAATCATATGCAGTACTGCAATTTTTTTGTCTCATCTCCAGAATATAAATCATAGAGTAACATCCTGTGTATATGTAGGGGAAACCCTCAATGACCTTAGTTCACATCATAGAAAGTATAACTACTGCGAAATACCTCATCATAACGGCTGATACTTCCTCAGTAATGATAGGAACTCCAAGTAACAAACTCATCTGACCTTATTTTATCTGTTCATGCAGAACCACAGTAAATGACATATATATATATATATATATATATATATATATATATATATATATATATATATATATGTGTGATTTTTTTTCCTACAAGATAATTGAAACAAGCATCTTCTATTGATGGAAATAACAAACATATATAGGGCATGTGGTAATATGATTCTGCTCTAAAATATATTCCTGAATTATGTTTCTGTGCTGAACCTGCCCATGACCAGTACACTAAGCTATCTACACTGAGAAAATCTACCATTGTTATTGCTTGCACGAAGGGGGACAATACAGACACTTTGGTGCTTGCCATTCCTCTGCTCTTTGTGTTAGTGGGTGTACTAACAATGTCACACAGAAAATCAGCATTAACTAAGTCTATTTTTCAGTGCATGCTATTACCCTTTGAGTGCCAGAGGGGTACGTTACTCTACCACTCAAAGGGTTAAAAAGGTGTTTGGGGCTTGCTCACATTAAAGTCTTAACCCTTTGAATGACAGAGGGGTACGCAATGCATTGTGTACCCCTCTGGCTCTCAGAGGGTTAAATATGGCAGAGTGTCTATGCCAGTATGCACTAAAGAGTGTGCATTCCCTGAAGTGCATTAACATTATTTCTATGCCTACTATGAAGTACAGAAAATGAGTTGAGTGGACATATTTATACATTTCCATCTTTATATAATTAGTTTTCACTACGTAAGAATTGAATTTATAGTATTGTATCAGGAAATGTATTATGTAGGATATCCTAAAATGAAGTATAGTTGGCATTGGTGAGCTGACATCATATTTTTCACAAATTATGTAACTAAAAATCTCTGTTTAAACATACTAACCATTTGAAGTGCCCTTGTCAGGTGCAAGGGAAGTTTTACATAGAGAGCATTCCCATAGTTCAACCATGATGACACAAAGAGACCAAAGATGCAAACCCCTAAATAATTTTCAGATAATAAAATCCAGTTTTTACTGTGGCCTCAACCTGAGCTCTCATGCTCTGGCAATGGTCAAGGGGAACCACTGCAAGGCAGTCCACCCAAAAAAAATGCCAGGTTGTACAGGTGCCACATCAATATGTTGTGATCAGTGGTTTCAAAGGCCACTTAGAGATTCAGCATGATATGGGCTGAGATACAGCCTCTGTCCATACGCATCAATAATTCACCTGACTATCTAGGCAGGTAGCTATTGATTTTTGAAAATGTTGACATGTGCAGAGGTCCTAAATTCTGTTGATGTATTGATAACCAAACCCTCAGCGGCAACCGTTTTTGACATATAAATTAAAAATGTTGCTGTTGTGAAACTGTCTCACTAGTTTTCACTTTAATGTCTTTCATTTTCTGTAACTATATACCTTGTGCTAGAAAAATTACAGAGGCTGTAAAGAAATTGTGGTCTATCATTTCCATAGATTCTCATTGCCTCTTTATAATATCTCTCCCCCAAATATGGCTGTCAGATGAAGTAAAAGACTGAAAGATTTGCTGGTAGGAACTGACACAGAAGTTGAAAAACCCAAAGTCAAACTCATTACTGTGGCTACCTCTTCTTCAAGATGGCTACATACATAACATTATTTATAACACCAAGCTCTTGGGTAGTACCATCCACATTCTAACAAACAGATTAAGCTACATCACAAAACTCCCAATTTGAGGTGCCAGATGCTTCTTAAACATAATACAATGGAATATATACATATATACTATGCACACATTCACCAATATCAAAATAATAGATACATGTTATTAAAATCAAAAATAAAAATATTATTAAATTTGAACATACCACAATAGTAAAAATACTAATTATAATATATAATTACAGTAATGTGCAAACATTTTAGGCAGGTGTGAAACAATGCTGTAAAGTAAATATGTGTTAAAAAATAAACACGTTAGTTTATTTTTATCAATTAACAAAATGCCTTCAAAGCAGCATCAATTCTTCTAGGTACACAGTTTTTTTGAAGGAATTCGGTAGGTAGGTTGTTCCAAACATCTTGGAGAACTAACCACATTTCTCCTGTGGATTTAGGCAGCCTCAGTTGCTTCTCTCTCTTCATGTAATCCAAGGCAGACTCGATGATGTTGAGATCAGGGCTCTGTGTGGGTCATACCATCAGTTCCAGAACTCCTTGTTCTTCTTTACACTGAAGATATTCCTAAATGACTTTGGCTGTATGTTTGGGGTCGTTGTCATGTTGCAGATTAAATTTGGGGCCAATTAGTTGCCTCCCTGATGGTACTGCATGATGGATAAGTATCTGCCTGTACTTCTCAGCATTGAAGATACCATTCATTCTGACCAAATCCCCAACTCCATTACCAAAAATGCAGCCCCAAACTTGCAGAGAACCTCTACCATGCTTCACTGTTGCCTGCAGGCACTAATTCTTGTACTACTCTCCAGCCCTTCAGTAAACAACTGCCTTCTGATACAGCCAAATATTTAAAATTTTGACTCATCACTCCAGAGCACCTGCTGCCATTTTTCTGTGCCCCATTTCCTATTTTTTTTGTACATAGTTGAGTTGCTTGGCCTTGTTTCCATTGTAGGTATGGCTTTTTTGTCCATAAGTCTTCCATGAAGAGAACTTCTGACCAAACTTCTCCAGACAGTGGATGGGTGAACCTGGGTCCCACTGTTTTCTGCCAATTCTGTGCTGACGGCACTGCTGGACATCTTCCGATTGGGAAGGGAAGTAAGGTTGATGAGTCTTTCATCTGCTGCACTAAGTTTGCTTGGCCAACCACTGAGTCTACGGTCCTTAAAGGGATAGTAACACTTCATTTTAGCTTTATTTTATTTTGTAGGCATTAAAAAATCATGAAGAACGACATAAGTCTTATCTCTCAAACCTTTATGGTTTGAGAGATATTCACAAGCAAAGTTTCCCCTCCCACCCCTTTTACCTAGTGTAAGCCATCTCTTTTCAGATGTGGAATCTGGTTGTAAGACCAGACAGATAACAGCAGGGGACAATCTTCTTCCTATGAAAACAATGAAAGCCCTGCCCCTCTTGACAAGGGGGTTCTTCCCTTATCTTAATTGAAGATTGTCCCTCTCTGCAATCTACCTGGGCACCTCCCTTCTGATCTGGCTGAACAGTGTTACATCAGTAAAAGGGGCTGGAGGGGGATATTTTGTCATTGAATTACTCTTGAACTACAACTCTGACAGAATTGAAATAACACTCTCCAAATTCCAAATACTATGATGATTAATTAGAGCTGCTTTTAATATGAACCATTACTATACCTTTAATGTTGCCTGCGTCTTTGTGCTTCTTCAAAAGAACTTGCACAGCACATCCGGAAACCCCGCTCTGCCTTTAATTTTCTGGCTGGAAGAGGCCTTGCTGATGCATTATAACTACCTTGTGTTTTGTTGCTGTGCTCGTCTTGCCATGGCTTATGACTTTTGACATTAAACTGTCTTCAGCAACCTCACCTTGTTAGCTGAGTTTGGCTATTCCTCACCCAGTTTTATTCCTCCTACTCAGCTGCTTCTGTTCCAGTTAATGATTGTGTTTCAATGTACATATTTAATGATCATTAACACTTGTTTGGTATAATTATTTAAGCATACATCTGACTATGGCCTACAAAATCCCTAACTTTGTGCAAGTGGGTTCACTTTTGTAATTTCACATGCAAAATAGCTTGTGACTACAGAACGCATTCAGCATGTCTCCCTGATTAAAATGGGGACATGAAAGTCTTGCACTGTAGGAAAGAGCGAGATTCTCATTTCGAGGTCTGAAAGGTCACATCTCCCCTTTCTCAGCTTTCCTTCCCTGTGCCAGCAATATATCAGAAAAGATACCACTACAAGGTATTGCACCAGCTCTCTTTCCCCTTCTCAGCTCATCTTCCCTGCAGTGCGTCCAGGAACACGTTGTTAGTGCCTACAAGATGCCACTAGCACTGAGGCTCTCTCTCACTGGGCAATATCAAGACTGTATTTCTTATCGCCTCATCAGAATCTTGCTGATCGCTGCCCCGGCTCTCAAAGTATCACTGAGAAAATGAATTATTCTACTTTCCTGCCCACTTCTACTTCATCATCCAATTACTTCACCATTCTGTATCAGACTGGGTGGGGGTATTCTCTGACAAGTCCAATTTATCCAAAACAATAAGGACTCCAGTTGTCTAGAGCTAATTAAGATATCAGAGTTTCTAAATAACTATCTCAGGCTGATGTACTAAGAATAACTTGAGTATTTCTGGGGCAAACCAATTTCACCAAAGGGGACAAATAAAAAAGCCCATTATTTCAAATAGGACTTCTTCTAACCCCCTTTGATACTACTTAATTTTATAACACTTTGTTTCACAACATGTTATTGACCTCTCCAGTAGTCGGGGTTGAACTGTCTTTTTACAGCAAATGAAATATGGGGAATTATTTCCCCATGATGCATTTGGTTTGATACAATATCTCTCCAGTCCATTTTAGTACATTATCTTCTCTGTTTGATATTGCTAACTAGGCCTTATAAAATAATAATAACAACATAAATAATTTGAGAGTTTTTAGCCTATTGAAGTATAATATATTTAAATCTTCCCTCTTTTCCTCAACTGCCTTTTCAGGAAGCTGATTCTTTTGGACTCTGTATAATAATTTATTGATTTCATGTTTGAATGGGAATTCTAAGGGACATGAGTGCTGTTTTTAACAAAGCAACAATTGTTGGAAAATATTATATTTATTACTTATTTATGAACATAGTATAGCACATAGCTAGCTAAAACTGTGCTATGCGAACGTTTATGTTTTCTTTTTTTCATTGAACTGGCTTACCTGTTGAGAAGGTTTTGGTCTCCTTGACAACAAAATATTTGAAACACAAAGAAGATATGGTTTCACCTGGAACATCTTTGAAATTTCAAGTGCATAACACTACTGAAGATCTGAAATAAAAATTAAAGAATTCAGTTAAGGAAAAAAGATGTTTGAATATCTAGGAGATTGTGTTTATTTTACATAATCATTATTCCTTACATATTTTGGCATATGGTTTCTAGTATTTTTTGACACACATATGCACGTGACTACTCATTACAAATGTAAATGCACTGTGAAATTTCAACGAGTTTGAAAGTCTATCAATTGTTAAACTGAGTTATATAAAACTTAGATCTGTTGCCAGTATAACATTCCTAAAATATTTTAATTTTCATATTCAAAAAATGGAACTCTAAACATTTCCTAAAGTTTAATTTTTATTTTCTTGTTTGTATTTTTATATATAATTGTTAATACTGTAAATACTATCCAAGACAAACCTGAAAACAAGATATATCTCAATATATTCTTCCTTGTAAAACATGTTCTAAATAAACAAAACATACATTAATAAAGATGTAATTACGTATAAAGAGTGATAGATGAATAGAATAGTTTGCCAGAAAAAATATTAGGGCTAAAACAGTAAATGTATTTAAGATCACTTGAGATAACTATAAATCTATCCTGAAGATTTAGGCCTCAATTCATTTAGGTCTGATGACTTTTTTTCAGCCAACGGTACTTTTTCAATTTAGATGCGTTTTCTCCCAATAATAAAAACGCTGCAAGATGCCATTCAACTGACTGTGTTAGCTCTTGAGATCCGTTAAGGGATTCACTTTAATGTTGGAAATATAAGACTCAGTGTTTTGGGAGCAGAGTCCCTCATTGTCATCTGCCGTTGCATCAATTGAAATGAAAAAAAAAGTGAAAGTATTGATATGGGGCCCCAAACCCCATATCAATCCATCCAAAGAACAAGAATTAACCCTATGAGTGCCACTGGGGTATTCTTATTCTACTGCCACTCATAAGGTTAATCCAACTGAAAACAATGTATTGGATCTAGTTATAACTAATAACACAGAAATGGTATCCAATATTAAGGTAAGAGAACATTTGGGAAACAGTGATCACAACATGGTTACATTTGAGATTAGTCTGGCAAACCAAAACTGTATAGGTTCAACTAAAACTCTTAATTTTAAAAAAGCTAACTTCAAATTGATAAGGGCTTCAATGTAACACATAAACTGGGATATTTTATCTAAAGGCAAAAATGCTGAGGAAAAATGGTCAGAATTAAAATTTAGGTTGCAGAAATGTACCCAACACTATATACCAATAGGGAACAAATGCAAAAGAAGTAAGTCACAACCAATGTGGTTAAGTGCACGTGTAAAGGAGGAAATGGCAAGGAAAAAAAAAACACATTTAAATTATTTAAGTCTGAAGGAACTGAACAAAATACAGGGAGTGCAACAAAGATTGCAAAAAAGGCAATTAGGGTAGCAAAAATAGAATATGAAACTCGATTTGCAAGGAAAAGCAAGACTAATCCAAAAACATTTTTCAAATATATAAATAGCAAAAAACTTAAGAGGGAGTGCATTGTACCATTCAAAAATTAGATGGGTGAGTTGATTAGTGAGGATAAGGAAAAGGCTGATGTTTTAAATACTTTCTTTGCATCAATATATACAAGGAGCAAGGAATGGTAGAAGAGCCTCCACAAGTAACAAATAAAACAATACAATTATCAGATATAGGATTAACTCAAGGATATGTCATGGGAAGACTGAACAAAATTAAGACCGAAAAAGCACTGGGTCCTGATGGTATACATCCAAGGGTTCTTTAGGAACTTTTTGCAGTGTTAGCAAAACCCCTATATTTACTCTTTAAAGATGCTATCACCACAGGCTCAGAGCCACAGGATTGGCAAAGAGCTACCTCTATTTAAGAAGGAAACTAAAACAGAACCTGGGAATTATAGACCAGTGAGTTTGTCCTCTGTAGTGGGAAAACTGTTAGAAGGGATAATAAGGGACTATATTCAGGATTACAACACAAAAAATAAAATCATTAGCACAATCAACATGGTTTTATGAGGAATAGATCATGCCAAACTAATCTTTTCAGCTTCTATGAGGAGGTAAGCAGCAACCTTGACAATGGCAAGGCAGTAGATGTAGTATATCTAGACATTTGATACAGTGCCACACAGAAGGCTAGTGTATAAAATGAGGAAATTGGGGCTAGGAGATAACCTTTGCAATTGGATACAAAACTGGCTGAAGGATAGGGAACAGTGTGTGGTTGTAAATGGAAAATTCTCCAGTACAGTTAAAGTGGAGAGTGGAGTACCTCAGGGTTCAGTATTAGGTCTGCTGCTTTTTAACATGTTTATAAATGACCTGGAAATAGATATAGAAAGCAAAATATCAATATTTGCCAATGATCCTAAATTATGCAAAGTCATTAATTCAGAACAGGATATTTTCTCTCTACAGAGGGATTTACATACAATGCCAGATTGGGCAAACATGTGGAATATGAAGTTTAATGTGGGGAAGTGTAAAGTCATGCAATTGGGAGGAAACAATCCCAAGGCTATTTATAAACTTCATGGAATAATTTAGGTGACTCATTGCTAGAGAAAGACCTGGGTATCCTTGTCAACTACAAACTTGGAAACAGTGACCAGTGTCAAACAGCAGTAGCACAGGCAAACATAATCCTGTCTTCCATAAAAAGAAATCATTGGTAAGACCTCAACTTGAGTATGCAGTGCAATTTTGGGCACCGGTTCTGAAAAAGGATATACTAGAACTAGAGAGGGTACAGAGGAGAGCAACAAAATTAATTAAGGGAATGGAGGACTTGAAATATGAGGAATGACTAGACAAACTTGGTTTATTTATTCTAGAGAAAAGACGACTAAGAGGAGACCTTGTCACATTATACAAGTAAATGAGAGGTCAATACAAGGATCTCTGCAGTGAGCTATTTATTCCAAGGTCTGATCAGGTGACCAGGGGACACCCCTTGAAATTAGAGGAAAGGAGGTTTAGACTTCAGCAGAGGAAGGGTTTTTTACAGTAAGGTCTGTTAAATTGTGGAATTCATTGCCCAAGGAGGTGGTTACGGCAGATACAATGGATGCATTTAAGAGAAGATTAGACACATTTATTTCAAAAGGGAACGTACAGAGTTATCCTGTTTATCAGTAGGCAGATCAGGAAGGTCTGATAAAGGCTAACTTAATTGGTAGCAGGAAAGCTACAAAAATTCTCAGTTACTGGGATATGAAGAGAAGTTTGAACTTGATGGACTTGTGTCTTTATTCAACCTAATTTACTATGTTACTATGAAAAAACACTTGCCATTAATCCTGATGTCCAGCTGGCTACTGCCATCTTCTTCTTCTTCTATCTCCTCTCTACTTCTTCTTTCTTCTTGGTGTCCGCCTTCTTTCTTCCATCTTCTCACCATTAAGCTGTAAGAAAATTCAAGAGATATTAATACATTATCCATACAAAGACCACGCACATCCATGCATAGTTTAACACCTTGAGTGCCAGTGTATTCCTCCCTGGAACTCAAAGGGAAAAACAAAGCTGAGAAATGAGGGTTAGTATTTAAAAAAATGTCCAAAGTTGAAAGTTTTGTCCACACAACGGCTGAGAAATTGAGAGATCATATTTTGATTTCTAATGCTTTGATTAAGAAAGTGGACAAAACTTTCAACTTTGGGCATTTTTTAAATATTAACCCGCACATCTCAACATTGCTTTTCCTTTGAGTCCTAGAGAGGTATGCAATGCATTGCTCTGCAATGCATTGTGTACCCCTCTTGCACTCAAGGGTTTAAACTATGCATAGATGTGCAGTTTCTTTGTATAGATAATGTATTAATATCTCTTGATTTCTCTAACTAGTTAATGATGAGAAAATGGAAAAAAAGAAGACGGACCCCAAGAGAGAAGAAGCAGAAAAAAGAAAGAAGATAAGAAAAAAAGAGAAGGTAGATATAAGAAGAAGGACAGTGGATGACAGTTAAGAGTAACAGAGATGAGCTTACAATCAGTGCTTGAAAGTATCTCAGGCACGATCGTTACCTTTTTCCTTTGAAGTTTCTATTATTCACATTATTTAGTGTGCGTTTTGGGAACTTAACGCACAAAACGGACGTTTGGCCAAGAGTCCTTTTCTGTGGCCTAACGTCCTTTTGCTTTCAACTGGTATTGCAATTGAATTAGACTTTTTTTGGGGTCTGCCGGTATCCATTTTTGCCCTACTGGCTGTTTTAAATCAGACAATAGGGTCTTAGTGAAGGACGTAAAAAATGAGGGTGCATCGCAAAAAGAGAGATATATATTATTGCAATAAATGTGTGTCCATGTCAGTAGACACAGATCTCAATACAAATTGTCATACAATTTCTCCATCAGGAAAGGAAGAGCTATGCGCCTATTTCCTCAGCTTCCAGTTTGTACACATCATGCACTTTGGCCAAATGTATGACATGCCCAAAAATGTCCACAGGCTTCCACACTTCCATCCCTTTGGCATAAGTAGTCATTAAAATGTCAAATAATTTTGTATGTTGGAATAGAGAAGCAGTACCCTCTTAGTGCCGATAAACTTTTATGCATTTGGATTAAGCCTCCCTGCTGTGTTTGGACATGCAATGGGAACATTAGATGGGCAAACTGATCATTATCTGCTGTCAAATTCTAAGTTTATATGTAATAAAATAACCTAAACATTTTATCTGGCTCATCTGCAAAACAATAGAGCAAATATTTCAAGAATAATCACATGAAAATAAACATTCAAAATGTCACATGTATTTTGCTTATATCCATTGCCATATGCTTGCTATATAACATATATTATAAAACAAGACGGACATGCATGTGGGTAAGCTTAACACCTGCAGCAGCTGCTGTGCAGTGCACTTTAGCTGATTCTGAAACTAACAGGTCTATCTGTATCATGTACTGTATTGTAAAAATTTAGACTTCAATGGTGTTGGGAGAAAAAAGGAAAACTGCTGCTGAAATTTTGACACTAGGTTTGTGTGGAGTTTCTTGCAGTTTATCAAGTTCTGGGTTATCCTTTTGACTTTGTTTGAGGCTGATTTTGCAATTTGCTCTATACCTTTAAATCCTCGCCTTCTTGGATGTTTGTGACACGTATTTTTCTAACCTGTGTGTTTCCTGTGTTTCCTGTTGCTGCTGATGGATTCAAGTTGTTCCAGCCTTTGCCTTTTGTCAAGCTTTTGGGGTCATTCTGAATTCTGCTGATTTTCAAGCAATTGGTTCACTTGATGTTTGTCCAAATTCCACTACAAAAAGTGTAATCAGCTTGATCCTCCAAATAGGTGTGTTTTCTTTTCTTTCTGGATCTTATGCAATGACTCAGTTGATGAAGTTGTTTCTTTGTGTGCTGACTGGCATATTCATCTCCTCTGTGGCAGGCTTGGGGCATCAGCATTGTCTAGAAATGTAACCATAGGACCACAACGCTCCCCAGTTACTGGAGATGTGATGTTGGATGGGTTGACAATGTATTCCTCCTTAGCTCTTCTATAGACAAATTTTGAATGTGCCATGTCTGCAGATCCTTTGAAGGCATCTAAAGCATTGTTACAGTATTTTATAATCCTGGGATGCCGAATCAGCATTATTAGAGCTTCAATGAGGCATAAGCCTTTGTTCCAGTCTACAACAGAATTCAGAATTCTCATAAGACACTGATGGCAGTGACAGTGCCTTAAAGGCCACTATCAAGAAATGACTGTCAGACAGGCTTAAAGATGAATTGATAACTATCATAGTGCCCGTGATCCGGGCCTATGGCTCTATCTGTCCATTCCTGGTAGGATCGGCGGCAGCATCGCCAAACACTGACTTCCTGGTTGCTATGCGCGTCATTCGGCATGCTCGCTATTATTATAGGCTAGGCTGATTTGGTTGAGCATTGCCCTGCCTCTCCAATAGGCCTTATATGCTGCATTCTGTCCTAGCCTCAGTGCCCTTTCGTGGTATCCCTGAGCGCTCATTAGTCTTCCATTGTGATTCGTTTCTGGCTGCCAGTTCCAAGTTGTGTATGACCCTTGGCTCTGTCTGACTACCCGATTAGTGCTTATATCTCTGGCTTCGTCTGACTACCCCCTCCGTGCTTGACTCCTGGTTCCACCCAACTGTCTGATCTGTGTATGACCTTTGGCTTGGCTGACTACCTGCTCCATCTATACTGTGGCTTTGTCTGACTACCTGAATAGTGTATGACCTTGTCTTAGTCTGTTCCATTCTGTGCTTCCTGGGGCCTGGCTCGCTCCGTGCAGGCTCAGGAGCCTGGTTGCCTCTGGGTGAGCTCACTCTGTAGTCCAGCAGTGCTTAGTCCTAGTGGTCGCTTGTAGTCCTAACTTTCTAGGACATGTGGCACTTCCTGTGTCCCCTAGCATTCTAGGGTATTGTTTGGTGGACCTTAGCATTCTAGGGTTTTGGTCCTCTAGTCCCTGCACGATGTCAGTGCTGTAGGCTCTCTATCTCTGGATGTATTGTCTAGCTACATTCATTGCTAATCCTGGTAGTGGACTGTGCACTGTCCTCACACCTTACCTGGGGATGTTGGGGAAGTGATTATTGCTTGCATTTGTTCTTAATAAAATGTATTTTTATTATACCTGTACCTGTCAGAATCTTTATTTGTCTAGTCACTCCATGACAATAACTAAGGAAATTCCTGAAACATTAGAGGTTTGCTTTGTGTTCTTCCTTGGGGAGTTGTCTTGAATGTGATAGGGATTATTCTCATTGATATGTCACTAAATCATCTGTTTGACTCGCATCTCAGCCTTAGTCTTGTACTTGTTAATGCTCTGACTGAGCCCATTGAAATAGGCCTAGTTAATCGACTTGACTGGTGAAGGAAATAATCAGAGATGGAAGTAGGGGCTATGTTTGTATTGGGGGTACTTTCCTAGCTACCAGGCAAAGTGTTTCTCATAAAGTCAGACCCAGGAAATACCAGAAGGGTCATGCACTAAGGTGTGATAAAGAGGGGATAAATTGGTTATAAAGTGGAGATCACTTCTCCAGTGTTCTAAACTGTCCAAGTCTATGCTATTCTATGACGCCTAGTCACTAAGATCTCTGAAGTTAGATGTATATTATTGCATAGTCTCCTTAGAATAACCTAGGACTTGGGGAATTTAGAACACTGGAGAAGTGATATCTACTTTATTACCACTTTATCATTTATTAATCACACCTTACTGCATCTCCCCCACCACTGCAAATAATAGATTGTTGGTTCTGATTAGCCTATCCTGGTCTCATGAATCTATAAATATAGATATTTTCATTGTTTTTGGTACAGCTGAGGTTTTCATTGATTCAGCCTTTTTATGAAGAATTATATTTCCGTTGTTTGTAAGACTGCACCAGTAAAAATTGTTTCTGTGGATGGGGCTCCTCTTGGCTTGGGCTTAATCACTCCAGATTCTTCCTTCAAATCCATGGATTATCTGTGTTGTCATGAAGGGCTTCTCCACAACTGGTGGCAGTGGTGGGTTCAAGCTGAATCACCAAGGGATGCCAAATATGAAAACTGAACAGTAGTGTTGAGCGAGCACCCCGATGCTCGGGTGCTCGGGTGCTCTGACCGAGCACCCCCTGAGGCTCGAGTGCTCGGCCGAGCACCCGAGCCCCATTGAATACAATGGGGCGACACGAGCATTACACCAGGCACCCCCTGCTCTGATGAGGGGAGGGTGCCTGGTCAATGCCCCCCTTCATCTCCGCTATGCCCCCTTCATCTCCGAATGCCCCCTTCATCTCCGCAATGTCCCCCTTCATCTCCGCAATGTCCCCCTTCATCTCCTCTATGCCCCTCTTCCACAATGGTGGTCCAGCGGAGCGTCTTCAGATCTGTGCCTCCTCCGGCATAGATCCCCGCCACCCGAACATGGCGGGCAAGCACATGGCGGTACTCGACGAGTACCGCCATGTGCCGAGCAGAGCGATGCTCGAGCCGATCCGAGCATCGGCCGAGCATGCTCGCTCAACACTACTGAACAGTATCCAATTGCTTGTCTTAGAATGAACAGCTGAGCATTACAGGAGCAAGATAGTTGAACCAGGAATCAATCCTATGATGATGCCTCTGAGCAGCGGATATGGAGACTTCTCAGTCCTTCAATGTTTCTGGACAAATAAACAATGTGGCAGAACAGGTCAAAAAACACCATGGCCATCTTGGGACCAGACTGCATGGGCCAGGACAGAATGCAAGTCACAGAGATTGCCCACAAGTCCACTGCCTCCAGCTAAAGGAGCTTGTCCACAGGGTGAGGGGAGTCTTCCACATGGCTAAGGCTATAAAGATGACACCATGGATGCAAATGAGTTTTTGAAAGACTCTAAGAATCACTGCTCTCTGAACAGTGTGCCAGGAAAGGACTGGTTGAAGATCTTGGCCACCTTATCAGCCAATGGAGCAACTACCCCTTGTGGTCACCTACAAGGTGTATGTCCATGTAGTACTCCAAGTCTGCAATGACTGTTGGGAAGGAACTAACATCCACTTGCCTACTGGGAGGTAGAGTGAAACAGAAGAAAAATGTAAGACTGATTTTCCCAAACCACATGGCAAGCTTCCCACAGGCATGGTATAAAATGGGTGTCAGGTTCCAACAGAATGTCATTTTTGTATTTGTGTCAGAGAAAGCAGCACAATTTTGAGCTAGTTAGGATAGGCAAATAAAACATTTTTGAAGTATAATTTAGGGAATCTTGTTGGCAGGCATTTCGTTCTCTGTGTAAAGGAGTCTGGGGAACTGTGAAAAGAGAAAAGAGGTACTGAACTATTTTTGCTTATCTCTTTAAGGAAAACCCCTATTAATGAGTCCGGAGTGAAAATAATTGTTGGAGGTGATTGATCATCATTATACTGAGCCATCACTTTATGTTGGAGGAGAGATACACTGTCTATACATTTTTAAGAGTGAACTGAATTCTATGTGTGAAGAGCATCTTTCTGATTAAGAGTAACTGATTCATTCTATCTGCTACTAAGTGTACTGCTGCATTGGAAGGAGGTCATAAGCTTTAACTCTATAGGGACTCCTGATTTGTTGAATCGCTGTTAGTAGAGCGAGTATTGTTTTTCATATTTATAGAAGAATTCTTTGTGTATTCAAGATTATGCCTTCTAGGAATATTGTCTGTATATTTAATATAGGTATTTTATAACAGTCTCCATTTTGGGTTTCAACATTTGATATGTTATTAATTGGTATATAGACTCCATTTCCCTTAATCAGATATAAAGAGTTTTTGAGAAGGGTGTGCGCAAAAATATTCTTTGTTTTGTGTTTTCTTTTTTACCTGATTTGAGTACAGGGATTTATTTTGCTGCCACTCAATTTTTAAAGACTCTTCGCCACTTATTACTGACAGTGTAATGAAATAACACGTTTTATTATTTTTTATCAGCTCTCTCCAAACAATTCTACTCCTCTTTCCTCTACTAAAAAAACTCACATAGAAGTGGGGGAAATTATAGGATTTTGTTGTAGAAGTTGATGAGAAACTAAGGTGTGTTTTTAGATGAAGTGGGAAATTCCCTCCACCAAAAATGAAAAGTATAGCGCAGTGTAAAATTTTAAGTCGCAGGAAATTTGCACCTGAAAAAAATGAAAGAGTAGAAATTTTGTTGGATTTTTCCATGAGAAAAGTGGAAAATTATGTATTTTTGTGAAATTTCCAATGGGAAAAAATAGGACTTTTTGACCATCCCTACTATAGAAAGGAGGTCAAATAATGGGTGGTGAGAAAACACCCCACCATCCTGGAAGCTGCAGAAACTCTCGTGGATGGCTCACCCCTACTTTAAACTGGTTGGGCCACAGCATTCACTACTGCTTCCCATCCCCGCACAGGAGGATCAGGCCATCTGGAAGCCTCAACCTGGCCACCAGCACCCACCCCAGCTCTGCCACTACTGGATGTCATTTCTCTAACAACATAGATTTTCCAACCAGAATGGTTTTATTTCCTGCCTATATTTTCCAGTGGTGGAGAAATTTCCCACCTCTATAATATAAAAAAACAAGAAATGCCCGCCATGCATAATTCTTTAGTATAGGAGACAAAAAGAGTGGAAGCAGGCAAATAGTGAAAAATAAAAAAATAAAAGTTAAAATAAAAATAAAGCTATTTGAAGTTCTGGTTTTTACCCTGATGTTGCTGAAAATGCTGATACAGTGGTAGAGCATGAGGCCAGCAACACAAGCAGTAAAGGGAACCAACATACCTCTGCCCCAAACATCCAATTACCTGGCGTTGTTCCTCTAGGGGAAGAATATTGATGGATGCAGAACTGGCTAGCAGTATCAGCAGCATCACACATTAGTTGCCTGTGCTTGTACTGCTGCCAGTATACCTTCTGGGGACATGTCAAGTGTAACAGCAGGAGGTCCTATGTTACACTTGTCATCCTCAACCAGTCCCAATGAACAGAAAGAGACTGGTGGAGGTGGTAGTGTTGAGAATGAGGATGATGAAGAAGCACCTGGTGTGGAGGACAGTATGAGTGTGTTTTTTGCATAAAGCCGGCCTGCTCCAAAAGGGACTTACAGCGCAGGCGTACGGACATTATTGTGACGAGATGTCCGTGCTTCCTTCTCCTGTGTCCATGGGAAAAATGCCAAAATCTTTGGAACTGGGTAATATTTCTAGCGACTAGCGCTACTAAGCAGCTAGTCGCCAGATGAAGACTGATTTCAGGTTAAGTTATTGCGGGGTGGTAGTTCCCCTTTAAAACAAGAAAACTTGCAGTTACCGCTATATCACAAAAATTATCCCAGATCTATATTTTTGTTGAAACCATTTGGATACAAAATGTCTAACTTAACAAGATCCAGTAGGCCTTCCTTTTATTTAGCAGCCTGTCTTAGCTCAGTTATTCTGAAGTTTTGTTTGTTTGTTTGTTTGTTTTTTTGCTCAAGTCACCATTAACATGCAGTCTGCAATTTTCAGGGCACACCTAACATTTTGTGTAATCTGTCAAGGGTGTATTGAAGGTTACAAATACATAAATATACAGTTACTTTTAGATCTCACAATTAAAATAAACACATTGTTCATTGTAATTTCATAAATATACAGTTGTAACTCTGTATTCTCATTTTTGTCAAAGACAAAGACAGATAAAATGGGGTACCACAAATGGATGTCTGTGGCACACCAAAGTGTGTTCCATATCCTTTTTAAATCTCTATTCCATATCCTTCTAAATCTTGAGGGCTACCCTCATGGAACTCGAGGAAATGCCTGGAGACAGAATGATTTTAAAAGCCAATTTTAATGTTTCTAATATTTTCATATAATCTCCCCTAAAGTAAACCGCATGGGTGTACTACCACATGAGATAAATTACTTAATCTGATATTTCTTCTGATGTTTATTTTTTATATACTCTCATTTTTAGGGCATTTGGCACACATGGCACAATGTCCACACTAGTGCCAACCTGCCACCAGTGACTTACCAATACTATTTTATTATTAGATTTAATCAGTCTGTTCTCTCTAGTTCTGTTCATCTTTTCTCAATCTACTTTCAAACTGTGGGAGCCAGCATATTTTTAAGATTTTTACTTTTTCTGTAAACCATTTTAATTTTTTTCTGGAACTAGTTTACTAAGAACTTTATCTTCTCTCACAATCAGCCACACATGATCTACCATCTTTTTAATCTTGTAAGATTGGTTCCAGAATGGAATACTTTGCGCCATCTTATCTGATTCATTACATTTTTTATGCCACATCATATCATTAGTCATATTAATTTTAAACGTCCTTTTTTTAAAGTTATTAATGAGACCAGTTCTCTCTTTACTCCTCTGTCAAATTGGTGAGGATCAAGGGGTTACCCAACTCTTTTGAGGACAAATCGCTTGGTTCCAAGATCTCATAAAGTTTGCAACTCTCATCTTTCTATTTCCTCATTCCCATTATCTAAACATGTACATCTTCTCATATGTAATACTTCAATAAAGTCTTCACACACTTTATATGAGTCATATCCCCTCTGTACAAATTTTTGAATGAGAAAGAGACCCTGCTCGTAATAATCTTTCAATTTAGAGCAGTTTCTCTTTATCCTAATTAACTGTCCCTATGGTATGTTATCTAACCAGAATTTCTTATGATGGCTAGAATAGGGTATATAGGTGTTTTGATACACATTCTTAAAGTGATATTAATGTTTCAGAAAACAAAGCAGCTCCTATTAATCTTCATAGTATTTAGGCCATGAACAGCGCAATTTTTATACTGTCAGACTTGTAGTTCAATAACAATTGAATGATAAAGTATCCCCCTCCCTCTCCTTTTACCTAATGTAAGCTGCATCCCCTCATATGTGGAATCTTCTCTAATGACCTGACAGGTCGCAGCAAGGGACAATCTTCTTATGTGAGCATAAGGAAAACCCTGCCCCCTTGACAGTTTTTTCAGGTTTTTCCTTATGCTCACTGAAGATTGTCCCTCTCTGCAATCCATCTGGACAGTTTTGCTGCTCTGAGGTGAGCAGTGTTACATCAATAAAAGGGGTGGGAGGGGGATACTTTATCATTCATTCACTCTCGGACAGTATTGAAATAACACTCTCCACACCCCAAATACTATGAAGATTAATCTGAGTTGCTTTTTTTGTGAAATATTACTATCCCTTTAAAATAAGGTTTGGTCAGAATTTTGCTTCCCTTCAAGTACAGATGGAGATCCAGTTTTTGGACTGGAGTCAAATGGAAACCTCAGACCATGTGGCTTATCATCAAGAAATTTAGAAAATCAGTCAGTGGTCCAGATATTTCTATCTTCCCAGCAACCCAAAAAAGATTCACAAAGCTTGGTGCAAATAGAGTACCCATGGTTATTCCTCTTTTGTGAATAAAAAACTCTCCATTGGAAGTGAAATAGTTAGTACTCAATATAAACATAATACTATCTGAAATAAATGTATGATGTTTACAATCCAAAAATTAAATTTTTTCAAACCAATATTCAACTGCTTGTACACCATCATCATGTTTGATGATGAACTTGCACCCATCAAAAACACAAATAACATTTCTAGTATCTTTTAGGCAGGAGGGCATACTTGGAACCATAATCTTGAGGTAGAGATCCACGTACAGTTACACATTTTGGCACAAAGAGCCAATTCTCTAAACAATGGGGTGTCCTGGTGGATGTTAGAGGGTCTTATGGATCTTTGTCAGGTGGTAAAAGGTCGCTATACGTGGATTCTCCATCCCCAGGAATCCTTGTTCTTCCTCACTTATAGTATGTTTTTGCATGGCTTGTTTCAATAAATTAGACAGATCTTTTTTTAATCTATTAGTTGGATTACCAGTCATTTTTCCATAAAAATATTTGTATGATAATAAACTATTAGCCTCTGGCATGTTTTCACAGTAGTCCTTTATCCCCACTCCCCATCCCTTATCTGCCTGGTGAATAACTATTGAAGAATTTGCTATTAATTCCTCTATAGCTTTTTTCTGTCAAGCTTAGGTTATCACATTTGCCAGAAAAGTTCATTTTCTGAATTTCTTTTCTAACCAAATGTTAGAAGGTTGTTCAGACATGTACCTTTTTGTGTCATAGGATAAAAAGTTGACTGGAGTTTGAGGCTGGTATTAAGTTTAAGATCCCTCAATTCACTGTCTCTCAAAATTGGACAAACTAAGTCTGTTAGAGTCAGTATATCGCAATTTGTAAGATTCACAATCCAAATCTCTTTACTTTGATTCATGTTTTCTTTTAAAGCAAAGAGATATATATATATATTTCTCTAAGTGTGTGTTTGTCAGAAGCCATCAAATGCAGTAGAGACAGCTGCGCTTGCTGCAGTCATGTGCAGTACAGATTGCCCACATCTCTGCTGATAACAGAGTGGGGATCTGAATTCAGACCATAGTCCACTCTCTACTACAGTCTGAATTTGGAGCGTCCCGCTGGATATCAGCTGCGGCACAGGCAGACTCTACTGTGCATGACTGCACCGCAGCCATTGCTGGGTGGCAGTGTGGCCCATGAACACAGGCTCTTCAACTAGTATATATATATATATATATATATATATATATATATATATATATATATAAAATTTAGTGTCCAACATTTCAGCTGTCTTAATAACCTTCCTCAGGAAAAAAACTGACTACAGAAACAAACCAGCCCAAATACCCTTGTGCAAAAAAAGACGTTGAAAATAGCATCTCCCCCATGTGATGATGTCACTGTGACTGCGTGGCATGAATTTTCATATACAAGTGATAAAAACAAACTTGTCCAGATTTTTAGACCCATACTTGTTTTAGTGCTCCAGACATCATCCTTACAGATCAGCAGGTCTGCACCTTAATGTGGCGTACAGTGGGAGTGCCAACTCATTCCAGCAGTTACTGTTTTTATTGTTTCCTTGCAAAACCCATGGAGGTCAGTCTTTACTATGTGTAAACCTTGGATTGTGAATTACAACTTTAAACATTTGTCTAACATGGTGGGGGGCACACTGAGCTCTGTGTGGCTCTTTTGATTCATCTCTCCCTCTCTGGCATCTTTTAATCTTATTCTGTATTTCATCTCACTATGTCGTACCAGTCATTCACTTGTAATTACCAATTTTTCAACTACTTTTTATAGACATACTTTCATGTTTTCACATGTGTTATGATGATAATGCATACCACTCTTGCTTTTATCACTTTTATATGCAAATTCACATCATGCAATCCCAATGATGTCATCACACGGGTGAGAAGCTGTTTTCAGTGCCTTGTTTTTTCACTAGGCTATTTAGGGGGGTTTGTCTCTGAAGTGACTTTGTCCTGAGGAAAGTTGTGTAAGACAACAGAAATGTTGAACACTAAATACATTTTGTTTCACTTTTGCCCTTAATTTTAAAGTCCTGTGATTGCCTTTTAACTTTATTTATTTTTGCTAAATGAATTAAGCCTTTCTTATGACACCCAGGCCCATACTCCCTGAGTGTATGCCTTGTTTTCTTGAAATATATTTATAACATATTTATCTATCATCATCATCATCATCATGATTCATAGGGCTGAAAGCTAGACTAATTATTTGCATTATCATCTTTGGTAAATGGTAGCAGCTCTTCAAATTTCTCCTCATCATCCTCTTCATCCTCCGTGCTGTTGTTAATAGTACACGTGCTGTGGGTTTGCCTGTTATGTGTGGTTGTGTTCATTTCTGATACCTGATACTCAGATGGTATTAGATATTGGTTCATATCTAATATATATATTATGTATATATGTGTACATGTGTGTACGTATGTGTGTGTATATGTATGTATATATTTATTTATGTGTATTTGTATTTATGTTTATGTATATGTGTATGTGTGTGAGTGTGTGTATGTATGTATGTATGTATGTATGTATATGTGCATGGATATGTATGTATGTATATGTGTGTATGTATGTATATGTGTATGTATGTGTATGTATGTATATATGTAAGTGCATATGTGTGTGTGTGTGTATATGTGTGTATATGTATGCATGTTTGTGTGTATGTATGTATGTATGTGTGTGTGTACATGTGTGTGTATATGTATATGTATATATATATATATATATATATATATATATATATGCATATGTGTGTATGTGTATGTGTGTATCATGTGTATATGGGTTTGTATGTATATATGTATATGTGTGTGTGTATATGTATTTGTATATGTGTGTGTATATATGTATGTGTTTATATATGCATATGTTTGTGTATGTATGTATGTGTACATGTGTATATATGTGTGTGTATGTGTATATGTGTGTATGTGTATGCATGTTTATGTATGTGTGTGTGTATGTATGCATGTGTATGTGTGTATATGTGTATGTATGTATGTGTGTATATATATGTATGTGTATGTATGTGTATGTATGTGTGTATGTGTATGCATGTTTATGTATGTGTGTGTCTGTATGTATGTGTATGTGTCTATATGTGTATATATGTGTATGTGTATATGTGTATGTATGTGTATGTGTATATATATATATATATATATATATATATATATATATATATATGTGTATGTATGTGTGTGTGTGTGTATATATATATATATATATATATATATATATATGTATGTGTGTACATGTGTGTATGTATATGTATATATATTTGTATGTGTGTGTGTGTATATGTATATGTATGTGTGTGTATATGTATGTATGCATGTGTATGTGTTTGTATATGTGTGTGTATGTGTATATGTATGTGTATGTGTGTATATATATATATATATATATGTGTACGTATATATATATATATATATATATATATATATATATATATATATATGTATGTATATATATATATATATGTGTATATATGTGTGTGTATGTATGTATATGGGTGTATGTTTGTATGTGTGTGTGTGTGTGTATATGCATGTACACATATGGGCGCATGTTGTATATAGGCCTGCATGCACATGCTGGATTGTTGGATGGCAATTCTAGCACTCCTAACATGTGCAAACTTTTTTAATTCTCCCCACTCCATTATCATCTCCTGCATTTTCTTCCCTCTACCCCCACCCCAATCCTTACAAAAGGTATTTACGACCTTCTACAAGTAGAGTGTAAATCCTCTGGCCTTATCTGCTGTTATGTTTTCTTAAACCTACACACAGCCAAACTTTGAATTTTATGTATCACTGTGAATTCTGTGTCCTTTTAGTCAGAAATGCTTTAGACTTGAGAAAGGGAGGTTCTCCCGAAAGCTTGTCAGTCCAAAATTCTGTTAGTCCAATAAAAAAGGTATTACAAGATATTTATTTTGTTTGTTATTTTACATCTAGATTTCCAGCGGTAGGGATGGGCAAAAATTTTCGCCTCAAACTGAAATTTTTCTGCTTTTTCAAGCCTTTTTCGCCCAGCCATATAAAAGGCTGTCAGGCTGTCACAGCATTCCATTTTGTGTTTGTGAGAGGAGAGAGGATTACGTTTTTTAAGACAGAGAAGTCTAGGGAAAGAAGTTGTTGATTTTGGTTTTCAGTTATAATTTTTTTGGGATAGACTGTGATAAGACAACAGGGTGGACAACTTAAAAATAAATAGCTAAAAAAAGAATAAAGAACTGAATATATTAGGTGACAGTGACAGACAGCTAACTGGGCTTAGGCAAGGCATCATACAGCTACATCAGTTGTGTTGTGTACCGTACAGTAAAAAAACACTGTGTAGTTGTGTAATGTCCAACGAACGCACAAGAGGAAGGGGAAGGGGGAGGGGTGGAGCAGTGCAGGGACGTGAGAGTAAAGTAATAGTTTAAAAACTGACTGCAGCAATGGCTGCTGCAGCGTGTGCAATCAATAATGATGATCCCTCTATTCCAAGCGAGGATGCAGTTCTTCAAGGTCCCATCAAAACTAGATCCAGCATCACTAGTGCCAGTAGAACTAAAGAACCATATAAGAAGAACACTGAAGATGACAACAAGTTGCAATCAAACGTTGATGATGCTGGAAATAGCATAATAGAGGAAGGTGTAGCAGCTGAACCTTATGCTGCATCAAATAGTGAGACAAACAAGCACAAAAACACCCATAGTAGGGGACTTTGTTACAGTAAAAGTAAAAATAAATTTTTTGAGACCTCCAAAAGCTTAGAGGAATATAAAGGTAGTGGGCAAGAATTGCCAGCTGATGCTGATGCTGATGAGGATGACTGATGATGATGCAGATCTAGAATATATCCCTCCAGCATCCTTCTCTTGTTCAGATACAGATGAAGTTATATGAGGATGATGACAGGGCTATAAGGTTAGCAGAAAGTCAAAGGCTGAATCTTCCACCACTTTTAAGGAGCACCATGTCTGTCTATAAACTGTTTGAGAAAGCCATTGGAAAGTCTGGACAAGCACAGATGTCAGAAAGCACAGTCATCGTATCAGTCATCATCAGCATCATCTCCTCTTCAAAGTCCACGTCCCACTCAGTCAAACACACACCTGTTTTGAGTACCCAGCAACACAGGTTAACATCCACAATGTTAGATATGACGAGTGCCTCTGCTGCTGCTGTAAGTGCTGCACTTAATAGTAGTGGCAGTAGAATTGCATCAACATTTACCCCAATAGTAGTAGTAGCAGCAGCACCACCTCAGGAGCCCCTCACTCCATGAAGTACACAGTATGAAGATACTTCATTCAGGATCCTCAAGCTAAGCATGTTGCTATCTGTTGTATGTGCAAAAAGCATGTGAGCAGGGGGAAAGCAGGCTCACACATAGGCACTTCCACTATGAGATACTACCTGAAGCACAACCACAGGTCTGACTGGAAGACACATTATAAGCAGGCCAAAGGTGCCACAACTAGCAGCAGCAAAAGCACATAAAAACGTTCCCAGGACTCTAGGGCAGAAAAAAGAAGTAGTGAAGTTTAATAGAGTTAGAGAGCTACCTATTCAGTAGGGATGATAGACAAAGCCAGGACAAATATGTTAACAGCAGCACAGATGAGGAGGTGGAGGAGGTATGTGAAAAAGGGTTTCCACCATATACCCCATTTGGGATCAGTGCTGTGGCAAGTAATTTGTGTCAATAACCTGAGGAGGATAGTGTATGACAATTGTGAAAATATATACACAAATCACACCATGCCAGCCCCCCACCACCAACACTACCATTCACATCTGCCACACTGTAGGTTGTACTTTATTCTTTTTTATTAATTGTCATCATCATGAATATGTGCCAGTGTCACTTAAGCAAGAAGTTAGTTTTGTGGGCAAAGGACAAATGCATTCTGCATGCTAACACATTTTTCAAGCCATAAGTTGCTGTAGAACTCTCAACTTTGACTTTCAGCCACTTATTTCTAAACTTTAGCCCTCAGAAGAAGTAGTATTACAGTGGGAAATGTAGTAGTTATAGGATATATATGCAAAAAATGTGTTAAAATAGGCGAAAAGGAGGAAGTTATTGCATAAGCGGAAAGGCAAACATTTTCAGGGAAAAGCGAAAAATCTGCAAGTTTTTGAGAAAAGTCATGCGGGAAGTTCAATTAAGTGTCCAGGTCCTTTTAAAGGGGAACTTTCATCTGCTATAAAGTCACCTTACTATAATTATGCAGGTAGTGACTAGTTTCAGAATATATATTTTATCTTTGAAAAGTAGCCCGTTCTAAAGAAATCAGTAATTGTAGGAGACTGAAGGCCGGGTTAGCGCAGTCTGCACACCTGCGCCATCAGTCCCTTCCAGTAACCATATTGTGCACTGCAGTCTACTCAGTGGAGACCAGGACTGACAGCGCAGGAGTGCAGACTAGATGGCTGCTCTGTAGCCTGGGTTCCGGTCTCCTTCATTGATGGATTTCTTTCGAACGGGCTACTTTTCAAAGGTAAAATATACATTCTAAAGCTAGTCGCTACCTGCTTAATTATAGCAGGGTGACTTTATAGTGGATGAAAGTTCCGCTTTAATTATTACAGTGTAATGAAAACATCACGTATACAGAAGGTATAGTGTTGTTAAATTACACTGATTTCACTGTGGGTGGGATTCAGCGTTACGAGCAATTAAGGTGCAGCACCTCAATATACCTTACAACAGGGTTAATAATATTTGGACAACTAGATGTTAGAGCTATTGGCTAGTTGGAGATGATGAGAGTTTTTAGTCCCCAACAGCTGGAGGTACAAAGACTTATTACCTGTAACTTGTAAAGAATAATTAATCATAGTATGAAAAAATAACCTAACAATTGTAGTTTCCAGATTGTGTTTGCAAGTATTGTTCCTCATACTCTGATCTTGAATAAAATACATTCAAATCAAAGCTGAAAGAGAAGAAGATCAAGATAGTACGAGGAGTAAAGATTGTAAACCTTTCTAATGTAGACTGAGCAAAAGTGTTTAGTAATTGATACAAACAAATGTCATAATCAAACCTGAAAGGCAAGAGGCTAAAGTGCAATTAAAGCTGAAAGGCACTGTATAGCCATGCATCATTTGCTCTTTTGCATGCTCAGTCCTAATCCTTGGATGCCAATTGCCAACTCATCACCAGTCACCATCTGTCTGTAGTCCTACAAACATTGGAGATCGCTCCTGTTAGTTCAGTGGACTCCAAAGATTTTGTGCAGAGCAAAAGGGTGAGCTCAGGAGTACATGGATGTATTTAGTTGTATGGGGTCTAACTGCTTCCATGGAACATACTCAGCGAAATGTACAAATCTTCCAGTGAGGCTCATCTGTCATGCTTACAAGTAAGCTAAAAATCCTGGTCCTGTGATTGTTCCTGCACTTATGCCTTTACCACACATCAGTATTTTGTATCATAAGCAGGACCTTATTGCCTCTCATATAACATGAACAGAAATTTAATAATTTTGTGTTGTTTCCTCTGGACCTTGTTAGAACACGTTACCTTGTTAGAACACAGGAAGTGACACCAAAATGCTCACATATGGTATGCCTCTTGGTATAGGTGATATTGCAAAGCAATAATTTTTTGGCATAACATGTTTTGTGCATTGGTAAAAGACATGCTTTTTGTGCATGTATTAATGTGGAATTGTATTTGTACATTCCCTTGGCTGATTCTTGTTTAGCTGCTTGGGCATTCTGTATTTCCATCTCTTGGACTGTAATTCCCATTAGTGCTTCTATTACACATAGGAGAGCAGAGTCGTAACTAGAAGCCTCCGGGGCCAGGTACAAGAAGTGCCACAGCCCCCACCACCACATTGACCCCCTCCACAATGCCCCCATCGCCTACCTGGAGCTCCCGCATGGTTCTCTTAGTAATGCAATGCGCTGGGAGATGATGTCATCTCCCTGTGCTCTGCATTACTAGAGCTCCGGTGGGAGATTGTGGGCACCAGGCAGAGGGGTCGCAGGGGGAGGCCAGGCCCCTGGAGTGCATGGGCCCGGTCCCTATAGTTATGCCACTATAGGAGAGATTCTTACAGAAAGTGTTCATTATAGTTGTTTACACTCCTGTTTACCCCTTTTTCCTTTCAGCTTTGATTAGGGGGTATATATTTACATAAAATCTGCAAACAAACAGAAAGTAACTAGCATACATTATCATACTGTGAAGTGCTCAGAGAATTAAAAGTATCAGTTTCTCCTAAAGAACACATCTGTTGGTCTTTTGACTTACATGATACATCAATTTACATGAATTTTTCAAATGTTCAAAGTTGAATTCAATATAACACATTAATCTTTCCAATGCATTTGACTTTTCTCAGGCATCTAAGGGATCAGTTTATAGAATCACATGCTTCTATACAGTTCTACAGTGTTGGTAGCACTCTTTAAAAATGCAAAATCTGTCCTTCTGCATTAGTAAAAATGTTTTCCTATGTGGAGCAGGTGCAGCATCCTACCTGCCAACTGCTTTGAAAAGAGTGTCTTTTTTCATATTTTCCCCTTGACCTTGGTTTGTAATCTTATTGAAGTTCCAGGTTATAGACAAAAGCCATCATCACAGTCCAAGTAATAGTGTTTGACACTTGAATATGTCCAATTTACTTTTAAGAAGCAGTAAGAAAATAAAAATCTGCAGACAAGATGCTTTGTTTTAACCTGAGCAATATTATCTATTGTTATAAAATATAACGTACTTGACATATAATGTAAAGACATCCTTATAGGGCATAGACTTGTGTGTGAAAAAGTGTTTCCCTATACAGTCTAATTTTCATGGTTGACAAAGGAAGATGGCAGTATTCAAAGTGTTAACATCAAATCTTTACGAAGTTATGTAATTGAGCAATAAAAAGTTATGTGTCTTAATTTGAATACACATTTGTTGTAGTTCTTTATTGCGCCTTATATTTATGTTCCAGAAAAGTGAGAAAAAAAAAAATAAGCAAGACGCATACTATTAGAACAACTCCTGCTACTTTTTCTATTACAAGAAACATGATACTATTACAACTACTAGTTCTACTACTGATAATAAATAATAATAGTAACATTCCAGAAATAACTATTAAACAAAACACAAATTCATTTAATTTATAAAATATCATTTTACAATTCTATGTACCGATAATTTCATTTTCAAGAAGTTTTGAAATATCTATATTTTTTATGCTTCTGATTTTGTGTTTCATTTTATCACTTTGCTGAGGGCAGTGGTATAGCTCAAATGCCAAAATATGGAATATATTTTTCTGACACTAGCATCTGGCCTCTTGGCAAAATCCTGCAGGACTCATATTGGAATATTTGGAGTTGCATCTGATTATAGTATATCAAAAGTTGCAGATGGGCTATTTCATCAAAACAAATGTAATATTCTTAGTATTTGTGATTTTGTTAATATAAGTCTTTATGAATAAGCTGATGGCCAAATGAGTATGACATTTATTAACATATTTTTTATGTATTAAGGAATGTCTCATAAAATGTATCACAACATTTTTTAACTTTAAGTATTTTTTCAAACAATAGTAAATGTAATTAGGATGGGATATCTGGTATTTTGAAATTGATATATGAATTATGCATATATGTTATTTTTGAGGAACTTTCAAAGAATAGTTGAAAGGAGTATGGCTAAAATTCTTGGATGCTAAAGAGAAGGGGTTGGGCGAAAGATCCCGTCGTGTTCCCACAAAAAAATCTGTGAAACCCACTTGGTTGTCCACTTTTTCGCAGGCCAATCTGCTTTAAAAAAAAAGTGATTAGTCTTCCCCATTTTAGCCCATTGCCAAAACCTTTTCACTATTTTTTCAATGGCAAGGCATTTTTTGTCCCTTTAATTACATGTTTTTCATCTTTTCATCCTAAAAACATGATGTTTTCCAAGAAGTGAAACAAAATACAAGTAGCTACAGAGATAGAGAGGGTGCTAGGCTGTTGTGTTGTAATTTTAGTAGCAAAATAGAGGAAGGACATGCCAATAGTGACTGTTATTACTATGAGCAAGTGGAATAATAAGGAAAGGAGGAGCTGGAAGGACTGTTTTGCATCCAGTGAGTCTGAGAAGGAAGAAGTGACCACTACCAACATGAAAGAGTCTGGATACCCTGATTCCCCAGAGCCAAAGATGGCCAGTCCCCTTACATCACACCTAGGGATCTTGGGTAAATTTTGTCAAGTAAGAGGAAGAAGAGGGTAGTAGTTTGAGCAGATCAGGTAAGCTGACTGCCTGCTGCCATGGCTGCACATGCTTCCATTGCTGCGCCTGCTGCCAGTGCTGCACAGGCTAGGGTGTTTTGTGATTCTCAGTAGAGGGAAAAGGAGAAGATGATACCAATTATGACAGAAAGGGACCCTAAGTAACACTTGGCATCCCCAAGCAGTCCCACTACTACTAGATCTAAGAATGTCCAGCAGCTACAGACTTAGAGTGTTAGGGGTGTGGTTGGGGGTGATCATACTACTAGCGAGGAGGAAGACTCAGGGACTGAAATTTATGTGGTTGGTTTTAGTAGTAGTAACAGTGATGATAAAGTAGCTGGTGGGACTAGCGTTACCATACCTACTAATGCTGATGTGGTAGGGGAAGTACTGCAGAGCAGCCAGACTAGCGGTCAAGGGAGACCACTTTCCCCTGTCCCTGGGAGTTTCCTTACCCTCTCTACATTTTCCAGATGGGACACGATCTTGGAGAAGGAAGAATTGTTGCCTAGTAACAATAATACCACGACCATGAGTGCAGATCGACTGTCTGTGCCCGCTGCTAATGCTGACAGTCTGCCTTCTTCAGTTCAACAAGAGATGGTAAGTGGGAAAGTAGGGGACCCTCTATCACATTTATCATCACCTACTCCAACCAGTAAAATGTCTGTAATAGAGCCGCAGCAGCAAGGAGGGACTGGTGGTGGTGATGATTGTGTTGGTGTCACGGTTTGTTACGACTCTCAGACGAAAAGTTAGGTAAAAACACAACTTTATTGAGAAAATTTAAAATAATCCCATAGGATTGCATACACGTACATACAATACATAAATAGTAAGAGGAATGGTAATATGAAATCAGACTCTACCGGTCCTGCCAATATACCGGGCAGGGCAGCCTGAGCATGCAATGAAAGGTGGCTCTACCGGCCCTGCCAATATACCGGGCAAGGCAGCCAGACAATAATCAGGATGGTACAGGCTCTACTGGCCCTGCCAATATACCGGGCAAGGCAGCCTAACGGAAACCAGCAAACCAGACTCTACCGGCCCTGCCAATATACCGGGCAAGGCAGCCTGAAGGAACACAGACAGGCTAGGTTCTACCGGCCCTGCCAATACCGGGTAAGGCAACCATAAAATGGAAGATAATAGGTTCTACCGGCCTTACCAATATACCGGGCAGGGCAACCTAATAATAGAGGTGTCAACCCAAGTGGCCCCAATACTGTCAGGAAGAGATGACAGTTGAAGATGTAATAATATGCGTAGCCCAATACTACAGAACATATAAGACTTTATGACAGGGTGAGATGGAATAACGGCAGTAAAGACTGGAGAGCACACAAGTGCCAACAATAGCTGAGTAGTGAGCTACGAGGGCCAGGAGCGAACCAACGTCCGCACGCTGGGAGCCAACAGAGTTTGTATAATGTAGCCGCAAGGCTTTGGAGCAAACCAGCGTCCGCACGCTGGGAACCAACAATGTTTTGTATAATGTAGCCGCAAGGCTTTGGAGCGAACCAGCATCCGCACGCTGGGAACCAACAGAGTTTAGTATAATGAAACCGCAAGGCTTTGAAGCGAACCAGCGTCCGCACGCTGGGAACCAACAGAGTTTAGTACAATGTAGCCGCAAGGCTTTGAAGCGAACCAGCGTCCGCACGCTGGGAGCCAACAGAGTTTAGTATAATGTAGCCGCAAGGCTTTGAAGCAAACCAGCGTCCGAACGCTGGGAACCAACAGGGTTTTGTGTAATGTAGCCGCAAGGCTTAAGAGCAAACCAGCGTCCGCACGCTGGGAACCAACAGTGTAAATGTGTACTATAGCCGCAAGGCTTTGGAGCGAACCAGCGTCCACACGCTGGGAACCAACAAACACTCAAGAATAGTATTGTGAGACAATGGAGCCAACCAGCGCCCGCGTGCTGGAACCAACTGGCTGGAATGTCGCCAAGCGACCGATGAACAGTGTCGCCACCGCTGTAGGAATCAGGCTCATGAAGAAACAGGAACCAGAACGACGTCCGACCGGATCAGGAATGGTAACGGAGATCAGCAGCAGGAAGCAGCACTACAAGAAACTCAATCGGAACAGGACTGGAACCAACACAGCAGACAGCGGTACTGGAACAGCACGAACTCAGGAACGCAGGTACTCAGGAACAGCAGAATGGCCAATAGTGTCTGTAGCATGGTGGAAATGAAAATACTCAGAGACACCACGAAAGGGCAACTGAAAGGTGCCCAGGCTAGGTTTAAATAGGCAATATGAGGCGGGCCAAGGGCAAGCAGCCAATGGGAGCCCCCTATAGGTGACAGACATAGCAAAGCAGCAATCACGGGCACCGTGATAGTACCCCCCTCTCAAAGACCCCCTCTCTTAGAATAGGGTCTGGGTTTCTGAGGGTATTTGGAATGAAAAATCTGCTGTAATTTAGGTGCATGAAGGTCCTTACTATCCACCCAGGAACGATCTTCAGGACCATAACCTTTCCAATGCACCAAATACTGTACCCTTCCTCTAAGCCTGTGGGAATCAATGATACTCTGTACTTCATACTCCTCCTGACCTTCAACCTCGATGGGCCCTGGCACCACAGGGTTAGTAGTATAATGGTTGCATACAAGAGGTTTCAAGAGAGATACATGAAACACATTATGAATGCTCATGGATGCAGGTATGTCCAAAGCATAGGAAACTGGATTAATCTTGCGAATAATTCTATAAGGACCAATGAACCTGGGAGCCAACTTATTAGAAGGAACTTGAAGCTTCAGGTTCCTAGAGGAAAGCCACACTCTGTCCCCAACCTGGAAGGAGAACGCTGGAAGCCTTCTGCGATTGGCATGGCGCTGATGGCGCTGAAACGATTGACCAAGTGCCCTCTGAACTTGTGCCCATGTGGATCAGAGTTGCTCGATATGCTCATCCAGAGCTGGAATCTTCTGCATCTGAAAGGAATCCAGGAGCAAACAGGGCTGAAACCCGTAATTAATCAGAAACGGAGAGCTCCTGGATGAAGAATTGACCGCACAGATCCTGGCGAACTCTGCCCAAGGCAACAAGTCAGCCCAATGGTCATGATGGTCAGTAATGAAACAGCACAGGAACTGTTCCAAACCTTGGTTAGCACGTTCAGTGGCTCCATTAGTCTGGGGATGGTAGGCAAAAGAAAAGGACAACTGTATGCCCATTTGTTCTCAAAATGCCCTCCAGAACCTAGACACAAACTGGCTCCCCCTGTCGGACACCAGCACTCTGGGAACTCCATGCAACCGAAATACCTCCTTGGCAAACACCATTGCCAATTCTTTGGCCGAGGGAAGGCCACGGAGGGGCACAAAATGAGCCATTTTAGAAAACCTGTCCACCACCATCAGGCAATTCTCCCATAAAATCAATAGAAACATGAGACCAAGGACGTTCACCATTAGGCACCGGCTGAAGCAAGCCCACAGGGAGGTGTCTAGGAGTTTTAGCACGGGCGCAGGTGGTACAGGCATTAGTAAAATCGGCACAATCAGTTCTCATAGAAGGATAGAAGGCAGCTGGTCTCTGCCAACGTGTCCCGTGGCCTTAGAGGAATGGTAAGTTTCAAGTAGTCGAATACGAAATGGCTCAGCAACATAACACTTGCCAACCGGAGTTTCCTGGGGAGCTGTGGCCTGGGAGGCCAAAATCTCTTCCCCTAGTGGTGAAGTAATACTAGTATGTATAGTAGCCAATATTCGATCGGGTTGCCTCCTCTCTGTCACTCTCGGTCTCAAATTGTCTTGACAATGCATCAGCCCTAACATTCTTAGATCCCGGCAAGTAGGATACAATGAAATTGAATCAGGACAGGAATAATGCCCATTCTTACCGCAATATAGACACAACCCTTGTTTCCTGCGGTATAATCTCTCCTCCTTGGTTAACCTAGTGAAACCTACTTGCATCGGTTCACCTGGTTCTTGCAAAGTCTCACTAGGCTTAAATGCCATGGGAGGGATGGGTGGACAAAATGTACTGTTAGCCGCAGCATTTTTAGACCATAACCTACGATCTCTAGCAGATAGTCTCTCACGTATCCTGGAGTCAATTAGTATGACATACTCAATATAGTCATCTAAATCAGTAGGCAATTCTTTTGCTGCAATCTCATCTTTAATCTGATCATTCAGGCCCTGAGCAAAGGCTGCCAACAATGCCTCATTATTCCACCCTACCTCTGCTGCCAAGGTGCGAAATTCAATGGCATAGTCGCCCACCGTACGCCTGCCCTGTTGTATTTCTATAAGGCGTTTCGCAGCAGAGGTGGTTCTACCAGGCGGCTCAAGGTTTAGCATTCTCCCATAATGGGCTGGCCCAAGCCAATGCTCTGCCAGTTAGTAAGGATATCATGAACCCAATCTTGCTACGATCATTAGGAAACACATGTGCTGTCAATTCCATAAATATTTCAAGTTGGTTAATAAACCTTCTACAGAGATTAGGGTCACCATCATAACGGAGTGGCAAGGGTGCAGAAGCAGTTAACCCTTTATCTTATCAGCAAGCACAGTACGTTCAAGAATAGTTTGGATTGCAACCGCCAACTGATCCAAACGTTGCTCATGCATATCCATCCTCCAGTGGATATTCTGTGTATTACCATCACTCTTATTGTCTGAGGTCATGGCCCTTTCGTACTGTCATGAAATGTGGAGGAGAAGAAAGAAGCCATTCTTCTCCACCTTTCCTCTTCCCCTGAAGTGCTGGGTGTGGGACTATTTTTCTCCTGGAGAAGGCATAGTGCTGTCATCAGTGATGGCACTGTGCACAATTTGTGATAAATCAGTGAAAAGGGGAAAGGAGGGCATGCACCTAGGCACAACCGCCCTGATAACACATATGAATAATAGACACCATGACATGTATATGACACATGTTAAAGCCGAACACTTACCAAAGAAATCAGGCATCACTTTTGCTGTCACTAAATCTTCTGGTGAACCACCTAGTTCATCTTTACCTCCCTTACCACCTGATAGCCATTCAGTAGATGGCTGGATGTAGCAGTTCAGGTCCACCCATTGCCCATGGCAGTGTGATGGAGGATAATTGCAACAAGGGCATCAAGCGGCATCTGAGGAAATTCCATCCCGCAGAATACGCTAAGCTGGTGGCAGGGAGGGTCCACCATTATTATTAAACTGTCTTCAAGTTGTCACGTGTCCTTAACAGGACGTGGATAAGGGGCATAGTGACAGCAGCAGTATTTGGTTTCTTGTGGGATGATATCACATTCGGGACCCTAAGTGTCATGGTGTCTGGATAGAGTTGTGCCAGGTGTTTCATGTGAGTGCAGATGTGCCCATTGTTCACAGTCCTTCCCTTATTTACCACACACACTGTGCACATTGCAGTTGTTTATGAGACACACAGTTCCTGCTCTCAAGGAAAAAATTATATTCTAGTAACTACATATCCATGATTTTGGAGGAGGGGAAGGTGGAGAAGCATTATTGGCCAACTTCTTCTTTTCTCCACATATACTTGAAGTGGTGGGGGCCAGTTGTGGTGCTGCTACTGCCTCAGGCACATCACTGGAGCTAATAGTGGCAAGTGGAACCTTCATCATCCATCATACATGTTACTGCTGTTGTTGATCCCATTCCCTTTCTTTACCTAATCATCCTGCTGCTTAAACAACTAGCAGCAGCAGCAAAAACAGCAATCTCAAATTCCACAATGACGCCAGGGCATTTAATAATGGCCAGTGGCCACCACAACATGACTTGCTGGCACTAGGCCAGTCGGTCATTTTTATTTTCTCAGAACTTGTTCTTTAGAAAAAAAAAAAAGGTCTACAAAACAAAAATTGGGAGAGTCTTCTTACAAGTCACTGATTCCTAGGGCTTGTGCCAAACAAGTCTAAGTACTACAAATCAATGTTTCCCCAGGGCTTAAGGCTAACACAAGTCTAAGTCATACAACAAAGCAATGTTTCCTTAGGGCTTGTGCCAAACAAGTCTAAGTCCTACAAATCAATGTTTCCTCAGGGCCTGAGCCTAACACAGGCCTAAGTCTTACAAATCAATGTTTCCTCAGGGCTTGGGCCTAACACAAGTTTAAGTCCTACAACAAATCAATGTTTCTGCAGGTCTTGTGCCTCCAATAGGTCTAAGTCCTACAAATCAATGTTTCCTCGGGGCTTGGACCTCTAACAACAAGTCCTACAAATCATTCTTAACAGTATACTCTATCCTTTCAAGTATCAGTCTGCTTCTGTCACAGCTTACCTCAGGGGGTTCCTATCTCGGTCACGTTACATATCAATTTCTTATTTTATTTCATTTATAATTTTATTTTATTTTTTTTATTAACTGTCCCCCAAATACCAGTCAACAACCCCGCCAAAAAAATTCCCTGTTCAACTGATTCTTTCCCTAGACTCCACTCAACAAGACAGGCACCCTCATCATACCCATTTTATACCATTTTTTTTTTAATTGTATTTACATTTTGTTTTTTTATTAACTGTCCCCAAGTCAACAAACCGCCCCAAAACAATTCCCTGTTCAACTGATTGTTTCCCACACTCCACCAACATAGACACCCTCATATCCCTTTTATTTTATACCTGTGGGAAATAAAATTACATTTGCTATGTGTTTTGTATAAATTCAGTCTTCCCATTGATTTCAATGCAACAAGCTAGGTGAAAAAAAGCGGAAAAACTGCAACAAACAGGAAGTGCCATTATTTGACGATTTTGTTTTGAGGTGAAAATTTTCACCCATCCCTACTAAAAAGGCCTTCAACATGCGTGAAGCAATTAAGTGCAGAATTCTAGCATTCAAGGGAATAAACATAAAATGCACAGTCAGTACACATATTTCTGTGTAACTTCATAGATGAATAAAAAACTCTGCTATGTGTTTGGTTGATATTTTAATCCATTAATATTTTTTTCAGAACATAAATATTCACCTTCTTAGATAAGTTGAGGCTTTGTTAGTGGGGTTTGACAGTCACTCAAGATTAATAGGAAGTACTCTACTTTTGTGTGGCAAGTTAAAATTTACTAATAGGCTTCTACCAGGTTAATCCAAATCAAAAAGATGAGATGTGCAGATTGGTTATTGCATGGTTCGCCATGTTAGCCAGTGTACTCACTTCAAATTGAGGTTAGTTATAAAGCAGATTGCAAAATTGCCAGTGTTCCTAAGCATAAAAGGTGCAAAACAACTAGAAAGGAATGGAAAGTAATTTACACAGATAAAGCCAATCTTTAATGCTAAGAATGGGTTATCCATGGCTCCTTCTTCTCTACAAACATATCTTATGTGTGTCTTTTTGTTAGTAGCACCATTTTCATTATCTTATTATTATTTTAGCTACTCCCTGTGGATATTATTTCCAACTGTTCTTTTGCAATGTTGTGAATTCTTAATGTGAAAAGGACACAGATTGCTATGAAATATGTTTGGAAACCAAAATGGATGATGACAGAAACAAGTCATTGTGTGGCTATTCAATAGTTGGGGATGCAGTAAGTACAATTTCGAGTTGAGATCTGTCAATTGAGGTGTTTTGAGAATTATGCCTCGCCTTCCAGGCATATTCTTACCTTTCCACTACGAATGCTACTTGTAGTAGTCTGATGTTTTAAAAGTATTCAATTGTAAATTGTAGTTTTTAGTAACTACAGTATTGTAATTAAAGCACATCATGTATATTGGCAAGACAACAGTCATATTTTAGATCATAATATACCTATTATATCTTTAGTTTTATTTTTTTTAATTTTAAAAATCTTTATTAGAAAAGTAAAATAAACATTAGTGATGAGCGAGCATGCTCGGCCGAAGCTTGGTTCGGCTCGAGCATCGCTCTGCTCGGCACATGGCGGTACTCGTACGAGTACCGCATGTGCTCGCCCGCCATGTTCGGGTCTCCTCCCCGCATGTTTCGCGGCTGCTGCGCAGCCAATAAAAGTGCGGGGAGGCTCTGACATCAGTGTAATGCCAGCAGCCATGTTGGCTGCTGGCATTACACTGATTGGCTGGCCAGAACCCGTGATCGGGTGCTGTATAGCACCCGACGCGCGAGTTCGGCTCATTCTTAGCCAGGGAGAGATGCGATCAGGCAGGGAAAGTCAGTGTAGGGAGAATAAAATTGTTGGTACTCTTTCAAGACCCAAAAGTCCTTTTTAGGACTGTTGTGTGTGGGGGCAGCATTTATATTTTGTTTGGGGGGGCACAATTTCCTTTTTTTTTGTGGGGGGGATATTAGTAAGGTGACATATAATACTAGATGCACAGGAAGTCAGTGTAGGGAGAATAAAATTGTTGAAACTCTTTCAAGACCCAAAAGTCCTTTTTAGGACTGTTGTGTGTGGGGGCAGCATTTAAATTTTTTTGGGGGTGGCAGAATTTCATTTTTTTGTGGGGGGGGACATGTTCTAAGGTGACATTGTACTAGGTGCACAGGGACAAATATTTTACAACGCATCGACAAAAAGGGCCATTTTAAACGTGTGCCTAGCCATAGATTATTGTCACATTCTGTTTAGTGTGCAAATTCACAAATTAACGTCACATATTCCGTTCACTGTGCCTAGCCGCAGATTAGCGTCACATTCTGTTTCGTGTGCCTAGCCGCAGATTAGCGTCACATTCTGTTTCGTGTGCCTAGCCGCAGATTAACGTCACATATTGTTTAGTGTGCCTAGCCGCAGATTAGTTTTTATCTTCCTTTTTGTGTGTTTTACGGTCAGTCTGTAAAAATGGCGTACTACGGGCGAAACATCGTTCCCAGCAGCGACGTTGGAGTCCAAGATGCATCCAGACATCCTCCCTATGCTGTCCCTGAACCATGTCTGTGGTGTTTCCATCATTTTCTGACCTTTTCCTATGAACCAGGCACCCTCCCCTCATCAGAGCAGGGGGTGCCTGGTGTAATGCTCGAGTCCTCCCATTGACTTCAATGGGGCTCGGGTGCTCGGCCGAGCACTCGAGCCTCCGGGGCGCTCGGCCAGAGCACCCGAACACCCGAGCATTGGGGTGCTCGATCATCACTAGTAAACATACAATGTTATAGAAACTCCAAACTAATGTGATCACGGTACTTTATTCACACTACAGTCCACTCACGATAAAAATCAGATACTATAGTAATGCAGTCACTGCCAATAATATTTATTGATACCTTTATTGGCTAACTAAGCAGATTTAGAATGCAAGCTTTCAAGACCTTAGGTCTCTTCCTCAGGCATGTTACACAGATAAATATGAAAACATCTCTCTGATATACAAGTACACATTACATTGTTTAGAATGGAAATTAGATAAGAGAACGCAGTCAAGATCCAGACAATTTGATCAGTCAATGGTAAATTGCATTCTTCCTCTGAGGCTTTAGAGGTATTTACGATCCCATTAGGGCTGTTGGAAAGGTCAATCTACAATGTGATAATGTGACAAGAAATCTCTGTCTTTGTTCAAACCATTATGAATAGCATTAAAAAGAAAAGAAAAAACAGCGCCGTCCACTCTGAGTGTAGTATGTTAAACTTCACAAAAGTCAACCAATACAGGATATAAAACAGCCCCTTTTCAGGGTACTCACATTTTCTAGAGGCTAATCTGCCTCTGGATGTAATCGCCTCGACTGGATCTGACTTCCAGTCACAGTCTCTCTCCTTCGTCTCCCAGATGTATGCCCTTCTCTCTTCTCCTTGCTTTAAATAGGCACTCTGCTCCACAGGGGAACTATATAGCCCTTACACCTATTGTTTATCCAAATACTGCAATAGGCAGTATATAGCCACCTTAAAAATGTAAAACATACAAATTTATTAAAATTTTAACAGCTGTTTACCAGGTTACACCCTTTCAAGTTAAAACAGCATCAGATATAATAACATATAAAATCTCCCTATGCGTTTCGTAACACACAGCTACTTTCTCAAGGGAGATCTTATGGTGTAACTGGGTATCTGACATGGGTACCTTGTCTTTGATGTAAATGTGTGCACAGGTTTCACATCTCTTTTGTAGGCAGAGAGATGTGTCATTTTTTTTATTTTTATTCAGGGCACTCCTTACCATCAGTTGTTTTAAATTTGGAGGCTGTCTGAAGGAGAGTAAGGGAGGCTGTGGGAATATGTTCTTAAAGGGATAGTAATACTTCGTTTTAACTTTATTTTATTTTGTAGGCATTAAAAAAACATGAAGAATGATATAAGTCTTATCTCTCAAACCTTTATGGTTTAAGAGATATTCACAAGCAAAGTTTCCCCCTCCCGCCCCTTTTACCTACTGTAAACAGTCTCTTCTCAGATGTGGAATGCAGTCCATAGACTGGACAGATAACAGAAGGGGACACTCTTATTCCTATGAAAACAATGAAATCCCTGCTCTCCTTGACAAGCTTTTCAGGTTTTTCTCTTATCTTAATTGAAGATTGTCCCTCTCTGCAGTCTACCAGGGCAGCTCCCTTCTGCCCTGGCTGAGAAGTGTTACATCAGTAAAAGGGGCGGGAGGGGGACACTTTGCTTGTGAATATCTCTTAAACCGTAAAGGTTTGAGAGATAAGACTTATATCATTCTTCGTGTTTTTTTAATGCCTACAAAATAAAATAAAGTTAAAATGAAGTATTACTATCCCTTTAAGTATTTTATTGTTTTAAGTTCTCTTGATATTTTGTGTAGAACTTCAACATGGGGGTGGTAAATGACCACCAGTGGCACCCAGCCCCCCCCCCCATTGTCCATTTTTAGGAGATATTAAGGGTTCATATTTCCCAAGTGTCCCTCTTTAGGATATATTAGGGCTCCATACCTCCCAGGTGTCACTCCTTAGGAGCTAGTATGGGTCCATACCTCCCAAGTGTCCCTTTTTACAAGATACTAGCAGTGTGGAAAGCATTGGCCATCTGTTTGTTTATCTTTTAATCAATCCTTAAGCCTTTGAGTGGCAGAGGGGTACGCAATGCATTGTGTACCCCTCTTCCACTCAAAGGGTTAACGTGAGGCTGAATACATGATGGGCAACGCCGTCCCAAATTGCTAGTAATATATATATATATATATATATATATATATATATAAAACTCTTTATTGCTCTGGTGGTAGCATACAACTCTGTATTGTCTTATTGTGACATATAACTGTATTGCTCTGGTGGTGGCATATAACTCTTTTTATTGCTTTGCTGGTGACATATAACTGTATTACTCTGGTGTGACATTTAACTGTATTGCTCTGGTGGTGGCTGCAAGTAATATGTTCCTTAATATTTACAATATTATTCTGAACATCTACAAATCTTTCTTCTTTATGTCCTATATATTTACAGGTTATACACTTACTCATCCTACATTTGTATACCCCACACGTTTTCATACTATTATCCGATCTACTGGCTTCTTTTGAATACTTTTTGGTGAACGATGATTTTTTTCTTGAGAAAAATTCTTTTAAGTTTTTATTTTTAGTAAATATTATTTCCGGTGTCACTGTTATTCATGTGCTTAGCTCTGGATCTTGTTGCAGAATTGACCAATTTTTTTAAATATATTTTTAATTTTGTAATGTGAATTGTTATATTGTGTGATAAATTGTGGCATTTTATCATTAGTATTTGGCTTATTTTCCTTTTTATTCTTAGTTATCAGCATCTCTTCTTGATTAGACCCCAGTACTTGCTGGTAAATTTCTTCCAGTTCCTTACCAGGATATACCTTTTTTCTAAATGTATTTTTTAGTTCTGTTGCTTGTATTTTATAGTCAGATTTTTTTACAATTCCTCCTTATCCTTTTGAATTGTCTTCCCGGAATGTTTGCCTTCCATTGCCTTAGATGAGAGCTGCCACAATGCAGGTAATTATTCATGTTTATAGGTTTAATATAATTTTTAGTTATAATCTGATAAAAGTTATTGTTTTTGATCCTTTGGATGCCAGAGGGACATGGAGTGCATTACCTTGTGGTATATTTCCAGTCCCTCTGGCACTAAATTGGTCAACATAAGAGATAGGGTTAAGTCTCTGTGAGAAAGGAAACGGAAGTTGAATTTGAAACATAGATTTGCGCTAAAAATAAAAGGAACCAAAAAGGGATTTCTATGATTACTCCCTGAAGAAGTACCGATTGGTGGTACGAAATGTGTTGGAGACCCTTATTCCATTGGCACTTTACATGTTTTAATATTGTATCCAGTCCTGTGAATGAAAGAGGATCGATAATATCTGAAGGATTGAAAGTTACAACAGAGACGGGATGCCGAGAGAGAAAACGGTGTGAACCCTCTGCCCGCTATACAGACAAATAAAGGACTCAAGGCAACAGAGAAAAAGAGGTTACCATAGGCAAGAGATATATACTTGTGGTCCATTTATCCGCTAAATAGATCTAGTGGATATACCCAAGTTAAAAAGAATTATCTTTGTATAATGCAGGGGTCCAAGAATTAAAGACGGGAGAGGAGAAAAGTTTGAGTAGCTGTAAATAAGGACTTGCCTGCTTTATACCTACGGACTGATACATACCTTAAAGGGTTAATTAGATCTTGAAATCACATCCAACATACGTACACACCGGTATTGGAACTTTTTAACTTTATTTGTGCACATTTGAGCCCCGGAGCTATTACATCATTTATACAAGTGCTTATGGACTCTTATTTTCTTTTTACTTGTTTAAACGTTATTATTTATGTTTTAATATTTGCGTAAAAAATATTATTGGTACTCAGTAGATTGTAGCTCTCTCTATTATATTTGTGTTGAATACAAAGTTATAGGAGAGTAAAGCATTGAATCTACAATACAAAATACCAAAGATCAAAAGCAACACGGTATCATACACGTTATATATAACAATAACGATTCCATTATAAGAGTGAGGAGGAAGGTACCAGAAAGGATTGAAGTCTGAAGACAGAAAATTGCATCAGTGCAGAGCAGTGGCAATTGTATGGATATGTTGGACTGGAAGGGGAAGGGAAAAGAGGGGAAATGGATAGAAAATAAATAAACAAATAATAAGACATGACATCATCTCCTACATGCACAACACTCATCACAAAAGATGTAATCCAAAGAAACAGCAAGACTATTTAATGGCAGAATAAATTCTCAATGCAAGGTTCTCAAATTACCTGTGTATTCTTATGTGAAAACCATACCTTCCATAAGGAACAAAAGTCTGATAATGTACCAGCATTAATGGAGTGACACCTTTCCACGTCTAAAATATTATCAACTTTAGACCACCAAACATCGATGGGAGGAGTCTCTTGAGATTTCCAGTATAAGTGGATGACTGCTTTGGCAGCATTGCGAAGTATTTGAATGCAGGACCAGGGGGATTTCCTATAAGGGGCAAAGAGGAGTTTCTATGTAAAAATAAGCAAACCATTGGGTCTAAAGAGAGAGTTATAGAGAAAATGAGTTGAATCTGATCAATAATCCTGATCCAGAAGGACCGTATTCCAGGGCAAGACCACCATAAATAGAAAAAGTTACCAGGTCCTGATTGACATCTCCAGCAGGTGGAATCTAGATTAGGGTTAATTCCAGAAAGTTTTTGCAGAGTCATATACCAGCATGTTAGGAATTTGTAGTTCAGTCCTCTGATAGCTGAATTACGTGAAGATCTAAAAAGACGTCTAGAGATGGCATACCATTCAGTGGTGTTGAATTGTATAGACAGTTCCTGTTCTCACTGTCTGAAATAATAATATTTAATCAAGGGAAAGGCGTTTAGCAAGTTAGCATAACAGAAGGAAAGCATGCGTGGAGTTGGAATTAGGCCAGACAGACGAGATTCCAAGGCTCCCAGGTCCCTAAGGAGTCGCTGTTCTTAATTCCGAATGTTTCCAATCTATGATATGAATAGTGGTAAGCCAGGGCAAGCAACTTAAAATGTGTGAATTGGGAAAGTTTCCTGTGGTACCCAACAGGTCAACATGTAGTATTGTGTATTGAGTATTGTTTCAAATGGATAACAGTCAGATTGTTCAAGCCAATAGGGAAATCAGGATTGCCAACAATGGACTTCAAGGGTGAAGGGGAAAGAGAGTCTTATTGATTGTATGCCAGATGTTCAAAATGTGTCCTAATATATCATGATCCAGACAAGCGGTTGGGACGGAGAGTTGATCGCATCAACAAAGTTGTATAGGGTCTAAGGGTCCTAACACCTCAGAAAGGGTGCCTAGCCAATGTAGTGGAGAAACTTGGATGAAGTCAAAATGTTTGACTACTGTAGCCGCTTGATAATACATAAGAAATTCTGGTAGGCCAAACCCCCTCTATTCATACTTTGTGTGAGTATAGAAAAGTAGATACAGGGTTTTTTCCGTTCCCAAATAAAGGATCGAGATAGTACATTAAGTGAGGATAAATAGTTTGAGGGTATACGTATAGTCAGTGAATTAAGTATATAGAGCACTTTGGGATTAAGATTAATATGACCCAGCCATGATAAAGGGAGGCATTGCCACATTGACAGAGACTCCTCAGTGTCAGTCAAGAGGGAGACTGAGAGGTGGCAAGGAGTCAATGTATGCCCATATAGTATATAGAGGACGTGGAACATTTAAACTTGTATCTACTGGTAAGCTTAGCCAAATCATCAGGTGATAAACCAAAACAGAGTGATTCTGATTTGTTGCAGTTAATAAGTGCTTGTGAAAGGTAGAAGTATTCTTCTAAAGTTGTTATTAATGGATGAAGAGAAATAGAAGGCCAAGAAATAAAGAAGAGAGCATCATCTGCATATGCAGCTACTTTGAACAACAGTTCCAGAGTGAAGAGAGCCATTTGCAAGAGTGGTTCCAAAGCCAAGATAAGATCAAAGTGGAAAGGGAGCATCCCTGTCTTGTACCATTAGTGTTGGGAAAAGCCTCCAATAGGGTGCCGTTAACAGAGACCCGCGCTGTAGGATTGGAGTAAAGACTCAGAATCCCAGTTAACATAACCGGCCCGAAACCGAATCGTTGAAGTACAGCTTTAATGTATGCCCATTGTACCCTATCGAAGGCTTTCTCAGAATCAGTCAACTGGAAGACAGCTGGGGTTTTCCTTGCTTACTGTTTGTGCAATTGATACAGCAGTCATGATATTATGTCTCATCTGTCTTCCAGGCATGAACCCACTTTGATCCTTGTGGATGAGTTTTGGAAGAATATCCCTAAGACTCGTTGCCAAAATTTTAGAGAAAAGTTTTAAATCCATGTTTAAAAGTGAGATAGGTCTGAAATCCAAGCATAATGAATCATATTTCCCAGGTTTTGGGATAATAACAATGTGAGCCTCCAGCTCCTGTGAAGGAAAGGGTGTGCCACATAAAACAGCATTAAACGCATTGCATAAAGGGACAGCCAGTTGTGGTCCAAATGTTTTATAATAAGAAGATGTAAAGCCATCCAGTCCCGGGTTTTTCCCAAGATTCATGGATTTGATGTCCGATGAGATTTCCAAAACGGAAATGGGACTTTCAAGAGCCAGTGAGTCGCCAGGAGAAAGAGAGGATAATTTTGCATTAGGTAAGAAAGACTGTAATCTCGGAGACCAATCCAGAGGGAGGGAACAGGAACTATCGTAAAATAAAGGTACTCACACTTCTGAGAGATGTATATTTTCAGAGTAATTACAGTTTAAAGCCCTGTTCTTTTTACATTAGCAGTGCCATCTAGTGGTCAAATTCTAATTAGTTATTCTCTAACATTCTGTTTGATAGGAAAGTCAGTGACATACAGTCATGCTTTCAATTAGACCATTCAGGAAGTAAACACACAGTAAATTCACTTCCTGATTATTTGAACTGTTATAAATGTTGAATAAAACAACAGTAGTGAGAGTGCCCCTGTTTACTCAGCAGGAAAAGCTCTATAACATATAGGTCTTCATTAAAAAAAAGTTTACTGCTCCTTTAAATATATGTACTGCTCCTTTAAATATATGTGCAGGTCATGTGCTGTTATTGTTTCAAACATTCCTTTCTATTTCTTTTACAGTTTCAGTTTACTGATTGCACAATAATTTATTTATGTTATTTTGCTATAAACCTGGTATCTTTATTTCTATATATCTTGCTTCTGTTTGAGCTCGATGAGAAGAACCAATCAAATCGTAGTAGGAAATATGTAGGTGCAATTCCTATTCTTAATATCACTGGGATGTTTTGATTGCATCAGTGTTCTCCAAGAGATCTCTAGCATTCAATAGATTAGAAGCCCAATTTAAATGTATAGAAATGTTTATTTGTCCCCTATGGTTCAGTCAGATTGTCCCTGAACTGGTCTACTTTTGGTTGTGAATATGGCCTACTGGAAGGTGATGAAGTATGATTTGATAGTTCATGATTGATCTCCTTCCCCACTTTCCATAGCCTTCAGAAGAGCCTCACATACATTGAAACATTTCCGTATGTGGCACAAAGTAACATTTAAAGATGAATATTTCTCCTTTGTAGGGATCCTTCTTTACAGACCTAGGGCTTGTTTCAGTTTTCACCAGTAAAACTGTTGGTAGGCCAAAAATGGATTCCGAATGGTACACACACAGTGTTACCATAGGAATCCTATTGCCCTACCAACAGGAACCACAACAAGCGTTGGGACCAGGGGAGGGCTGGCAACTTGTGGCCCGGAGGGCAAATGATCAAGTGGCCCATTTCTACTATTGTTTCAAGCCACTGTCCCAGCCCAATTCCTTTTGTCAGTTTTAAAAGTGGCATTAATATCATGAAACAAAGCGATACCACGTAGCTCAAAGTTGAAATGGGCTGATACTACAGAGCTTACAATTTAAGCGAAGCTACACTAATGATACTATAGAGCTTACAAGGTAAATGAGTTTCATTTGGATTGTAGCTTTGTGATATCATTTGTGTAGCTCCGTTTCAATTGTAAGCTCTATGGCATCACTAGTATAGCTCCACTTATAGCAACAAGATGGAGATTAAGTGAGGCAGTGGCCCACTGGCCCAGACATATGGCCAGCCCAGGGGGCAATTGCCCCCCTGCCCCCCAGGCCAGCCCTCCCGTGGTTGGGACACAGAACCAGACTTTTGGCCTAATGTTCATAGTATGATTTTTTTGTTCCCAAAAGTCATACTAAATAGTGTGAGAAATGGGAACATCAAAGGAAAACAGCTAACACTCTGTTTTTGACACAGTGTCGAACACCGAGAGTGAGCTAAAACATAGCACCCTCCCAAACATTAACCCTATACCAACACTAATAATAAAGTGAAACAATACTAGTTCTAACAGAATCCTATACCCATGCCCCAGAGTTGAAACACCTGTCATCCACTGTAATCCATCATCTTTAATATCTTCTGTCTTCTTCATCTGTCTTCTTCTTTCTTCTTATCTTCCTTCTTATTCTTTATTCTCCTCCACAGTCATCTTAACTTGCTCCTTTCTATTCTATTCTATTCTATTCTATATATTCTATTCTATTGAGCCTGAAAGGATATATATATATATATATATATATATATATATATATATATATATATATATATATATCAGTTAATATCATATATATCCCTGAATAAATTGTGCCAAGACATGTACGCTGCAACCACTGGTGGTGGCGGCAATACAGCAGATGATAAATCCCTCCCAGATACCTTTAGGGCCATTGCCCGAGCCAGACTGAGGAAAAATTGAAGAAAGACTGGCTTTTATATGGCCAGTCTCTGTTCAAAATGGTTTCCATTAGCTGGTATGTGGGTTACGCACCTCTCAGCCAGTCAGCTTCTAGTAGGTTTTGTCACCCTCCCGCTAGAAGTTGATTGGCTGGGAGGTGCATAAACCCACATCCCAGCTAATGCAAAAAAAAAGCATGAGAACCATTTAACCATATATAAGCTAGTCTCTTTTCAATTTTTCCCAGTATGGCTTGGGCTCGAGAGGTATGTACGAGGGTGATTTGTCCTCTGCTTTACTGCCGCCAGCGGCGGTAGCAGCAGTGTACATGTCTTGACACAATTAATTCAGGGACATATATGATATTAACTGATACATATATTTTTATATATATATATTTTTTTTTTTTTTTTTCCTTCAGGCTCGATATTTTGGAAAAAGGAAGGCAAAAAGACAGAACACGGAAGATGAGAAAATAACAGATGAAGAATTACAGTGGATGACCATGAAGACCCCGCTTGACATCAGAGTTATAGGTAAGTGTTTATTTTCATGGGATGGTGTTAGTTTTAAGCGGATTAACCCTTTGAGTGCCAGTGTGGTATGTAATGCTCTGTAATGCATTGCATACCCTACTGTCATCTAAAGAGTTACATTTTTTTAACCTTACGCACATTTTGTCAGTACTTTGGATGTATTGACATAGGGCTTAGGGCCCCATATCTTCATCCAATGGTCACTTTGCTTTATTTTGTAACTTTTTTCACTTCAGTTCCAGCGTTACTGGTTTTAAACATGCATTAGTGGACTCTGCATCTATTGTAGGCACAGATTTTCAGCGATAAAGTGGAGTCCCTTAACTTATGTTACCACCCAATGCATGGAATTGCATCACAAATTCAACATCTTTATCATTGATTCCAAAGGGGGCAAATTTAGCACCCAGTGTGTTTTTTTTCCCTTTGGTAGTTTGTTTCAGCACAGGTAATTGGATGGCTTACTGTGCTTGAAAAACTACTGTTGGCTGTTTTTTTAAGGTGGGAATTGAACTGAGAAACTAGTAGGCTATTTTATGTATGACTAAAAGAGATGTGTCACTTATGGTTAAATGGTTAATACTATTAAGAGTGTTTCCAGGAATGATAATATAGCGCATAACATAAATGCATCTATTAACTAACAACCATTGAATTCTTATTATCTGTGTCATGCAAAGCATTATTTGAGCAACCACTTACTTGTCCATAATCTATAAAAGATAAAATCATAGCACTTCTGAAAATAACAGCAATAGGCGCTAATCCCAATAAATTATCTGCCTTAAAGGGATAGTAATACTTAAAATGTAAAAAAAAATATGTTGTAGGGTTTATCCTCCTGAGTAAAACAAGAGTACTCCCACTGCTGAAAGGTGTTTCATTCAAAAGTTATTAATTTTCAAAGTTGAATTTTTTAGGTGCAATATCACAGTGGCCTAAAATTATACAGTGGCGCTGTTGCTACACCATCCTATGGAGATTTATGGTCCCGGGACCAGAGCTGCCCATAGGATCGTGTAGCAACAGCGCCACTACAATTTCAGGCCACTGTGATATTGCACCTAAAAAATTCAACTTTGAAAATTAATAACTTTTGAATGAAACACCTTTCAGCAGTGGGAGTACTCTTGTTTTACTCAGGGGGATAAACCCTACAACATATTTATTTTACATTTTAAGTATTACTATCCCTTTAAATGGTGTCATTGTGTCACTCATTACAAGAGTGTACAAACAAAAGTAAAATAAAACAAAAATGGTTTCCCTTTCGAAAGATCCAGTATTTTCTGTAGAAAGGCAATTTAAAGAAATAGTGATGCATAAAATAACTTAATTTACATTTGTTGGCCAACGTTTAAGTGTGCAACTAATATCAGTCATACTATTAAAAAGTTATAACCATTCTAAATATAATAGCATTTTAGGTCCATAACGACCCATTAGCAAAAAGTGCTAAAGAGCTATTCAATAGCCTTGCCAGCTGAAAGCTCAACGGACGTTAGGCCACAGAAAAGGAATTGTGGCCAAATGTCAGTTTTGTGCGTTAAGTTCCCAAAATGCTGATAAATAGCGGCAATAATGGGAACATCAAAGAAAAAAAGCAAATGATCGGTGCCTGACACACTGTCAAGCACAGATTGTTAGCTCTTTTGTGTTACACTTACCTGTCATTCACCATGAAAAGAACCCGTAGATCTAGGCATACCTGAGTACTAGTGATGAGCGAGCACCCCAATGCTCGGGTGTTCGGGTGCTCTGACCGAGCACCCCCTGAGGCTCGAGTGCTCGGCCGAGCACCCGAGCCCCATTGAAGTCAATGGGAGGACTCGAGCATTACACCAGGCACCCCCTGCTCTGATGAGGGGAGGGTGCCTGGTCCATAGGAAAAGGGCAGAAAATGATGGAAACACCACAGAAATGGTTCAGGGACAGCATAGGGAGGATGTCTGGATGCATCTTGGACTCCAACATCGCTGCTGGGAACGATCTTTCGCCCGTAGTACGCCATTTTTACAGACTGACCATAAAACACACAAAAAGGAAAATAAAAACGACTTTAGGCGAAAAATTGTTACCAAACAATATTTGCTGTATATTTACTTGTATATCATCTGCAAATTCTCCCAAAAATTTCCTTGATTTTCTGAAGTGAGGCCATGATTAAGAGGGAAACGTGCGCAGAGGCAAATTATCCCAAAAATTTCCTTGATTTTCTGAAGTGAGGCCATGATTAAGAGGGAAACGTGCGCAGAGGCAAATTATCCCAAAAATTTCCTTGATTTTCTGAAGTGAGGCCATGATTAAGAGGGAAACGTGCGCAGAGGCAAATTCTCCCAAAAATGTCCTTGATTTTATTGAACTGAGGCCATGATTAAGAGGGAAACGTGCGCTGAGCTGACCATCTAAAACATTATGGGTGAGGGTCTGCTGCAGAGCTGACCATCCTAAACATTATATGCGAAGGCCCGCTAGTGAGCTGACGCTATAAAACATTATATGCGAAGGCCCGCTAGTGAGCTGACGCTATAAAACATTATATGAGAGGGCCCGCTAGAGAGCTGACCCAATAAAACATTATATGAGAAGGCCCGCTGGTGAGCTGACCTATATAAAAATTGTCAAACAGGGCCCGCTGGTGAGCTGGCCCTATATAAAAATTATATCACAGGGCCCGCTGGTGAGCTGGCCCTATATAAAAATTATAGCACAGGGCATATGAAAGAGGAGGAGGAGGATGAGAAGATTAAGAGTCAACCATATACCCGTTTTTTGGGTGGAAGGGGTGAATGGGAATACAGAGTATTCCCATCATTGTAAATAATATATGTAAAGTGAGTTTATGTTCCCCCGGGGCTTTCCTCCAGTGGAGTGGAGAAGTCAGGGGAAATCCAGGCCTTGTTCATTTTTATAAGTGTCAACCTATCAGCATTGTCGGTGGAAAGGCGGATACGCTTATCTGTTATGATGCCACCAGCAGCACTAAATACCCGCTCAGACAGAACGCTGGCGGCAGGGCAGGCCAGCACCTCCAAGGCGTAGAGTGCCAGTTCATACCACGTGTCCAGCTCGGACACCCAGTAGTTGTAAGGCACAGAGGGATCATTGAGGACGCTGACACGGTCTGCTACGTACTCCTTCACCATCTTCCAAAACTTTTCCCTCCTTGTGACACTAGGCTGCGCATCAGGGTGAGGGTGCTGGCGGGGTGTCATGAAGGTGTCCCACGCCTTGGAGAGTGTTGCCCTGCCTTTCTCGGAACTGCTGTGTGCTCCCCTTTTCTCCCCTTCTCGGTTGGCCAAGGTAGCACGTACTCTGCCGCCAGCGTTGTCAGATGGAAAATTTTGGAGCAATTTTTTAACAAGAACCTTCTGGTATTGCACCATTTTGCTTGTCCTCTCCACCGGAGGAATGAGAGATGAGAAATTCTCTTTGTAGCGGGGGTCCAGAAGGGTGAACACCCAGTAATCCGTGTTGTCTAAAATGCGTACAACGCGTGGGTCACGGGAAAGGCAGCCTAACATAAAGTCAGCCATGTGTGCCAGAGTACCAACAGTCAAGATTTCGCTGTCCTCACCAGGAGGATGACTCTCAATATCCTCATCCTCTTCCTCCTCTTCTGCCCACCCACGCTGAAGAGATGGAACTAAAGTTCCATGGCTACCCTCTGTAGCGGAGGCAACCGTGTCTTCCTCCTCCTCCTCCTCCTCCTCCTCCGCCTCCTCCAATTGTCGCTGAGAAGACGAAGTGAGGGTGCTCTGGCTATCACCTTGTGTAAGCTCTTCCTCCCCCATTTCCACCTCTTCCACATGCAAAGCGTCGGTTTTAATTGTGAGCAGCGAGCGTTTCAGTAGACACAGAAGTGGGATGGTTACACTGATAATAGCGTTATCGCCGCTCACCATCTCTGTCGATTCCTCAAAATTGCGTAAAACCTCGCAGAGGTCTGACATCCATTCCCACTCCTCACTTCTGATTACAGGAAGTTGAACGGAGAGGCGACGACCGTGTAACAGCTGGTACTCCACTACTGCCCTCTGCTGCTCACAAAGCCGGGCCAACATGTGGAAGGTGGAGTTCCAGCGCGTGCTCACGTCACACAGCAGCCGGTGAGCTGGCAATTGTAAGCGCTGCTGCAGCTTCAACAGGCCGGCCGAAGCTGTAGATGACTTACGGAAATGTGCACACACGCGGCGCACCTTGGTCAAGAGATCATGCACATTGGGGTAGGTTTTTAGAAATCGCTGAACCACTAAATTAAATACATGCGCTAGGCATGGTACGTGTGTGAGCTTGCCGAGCTCCAAAGCCGCCACCAAGTTACGCCCATTATCACACACAACCATGCCTGGTTGCAGGTTGAGTGGCGAGAGCCACTGCTCGGTCTGGTGACTAATCCCCTGCAACAGCTCTGACGCCGTGTGCTGTTTGTCCCCAAGGCAGATCAGCTTCAGCACGGCCTGTTGACGCTTCCCCACTGCAGTGCTACACTGCTTCCAGCTACTGGCTGATGGGGGAGTGGCGCTGTGTGTAGAGAATTCGGAGGTGGAAACGGAGGAGGAGGAGCCAATAACGTAGGTGCTGGCGGAAACCCTGATGGAGGTAGGGCCCGCAATCCTCGGCGTGGGTAGCACCCGTGCCATCCCAGGGTCCGAGTCACTCCCAGCCTCCACGACATTCACCCAGTGTGCCGTCAGGGAAATGTAGCGTCCCTGGCCACAAGCACTTGTCCATGTGTCAGTCGTTAAGTGGACCTTCCCAGTAACTGCGTTGGTCAGGGCACGGGTGATGTTACGGGACACATGGTGGTGTAATGCGGGGATGGCACACCGGGAAAAGTAGTGGCGGCTGGGGACCGCGTACCGAGGGACAGCTGCTGCCATCAGGCTGCGGAAGGACTCAGTGTCCACAAGCCTAAATGGCAGCATTTCGATGGCCAGTAATTTGGAAAGGTGTGAGGTTAGTGCTATGGCCTGTGGGTGGGTGGCTGGGTATTTGCGCTTGCGCTCAAATGCCTGGGGTAACGACATTTGGACGCTGTGCTGGGACAGGGAAGTGGATGTGGTCGCTGATGGTGCTTCAGATGGTACAGGTGCAGGGCGGGAGGTATGCGGGCCTGCGCCTTCGACAGGCGATTGGCCGGCACCGAAAACAGGGGAAGAGGAGGCAGTGGTGTGGCCTGCAGACACAGATGGGCGATCCAGGCGTTCCTCCCACTTACTACGGTGCTTGGATGCCATGTGTCGGATCATGCTGGTGGTGGTGAGGTTTCTAGTGTTCATGCCTCGGCTCATTCTGGTGTGGCACAGGTTGCAAACTACAATTCTTTTGTCGTCCGCACTTACCTTAAAAAAACGCCATACCACGGAACACCTACCCTTTGGCAAGGGAGATTTACGCAAGGGGGTGCTCCGTGGAACATTTGCGGGCCGGTTTGGTGCGGTCCGCCTTCTTTCTGTAGCCACACCACTGCCTCTTCCAGCCTGTTGCGGTGCTGCAGATGGCTCACCCTCAGGACTGCTGTCATCGCTCGGCTCTACACCTTCCTAGGTGAGGTCAGTCACCTCATCGTCCACCAAGTCCTCCTCCACTTCCTCACTCTGATCATCCTCCCCATGTCTTGATCCCACCACATACTCAGTCATTGACAACTGTATAACATTCTCCTCAACAAGGTCTTGAGACAGTAATAGTGGTTGATTTAATGGCAACTGTGTCTCATCATCATCATCATCATCCACTACTTCCTTTGACCTTAAATGCCGTTCACATCTGTCATCTTCTTGTGATTGGGTACCCTCTAGAGGTTGTGAATCAGGGCACAAGATGTCATGTTCCTCTGCAAGCGTGCTTGGAGAGAGGGTCAAATGAAGGATTGGTGATGAGACGAGCTCCTCACTATATCCCAGTGTGTGATCACTTCTTTGACCAGACCGTCTATGGTGGGAGGAAGGATGATCAGAGTGAGGATTATGTTGACCAGACTCTTGGCTACTGAGAGTGGACTTGGTGGAAGACAGGGTGGTGCTTAACCGACTGGAAGCAGTATCAGCTGTCATCCAACCGACCACCTGTTCGCAGTGGTCGGACCTCGAGAGTGATGTCCTGCGACGCCCTGTAAAATTAGACATGAAGCTAGGTATGGTGGATGTCTTTCTTTCTTGTGCTCTGGCACCAGGCACAGTTTCTCCGCGTCCTGACCCGCGCCCTGAACTATCAGGATCACGTCCACTTCCCCGTCCCTTTTTACCCGTCTTCTTCATGTTACACGGAATATGTGACTTTAATATTTGAGTTTGAAAACTTAACAGTATTTCTTCCTATTCTGCAACTGTGCAGAGTACACAGAATAGGCTGCTAAACTGCGGTGACACACACTGAATGGAATATGTGACTTTAATATTTGAGTTTGAAAACTTAACAGTATTTCTTCCTATTCTGCAACTGTGCAGAGTACACAGAATAGGCTGCTAAACTGCGGTGACGCACACTGAATGGAATATGTGACTTTAATATTTGAGTTTGAAAACGTAACAGTATTTCTTCCTATTCTGCAACTGTGCAGAGTACACAGAATAGGCTGCTAAACTGCGGTGACGCACACTGAATGGAATATGTGACTTTAATATTTGAGTTTGAAAACTTAACAGTATTTCTTCCTATTCTGCAACTGTGCAGAGTACACAGAATAGGCTGCTAAACTGCGGTGACACACACTGAATGGAATATGTGACTTTAATATTTGAGTTTGAAAACTTAACAGTATTTCTTCCTATTCTGCAACTGTGCAGAGTACACAGAATAGGCTGCTAAACTGCGGTGACACACACTGAATGGAATATGTGACTTTAATATTTGAGTTTGAAAACTTAACAGTATTTCTTCCTATTCTGCAACTGTGCACAGTACACAGAATAGGCTGCTAAACTGCGGTGACGCACACTGAATGGAATATGTGACTTTAATATTTGAGTTTGAAAACTTAACAGTATTTCTTCCTATTCCGCAACTGTGCAGAGTACACAGAATAGGCTGCTAAACTGCGGTGACACACACTGAATGGAATATGTGACTTTAATATTTGAGTTTGAAAACTTAACAGTATTTCTTCCTATTCTGCAACTGTGCAGAGTACACAGAATAGGCTGCTAAACTGCGGTGACGCACACTGAATGGAATATGTGACTTTAATATTTGAGTTTGAAAACTTAACAGTATTTCTTCCCATTCTGCAACTGTGCAGAGTACACAGAATAGGCTGCTAAACTGCGGTGACGCACACTGAATGGAATATGTGACTTTAATATTTGAGTTTGAAAACTTAACAGTATTTCTTCCTATTCTGCAACTGTGCAGAGTACACAGAATAGGCTGCTAAACTGCGGTGACGCACACTGAATGGAATATGTGACATTAATATTTGAGTTTGAAAACTTAACAGTATTTCTTCCTATTCTGCAACTGTGCAGAGTACACAGAATAGGCTGCTAAACTGCGGTGACACACACTGAATGGAATATGTGACTTTAATATTTGAGTTTGAAAACTTAACAGTATTTCTTCCTATTCTGCAACTGTGCACAGTACACAGAATGTGCTGCTAAACTGCGGTGACGCACACTGAATGGAATATGTGACTTTGATATTTAACTTTGAAGACTGAACAGTATTTCTTCCTATTCTGCAACTCTGCACAGTACACAGAATGTGCTGCTAAACTGCGGCGACGCACACTGAATGGAATATGTGACTTTGAAATTTTAGTTTGAAGACTTAACAGTATTTCTTCCTATTCTGCAACTCTGCACAGTACACAGAATGTGCTGCTAAACTGCGGCGAAGCACACTGAATGGAATATTTGACTTTGATATTTTACAGTTTGAAGACTTAACAGTATTTCTTCCTATTCTGCAACTCTGCACAGTACACAGAATGTGCTGCTAAACTGCGGCGACGCACACTGAATGGAATATGTGACTTTGATATTTTAGTTTGAAGACTTAACAGAATGTGCTCTAATCTGCAACTTTGCACACTAAACAGAATGTGCTCTAATCTGCAACTTTGCACACTAAACAGAATGTGCTCTAATCTGCAACTTTGCACACTAAACAGAATGTGCTCTAATCTGCAACTTTGCACACTAAACAGAATATATAAAAATTTTTTTTTTTGTTTTTTTCCCCCCACACAAAATAACCTGCTGCCCCCACACACAGTAGTCCTAAAAAGGACTTTTGGTTCTTTTTTTTTCACAATTTTGCTTTTTTTCTTCCTACACTGACTTTCCCTTCCTATCCTCATCTCTCCCTGGCTAAGACTGAGCCGAACTCGCTGGTCAGGTGCTATACAGCACCCGACCACGGGTTCTGGCCAGCCAATCAGTGTAATGCCAGCAGCCAACATGGCTGCTGGCATTACACCGATGTCAGAGCCTCCCTGCACGTTTATTGGCTGCGCAGCAGCCGCAAAACGTGCGGGGAGGAGACCCGAACATGGCGGGCGAGCACATGCGGTACTCGTACGAGTACCGCCATGTGACGAGCAGAGCGATGCTCGAGCCGATCCGAGCATCGGCCGAGCATGCTCGCTCAACACTACTGAGTACCTCTCTGTGATTCAGAGGGTTAAACTATGCATAGATCTGTGGGTCAATACTGTAGAACATGCCCAAATTGTAAAACTTATGTCCCCATTATGTTCTTGATTCAATTATATGTCCCCATTATCATGGAAAACCAGTGAAAACCTCTTCAATAAAAATATTTCCCTTTCCTCTTTCTCGGCCACTGTTCACGACGGATGTAGATGTAGCACCCCCCTCCCATATAGCTGAAGCTACACTTGATCATTTATGGTTACATAAAGCCATATGCATGCTGAGTGACTATAAATAATTGTGTGATCCTCAAATGCCTTCTCATGATCTAGTGAAAGAAGAGCAAGTGACTGACCACTCTTGAGTGCATAGTGAAGGAGATCCTGGACCAGAATGATATAATTGAAGATGAACCAGTTTGGGATTATATAGGACTGATCTGTGGAAATCACCTCTGCCAGCACAGACTTGAGCCTTAATGAGATGCTTTGACATGATCTTACAATTTGCATTGAGCACCTAGACCGATTACCAGTTTATATTAAGGCAGGAATCAGCTCTTCTTAGGCAGTAAAGATATTACTGCCCTTCAACAGGAAAGGAGAATATCACTAGGGCTTCCATTAGCCCCAGCTAGAAATCTATGGTCAGCCCATCCAGCCCTGGAGATTTGCCATGGGTCATTAGACTGATGGCTTCAGAAGGTTCAACTAGTGTGATAGGCTGATGCAGTCTATCTCCTGCCCTCACTGATCATTAGAAACTCGTCCCATAGCTCCCTGCAAGCAGATAGAGCGATGGAATCTGGAAAAAACAGGCCCAAATAGGAGTTCTGGGCCCTGCCTGGATGCCCTCCAATTCCATAAGAGAGATAGCATCCTCCGTAATCAAGCATGTGATGTGTCTACAGGTACCCAGTTCATAGAAGATGTAGAAACCCTGATCCAGCTCTCACAGAAACCTTAATTGGCTTCAGCCATAGGCCTCCTGAGCCTGGTTCAATTCATTCATATTATCACTGCAAGGCTTAGTCACCAGAGTCATCCTGTCTGTTCTCAAGATCAGGCAGAACTCAAAACAGCGATGCCTGTTCATGCCACTAGTATACTCCCGACACAGGAAGGTCAACTGCACTCTGCTCACATCTAACCACTGATTCATTATCACAAACCAAGAATTCCGCACTCATGAACTCCAATTAGTATAAAAATATCTGAAGCTTTATTGAAAGATAAAAATCATCCAGACATATGGACAGACAAAAAATTCACCCAAAAATAACTTCCTTACATGTTTCGGACCTCACTGGTCCTTACTCATAGGCAAAGCAGGCGGGAAATTTTGTGATTTAAATACACAGGTGAACAAGACAAATCCAGCCCCTTAAAGACATATACTCTCTATAATTAAAGAATAAATGTAGAATTGGTAAATAATGGAAAAATACCATTCTAGCAAGCATGGGATGAAAAATATACATAGCAAGATATTTCTTTGGATATTAAAATATTGCATATAAGAAAAAGACCTATCCAATTGTATAATAAATTAAAGAGGACAACAGTGCTCAGGTCTGTGTATATGAAGCCAAGTCAAATCTCTAAAGTATCTCTGGTTCAAACATTACAAAATAAAAATGTAACTACTCATGTTGGTGCCTTCCTACAGTTGGGAAAGGTATATCTCCCAGTATGTTTTCCTGGTTGAGAAAAACTGCAAGCACATGACTTCCGACAAAAGATTCTTTAAATGTGGGGATAGATGCAAGTTCTGTACTTTTGCAACTGTTTGTAAGATGTTTCAGAATTCAGCTGGCAATAAGAAATATACTATAGACAGCTTTATAAATTGCTGCATGTCGAGCTGTATATTTGATAAGCTGTAAAGAGTGTTCCAAACAATATGTGGGATGTACTGTCCTTCCAGTAGGGAACACCTTAATGCAGTTTAAAATGCAGATGTTACTTATAACACCAACTGCCAGACACTTTTTGCCACATAATTCTGGTTTAGACAACTTTGGTTTTCAGGGTATTAAGAGGGTTACCAGGCACCCGAGAGGTGGTAGCATTCTACATTGAATAGACAGACGAGAGATGTTTTGGATACACCTACTCGGTACCTGGATTCCAGGAGGTCTTAATTCCGAATGGGATTTAAGACTGTTTTATTAACAGGTTTATATTTGATTTGTAACATTTTGTAACATTTGAACCAGATATACTGTAGAGATTTGACTCGGCCTCATATACATAGACCTGAGTACTGTTGCTCTCTTCAATTTATTATACAATTGGATGTGTTTTTTTTCTTATATGCCATATTTTAATATCCAAAGAAATGTCTTGTAATGTATATTTTTCATCCCGTGTTTGGTAGAATGGTATTTTTCCATTATTTACCAATTTTACACGTATTCTTTCATTTTAGAGAGTATATGTCTTTAAGGGGCTGGATTTGTCTTGTTCACCTGTGTATTTAAATCACTAACTTACCCGTCTGCTTTGCAAATGAGTAATGGAATTGGAGTTGAGTTTCTATTTCCAGCACCGTTCTCACTGATGATGGGTGTTTGTTACACTCCTGAACTTTTGGTGGGGACAGACCGCTGCAGGACGGGGTGAGTGAAGCATCCTGTTTCGGACAGATTTGTTCTTGTCTCTACGTCCGTGCTGTAATTGGGCCACTGTCATTTATTTTACTCACCTGAACGGTCTAGTTTACTTTCTCAGAAAAAAAATAAAGAGAAGAGCGCAAGGCTACCTGAGGGTAGCATCTGTAATATCAATACAAAAATATTTAAATCAGTCTACTTACAAGATGTATTCTTGTAAGGTATGCCCAACAAAAAATCCTGAATCCACTGGTACAAGTCCTCCAACACGTCTCTTGGGTCAGTCCCATCCTAAAGACCTTCACTGTAACAAACGCCCTCACAGTGATCCGCTGCGTTGCTAAGCGATACTCCTTAGGGGTGAAAGACATACAATACTACTCTAAGAGCAACATACGGACATTATATTTTAATTTATTTAATAAATTGTCTTCATTTTACCTCCATTATATCATACTGGAGTGGCGTTTTCTGTTGATACAGCCGAGTCAGGCTTACTGTGCATACGTAACATCAGACTTCTGGTGAGTGACTCTGATTTGGGGGGGTTCTTATTCCTTATTGATACGGAGTTGCTCTTAGAGTAGTATTGTATCTCTTTCACCCCTAAGGACTATTGCTTTGCTACCGGAGAGAATAACATTGGACCGTATTGTGAATTTTGCACACTGACACTTGGACATTGATTGAAGGTGTTTATGGTAGATGGTGCACACTGCTATTTGTTGTTTGTTTCTTAGTTTACTTTCTCCACTGATTCATTATGGCAAAGTCCATCCACATCTCCAAGATCAATACTCGTTCTCCAACAGGGAATTATTAAAGAGGAAATAGGTGGTTTTTTTCACACTTATGGCATGCACTCCACCATCATGGAAGCACAGTTGTGATCTGAGAACAGAGACAACCTAATTACACTGGGATGGGCTCATGACTTAATGGTTAGATATATAAAGCCTATCAATCTTGGAGTAGGACACCTGTCCACCTCTTACCCTGACATAGGTGAAACTGTCATATGCCCCTGGGTTCTCTTCTCAATAGATCTGACCAGGAAGAAGCAGTACATATAGCTCTTTCCTGAGCCAAGTTAAATTTAACCCCATTTTTTATGCACTCATCCTTGTCCAGCAGAAACAGCATAATTTACATTAATCAGATTAAATGTGCAGTCCAGCTCCTGGACCCATATATGTAGTAGACAGCTTGGTATAATGACCTTTATACTCAGCAATTCTAGCTGAGAACAGTGTCTCCACTCTGCGTGATGCTGCACTCCAGGTCTCAGTTGGCTTTAGCCTCAGGAGTAGTAAGAGTTTTTTATAGCAAGCTTATAGAGTATTCTTCTTGCAGTAGATAGGAGAGTACTGAATTGTTGATGGCACAAGGAGCCTTGAAGGCTCTGTATACCTCCTCTGCCTTTTGCACTGCCTCCTACACAGACTGAATAATGCTTACATTGGTGTAGGTGGATGATGTAGGTGGAGGGATCTCAGAGATTGGAGCAAGCCCCACCAATACATTAAGTGGAGGGTCTGCTTGTTTTTCCTCCTCCTTACCCACTTTTCCTTTTGCATAATCTACCTCTGAAGTTTCATCTGCATGGTCCTCAATGGGGATTAGATCTACATCAGTCCCATCCAGCAGTAATAACACAGTGGATCTAGCATTGCCCCAGTATTGCTACTGGATAGAGGGAATTGAGAAAGAGAATTACTATTACCCCTGAAGTCCAGCAATTCAGGAACACTAACCACCCATTTCACCAGAGCTTCAGTGAGTCTCCATTCATACTCCAGGGGCAAGACATCTTATATAAGTATAGATTGACTGTCTGCCCCATCTCTACAGGAAGACCCTTTTCCCAACACACCAACCACCATATGAAGAAATGATGGATGACGCATCTTTTGGGAACTTTGGAGGAATGGTGGATAAGCTATGCACATTCTTTCATTGTCTAACATTTTGCTACACATTTCCTCTTACTTGGGGCATTATCCTTGGAAGAAGAGACACATCTACCTGTTCCCCATTCAGAGGACTTGGTAGTTGCATACTTCCCTCATACTTGCTGAGTTTTTATCTTAGGAGTGGGGAATGACTTTATCGGGGTAGTGGTAACACTGTGGGTTGTGGTGGCATTTCTCCCCTTCTTCCCATTTGCTGCAGTGGTAGCCCATGGAACATTCAAACTCTCTGAAGACAGGGGCGGTCACTTTTGAGGGCCTTCCTATGGTTGTTTGTTATGGTAGGTGCTGTACATGAGATGCATAGCATTGGAGTTGTTGTTCTAGACCATTTTACCTTAGTGCAGCTCAAAAAGCTGCTCACTTCCTTTGCTCTGTAAAATGTATTGTACCATAACCCTCACAGTGGACCCTAAAGTGGACCCCAAAGGACCCATCAATATTGTCTGCACCCATATAAAGGAGCACCTATCCCTAGAGAGAGCTCATGTTTTAGTGACCTCTCTTTGCAGCCCAAGGGAATTTAGGTATGCAAAGGTTATGTTGGGAAGAGGGGCATATTGGGCAACACTACCCATGTACACAACCATTCCAGGAGATGCAGTGGCGTGTAAGCTCCCTCACTGTGATCCCCCTCGGCACGAACTTATCTGCAGCTTACTCACAAAGAAAACAGCTTTGTCATTAATTTTGCTGGCTGTTACATCTGCAGAAGGGCTCATAACAGCTGCTACAACATATGTTTCAATGTCATGGACCCAAGACAAAAAGCATCTCACCCCATGTCTCCTAGTCAGCTGCCCCCCCCCCAAAGTTGGATTGACTAGGCTCAGAACCCACCACTTGCCAAAATGAACTTGTAGGGACAACAGGATGATGTCAGCAGGAGAAGCAAGAGTGGAGGCAGACAGAGTATGTGGTCAGGGACCAGGCTGGGACATTACAGCAGAGCTGCAGCTATTTTTCTAGGATCTCTTATTCAGTCTTTGGGATCCCGAGGCCTCTGAAGACCCTTTCCTAATTTATTAAAATAACATTCTAATCAGAATCACTTAAGAAATGTGGAAGGGATTTGTTAAGGGGGAGACAGAGGGGGATAAATCAAGAGAGACAGATGGATAGTGAGCGAGGTGGGAAACCTGCACTGTTGGTATGCCATGAGCACTAAAATTGGGATGCACTGAATTCAGTCCTAAAGTATGCATTTTAAGAATTAGCCAACTATATGGAACAGTTCCAAAAGCTTTACTAAAAGACAAATAACTTATTGCCCACCCTTACCTATTGTGAATAACGTAGTCAAAAAATGCAGCTAGATTTGTTTGACAAGATTGTTCTGCTGTACAGTCATGCTGCCATAGATCTTGCAAGTTACTACATTTTAGATATGCTATAATTTGCTCCTTTAATAGTTTTTCCATTATTTTCCCTCAACTATATATATATTTGACTCACAGTTAGGGATGGGAGAAAATTTTCACCAAAATCGGCAAAAAATGGCAATTCCCATTTAGCAAATAATTTCCAGTGAAAAGTGCCATTTTCCAGCTTTTTTCACCTAGTTCATTGCACTGAAATCAATGGGAAGATAAATGTTTCCCCACCACATGAAAGTTTTCTCTACTTCTCTACAGCCATATAAAAGGCTGTCAGGCTCTCACAGCATGCCATTCTGTGTTTGTGAGAGGACAGAGCAGCATGTTTTTGACCTAGGGAAGATAGGTAAATAAAGGAGAATTGAAGCTTAGTTTAGGGAGACCTTTAGGTAGGACATTTGTTCTCTGTATTAGGGGAATCCGGCGACACACTGGGGGAGAAGAAGGGAGGAAGGAGGTTGACCCAAAATACCCCACAATTCAATGTGACTGACTGGCAAGACACAGGAATCTGGGGTCCAATTTGCTTGTTGTTTTTGCTTTTATTGTCTGTGTGCTGGGGAAGTTGTTGATTTTTTTAGTTATAATTTTTTTTTTTTTTGGACTGACTGTGATAAGACATGGTGGACAAATAAATTAAAAATAAAACATAATACATAAATAATTAAAAAAGTAAATATATTATGTGACAGACAGCTGGCTGGGAGCTTGATGTGAGCACTATGACTGAGGGAAACTTGATTGACAGCAGACGACATTGAGAATTTTGTTGAGGGCTAAGGCAAGACATCACACTCCATCAGTTGTATACTGTAGAGCGTAAAAACACACACAGTAGTTGAGTAATGTCCAGCAAACACACAAGGGGCAGAGGGAGAGGAAAGGTAGAGCAGTGCAGGGTCATGGTAGTAACATGGTAGTTCAAAAACGTATGCAATAAATGATGATGATCCCTCTCCCCCCGGGGTGAATGCAGTTTGTCAAGGTCCCACCAATCACACCACGCCAGTCCCCATCTACCACTACCATACACATCTGCCACATTGTAGATTGTACTTTAGTTTTTATCATCACTTGATATCATCATGAAGATGTGCCAGTGTCACTTAAGAAAGAAGTTAGTGTTGTGGGAAAAGGACAAATGTACTCTGCATGTTAACAAATTTTCCAAGGTATATGTTACTGTAGGACTCCCAACTTTGACTTTCAGCTACTTCTCCACTACAGCCCATAGAAGAAGTAATAATGTGCTGGGAAATGTTCCACCATAGGAAACATAGAAGAAAAATGTGTTGAATAGGAGAAAAATGTGTTAGAATAGGAGAAAAATGTATTGGAATAGTCTAAAAATGTGTTGGAATAGGCAAAACATTTGCTGGAATAGAGGACAATTTTGCATTGGAGAAAAAGGAGAAAACTTTCACGAAAAAAGAGAAAAAGTGTCCATTTTTCATGAAATATCATGCAGTAAATTTTCTCACTTTTCACCCACTCCTACTCATAGTTCTGTTATTTTCAGAGTCTTCCTTCATTTTTTTTTTTTTTTTTTGGAAGGGGTACTACATTGGCAATTTTTCAGTGTTCTGGAATTAATCAAGTCATAAGCGACTGGTTAAAAACTCAGTTAAGGATGCTTCAAACACAGTTCTAAGTGCTTTAATATTCTTGGATGAACCTATTGTGAACATACGATATGTCGACTTTTAATTTTGACAACACCAATGAAACATATTCCTTAGTAAAGAGACTTATATCCACTGTTTTAACATCAACAATCATTTGTTGAAGGGTCATCTCTTTCACAGTATGTGCAGAGTACATCAGCAGAGAACAATGTGCTGATTATTCTGCTTTCCCCACCAAATATAATATGGCTCTCTACTATCTGCTGATTCCTTTTATCAAACTGATTTGTTTTGAATTTTGACTTGCTGATAAGTTTTAACACATATGACAGTTCCAGGTGTATTCAAAAAGTGTTTTTACACCATCAATTTTCAAGATGGTATCAAGATAATCCTTTTACATTTGGATTTGCTGTAATTAATCCTGGAGTTACTCAGTGGAACAAATATAGGATACATATGGGTTAAACATTGTGATGACTGAGGTACCATCTGATTTCAAATGACTAGTTTCCACAGATATTGTAATGACTCAAAATGAAAGAAACACCTACTGGGAAGGTGCAAAGAAAGCCCAGCTGTCTTCTTTTATACACTCACTTTTACAAAATGATACCTTATTAACCCTTTGAATACCAGAGCAGTGTGCAATACATTGCTTCTCAATATGTTGAGCACTTCACTGGTCTTCATGGGTTAAGAATCAAGCTTTATATTTTAATGTAAGTGGTGTCAAAATTGTATTTGAAAAGTTGTACTGTATGGGTCATTCTTTTTGTACATCAAATATATACATTTTATATAATAATTCGCTAAAACGTGTGTAACGCCACAGTCATGTGCAGTAGAGACTGCCAGTGCCACGGCGGATACAGAGCTGGAATCTCCGAAGGAGCTTCCAGCTCTGTATCAGCAGTGGCGCGGGCAGTCTCTACTGCGCATGACTGCCCTGTGACCGGCTGGCAGTGGCACTGTGGCCCTTGTAACGGGCTCTTCAACTAGTTGTTTATAATTTTCAATTTTTGCTGACAATGTTATTCCTTGGTTAAAAAAGTAGTGGTAACATAAAATCTATGTTTGCTAATGCTCAATTCTGAAAGTTAAAATGGGAGAAAGAACTAATTGCAGAAAAGAAGTAGTATAATCTTATATATATGACTTAAACCTGGTTCCGCAATCAATCTAAGGGGACATGAACTTTTTAGGAGTGATCAGATAAATGAAAAGGTGTGGGGGACAGAGGTGCATGATTTAAAACCAAAAATAATAAAATCAGCAAACAAGCAATTATGTTACCTAAAGGTATTATTATATTATTATTGTTATTATATGATTATAATTATACATTTTTATAAGGTGCCAGAAGGGACCGGCCACCTCCCTGTACAATGGAGCGGCTGGATCCCATGCGGGTAAGCGCGAGCACTTACAATGTTCAACATAGGCAACTGTACTAGTGGTAGGTTATATTCTTTGATTCCTGTCTTAGTGAGTAGCCGTTTGTGTCTAGAGTTGTCATCCTGCTATCTGGCTTCACACCCAGCACCTTTAACATGGCTTAGGTCACAGCAAGGCTTCCCTATTACAGCCCCGGCAGCCAGCTATGCTCCCCATCCATCGCTTTCTAGCATCTGGGCCACTGAGGCCTACTAGGCAGTATTTCTGTATTGTTGTCTGTTGTGTTGTTTTATGTCATATTAATAGTAGTTTGTATTCTCTTTGTGGGGATCCCACTCTGCAAAGCATAACCCAGGCAGCTTACAGTGGGCGCACCTAGTCTGATCATCACAGGGTGCCAATGTCTGTGATACATGCACTGGCAAGTGTCACCAATGTCTGTGATACATACACTGGCAATTGTCATTCACATCTGGAAGTTCAGGGTAAATGTTGATATATACTTGAATGAGGGGTTTACCTAATGAACTGACCCCTCACTAAATATATATCTTACCCATACCTTCCTGGATCTTAACTAGAAGTACTTTTTTACATTTCTGAAATCATTTTCTTTGACACACTCTCTTGCAGACTCCACTAACCTTCCTAACTGATGCTTGAGATTAGGACCTATACTTTTTTAGACCACACTCTATGGGTTCAGTCAAAATCAGATTAACCAGTCAGAGTATAGGTAACTTTACTCTTCTGTGTTCCTCATGGCCTGCCAAAAATGTTTTTCATACCTGGTAACTTTTTTAAATATAGTACACCACCACTCTGTAATTAGCACAGACAAGAGAAATACACATAACCTCTTTGATGTGTCTCTAGTATTCAAACAGTTAACTACATACCTAAGAGACTTCCATTTCTGAAGTGTGAAAGGATGAAGAATTCTATGATACATATTTCTCACACAGTGAATCAGCTGCAAACAGCTGGGAAATTAGTAAACTTCACCTGCAGCAATCATGAATTTATACTGTCATCCAGCAGAAATGTCATGTAGTCGTTGCTTTGCATTTGTCTTATTCTATTCAAATGTGATATGTCAGTGTTGGATATTTTATCTGTTACTAATTTAATACTTTAATCACTTTAAGAAGTTTCAGAAAATCAGCTTTGGTTTTCTTCTCCCTTTAGTAAATAGGTGCCAAGAGGAGTATATTTTTAGAGAAAAGATGCACTGTGTTGTTAATCTCCAAATTATAAAAGTCCCCCTGAATGTAGATGTAAGTATGATCAAAAAATGTATTTTGGTTCCACTAATACACACAAATTTTAAAGTGTTAGATTCACAAGTTTGAGAAAATTATATTCAAACTCCTTTCCCTTATGCAAGTCTGTTGACTGTGTCAGTCTGAAATCTAACTATAGAGCTAACAGTTGGTAAGTGTTTGAGATATTGGTAGGTAGAGATGGTTGAAAATTCACATTTTTTTGAGTGAATTTCCATAGTAAATTATGAATTTGTAGCTTTTTTGATGGGTCAAATTCCCAAGCATAGAGAATATACAGGATTTCTGCTAACAGTAATGATTTTCAAAGAGAACTGTTTTCCACCTAAGCTTTGTGTGGTCATAAGAATTTCCATTACCATACTATAAAAAACAAGAACTTACTATCATGTGTCATGGTTTTAGATAAGTAACAGACACCGGCAGAGGGGAATGAGTGAGAAGGAGAGCAAAAAAAGTACTGTTGCAACTTGCTAGCTGGTGAATGAGTAAGAGGAGTTGGAGGAATGCTGCTGATGTGGAGAAATCCACAAGCAGCAGCATTAGATATTAATATCATGCCCACAACATCCCCAATAACCTGGAGTGATATTTTAAAAAGAGGAATACTTTGCTCTACCTTTGTACAGCTCTTTGCTATCTTTCATTCTTAAGCCACCAAAGATGTATACGCCATGCATTATGGTTATATGGGAGGATAAATTTAATACATTGTTCTCTCTTGAACAATGGCATTCTGTATTCCTTCACAATTACAAGCTCTCCAGAGATTTGCCAGTGAGAGAATTTAATTACCCAGTGGTACCGAACTCTGCAATTCCTCTCTGGAATCTACCCCAGTTCCTCAGATTTTTGCTGATGTTGTCTATCCTACATAGGCACTATGGCTCACATTTTGTGGTGCTGTCCTCTTATTACCACCTTTTGGGACCAAGTTATTTCTCAGATTACTAACATTCTAACCATTTTCATACCTAAAGACCCCTGCTTTTGTTTTTTCCATCTTAGCCCAGGTACTGTCCTCAGAGCCCCTACATATTATGTTAAGGGTTGGCGCTTCCTTGATACCTCTGCACTGGAAGTCTAAAACTTCGCCCATGCAAATTTGGCACTCTAGGGTAACTCAGGTGGTATGCATGGAGAGATGCCATGCTATTGTCACAGCATCACTTCCCTCCTATTATGACAGTTGGGAGACATGGCTTGAAAAATTCCCTACATCTGCAAACATTACCTCTGGGTCCATTCCGGTTGAGACTCACTCTCCCTGATGAGATTACCCTTATTCCCCATAGCCTTTCTTACAATAACAGCTCCCTCCTAGTCCGCCCTATGATTTGTTTTCCACCTACAAATACCCACTCATGCTTTGTGCAATCCCTGTAGGATCTTGTTATTTGGCTGCTTTCCTACCTGCCACTCATTGCTCCTGTCTTCTCTCATCCCCTCATTTTTCTTTAATTTTGCTTTCTATCCTTCCCCCTGCCTCTCCTCTATGTTCTTTCATAATTCTTTATATCCCCTGTATCTTCTCCTCTTTCAGAAACCTCATCTTTTTACCACTTTCTCTCCTTGGTTTTCTCTTTAGCAGTGGGAGAGGGATAAATGACAATGGGAATGTATACCACCACCAACAGCAGCAACATTATAATGTTTGTAGATATAATTCCTGATACTGAGTCAGAACCTTATATGTCAAAACAGGATCATCAGGTGGAACTGTCCACCCTACCCATTGCATTAATACTGGTGGCGGGAGTAGCGGTGATGGTGATAGAGAACAGGTAGTGTTTTTCATGTTTATTAGGACTCTTCCTATTACTAGTGCTAAGGCAGCATCATCAGAAGACACTACAGGTTAATTTGGTCAACAACATACTTCTATGCCTTGCCCCACCCTAAAATCATGGATTTGGGATTATTTTAAACTGGGTGCAGGGACAGTGAAAATGTCATCAACCTCAGTGTGCGCACTGTGTGACAGGTTTGGAAGAGAGAGAGAAGGGAGGTCTTATTATACACATCTTGCCCCAGAAAAGCACATCCACTATAAACACTCTCGGGTGCAAGTTAAACCTATTGAAATGACCCCAATAAATAAAAATCAGGTGTTGATATCCCTATGACACTTATCCATCCCCACCATGGAAAACAACACAGGAAAAATCCCACATGATGTACCAGAGGCAAGTGCAACCCCCTAACAGCCAGGAACAACTGATTCCGTATGCCTGCCAACAATATTTTCCAAACAAGATAGCTGAAAAAAGGTTGAATTTAATGTGGTGGATGTGGATGGTGGTTGTGAATTTCTCATGATGATGATGATGTTGATGATGAATTGGAAGGAATGCTAGTTAAGTTAGGTAAGTTAACTATTCCACTGTCATACTTTTGTGCAGGTTTTCACTTCTTTATAAGAACTCAGTAATTCCAGTACATAGTGGAACTGTGGAACTTTATTACTTTAGCAACATCACTTGTGGAGGGGATAGTGGTGATAGCGGTATGTGTGGTCACTCTATGACTCCAAATACTCATACTCCTCCGCAGCATGAGCAGAAAATCTTGGCACACTCTCTGACTAGTGATGAGCGAGCACCCCAATGCTCGGGTGTTCGGGTGCTCTGACCGAGCACCCCCTGAGGCTCGAGTGCTCGGCCGAGCACCCGAGCCCCATTGAAGTCAATGGGAGGACTCGAGCATTACACCAGGCACCCCCTGCTCTGATGAGGGGAGGGTGCCTGGTCCATAGGAAAAGGGCAGAAAATGATGGAAACACCACAGAAATGGTTCAGGGACAGCATAGGGAGGATGTCTGGATGCATCTTGGACTCCAACATCGCTGCTGGGAACGATCTTTCGCCCGTAGTACACCATTTTTACAGACTGACCATAAAACACACAAAAAGGAAGATAAAAACGACTTTAGGCGAAAAATTGTTACCAAACAATATTTGCTGTATATTTACTTGTATATCATCTGCAAATTCTCCCAAAAATTTCCTTGATTTTCTGAAGTGAGGCCATGATTAAGAGGGAAACGTGCGCAGAGGTAAATTATCCCAAAAATTTCCTTGATTTTCTGAAGTGAGGCCATGATTAAGAGGGAAACGTGCGCAGAGGCAAATTCTCCCAAAAATTTCCTTGATTTTCTGAAGTGAGGCCATGATTAAGAGGGAAACGTGCGCAGAGGCAAATTATCCCACAAATTTCCTTGATTTTATTGAACTGAGGCCATGATTAAGAGGGAAACGTGCGCTGAGCTGACCATCTAAAACATTATGGGTGAGGGTCTGCTGCAGAGCTGACCATCCTAAACATTATATGCGAAGGCCCGCTAGTGAGCTGACGCTATAAAACATTATATGCGAAGGCCCGCTAGTGAGCTGACGCTATAAAACATTATATGAGAGGGCCCGCTAGAGAGCTGACCCAATAAAACATTATATAAGAAGGCCCGCTGGTGAGCTGACCTATATAAAAATTGGCAAACAGGGCCCGCTGGTGAGCTGGCCCTATATAAAAATTATATCACAGGGCCCGCTGGTGAGCTGGCCCTATATAAAAATTATAGCACAGGGCATATGGAAGAGGAGGAGGAGGATGAGAAGATTAAAAGTCAACCATATACCTGTTTTTTGGGTGGAAGGGGTGAATGGGAATACAGAGTATTCCCATCATTGTAAATAATATATGTAAAGTGAGTTTATGTTCCCCCGGGGCTTTCCTCCAGTGGAGTGGAGAAGTCAGGGGAAATCCAGGCCTTGTTCATTTTTATAAGTGTCAACCTATCAGCATTGTCGGTGGAAAGGCGGATACGCTTATCTGTTATGATGCCACCAGCAGCACTAAATACCCGCTCAGACAGAACGCTGGCGGCAGGGCAGGCCAGCACCTCCAAGGCGTAGAGTGACAGTTCATACCACGTGTCCAGCTTGGACACCCAGTAGTTGTAAGGCACAGAGGGATCATTGAGGACGCTGACACGGTCTGCTACGTACTCCTTCACCATCTTCCAAAACTTTTCCCTTCTTGTGACACTAGGCTGCGCATCAGGGTGAGGGTGCTGGCGGGGTGTCATGAAGGTGTCCCACGCCTTGGAGAGTGTTGCCCTGCCTTTGTCGGAACTGCTGTGTGCTCCCCTTTTCTCCCCTTCTCGGTTGGCCAAGGTAGCACGTACTCTGCCGCCAGCGTTGTCAGATGGAAAATTTTGGAGCAATTTTTCAACAAGAACCTTCTGGTATTGCACCATTTTGCTTGTCCTCTCCACCGGAGGAATGAGAGATGAGAAATTCTCTTTGTAGCGGGGGTCCAGAAGGGTGAACACCCAGTAATCCGTGTTGTCTAAAATGCGTACAACGCGTGGGTCACGGGAAAGGCAGCCTAACATAAAGTCAGCCATGTGTGCCAGAGTACCAACAGTCAAGATTTCGCTGTCCTCACCAGGAGGATGACTCTCAATATCCTCATCCTCTTCCTCCTCTTCTGCCCACCCACGCTGAAGAGATGGAACTAAAGTTCCATGGCTACCCTCTGTAGCGGAGGCAACCGTGTCTTCCTCCTCCTCCTCCTCCTCCTCCTCCGCCTCCTCCAATTGTCGCTGAGAAGACGAAGTGAGGGTGCTCTGGCTATCACCTTGTGTAAGCTCTTCCTCCCCCATTTCCACCTCTTCCACATGCAAAGCGTCGGTTTTAATTGTGAGCAGCGAGCGTTTCAGTAGACACAGAAGTGGGATGGTTACACTGATAATAGCGTTATCGCCGCTCACCATCTGTGTCGATTCCTCAAAATTGCGTAAAACCTCGCAGAGGTCTGACATCCATTCCCACTCCTCACTTCTGATTACAGGAAGTTGAACGGAGAGGCGACGACCGTGTAACAGCTGGTACTCCACTACTGCCCTCTGCTGCTCACAAAGCCGGGCCAACATGTGGAAGGTGGAGTTCCAGCGCGTGCTCACGTCACACAGCAGCCGGTGAGCTGGCAATTGTAAGCGCTGCTGCAGCTTCAACAGGCCGGCCGCAGCTGTAGATGACTTACGGAAATGTGCACACACGCGGCGCACCTTGGTCAAGAGATCATGCACATTGGGGTAGGTTTTTAGAAATCGCTGAACCACTAAATTAAATACATGCGCTAGGCATGGTACGTGTGTGAGCTTGCCGAGCTCTAAAGCCGCCACCAAGTTACGCCCATTATCACACACAACCATGCCTGGTTGCAGGTTGAGTGGCGAGAGCCATTGCTCGGTCTGGTGACTAATCCCCTGCAACAGCTCTGAGGCCGTGTGCTGTTTGTCCCCAAGGCAGATCAGCTTCAGCACGGCCTGTTGACGCTTCCCCACTGCAGTGCTACACTGCTTCCAGCTACTGGCTGATGGGGGAGTGGCGCTGCGTGTAGAGAATTCGGAGGTGGAAACGGAGGAGGAGGAGCCAATAACGTAGGTGCTGGCGGAAACCCTGATGGAGGTAGGGGCGGCAATCCTCGGCGTGGGTAGCACCCGTACCATCCCAGGGTCCGAGTCGCTCCCAGCCTCCACGACATTCACCCAGTGTGCCGTCAGGGAAATGTAGCGTCCCTGGCCACAAGCACTTGTCCATGTGTCAGTCGTTAAGTGGACCTTCCCAGTAACTGCGTTGGTCAGGGCACGGGTGATGTTACGGGACACATGGTGGTGTAATGCGGGGATGGCACACCGGGAAAAGTAGTGGCGGCTGGGGACCGCGTACCGAGGGACAGCTGCTGCCATCAGGCTGCGGAAGGACTCAGTGTCCACAAGCCTAAATGGCAGCATTTCGATGGCCAGTAATTTGGAAAGGTGTGAGGTTAGTGCTATGGCCTGTGGGTGGGTGGCTGGGTACTTTCTCTTGCGCTCAAATGCCTGGGGTAACGACATTTGGACGCTGTGCTGGGACAGGGAAGTGGATGTGGTCGCTGATGGTGCTTCAGATGGTACAGGTGCAGGGCGGGAGGTATGCGGGCCTGCGCCTTCGACAGGCGATTGGCCGGCACCGAAAACAGGGGAAGAGGAGGCAGTGGTGTGGCCTGCAGACACAGATGGGCGATCCAGGCGTTCCTCCCACTTACTACGGTGCTTGGATGCCATGTGTCGGATCATGCTGGTGGTGGTGAGGTTTCTAGTGTTCATGCCTCGGCTCATTCTGGTGTGGCACAGGTTGCAAACTACAATTCTTTTGTCGTCCGCACTTTCCTTAAAAAAACGCCATACCGCGGAACACCTACCCTTTGGCAAGGTAGATTTACGCAAGGGGGTGCTCCGTGGAACATTTGGTGCGGTCCGCCTTCTTTCTGTAGCCACACCACTGCCTCTTCCAGCCTGTTGCGGTGCTGCAGATGGCTCACCCTCAGGACTGCTGTCATCGCTCGGCTCTACACCTTCCCAGGTGGGGTCAGTCACCTCATCGTCCACCAAGTCCTCCTCCACTTCCTCACTCTGATCATCCTCCTCATGTCTTGATCCCACCACATACTCAGTCATTGACAACTGTATAACATTCTCCTCAACAAGGTCTTGAGACGGAAATAGTGGTTGATTTAATGGCAACTGTGTCTCATCATCATCATCATCATCCACTACTTCCTTTGACCTTAAATGCCGTTCACATCTGTCATCTTCTTGTGATTGGGTACCCTCTAGAGGTTGTGAATCAGGGCACAAGATGTCATGTTCCTCTGCAAGCGTGCTTGGAGAGAGGGTCAAATGAAGGATTGGTGATGAGACGAGCTCCTCACTATATCCCAGTGTGGGATCACTTCTTTGACCAGACCGTGTATGGTGGGAGGAAGGATGATCAGAGTGAGGATTATGTTGACCAGACTCTTGGCTACTGAGAGTGGACTTGGTGGAAGACAGGGTGGTGCTTAACCGACTGGAAGCAGTATCAGCTGACATCCAACCGACCACCTGTTCGCAGTGGTCGGACCTCGAGAGTGATGTCCTGCGATGCCCTGTGAAATGAGACATGAAGCTAGGTATGGTGGATGTCTTTCTTTCTTGTGCTCTGGCACCAGGCACAGTTTCTCCGCGTCCTGACCCGCGCCCTGAACTATCAGGATCACGTCCACTTCCCCGTCCCTTTTTACCCGCCTTCTTCATCTTACACGGAATATGTGACTTTAATATTTGAGTTTGAAAACTTAACAGTATTTCTTCCTATTCTGCAACTGTGCAGAGTACACAGAATAGGCTGCTAAACTGCGGTGACACACACTGAATGGAATATGTGACTTTAATATTTGAGTTTGAAAACTTAACAGTATTTCTTCCTATTCTGCAACTGTGCAGAGTACACAGAATAGGCTGCTAAACGGCGGTGACACACACTGAATGGATTATGTGACTTTAATATTTGAGTTTGAAGACTTAACAGTATTTCTTCCTATTCTGCAACTGTGCAGAGTACACAGAATAGGCTGCTAAACGGCGGTGACACACACTGAATGGAATATGTGACTTAATATTTGAGTTTGAAAACTTAACAGTATTTCTTCCTATTCTGCAACTGTGCAGAGTACACAGAATAGGCTGCTAAACGGCGGTGACACACACTGAATGGAATATGTGACTTTAATATTTGAGTTTGAAAACTTAACAGTATTTCTTCCTATTCTGCAACTGTGCAGAGTACACAGAATAGGCTGCTAAACTGCGGTGACACACACTGAATGGAATATGTGACTTTAATATTTGAGTTTGAAAACTTAACAGTATTTCTTCCTATTCTGCAACTGTGCAGAGTACACAGAATAGGCTGCTAAACGGCGGTGACACACACTGAATGGAATATGTGACTTTAATATTTGAGTTTGAAGACTTAACAGTATTTCTTCCTATTCTGCAACTGTACAGAGTACACAGAATAGGCTGCTAAACTGCGGTGACACACACTGAATGGAATATGTGACTTTAATATTTGAGTTTGAAAACTTAACAGTATTTCTTCCTATTCTGCAACTGTGCAGAGTACACAGAATAGGCTGCTAAACTGCGGTGACACACACTGAATGGAATATGTGACTTTAATATTTGAGTTTGAAAACTTAACAGTATTTCTTCCTATTCTGCAACTGTGCAGAGTACACAGAATAGGCTGCTAAACGGCGGTGACACACACTGAATGGAATATGTGACTTTAATATTTGAGTTTGAAAACTTAACAGTATTTCTTCCTATTCTGCAACTGTGCAGAGTACACAGAATAGGCTGCTAAACTGCGGTGACACACACTGAATGGAATATGTGACTTTAATATTTGAGTTTGAAAACTTAACAGTATTTCTTCCTATTCTGCAACTGTGCAGAGTACACAGAATAGGCTGCTAAACGGCGGTGACACACACTGAATGGAATATGTGACTTTAATATTTGAGTTTGAAAACTTAACAGTATTTCTTCCTATTCTGCAACTGTGCAGAGTACACAGAATAGGCTGCTAAACGGCGGTGACACACACTGAATGGAATATGTGACTTTAATATTTGAGTTTGAAAACTTAACAGTATTTCTTCCTATTCTGCAACTGTGCAGAGTACACAGAATAGGCTGCTAAACGGCGGTGACACACACTGAATGGAATATGTGACTTTAATATTTGAGTTTGAAGACTTAACAGTATTTCTTCCTATTCTGCAACTCTGCACAGTACACAGAATGTGCTGCTAAACTGCGGCGAAGCAAACTGAATGGAATATGTGACTTTGATATTTTAGTTTGAAGACTTAACAGTATTTCTTCCTATTCTGCAACTCTGCACAGTACACAGAATGTGCTGCTAAACTGCGGCGAATCAAACTGAATGGAATATGTGACTTTGATATTTTAGTTTGAAGACTTAACAGTATTTCTTCCTATTCTGCAACTCTGCACAGTACACAGAATGTGCTGCTAAACTGCGGCGAAGCAAACTGAATGGAATATGTGACTTTGATATTTTAGTTTGAAGACTTAACAGAATGTGCTCTAATCTGCAACTTTGCACACTAAACAGAATGTGCTCTAATCTGCAACTTTGCACACTAAACAGAATGTGCTCTAATCTGCAACTGTGCACACTAAACAGAATGTGCTCTAATCTGCAACTTTGCACACTAAACAGAATATATTTTTTTTTTTTTTTTTTTTTTTTCCCCCCACACAAAATAACCTGCTGCCCCCACACACAGTAGTCCTAAAAAGGACTTTTGGTTCTTTTTTTTCACAATTTTGCTTTTTTTCCTCCCTACACTGACTTTCCCTTCCTATCCTCAGCTCTCCCTGGCTAAGACTGAGCCGAACTCGCTGGTCAGGTGCTATACAGCACCCGACCACGGGTTCTGGCCAGTCAATCAGTGTAATGCCCTCAGCCAACATGGCTGCTGGCATTACACCGATGTCAGAGCCTCCCTGCACGTTTATTGGCTGCGCAGCAGCCGCAAAACGTGCGGGGAGGAGACCCGAACATGGCGGGCGAGCACATGCGGTACTCGTACGAGTACCGCCATGTGCCGAGCAGAGCGATGCTCGAGCCGATCCGAGCATCGGCCGAGCATGCTCGCTCAACACTATCTCTGACACATCAACATCACTTCTATTATTTACCCCAGAGTCCCAGGAACATTTAGGAGTATTTCTGCTGCAGATAGTTATGGCACCTCTGACCTGTTGATCGTGTATATCCCAGTCAGACCTGTGGTTGTGCTTGAGGTGGAATCTCATTAAGGAGGTGCCTAGTTGTGATCCTGCTCCCCCCTGCTCATGTTCTTTTTACATAGACAACAGATAACAACATGCTTAGTTTTTCGATCATTAATGAAGTATCTCTATACTGTGGACTTCATTGAACTGGGGCTAGATGTTAGAGTTTCTTCCCTGTATGGGTTTTACTAGCCAGAAAAGTGGCCTCCTCAAAATGCCTCAGCAGCTCACATATATAACACATTATTTGACATTGACCAAGTGACAAAGATGCTAAATCTAAAGCCTTCCAATTCTGCATATTTTTGCTCATTAATAATAATAATAATAATAATAATAATGCTCATTAATTTGCTTTTACAAATGCTCTAACATGTACAGTTTGGAATTCCCTTTAGTAGGGACCTCCATTTTCAGCTGGTGATGGGTCAAGATGTTACTTTCTTGTATGGATTATAATGCATTATGAGCAGTGTAGGGGTGGCTTAAATTGGCAAAGATTTTGTTGGTAGTATTTAGCATCTCTCTAAGGGTTTTGGATTCTGAAATCTAGTCACAACTAAATTTATGACATGGATGAAGCAAGTTACATTCATCATATCAGCAATGCTCGAGGCAGCTACTATGTTGACGATATTATCAGCAGACACAAAGTCAGCTTTTAAGGAGTGGGGTGCAAGCCATTTGCCTGTCACTGACTGAAATGTATTTCACACAACTACAGCTTTGCTGGATTGTTTGTCAAAGGTAGGAATGCACAAAGTGGCATGCTGATAATATAGACTACCCTGCTACTGGCCTTTATTACTGGGGGTGACCTGCTGTAGCTACCTCATGCTAATGCTCATTGCTCAATGATGGAAAAGATACCCAGTGAGAAGTGACAGTCATATAGTCTCTACCCTTGCCTCTTGTTGATCTGTGGTCAGGGGAACTTTCATGCAAAAAATAAACGGATTTCTTTATACACACCCTGCCTGTAATGCCTTGATGTAACAGGAACTAATAGCAAGGTGTTTACATGGTAATGAGTAGTTTTAAACACAAAGAAAACAGATTTCCCTGCTGAAATAGCACTTATGCATTATCTCTACCAATCTATTATAAAGGCTGTTAAATACAAAGGGATTATAATTAAAACTTAACTTTTATTAAGATACTGTAAAAAAAAAGATGAAAAATAAAAAAGAGAAACTGTCTAGTCTGTACAGGGCCGGACTGAAAATAAAAACCAGCCCTGGAAAAAATTGGTTACCAGCCCCATAGCATTGCATCATTATACCAGCCCCATAGCATAATGGCATTTTTTTCTTGTTCATAAAAGGGAAAGACTGGGGCTGTGCTGGAAACACTCTGTCTGCTCCCACTCTCAGACTCAGCTCTCTGCATAAGGTGTGGCAGTGGCCATCCCACTGCACAGACGCAGCTCTCTTCTTCATGCTGCGTCTGACGTGACTGGGTCTAGACCTGGCCTGCCTCCACTTTTCTATGCAGTGTGCACAAATGAGGTCCTGTCACCTTGCTGCCGCGGAATGCTCCTTGATTTTAAAGCAGCCCCAGGGAAGCCCAGCGCAGGGGGCATACTGGGAATTTTCCCGGTAATCCGGTAGATCAGTCCGGCTCTGAGTCTGTGCCCTAAACCTCAGAATTGCCAGGGTATCATATGGCTTGCTACATACAACTAAATTAATGACAAGGTACTAGCTGCAAAAAGTATCTATACTGAAATCAAACAAAATCAAGCAGATATCCTGATCAGTGTAACCAGTCATATAGGGCAAATAAATCAGGCCAATATCCAAATCAGTGTAACAATTCATATGGTACACATACATTGTAGTGTGTGCTGACATAGAAAAACACAATGCTTCTTGCAAAATAGATGCAAAGAAGCATTATATCAAAAAAAACTTAGATTAGTATATGCATGTGCCCAATAAAAAAAAGATATGTAATATATGAACCCTGATCTCAGGGTTGCTCTGGCATAATCAGACTACCCAATCTAGCTAAGTGAGTATAAAAGAGATGGTCATAAAAATAATCTGTATTCAAAGTTCCAGTAAAAATTGTCCTGATCAGGATAAGCATTCATGGATAGCGACACATAGTAGAGTGCACTTGCTTCAAGATGCGACGCTACTTGAAAAATATATGCATGAAAATAGACATCTAGACAGCTTTAAATATAATATAGAGGAGCATGTCTGCCCAAAATACATATTAGAGAATTAAAAGAAAAAAGTTGATGGCAAAGAAACCAGCACTGCCAACACGCATTTTTCCTCAAAAGCTTTCTCACAGACTTTCATGCAGTATGATGTTTCCAGCATTTTGTCCACCACACTAATCACATGCTTGTACAACTGAGGAACAAACATCCTAGAAAAATAACTACAGCTTAGGATATGTCAGTGGTGTTCAATCAACACATGACATCAACCAGCAACATTTTGGCAATGTTGCCATTCCACATGTGTACTTCTGGATTATTTTTGTACAGTTTTTGAATTTTTCCTAAGAACTTAGTTAGCGTGGGTTGTCACACAATGATAAAGTGTGTTACTGACTTGCTTTAAAAAACTGACTACAGGTGGTGGAGGTAGTATGGCAGCAGGTGAGGCTACTGTATGACACTTGTCATCTCTTCCAGCTAATGAGGAGTCATACTTTTTCATTTTTGTGCACTTGCAGAACAGCAGAAGGAGACGCATGTGTTGCTGTAACTGAAGAAAACAGTGTCCCTCTATTTGAGGCAGCTACACACTACTGTAATGTGCCCTCAAGCCCTGTGATCTTTTATTAGTACTTCTAATGCTGTTAGATGTTATACATCTAATGGGCTTGCATTAGTTTCACATTTGTGGTTGTGTTTCAGGTGGGATCTCAATGATGATGTGCCAACTGCCTGGATGGTACCCTACTTCCCCCTGCTATTTACACAGACAACAGACAGCACACATATTTAGCTTTTAAACCATGAGTGAAGTATCTCCATGCTGTAAATTTCATAGACTGATGGGATTACTACAACAGGGGACAGATTTTGCAGTAGTACTAGTAGTAGGTGTCAGTGGTACTTCACTTACCAGCAGAAACACTCATCATAGCTAGGGCTCTGGATGTTAATGACCTACATTTCTGCTTAATCAACAATAATGTGCTTGATTGGGTGGGGGTTGGACACTGATTATGATAAATTAGATGATGATTGTGTATTTTTAGGCAGATTTACTGGACCAGAGTCAAACTTTCCAATTGATCTTTCAAAGAGTTTATAAACATAAATAGTGCTCTTTTTCTCACTCTTTACTTCATTAATATCAGTAGAAGAGGAAGTGGAGGAAGGTAGATGGATTTATTCCACATCAACACATTATATATAATTAGATAATCCTTTTATAAGGATTTACAGAACATTGATCACTACTTTGCTCTTCTGTGTTACTGTCACACTTACACAGTTGTTGTTCTTACTGTTAAATCCTCCTTTGCTATGTCAACAACTTAAGAATGCAGCCAACATCATCTTTACTGTGATTATGTCACAGTTTTTGATGAACACTCAGACAGACCAGTAAGGTTAAAAATGACTTTATTGAGTAAAGTGCATAAGAGGAATAAGGCCACAGGCCCACAGTACGAAACAACAATATATGGAGTCAAAGAGGCAATGACTGTAATCAGAATGACTGAGATAGGATGCAGGAAACTGGAGGTACCAAGGCAGGCACCCTTCCCCTAGAGGAACTGGCAGGATCAGGCTACTGGACCCAGAACTGACAGCAGAACAGATGATGGCAGGAAGTCCTGGAGATGGTAATTGGCACGAGACGCAGGCACCTGGGTGGCACAGAACCCAAATAGGCAGCGAGGCAACACTGATCAAGGGACAGGGGTCCCAGGGTGACCAAGGCCACCACTTACAGATGGTAAACCCTAGAATGCTAGGGGTGGATCGCAGGCAGACAACCGGAAGGCCACAAGTGTCCCCTCACACGACAGTGTGATAATGCAATTGCTGGCTCTAGGCCCTCAGGCCACTAGAGGGCCACTAGACTAGGAATAGGCTCAGAGTCTCCAGACACTATAGAGTGTGCTGTAACGCAAGTGCTGGCCCTAGCCCAGGCACTGCAACACCAAATGAGCACAAGGAATGCCTAGGCCGTCTAGGCACTGAGCGAGTTAACTGGAGACGCCCAGAGGTATACAGGAACTCCCACAGGGAGTGAGCCCAGCAATAGCACAGAGGAAGACACAGATAGATCTGAGTAACTCAGTCAGCACTTAGATAGCACTGTACTGGTATTTCGCGTGTGCACACCGCCACGGGCAGCTAGAGTAAGTGGCTATAGCAGGAATGCTATGCCTACGGTCGACAAGATAAGAATAGCGCCACGCGGTGCACCACAACAAGGCAACTGGATCCTTGTTTGTAATGCTGGCCAGACTAGGACTACAGAGGCAACTCAGCCATGCATGGATGGCAACGGAACAAAGGCTCAGCCAGGAAAGGTTACAAACTAAACGGAAACCCAGACTGGTCAGGAGCAACGGGACTTCTCAATAGGCAGACAGGTTAGCAACGGAACAGGTTCTCAGCCATACCAGTCAGTAACGGAGCGGGTACTCAGCCAGATCAGTTTAGCAACAGAGAGGGTTCTCAGCCAGATCAGTCGGTAAAGGAGCGGGTTCTCAGTCAGATCAGTTCAGCAACGGAGCGGGTTCTCAGCCAGATCAGTCTGTAACAGACTGACAGGACCCAGGGCCCCTGGTCCAAAAAGAGGTCTGGGCCCCCTGCAGAAATCTCCACATTGCCCCTTCATCTCCACAATGCCCCCTTCATCTCCACAATGCCCCCTATCTCCACATTGCCCCCTTCATCTCCACAATGCCCCCTTCATCTCCACAATGCCCCCTATCTCCACATTGCCCCCTTCATCTCCACAATGCCCCCTATCTCCACAATGCCCCCTTCATCTCCACAATGCCCCCTTCATCTCCACATTGCCCCTATCTCCACATTGCCCCCTTCCTCTCCACATTGCCCCCTTCATCTCCACAATGCCCCTATCTCCACATTGCCCCTTCATCTCCACAATGCCCCTTCCACAATGCCCCCTTCATCTTCACAATGCCCCTTCCACAATGCCCCCTTCATCTCCACAATGGCCCTTCCACAATGCCCCCATCTCCACATTGCCCCTTCCACAATGCCCCCTTCATCTCCAAAATGCCCCTTCCACAATGCCCCCTTCATCTCCACAATGCACCTTCCACAATGCCCCAATCTCCACATTGCCCCTTCATCTCCACAATGCCCCTTCCACAATGCCCCCATCTCCACATCGCCCCTTCCACCATGCCCTTTCATCTCCACACTGCCCCTACCTGCAGTCCCTGGTGGTCTAGCGGCACGGTTTACCACTGTGCGAAGTCCCGCGCGCCTCTAGTAATGCAGAGGCTGGGAGATGATGTCATCTCCCAGCGCTCTGTATTACTAGAACGGCGCGCTGGCCGTATGGTCAGTCCGCCCCTGGGAGTGGGTTCTCAGCCAGATCAGTCAGTAACGCAGCGGGTTCTCAGCCAGATCAGTTCAGCAACGGAGCGGGTTCTCAGCCAGATCAGTTCAGCAACGGAGCGGGTTCTCAGCCTGATCAGTCGGTAATGGAGCGATACACAGGAAGCACAGGAATGTCGTGAAGCAGGCCGAGTCATACACGATAACAGCAACACAGTAACAAACATCAGGATCAGAAACGCCACGAAAGGGCGCCTATGGATAGATGTGACAGGATATATAAAGGCAAGCCCTGGGTGGAGCAAGGATGTCAGACCAATAAGAGGGCAGCATTGAAATTAGGCATAATAACAATGTCACCGTCACAGCAGGAACACGGGCACCGTGATAGGTTAAAAGGTTTAGTACTACTAGAGGTGGAGGTGGAACTTTTCATATCACTTTTAATAACAACCTTCTCAGGAGGTGGAGGGGGATCATCATCATTTACTTATTGAACAAGTTGCAGCAACCATGGCTTTTGGCAGTTTGGGAGTATGATTTTACCACTACTAATATGTCCATAAACTCATTCTATCCTTTCCCCTTAACCCTGTCCCTAGCAAGTTTGCTGGGCATAATGAAAGTAATTTTTATTTTTACCATAAAGTACATAAAAGAACTGTTAGAAGTGAGTGAGGTGATGCTTCTATCTCCTTTCTCCCTTCACACCCAACAAACACAAACAGAGAACGACTTGGCTACCACCATGACTCTTAAAAACAATTCCAACTGCCCCTTTCTTTGCCTGTCTCCTCTAGCATCAATGTTCATGCTTTCCTTTTCTCCCTCAAAGGGATAGTAATGTTCCAAAATAAAAGCAGCTCCAATTAATTTTCATAGTATTTGGGCCATGGAGAGTGTTATATCAATACTGTCAGAGTTGTAGTTCAAGAGTAATTGAATGATAAAATATCCCCATCCTGCCCCTTTTATCTAGTATAAGCCGCATCCCCTCAGATGTGGAATCTGGTCTTAAGAACAGACGGCTCACAACAAGGGACAGTCTTCTTTCTGTGAGAACAATGAAAACCCTGCCCCCCTTGACAGGTTTTCCCTTATGATAATTGAAGATTGTCCCTCTCTGTAAGCTATCTGGACACCACCTTTCTGTTCTTAGGTGAGCAGTGTTACATCAGTAAAAGGGGTAGGATGGGATATTTTACCATTCAATTACTCTTGAACTACAACTCTGAAGGTATTGAAATAACACTCTCCATGTCCCAAATACTATGAAGATTAATTGGAGCTGCTTTTATTTTGAAACATTACTATACCTTCAAGTACGGACTGAAAACATGCAGTAAAATGACACCCCTTTTATACTAGAAGAGTGGGAATACATGGGGAAATGCCATGTGGAGGAGGAAATACATTACTATCACTGATTTCTAAGCAATGAAAAAAGAGAAAAAAGGGTACAGCCCTCTATTTGAAACAAATTTTTCCAAACAGTGGGGATTTCTATATTTCGCTTGAGAGGCGAAAAGTTTTGCCCATTCCTACTGGTGTAGGTTGATTAAAGTGATATGGTTTATCCTGCTGAGTAAAACATTGGTACTCCCATTGGTGAGAGATGTTTTATTCAAAAGTTATTGCAGCTCAAACTTGCATTGTTGAGTGCAGTACCTTCATGGCCTGAAATTTTACAGTACCATTTTTGCTACAGTATCCTGTGGAGGCTTATGGTGTAGCTGACATTAGCTGTCCATAGACTGCTGTAACAAAAGTGCCACCATAAAATTTCAGACCAGGGAAGTACAACTCCAAAAAATTAAAGTGTGATCTACAATACCATGTTTCAGCAGTGGGCATAAAGTACCATTTTTTGCCTGTTTCACTTTTGAGGCAGGAACTTTCATCCATTCCTGATCCTGGTGAGCTCAGCTGTACCCTTGGACTTGTTTCAGTCATTTATATGTTCCCCTGTTTCTCGGTTGTTGCTTTATGCTTAGATATTGTGGACCCCTGTACCCGAGTCCTGCCCAGGTGTGTTTCTAGCTGTGCTAGTTGCTGGTTTCCTCTTCACCAGTGTTCTGTACTTGTACAGCAGCTTGTCTCCAGAGACTCCACCTTGTGTCCCATCTTTCTCTATTGAAGCCTGTATCCAGCAACTTCACCTAGTGTTCTGTTCTTGTTACTACAGCCTCCAGTATCACCTCTTTGTGCCCAGTTTAGTCAGCTGTCTTGAATCTTTGCCTAGTTTTGTTTGTCACTGCCTAGCAGTGGGCTCTAGAATACCACTTGTGACCATTTCTACAGTCCCTGCCCAGTCATACTGCTCATAGTCTTGTTAAACTTGTCTGTACTATCCAGGCTTGTGGCTAGCACATTTCCCCAGCTTAGGCCACTGCAAATCTGTACGATGGTCTGTCAATGTGCCACACTCTAGCATCATAGTGTCTACTTAGAGGTCATCATAGCGAGGCAGCCTTAAAGGACAAATGTGTGTGTTGGGGGAGTTTCACCATCTGGCTGTGTGCAGAAGTAGTACTAGCAGCAGAGTTGCAGCTGTACTTTCTGCTGCTGTGTCTAGGAAATGTAACACCAGGTACACATCAAGGCCTATGTTACAATCCCAGTAACCACTACCACCCCCACCACAACAAGGGATATAGATATGATGGTAGTGCTGCTGGTGATGATAAAGACTTGATGCTGAGAGCTATCCTGGTGATGATAAAGACTTGATGTTGAGATCTCTCCTAGCTCAGACAAAGCAGGAATGTAAGAGAGATATCATAGGAATAGGTATCATCATCAGCAATGAGATGATGTTATTTGGTGATTTAGTGATGAGGCAGTAGCAACAGCACAAGCCACTTCAGGTGCATCTGGGGAGAAGGTGTGCAGTCAATATCCTTCTCTACCTATCTTCTATTTTAAATTATGGGTGTGTGAATCCTTTTCATACTCTGTGGCACGGTTTTAAAGAGAAAGAAAAAGGGGCCAAACATTATCCTAATAAAGTATAACTACACTGAGGTGCATGTGAAACATGTGTAACCATTCCCTGAGAAAAATAATATGTACTACTGTAACTGTACAAAGGCAGGAAAGAGAGCACTAAACAATCATACCAAGCACATTTGGACCCAGAGACACTAGACCTTGGCTTATTTAGAACACTCCAAATATGCTTTATACATAAATAAAGAAGGAATGTAACATAATCTCTGTATAGGATGCGCCTGATAAAATTAAAAAAAATATATTTAAATACATAGTGATACCATAAAAAATGATAATAAAAAGAAACTAAGAGCTGGGCCACAGAAGGTTATGCAATAAATCCCCTGATGAAGTACAGAGAAACTGCACAATATTACAAGGCAATAGGATTGCCCCTGTGGGCACTAGACTGAGTTATGGTCATTTGTGCTGAGTAGGGATTGGTGAAAGGTTTGTTTCTTCCCTCAAGAATTTCACAGAAACCCCACAATTTTCTCTTAGGTAATTCTAAGCATATAAACCCCAATGTGAACTTTGTCAGTTTTTGTCTATACCTAAGACATCCCACCAGGGTTCACACTCAATAGTATGTGTAGTTGTATGGCTACCATCACAGCGGAACAAGGCTGGACTCTGAGGTCAGTATGTGTGGTTATATGGCCACCAATGTAGTTGAACAAGTTGAGGGGACATAATATTTGTTTCAGTTGCTACCAGTGCAGTGGGACAAGGCTTGGCGGTCACTATGTGTGTGTTTTATGGTAGTTGGGCAACCAAATTACAACTCCCATCATTCTCCTCCAGCTATTGACTGACAGGGAATGATGAGATTTGTAGTTTGACAGCAGCTGGAGGGCCTGACATTGCCCATCCCTATGGCTACCAGAGCAGTGGGACAAGGCTGGGGTTCAGTATGTGTGCTTGTATGCCTACTGAAATCAATGATGGAAATCAATATGTATAACTCTATAGCTACCCTTGCATTGAGGAAGGCTGGGGAATCAGTGTGTGTGCAGTGGAAAAAGTGGAATAATAGCACTGATGGCAATAAGTGCTCTTTTTTACTTTGTGGAGTTAAAAGTTTTCACCCATCCCAAGAGTACCATGTGAATTCTCCATCTACTTGGCCACATATTGGCAGCATTTCAAAGGCAATCTGTCCCTAACAACAGTTGTCCTGAGGCAAGGGTTAGAATAGTTGAGGCACTTGCTGCAGCAGCCCCCACCTAAGCAAAAAACAAGCAAAATACACAGAGACTGGCCTGCAACCAGGAAGGTAGATAAAAGGTGGACTGTCTATGTCCAATGTACCAGTAATCTTATATTGTTTGTGTGTGTATATGCGTGTGTTTATATGTGTGCAGTATAAATGCCACTTTTTTTTAATGAAATGAATAATATGAAGCTACTGTCATTGTGACCTCTGTCTGTCAACAATAAGAACAATGTGGCACAAAAAATCCCACAAAAAAAGTGTGAAGCAATCCTCACCAGTAGTGTTGAGCGAGCATGCTCGGCCGAAGCTCGGTTCGGCTCGAGCATCGCTCTGCTCGGCACATGGCGGTACTCGTACGAGTACCGCATGTGCTCGCCCGCCATGTTCGGGTCTCCTCCCCGCACGTTTCGCGGCTGCTGCGCAGCCAATAAACGTGCAGGGAGGCTCTGACATCAGTGTAATGCCAGCAGCCATGTTGGCTGCTGGCATTACACTGATTGGCTGGCCAGAACCTGTGATCGGGTGCTGTATAGCACCTGACCAGCGAGTTCGGCTTAGTCTTAGCCAGGGAGAGATGAGGATAGGAAGGGAAAGTCAGTGTAGGGAGAAGAAAAGCGATTTAAAAAAAAAAAAAGACCCAAAAGTCCTTTTTAGGACTACTGTGTGTGGGGGCAGCAGTTTATTTTGTTTGGGGGGGCAGAGATATTAAAAAAAAAACTTCACATATTCTGTTCACTGTGCCTAGCCGCAGATTAGAGCACATTCTGTTTAGTGTGCAAAGTTGCAGATTAGCAGCACATTCTGTTTACTGTGCAAAGTTTCAGAATAGGAGAACATTCTGTTAAGTGTTCAAACTGTAAAATATCAAAGTCACATATTCCATTCACTGTGCGTAGCCGCAGTTAAGAAGCAAATTCTGTTTACTGTGCAAAGTTTCAGAATAGGAAAACATTCTGTTAAGTGTTCAAACTGTAAAATATCAAAGTCACATATTCCATTCACTGTGCGTAGCCGCAGTTAAGAAGCAAATTCTGTTTACTGTGCAAAGTTTCAGAATAGGAGAACATTCTGTTAAGTGTTCAAACTGTAAAATATCAAAGTCACATATTCCATTCACTGTGCGTAGCCGCAGTTAAGAAGCAAATTCTGTTTACTGTGCAAAGTTTCAGAATAGGAAAACATTCTGTTAAGTGTTCAAACTGTAAAATATCAAAGTCACATATTCCATTCACTGTGCGTAGCCGCAGTTAAGAAGCAAATTCTGTTTACTGTGCAAAGTTTCAGAATAGGAGAACATTCTGTTAAGTGTTCAAACTGTAAAATATCAAAGTCACATATTCCATTCACTGTGCGTAGCCGCAGTTAAGAAGCAAATTCTGTTTACTGTGCAAAGTTTCAGAATAGGAAAACATTCTGTTAAGTGTTCAAACTGTAAAATATCAAAGTCACATATTCCATTCACTGTGCGTAGCCGCAGTTAAGAAGCAAATTCTGTTTACTGTGCAAAGTTTCAGAATAGGAGAACATTCTGTTAAGTGTTCAAACTGTAAAATATCAAAGTCACATATTCCATTCACTGTGCCTAGCCGCAGATAAGAAGCACATTCTGTTTAGTGTGCAAAGTTGCAGATTTGCAGAACATATTCCGTGTAATATGAAGAAGGCGGGTAAAAAGGGACGGGGAAGTGGACGTGATCCTGATAGTTCAGGGCGCGGGTCAGGACGCGTAGAAACTGCGCCTGGTGCCAGAGCACAAGACAGAAAGACATCCACCATACCTAGCTTCATGTCTCAGTTTACAGGGCGTCGCAGGACATCACTCTCGAGGTCCGACCACTGCGAACAGGTGGTCGGTTGGATGTCAGTTGATACTCCTTCCAGTCGGTTAAGCACCACCCTGTCTTCCACCAAGTCCACTCTCAGTAGCCAAGAGTCTGGTCAACATAATCCTCACTCTGATCATCCTTCCTCCCACCATAGAGGATCTGGTCAAAGAAGTGATCCCACACTGGGATATAGTGAGGAGCTCGTCTCATCACCAATCGTTGATTTGAACCTCTCTCCAAGCACGCTTGCAGAGGAACATGAGATCTTGTGCCCTGATTCACAACCTCTAGAGGGTACCCAATCACAAGAAGATGACAGAGGTGAACGGCATTTAAGGTCAAAGGAAGTGGATGATGATGATGATGAGACACAGTTGCCATTAAATCAACCACTATTACTGTCTCAAGACCTTGATGAGGAGGATGATATACAGTTGTCAATGACTGAGTATGTGGTGGGATCAAGACATGAGGAGGATGATCAGAGTGAGGAAGTGGAGGAGGACTTGGTGGACGATGAGGTGACTGACCCCACCTGGGAAGGTGTAGAGCCGAGCGATGACAGCGGTCCTGAGGGTGAGCCATCTGCAGCACCGCAACAGGCTGGAAGAGGCAGTGGTGTGGCTACAGAAAGAAGGCGGACCGCACCAAACCGGCCCGCAAATGTTCCACGGAGCACCCCCTTGCGTAAATCTCCCTTGCCAAGGGGTAGGTGTTCCGCGGTATGGCGTTTTTTTAAGGAAAGTGCGGACGACAAAAGAATTGTAGTTTGCAACCTGTGCAACACCAGAATGAGCCGAGGCATGAACACTAGAAACCTCACCACCACCAGCATGATCCGACACATGGCATCCAAGCACCGTAATAAGTGGGAGGAACGCCCGGATCGCCAATCTGTGTCTGCAGGCCACACCACTGCCTCCTCTTCCCCTGTTTTCGGTGCCGGCCAATCGCCTGTCGAAGGCGCAGGCCCGCATACCTCCCGCCCTGCACCTGTACCATCTGAAGCACCATCAGCGACCACATCCACTTCCCTGTCCCAGCGCAGCGTCCAAATGTCGTTACCCCAGGCATTTGAGCGCAAGCGAAAATACCCAGCCACCCACCCACAGGCCATAGCACTAACCTCACACCTTTCCAAATTACTGGCCATCGAAATGCTGCCATTTAGGCTTGTGGAGACTGAGTCCTTCCGCAGCCTGATGGCAGCAGCTGTCCCTCGGTACGCAATCCCCAGCCGCCACTACTTTTCCCGGTGTGCCGTCCCCGCCTTACACCACCATGTGTCCCGTAACATCACCCGTGCCCTGACCAACGCAGTTACTGGGAAGGTCCACTTAACGACTGACACATGGACAAGTGCTTGTGGCCAGGGACGCTACATTTCCCTGACGGCACACTGGGTGAATGTCGTGGAGGCTGGGAGCGACTCGGACCCTGGGATGGCACAGGTGCTACCCACGCCGAGGATTGCGGGCCCTACCTCCATCAGGGTTTCCGCCAGCACCTACGTTATTGGCTCCTCCTCCTCCTCCTCCGTTTCAACCTCCGAATTCTCTGCGCGCAGCGCCACTCACCCATCAGCCGGTAGCTGGAAGCAGTGTAGCACTGCAGTGGGGAAGCGTCAACAGGCCGTGCTGAAGCTGATCTGCCTTGGGGACAAACAGCACACGGCCTCAGAGCTGTTGCAGGGGATTAGTCACCAGACCGAGCAGTGGCTCTCGCCACTCAACCTGCAACCAGGCATGGTTGTGTGTGATAATGGGCGTAACTTGGTGGCGGCTTTGGAGCTCGGCAAGCTCACACACGTACCATGCCTAGCGCATGTATTTAATTTAGTGGTTCAGCGATTTCTAAAAACCTACCCCAATTTGCATGATCTCTTGACGAAGGTGCGCCGCGTGTGTGCACATTTCCGTAAGTCATCTACAGCTTCAGCCGGCCTGTTGAAGCTGCAGCAGCGCTTACAATTGCCAGCTCACCGGCTGCTGTGTGACGTGAGCACGCGCTGGAACTCCACCTTCCACATGTTGGCCCGGCTTTGTGAGCAGCAGAGGGCAGTAGTGGAGTACCAGCTGTTACACGGTCGTCGCCTCTCCGTTCAACTTCCTGTAATCAGAAGTGAGGAGTGGGAATGGATGTCAGACCTCTGTGAGGTTTTACGCAATTTTGAGGAATCGACACAGATGGTGAGCGGCGATAACGCTATTATCAGTGTAACCATCCCACTTCTGTGTCTACTGAAACGCTCGCTGCTCACAATTAAAACTGACGCTTTGCATGTGGAAGAGGTGGAAATGCGGGAGGAAGAGCTTACACAAGGTGATAGCCAGAGCACCCTCACTTCGTCTTCTCAGCGACAATTGGAGGAGGCGGAGGAGGAGGAGGAGGAGGAGGAAGACACGGTTGCCTCCGCTACAGAGGGTAGCCATGGAACTTTAGTTCCATCTCTTCAGCGTGGGTGGGCAGAAGAGGAGGAAGAGGATGAGGAGATTGAGAGTCATCCTCCTGGTGAGGACAGCGAAATGTTGCCTGTTGGTACTCTGGCACACATGGCTGACTTTATGTTAGGCTGCCTTTCCCATGACCCACGCGTTATACGCATTTTAGACAACACGGATTACTGGGTGTTCACCCTTCTGGACCCCCGCTACAAAGAGAATTTCTCATCTCTCATTCCTCCGGTGGAGAGGACAAGCAAAATGGTGCAATACCAGAAGGTTCTTGTTGAAAAATTGCTCCAAAATTTTCCATCTGACAACGCTGGCGGCAGAGTACGTGCTACCTTGGCCAACCGAGAAGGGGAGAAAAGGGGAGCACACAGCAGTTCCGACAAAGGCAGGGCAACACTCTCCAAGGCATGGGACACCTTCATGACACCCCACCAGCACCCTCACCCTGATGCGCAGCCTAGTGTCACAAGGAGGGAAAAGTTTTGGAAGATGGTGAAGGAGTACATAGCAGACCGTGTCAGCGTCCTCAATGATCCCTCTGTGCCTTACAACTACTGGGTGTCCAAGCTGGACACGTGGTATGAACTGTCACTCTACGCCTTGGAGGTGCTGGCCTGCCCTGCCGCCAGCGTTCTGTCTGAGCGGGTATTTAGTGCTGCTGGTGGCATCATAACAGATAAGCGTATCCGCCTTTCCACCGAAAATGATGATAGGTTGACACTTATAAAAATGAACAAGGCCTGGATTTCCCCTGACTTCTCCACTCCACTGGAGGAAAGCCCCGGGGGAACATAAACTCACTTTATATATGTTATTTACAATGATGGGAATACTCTGTATTCCCATTCACCCCTTCCACCCAAAAAACGGGTATATGGTTGACTCTTAATCTTCTCATCCTCCTCCTCCTCTTCCATATACCCTGTGATATAATTTTTATATAGGGCCAGCTCACCAGCGGGCCCTGTGATATAATTTTTATATAGGGCCAGCTCACCAGCGGGCCCTCTGATATAATTTTTATATAGGGCCAGCTCACCAGCGGGCCCTGTGATATAATTTTTATATAGGGCCAGCTCACCAGCGGGCCCTCTGATATAATTTTTGTATAGGTCAGCTCACCAGCGGGCCTTCTCATATGATGTTTTATTGGGTCAGCTCTCTAGCGGGCCCTCTCATATAATGTTTTATAGCGTCAGCTCACTAGCGGGCCTTCGCATATAATGTTTAGGATGGTCAGCTCCGCAGCAGACCCTCACCCATAATGTTTTAGATGGTCGGCTCAGCGCACGTTTCCCTCTTAATCATGGCCCCAGTTCAGAAAAATCAAGGAAATTTTTGGGAGAATTTGCCTTTGCGCACGTTTCCCTCTTAATCATGGCCTCAGTTCAGAAAAATCAAGGAAATTTTTGGGAGAATTTGCCTCTGCGCACGTTTCCCTCTTAATCTTGGCCTCAGTTCCGAAAAATCGATGAAATTTTTTGCAGAATTTGCAGATGATATACAAGTAAATATACAGCAAATACTGTTTGGTAACAATTTTTCGCCTAAAGTCGTTTTTATCTTCCTTTTGTGTGTTTTACGGTCAGTCTGTAAAAATGGTGTACTACGGGCGAAAGATCGTTCCCAGCAGCGACGTTGGAGTCCAAGATGCATCCAGACATCCTCCCTATGCTGTCCCTGAACCATTTCTGTGGTGTTTCCATCATTTTCTGCCCTTTTCCTATGGACCAGGCACCCTCCCCTCATCAGAGCAGGGGGTGCCTGGTGTAATGCTCGAGTCCTCCCATTGACTTCAATGGGGCTCGGGTGCTCGGCCGAGCACTCGAGCCTCCGGGGGCGCTCGGTCAGAGCACCCGAACACCCGAGCATTGGGGTGCTCGCTCATCACTACTCACCAGCCCAGAATGTCAATAATATCACCTGTATCATAACCATCTAGTTCTAGGGCCTAGGATACTACAAATATCCCATTTTTACAAACAGCGCCTTTGAGGTTCTCCTCCTTGGCTCTGCCACTGACAAATTTTACACCATTTCCAGTGACTTTGTAGATGTAATGATCTGGTAAAGATTCTCCATGACCACACAAGGCAATGTGGCAAAGACCAATAGAATGCATGGAATAAGGTAGAACCTGAAGATTTTTAACAGTGCAGAATGCCAAGCTTATATCAGACAGGGTCAATTAATTCTGAGTGATAATGACACTTGGAAGTGTCAGTTATCCACCAACACCACCACCAGTATCTTGGTGTTTTATGTTGGAAGAACAAGAGGCATAGTGACTGTCATCACCTGATTTCTTGGGAGATGGTTTAACACAGTAAACGTGCAATCAGAGCAGATATGCCAATGTGTGTACTCCCAGTCCTTCCCCTTATCATTTTCAAACACTGTGCACATTGCAATTGTTAAAAAGCAAAAGGCAAACACCCATAATTTTATGGGAGGTGGAGGAGGAGAAGTATAGTGATTGAATAACTATTCCCAAGATACTCCTGAAGTGGTGGTAGCTTGTTGCTGTGCTGTTAGAGCCTGTAGGAACCACTATGACCTGTCTCATATGCCTACTAGTGCTGCTTTTTCACAATCACAGTCCGTGGTGATGATATTCCCAGTCCCATTCCCACCATCACCAACACTACTGCTACCCATGGACATGATGGAGACACCATCCTGATAATGTTATGTGATAGATGATGATCAGTTCAGCAGCAAAATTAAATTAGCAAACAACATAAAGTCTCTGGTGGGTGACATATAGTGTACCTGGCCGTAGTCCTGCAAACAATTTTTTTCAAATGCTTTACCTGCTGTTTTTTGGTAAAGCTTACCTGATGACTGTGTATGTTGCATGAGTATGCCTAGTCTGTATTGCTATGTGAATCAATTTACAGAACACTATTACTCTTGCAAGTATAATTTTAGAATGGAAATAAACAAGACAAATTAATATGATAAATTAAAATAATAAAGTGGAAATTAAAGAATCTCCCAGTCCCTCCTCCAAAACAAAGTTGTATATATTTTTGAAGACTAGATGTGTATAAGAATAATCTTAATCAAAATATACTATTAATCTTGACAGTGTAATTTTAATATTATATTTGTAAATAACATAAATAGTGATGACTTTAAATTTTGATCAACATCATTCAACAACATAAATAAAATAAAAGGTTGAATGTATCATTTGGATGGTGGTGGTGAATAGATGGTGACAAACAGGAAGGAATGTATCACGGTGCCCGTGCTATGCGGGCGACATTTTGACACGTTACTTCCTGATACCTTTTATGGGATACGCTATATTGCTCCTCCCAGTGACAGCCCTTAAATACTCAGTGTTGTCACTTCTGCACTGCCCTTTCGTGGTGTTTCCGTTGCCTAGCGCTTGTTCCGTTATTTCGTATGATATCAGTTTATGACCCGGACTACCTGACTACTCTGCCTGTTTACGTTCCTGCTCTGTGTACCGACCCGGATTGACTGACGTTTCTGCTCTGTGTATCGACCTGGCTTGGCTGACGTACCTGATCTGTGTACCGACCCGGCTTGGCTGAAGTTCCTGCTCCGTGTACTGACCCAGCTTGGCTGAAGTTCCTGCTCTGTGTACCGACCCGGCTTGGCTGAAGTTCCTGCTCCGTGTATCTATCCGGCTTGGCGGACGTTACTGCTCTTGCTGTGTGGCCCGAGTTGCACTCTCTCTCTCTCTTGGTCTGTACTAGACCTCCGGTTGCCTCGGTTACTTTGCAGACAGTCCTGTCTGTGACCCGTTCACTCCATAGTGCCTTATCCTTTCTCACTCTGGTAGGGAGTTTCCGGTTGCACCACGGTACGCTTGGTCTGTTTACTGCTTCACCTGAGGTTGGGATACTCTTGGGTGCCTCAGGCTGTCTATACCTCTAGCAGTTGCCTCAGACTGGAGCATTCGTTAACCCCTTGTGGGGCAGTGCTGTGCACTTTGGTCACTATCCACTGCAGTCTCAGTTTGGCGTCACGTTGCACATTCCGGTGCTGTGCACTTGGGTCATTATCCATTGCTGTCTCAGTTTGGCGTTATGCTGCACCATCCGGTGCTGTGCACTTGGGTCACGAATTATTGCAGTCCCAGTTTGGCGTTCACTATAACGCTGGTTGCCGCCTTCCTCTGGTGCCCAGTAGCCAGTCGCATATCTTGGCTCCGCTTGCTCCTCTGTGGCTACAGTCACTATTGTCACTCTCTGCGTAGAGAGTATACTGTGGGCCTGCGTAGAGAGTATACTGTGGGCCTTCCACTATTAGGGCCTATCTGCTGTTCCTGGCCTAATAGTACCATTCTGCCATATTCTCACTGAATCATAAGAACTGTACCTGACCTGTGTCAGTATTGTATATTGTTCTTTACATACTGGACCTGTGTGGGTTAATCTTATCTTTGTAACCTGTCCTGTGTCAGTGTTATATTATATTTGTATGCTGGACCCGTGAGGATTACTGTTATTTTGTGTGTGCTAATAAAACTGTGTTTTACCAAAACCTTCCATTTCTGAGTGTACATAAAAACCGTAACAGAATGCTAGTTAGTTTATATGCTGTGTAATGAATGATTCCAATACAACCTTGCATTTTTCTTTCTCAATCATTTTTCAATGTTCAGAGGACTGGTCCCAACTATCTTAGATGGTGGCAACTCTGTGCATATCCCTCCTTCCTTTCCTCAGTACTGCTTTTACAACATGTGCCATATGCTTCCCTGTCTGCTAATTACCATATGGTTTTAGATGCTGGTTCATTCTTAAAAAATTTAAGGCTACCTATACTGTTTCTTGGTAGATGTGTCCTAAAGAAATTACTGTTATAACCAGCTGCACTGAAAACCCACTGTAACTGCATGATTGTTGGTGGGTTACTAAGGGTTTCCACATTATATGCACAATGATAGACACATACACAAACAGTTCTGTTTGCCAGTACACATGTGGGTCATCATTTTGTCCTACAACATAGATATAGTACAAATATGCTGTAACCACCTCACATGCAGTGGGGCCACTCCCTGGAGATAGACAATATTCATGTGCATCAGTTACCAATCCCTATTCTGGGAACAACTGTATAGAGATTCTATAAGCATATGAATAACGAAAAAGTTAAGGTTGACATTGGTCCTATTAAGACTGAGACAGGTGAATTGATTAGTGAGGATTAGGCTATGGCTGGCACCCTAAATTAATTCTTTGCTTCAGTATATACAAAGGAAGCAGCAATGACAGGCTATGGGCAAACAGACAAAACCATGTAATTTCCTTCATCATTTACATGGCTTACTGAGGACAAGGTCCAAAAGTGACTGGAGAGGGTTATGGTGAATAAAGCACCTGGACCTGATGGTATATACCCAAGGGTACTTAAGGAACTTAGTTCAGTAATAGCAAGACCATTATAATGAATATTTATTGATTCATTTTCATCAGGCATAGTGCCCTGTGATTGGAGAAAAGCTGATGTAGTTCCATTATTTAAAAAGGGAGCAAGATCCAAACCTGGAAATCATAGACCGGTGAGCTTGACTTCCATAGTGGGTAAGATACTAGAAGGGTTACTAACTGACACTATTCAGAACTATGTGAAGGTAAACAATATTATTATTAGGAATCAGCATGGTTTCATGAAGAGTAGATCATGTCAGTTGAATTTACTTGCATTTTATGAAAAAGTAGTAAATTGGACAAGGGAATTGCTGTTGATGTAGTATACTTGGATTTTGCAAAAGCCTTTGATACAGTGCCTCACAACAGGTTACTGCGTAAATTAAAACACTTTGGTTTGGGCTGTATTATCTGTACATGGATTAAGAACTTGTTAAATGATAGATGGCAGCGAGTTGTTGTAAATGGAACCTTTTCAAATTGGTCTAAAGTTATAAGTGGGGTGTCACAGGGTTCAGTCCTGGGCTCAATGCTTTTAATTTGATTATTAATTATCTAGAAGTGGGAATTGAAAGTATCTTGTCAATCTTTGCTGATGACACTAAGTTATGTAAGGAAATAGATATTGAACTGGATGTTTTTTTTCTGCAGAAGGATTTAGATAAACCGAGTGAATGGACAGAAAAGTGGCAGATGACATTTAATGTAGATAAATGTAAGGTTATGCATTTGAGTGTAGAAATAAACTTGCTACATATACTCTAAATGGGAGACACCTTGGGGAATCCTCATTAGAGAAAGATTTAGGAGTGCTGATAGACAATAGACTTCTCAGCAATGTGCAGAGTCACTCAGCTGCTGCAAGAGCAAATAGAGTACTAGTCTGCATAAAAAAGAGGTGTAGATGCAAGGGATGCTAATATTATCCTACCTTTGTGTAAATGCTTGATTAGGCCTAGAATACAGAGTACAACTTTGGGTGCCAGTTCTTAAAAAAGACATTGTTGAACTGGAAAAGGTGCAGAGAAGTGCAACAAAACTGATAGAGGGATTGGAAGATCTGAGTTATAGAGAGAGGCTAGCCAAACTGGGTTTGTTTACATTAGAGAAGAGACTTCTAAGCGGTGATATGATTACCATTTACAAATACATTCAAGGTCAATACAAAGAACTATCCAATGAATTATATACACAAAGAGCTGAGCTAAGAACAAGAGGTCATCCATTAAGACGAGAGGAAAGGCGCTTTCAAATAAAACAAAGGCAGGGATTCTTTACAGTAAGGGCTGTAAAGCTATGGAATTCTTTCCCCCTGGATGTTGTACTTGCAGATAATGTAACTGTTTTCAAAATAGCAATGGATGCCTATATAGCACAGAACGATATTGAAAATTATGACAGATGGCTTCAATACAGATAGGCTGTTGATCCAGGGAACTATCTGACTGCCATTTGGAGTCAGGAAGGAATTTTCTTACCCACTTGGGGCAAAATTCGAAATGGCTTCAGAGGGCTTTTTTTTGCTTTCCTCTGGATCAACAGTGGTGTTTTTGGTATGGGCTGGACTTGATGGACGCATGTCTTTTTTGAGCCTCATCAACTATGTTACTATGTAGAGATGTGCCATTGCTACCACTACAAATCTTAGACTGCAGCCTCCGAGATCCAGTCATTGCTTCCTGTGATGATGATGATGATGATGATGACAACAAAGAAAATGATGTGTGTTCTGTAAAATGTTATGATGATGTTGTTGTTACTGCTACTGCTGGGGTATAATATTTTGACTAATTTCTTTCACACTAGTAAATTTCTAGTAAATTTCACTGTTATAAATTATAATAATGGTATATAATGTGCACTCAGAAAAGGTTTAAATATGCACAATTGTTGATTATTGCAAGTGAGGTTTTTAAAGGCATCGTATATAGTATTATTTTAACTAGCTTTCCTAGCTTATGTTTGCCTGTAATCACTGTAAACTATAAGTATAGCAGTGGGTGAGATAGATTTCTATGTATATGGACTGGTGTAAAATCACCAGTTTTTGCGGTCCCCACCTACTCACTGCAATTGATCCCTGATTGAAAGTATGTCAGTTCAGCCCTGAGGGCATTAGACAGGTTCCTCTTTTTAAGATAAAGCATTTTTGTAAGTCATAATGATGGCAACACGTATTAGATAGGACTCTCTTAAAATGGGATAACTTGGAGTGGTAAGTGAGGTTAAACATATGTTCGCTAAACTATGAAGCAAAACCCTCATAAAGTGAATTAACAAGTTAATTAATTGTTTTTAATTTCAGAAATACACAAGAGAAGTGGTTCGCACCAGCCCAAAATTACAGATACCTAGTAATATAACATTAACCAGAAAAGAGAGAATCAGAAAAACAGCAACAAACCTACCCCAAATAATCAGGCAGCTACAGAATACAAACACAACGTGATATAAATTAAAGTGTAAAGGGATAGTAATGATACACAATAAAAGCAGCTCCAATTAATCTTCATAGTATTTAGGCCATGGAGAGTGTTATTTCAATAATGTCAGACTTGTAGTTCAAGAGTAATTAAATGATAAAGTATCCCCCTTCTGACCCTTTTACTGATGTAACACTACAGTGCTCACCTCAGATCAGCAAGATGAATCGCAGAGAGGGACAATCTTCAGTAAGCATAAGAAAAAAACTTGAAAAACCAGTCAAGAGGGTAGGGTTTTTCATATGCTCACAGTAAAAAGATTGTCCCTTGCTGTTATCTGTCTGGTCCTGGGACCAGATTCCACATTTGAGGAGAGGTGGCTTACACTAGGTAAAAGGGGTGAGAGGGGGATACTTTATCATTCAATTACTCTTGAACTACAACTCTGACAGTATTGAAATAACACTCTCCATGGCCCGAATACTATGAAGAGTAATTGGAGCTGCCTTTATTGCAAAACATTACTATCCCTTTAATTTTTATTATAAAAAGTTAAAAAGGCCTTCTCAAGAAAGCAAATTAAAATAAAAAGTAAAAAATAAATAAAAACTACTGACTGTAAGATACTGTAAGGGAACCAATTATAGGTAGTATCTACAGTATCACTAAAGATGACATAAAATAAAACTATATGCCGTCCATAAGCAGTGATTACACAAGTAAATTCTTAGCTCTCAGAGCTACTTGATAATAGTAGAGCAGTAATGTATTCCCTTTTGATCAGATTCCACAGTGGTAACAGAATAAACAGTGTGGCAAAGCGTCAATGATCAGCAACCCCAAGTACCACTAGGACCGCGATTAGTAATTATGGCAACGGCAGTAAATGGAGTTAATAAATTTATTTGGATGGAATACGTTTTAGCTGAGTTAATTGATTCCTCCCCTCTCGTACTAATCACCTATATTGGTACTACACGTGGTGCTACATGTGGATGATGACCAAAAATTTGTATCAATGTCTAGGAACCAAAACAAAAAAGAAAATTAATAAATGATTATGGGAACATAGGACCCTCTCTCTCTCTCTCTCTCTCTCTCTCTCTCTTTCTCTCTTTATATATATGTCTGTGTGTGTGTATATAGTACTGTGCAAAAGTCTTAGGCAGGTATGAAAAAAATGCTGTACAGTGAGAATGCTTTCAAAAATAGACATGTTAATAGTTTAAATGTATCAATTAACAAAATGCATAGTGACTGAACAGAAGAAAAATCTAAGTCAAATCAATATTTGGTGTGACTTCACTTTGCCTTCCAAACAGTATCAATGCTTTTAGGTACACTTGCACAATGTCAGGGATTTTGTAGGCATATAGTCAGGTGTTTGATTAAACAATTATTCCAAACAGGTGCTAATGGACATCAGTTTAATATGTAGGTTGAAACACAATCATTAACTGAAACAGAAACAGCTGTGTAGGGGAAATAAAACTGGGTGAGGAACAGCCAAACTCAGCTAACAAGGTGAGGTTGCTGAAGGCAGTTTAATGACAAAAGAAATACATCATGGCAAAACTGAACACAGCAACAAGACACAAGGTAGTTATACTGCATCAACAATGTCTCTCACAGGCAGAAATTTCAAGGCAGACAGGAGTTTCCAGATGTGCTGTCCAAGCTCTTTTGAAGAAGCACAAAGAAACAGGAAACATTGAGGACCGTAGACGCCATGGTCGGCCAAGGATACTTATTGCAGCAGATGAAAGACATGTCAGGCTTACTTCCATTTGCAATCAGAAGATGTGCACCAGTGCCATCAGCTCAGAATTGGCAGAAAACAGTGGGATCCTGGTAACTCATCTACTGTCTGGAGAAGTCTGATCAGAAGTAGTCTTCATGGAAGATTTGCAGCCAAAAAGCCATACTTCTGATGTGGAAACAAGGACAAGCGACTCAACTATGCATGAAAACACAGGATCTGGTGTGCAGACAAATGGCAGCAGGTGCTGTGGACTATTGAGTAAAAATGTTAAATATTTGGCTGTAGCAGAAAGCAGTTTGTTCAAAGAACGCTGAAGAGTGGTACAAGAATAAGTGTCTACAGAGAGAACTAGAGGCAGATACTTATCCATCATGCAATACCATCATCTGATTGGTACCAAATGTATTCTGCAGCATGACAACAACCCCAAACTTACAGCCAAAGTCATTAAGAACTATCTTCAGCATATCGAAAAACAAGGAGTCCTAGAAGTGGTGGTCCCCCACAGAGCCCTGATCTCAACATGATCGAGTCTGTCTGGGATTACACGAAGAGAGAGAGAAGCAAATGAGGCTGCCTAAATCCACAGAAAATCTGTGGTTAGATCTCCAAGATGTTTGGAACAATCTACCTGCTGAGTTCCTTAAAAAACTGTGTGTGCAATTGTACCTAGAAGAATTGAAGCTGTTTTGAAGGCAAAAGGTGGTCACAACAAATATTGATTTAAGATTTTCCCTCTGTTCTCTCACTTTGATTTTGTTAATTGATAAAAATAAACTATTAACATGTCTATTTTTGAAAGCATTCTTACTTTACAGCATTTTTAAAACCTGCCTAAGACTTTTGCACAGTACTGTATATATTTGTGTGTGTGTGTGTACATTCTTCTGACAAAGGAGCAGTAAGCATTTTGTATTACAAAAAATATTTGTTAGCACTTTACTCACTGAATAAGACACAAGACAATATGCCATGCCTGGGGTTAACACTTATTTATTTAATCAAACTTTTAACAACAGCACAAACTGGTCTCCAAAAGACAATGATAATGCACTCCATAGCCTATGGCTTTCCACAGCAAGTAATAGAAACAGCTCCAACTGAAGTTCATAATAAGGAAATTGAAATTTAATGTCAAATAAAAACAAGTTTGAGCTGTCACGCATTTTTTAATGAAAATTCACTTCTGATATAACGGCTATTTATTTGATAACAATTTCTTATTATTAATAGAATAGAAATATTCCTGGTTATGCCCTTTGATCATATTTTGCTCTTAATTGATGTCCATGTATTAAAAGTGTAGCTGAAATTATACGATGAAACAATATCAAAGTGTAAATTCAAGCATTTATGTTATTAATTTAATTTGAATGAACAGAAATAAACTCAAGGGATAATACTCTGAGTTTAAAATAGATTTGCAATCTAAATATCAAATATCAAAATCAATTAATTCAATTTAGATGCTGAATTTTGACACACTGTAACATAATTAAGTACATTTCTTTTTCAACACGTGGATAATAAGTGATAAAAACAGCATGACACCTCTTGACACTTTTACTATTTATGCACTTCTAATACTGCTTACTTGACTTCCACTAATTCATAATAATATTTTCACCACTTCACTTAAAGACTCCCTGCGGAGCTCAGCTCCACCCTTTCTCAACACATCAATATGCAAATGCTTTCTTCTAAGTATCAAGGACCCCCTGCCTTTTAGTTATTTAAACAAATCTAAAAATGCACAGCTAGAATATTCTTGATTTACTCATCTGTTCCTGTTTTTTTCTAATGCTTTTGAGTTGCACTTTTTATAGGAAAATGTTTACTGGGGTTTAAGGTTGAGAAAAACAGAAATTCCTTTTCATAGGAATTCATGCAAAAAGTTATGTTTTTCATTTTTCCCATTCATTGAATGGACCCTCCAAGCCTTGTCCCTCTAGTAGCCATAGAACCACACATACTGACTCCCTGCATTGTCCCACGGTTGCTGTAAAACCACACATACAGATGTCCACAGCCTTGTCCCACTACATTGGTAGCCATAGAATAGTGTTATATTTATTCCCAATTTCAAATAATTGTTGGCCTGTCTGTCTAAGAGTCTATCCTGTATTCTGAAGTAGTAGAAGGCTTACTTTACTCCCAAGGGCAGATAAAAAATCGAAAGTGACAGAATCATGAGAGGGCTTCTTTTTTTTATATATGGGCTGATAGAGAAGCTGGTCTATGTTTTTTGAGTTTACGTGTAGTAGAGGCAATTTAAATCAAGGAGAATCTTATAACAGTTTTATGGAAAAAAGAAAAAATTCACACACACACATATATATATATATATATATATATATATATATATATATATATATATATATATATATATATACATACATACAGCAAAGAATGAGAGGACCGTCCATAGTCTCCAAATTAAAAACAAACCAAAGCAGTGGGAAAGGTGCCACCTGAAGCACAACCATATACCATATTAAGAGACAAACCAGAATCAGCACATCAGATGTGAAACAACTAGCAGTAGAAGAAGCACTTCTAAAAAGTTCAAGGGGGTCGGAGGCACATAATACTAATGCTGTGGATGTGTAAGAAAGTTCCTTAATTTAAAATAACAACCATGACTCCTTTTGCTGTTCTGTAAATGCAAACTATGGAGGAATATGATTCTGTTTGTTAGAGGTGATGACAAGAATCAAAATGTGCCCACACCTGTGGCCATGGATCAGAATTCCAATGGAAAAATTGACAAATTGTACATTTTATATAGAAGTCCCATGGGAACAAAATTGGACTTTTCGCCAATCCCTAGATGCCACCACCTCCCTCACAACATTCCCTACTGTGACTAAAAGACACTAGAACCCACCAGCAGATAGGGTTGTGCTACCATCATCAAGACATCCCCATGACTCAGAGCCCACCACCAGTACCATATTTTGTTACACTTGCCACACCCCACATCATCCCCCTGTGACTTTGAGCACACCAGCAGACAATGCTGCCACCACTGCAATCACATCCCCAGAGTCCTTTGATGAACTTCTAAGAGGGGCAAATGTTTTTTTTTCTGTTGGTGGCTGTTTGCAGCAGTAGCAACATAGAGTTGCAGTTACCTGACTCTGAACCTGCTGTGCTGTGTTTGTGAGCATGACACCAGGTGTACCACCTATACCTATATCCCACTCACAGCCACCCACACCTCAAGCAAGAGAGGAGGAATAATATACTGTTGTTGCTGCTAGTGATGATTTGAACATAATGATGAGAGCTTTACTAGCTCAGGCAAACCAGGAGTGGGAGACAGATTTGGTGTGAATGGGTATTACCACCAATAACATAAACTTCCTTTTGCTGAATTGTCTGACTCCCAGTCAGTAACAGAATGGATATTTACTGCAAAGTAAATGACAAAGCTGTTAGCCCTCTCCATGTAGTCAAAGAACCCCACGTATACTGTCTGATGTCCCATACCTTTTGTTGTATTTTGTAGATAGTGAAGAAATGCTTCCACACTGTCCTCAGTTTCATACTGCATGGTGGTGCAGATCCATGGGGTCTTTCTTTATCAGATACTTCTGTGTTACACTGATGTGACCTTAGTGCAACCTTGAAGTATCAGGTAAAACAGAAGCCAGCTGAGCTGTTTCACCAAGTGGTATGAAACAGAGGACAACAAGGCAGCAATGAGCTCCAGTTCTCTACCTAATAAAATAAGAAAAAGGGGACCCAATGGAAGATTCCCCAAAATTCTTGTGGTCCAGTCTGGATATCCGAGAGCCTTTTGTGACACAGAGTCCCCCACCTCCACATCATGGGAGCTACAGGTCCTCAGCTATGCTTTTTGGTTAATCACGTTTTTGGATGGAGGATTGTTTAGTGTTTTTATTTTTCTATAAACCAGTCATCAGTGACTGGTTTACTGCCAGAGCAGTGAGATCACTGCAGTCCTGCAACTGAGGAATTAACCATTTGTGTGAATGGGGTGGTTGAGGTGGATTTGGGTGGTAGGGGGACTTTAATTTTCTATTAAAATGTCACTAAAAATCGTGTTGCTCATGCAACTGCAACATGGCAATGAAGGGGTTAAACTGAAGGTCGTGGGGGTAATGCTTGGGCACATAAGGATCAAGCAGAGGACCAGAGTAGCCATGATTCTCCTTCTTGTTCTACCCCAAGGAAAATAGCTGATTCCAACCACTTTCCTTGGACTTTCTAGCCTCACTTTGGGCCATTTTGGAGAAGTTTTCAGAGCTCCAAAATTATTCCTAAGGACAATACAATTCTGGTTATGCTAACATGCATGCCACTACCCAGAATGTCTAGTTGCAATTGAAATGTTTTTTGTTGTGTGTTTTATGGGAAACCAAGTTTTGACTGTCCTTGTTATGATATACTTGCATAATTTTTTTTTCAAATTTGATATGTAACCTATTAGTGCATCTGTGTAGTATAGTCTACTCTGTGTTGTTCAGGCAATTTTGGATGATTTCAAACAACTATGATTCATACAGCAGCTGCTCATTAACCCTTTGAGTGCCAGAGTGGTACGTAACACATTGCAGAGCAATGCATTGCATTCCCCTCTGGCACTCAAAAGGTTAATGCATAGTTCACCTGGGTTTATATCAATACCACAGTATAGATTTTCAAACTGAATGAAGCAGAGAAACCAAAAGAGAATCAATTTGCAAATATTTTTTCCATTGTTTCTGTATTGTAGTTCTTTATGTCTCTTTACTACCAATACATGAGAACACAACTTTCCAAGGTGGGTAATCTACTTTACAGCAGTATAAAAGGAACTAACAGATCAGCAGTTTGAAAGCTGCAGATGGAGGAAGAGCTTTGAAGCTTTTTCTAGCAGTATGCATGCAACGTCACTTATTTCAAGAGGCATAATTTGATTCACTCTGTGGTGAACCAGAAGCAGCTGCTAAACAGTTGATGTCTCAGTATGATATCAGCACTTCATCTGCCTGTGATTTGTACACAGTACAGCCAATCATGGATTGGCTGTGGTGAAACATATGCATAATGCTGCACTGTACAATATCTAAGAAATAGCTGATCAGTGGCATCAACTCCAGGAGCCATGCAGCTTCTCGATGCATAAAATTATGATATATGTTCTGCACATTTTGAGCAATTCATAACTCTAAGTAAGGACTAGTTTGTTTTAGTGGGTGCTAAACTTAATAAATATAAAATTAGATGAAAAATGCTTTTTTTAAGTTTGTTAATCTTATGCAGTAAGACAATTTGCCCACAATTGAATCAATTTGTTTTAATGGGATCTCCTCAGAAAACCAACTACTTTTTGTCTAATCTTCTATTATATCACAGACAAGGTAACATTTTTCATGATAAACAATAAAAAGGTTAATTGTATGACAGGCTTACTCTTTTTGCAAGAGATTATATCAGATGCTACTTTTAACCCGCTCCCCAGACACACATTCCAACTCACATTATAAAATGTTGTTAGTGCTCCACATGCAGTTGGGTATTGTCTGGCCTCTGCCATGTGTAACTCATTGTACAGATATATAGTTTCACACATTCACTTAAGGATAATGGATGTGAAAATTTAGGGGGAATCAATATCACCTAACCATATTTTTGTTTGGACAAGAACCCTTGATAAGCACTTGCAGGATCATAGGAAAAATATCAAACACAGGGTGCCCAATAGTATAAATATGTTTTAAAGTATAGTGGCTTGCAGTGAGTGTGTATACACACAAGTTACACTAGGAGGCACCTCTTTTCTCTTGTTTGTTTTTATCCCACACTGATAAGAACTTGCCCTTGTAGTGTAAGTTTTATTCATTGCATAGGGGACCTCTCCTCCCTATAATGTTCAGACCATCTAATTTGCTGTTGGTAGGATTAATCACATTTAATTATATGGGTTTTTTTTAAATATTTGACCCAGAAATAGGCTACATTTCCAAGGGAGGCTAATATTTCTATATCCTTCTAATTTGTATATATGGTTCTTTTACCATTCTTGCTTTGTGTGTTTTCTCTTCTTGACTGGATCAAGTTGTTTTATCATCCCTTACTAACCATTGCCAGTTATTATACTTTTAATTTTCATAATCCCGAATTATGATTGAAGTACATCCACATAAAAACTGTAAGAGGGACCACTTTCTCAGTGTTTGTGTTAACTGCATATCTTTTTACATTGCAATGGAATCAAGGCTATGTGGCAGAGTTGTGCCACAGTGTTTAAAAATCAGGACTAGGAAGAGCGAATCAGTGTATAAATACAAAATAATATTTTGTATATAGATAGAGTGGGCCCCTGACTGATCTATCTGTAGTCAGGCACAGATATCTTGCAATGATGAACTGCTGGTAGCTCTTAAGCACCAGGGTTGGCTGCATCTTGTATAGATATAATACAAAAATTGGTTGATAATGTAAATAAGTTGGTTTAGTACTTTGCTCACATTTATACATGCAGCCTCCCATTGAACACAAAACCGCCAAATGAATTCCCCTGACTCAAAAAAGAAAACTATTTAACATTTTAATTTAAATAAACCTACGACCATACTCGCGATATGCTTGTAATTTGAAAAGCTGCGTGAGTTCCAAGCATATTATCCTAACTATATTAAAGTCATATAAATCTAAGATTTACAGCAGGGCTCTACCACTATTGCATCACCTTGCACGGCACTTGTAACCCTGTGTTTTCTATATCCTTAAAGGGATAGTAATGTTTCACAAAAACAGCAGCTCTGATTAATCATCATAGTATTTGGACTTTGGAGAGTGTTATTTCAATTCTGTCAGAGTTGTAGTTCGAGAGTAATTCAATGACAAAGTATTCCCCTCTCACCCCTTTTACTGATGTAACACTGCTCAGCCAGATCAGAAGGGAGGTGCCCAGGTAGATTGCAGAGAGGGACTATCTTCAATAAAGATAAGGGGAAAAACCTGAAAAACTTGTCAAGGGGGGCAGGGCTTTCATTGTTCTCATTGGAAGAAGATTGTCCCCTGCTGTTATCTGTCTGGTCTATGACCTGCATTCCACATCTGAGAAGAGATGGCTTACACTAGGTAAAAGGGGCGTGAGGGGAAACTTTGCTTGTGAATATCTCTCAAACCATAAAGGTTTGAGAGATAAGACATATCGTTCTTCATGTTTTTTTAATGCCTACAAAATAAAATAAAGATAAAACGAAGTATTACAATCCCTTTAAAGTGTAAAGAGCTATGTACAGTTGTGGTGCCATAGGAATCAATATATTAATTCATATAAACCTCCAATGGGAAAAATTTTCATCACCAAACATCATGAGAATATATGTATTAAATAAAACAACACAGATATAAAAAAAAATCATAAAAAATCTCCAAATAAATGAGAACCTTGGTATTAGCAACACCGTCTATTTAAAAATTAATAAACTAATTTAATAAATAGAAAGAAAATGAAATATCTGTTGGTAGTTATCAAATAAAAATAAACCAGAAAACAATATAATGCCAGATTAATTCTACAAAATGTATTTTTCACAGTTTTATGTGTGTGTTTAAGAAAATGAATCTTGCAGTGACTATTAATAAACATAAATTGTCTTCATACTTTTTCCATTAGTCATGGGTCTTTTTAGGTTTCACATGGCAGTAAATAAACAACATATTTGTGCATTTCTTTTTTTAAAAACTATCCATGTGTTCAGCAATATGGCCAGTACACCTTAGATAAATAAAACAAATAATATATATTCATGCTGAAAGTCATTAAATCAGTAAGAAGAGTGAAAAAAGAGCTTTTATCTACATTTCATTAGGAGAATCCCTGTAAAGGAAGGAGGTGATATATGTAATAGCTTGTTATGGTCCTTTATTCAAGTAGAATAAATAAAGGTAGGATGACAAAATATTCCTGATTTTGCACAGTGTTATAGTCAAATTAACTGAGCAAATGATTGCAACACCTGTGCGATATCAGGGATATCTTAAAAACATGAACTGTATAGGAATTTGTTAATGATACCCTTGATTGCATTCTTTCAGAATTTTGTTTCCTGTTAGCAAAAGATTGATTTGGAAGATTTTCCCCAGTGGAATATCATGCTATTACATTGCCACATACGTTGGATGTTTCACTTCTGAATAAGCATCAAGAGAGCCTAAAAACACTCTAAAAAGGCCCCTTGATCTCATCCTCGAATTACCTGAACTTACAAATTCAGTTGTTATGAAATCTTCCACATAGCCGAGATGAATCAGTAATCTACTGTAACCACCTGCATGCCTATGTGTATAAGTATGCAAGGAAGTCAAATGGGTACCAACATAGTAGTAGTAAATGATTAGAGATGAGCACACATAGTGTCATGAGTACAGTTTTTAAGATCTTAAGGGCCACAAAGTTATTTTATTAGCACATTACTCATATTAATGTAATGAAAAGGTAACAATACATTAAAAAATGAAGACAGAGAAGACAGGGCAATGTTACTAGTGTAATCATGTATTTTGTATATGCAAGTTTTTTGACACGATTTTTGCGAAGGCAAAGTCTAAAATCCAGCTCCAGACCAGTTAAATTAAGCCACGGTTAAACTTTAAGTTGTTGAAGCAGAAATTGTCCAACCAAGAGCCTAAGTGAAACTGGAAATCCTAACTGACTTCAATGCAATCTCAGAATTAGAGATGGGTGAAAATTTTCACCTCAAATAATGGTACTTTCCACTTAGCGAATAATTTCCTGCCAATTTTCCGCTTTTTCACGCCTTTTCCGTCCATTGAAATCAATGGGAAGAAAAGTTTTTTACAGCCATGTAATGCTCTTACAGCTTGTCATTTTGTGTTTGTGAGAGGAGAGAGCAGCACATTGTTTGAGCTAGACAAGACAGAGAGGGGAATTGAAGTTTAGTTTAGGGAATCTTTTAGTAGGACATTTGTTCTGTGTAAGTGTGTATTAGGAGAGTCAGTGAGGCAATCTGGGGAGAAGAAGGGAGGAAGGAGGTTGACCCCAAATACTTCAAAATTCCATGTGACTGACTGGCAAGACACAGGCAGCTAGGGACCTATTTGCTTGCTGATCTTGCTGTTATTGTCTCTGTGCTGGATGGAGAAGTCTGGGGAAAGACGCTGTTGATTTTGTTTTTCAGTTAGAATTTTTTTTTGGACACACTGTGATAAGACAACAGGGAGGACAACTTAAAAAAAAATAAAAAAAATAAATAAAAAAGAATAAAGAACTAAATATATTAGGTGACAGTGACAGATAACTGACTGGGCTTAGGCAAGGCATCATACAGCTCCATCAGTTGTGTTGTGTACCCTTACAGTAAAAAAACACGCAATGTCCAGCCAGCAAACGCACAAGGGGAAGGGGGAGAGGTGGAGCAGTGTAGGGACATGAGAGTAAAGTAGTAGTTCAAAAACTGACTGCAGCAATGGTTGCTGCAGCGAGTACAATCAGTGATGATGATACCTCTACTCCAAGGGAGGATTCAGTTTGTCAAGGTCTCAGCAAAACTAGTTCCAGCACCACCAGTGCCAGTAGAAATAAAGAACCATATAAGAACAACACTGAAGATGACAACAATCACATTCAAGTGTTGATGATGCTGGTAATAATGACTGAGGATGATGCAGGTCTAGAATATATCCCTCCAGCATCCTTGTCTTGATCAGATATAGATGAAGTTGAGAGTGAGGATGATGACAGGGATATGTTACTATTTTACTATGTTACTATGTAACAGAAAGTCAAAGTCTGAATCTTCCACCACTTTTAAGGAACAGTGTGCCTGTCTATAAACTGTTTGGGAAAGCCATTGGAAAGTCTGACCCTGGACAGGTACTAATGTAAAAAAGCACACAGTCACCATATCAGTCATCAAGCATCAATGTTGGGAGGCTAACATTCTTAAAAATGAACCAACATATCATACCATCTGAGTATCAGGTAGCAGAAACCACACATGACAGACAAAGCCAGGACAAATATATTAACAGCAGCACAGATGAGGAGGTGGACGAGGGATGTGAAGAAGGGTTGCCAATATTTTTTTCCACACTTCGGACCAGTCCACTGCTGTGACCGATAAGTTATGTGTGTCAATAATCTGAGAAGGAGGATAGCATGTGACAATTATAAAAATACATACACAAATCACACCATGCCAGTCCTCCACCACCACCACTGCCATACACATCTGCCACATTGTAGGTTGTATTTTATTTATTTTTTATTACTTGACATCATGAATATGTGTCAGTGTCACTTTAGCAGGAAGTTAGTGTTGTGTGCAAAGGACAAATGCATTCTGCATGCTAACACATTTTTCAAGGCATATGTTGCTGTAGGACTCACAACTTTGACTTTCAGCCACTGTAATATTACAGTAAAAAATGTAGTACCCATTGGAAATATAGACGAAAAATGTGTTAAAATAGGAGGAAAATTTGTTAAAATAGGTGAAAAGGAGGACATTTTTGCATAGGAGGAAAGGCAAAAGTTTTTGTGGGAAAAACAGAAAATCGGCACGGTTTCGTTAAATTTTTCACACTTTTTGCCCACCCTTACTCAGAACTGGCTATTTCAGATTAAGGCCTACATTCTATTAGAGCCCTTTAGCTCTCCAGGATCATGGAAGCAATTTCAGTCATATATTTGGCAGTTCTGCGATCACATTATGGCTGATGCTCATCTATTTTAACAAACTCCTTTTGAATTCCAGAGCCTGATAAAAACATGAAAGACTTCAAAGCATACCTCTGGGATTTTAATAAAATGCTATGCAGATGCCATCATATTATTGTCTGACTGAATGCTGCATATGAATTGCCTTTTTTTCATTGATCACCTCCAGACTGTTGAAGCAGTGTTTGTGAAGCAATAAGCTACATTCAAACACCAGCTTACCATTCATTTTTGTGGGGCTTTTAACACCTTCAATGCTAGATTACTCTCATTGCTCTTAAAATGTTTTGTAGATCTCTCCAGCATTCCAGAGATTAAAAGACACGGTGAAAACAATGAATTAAAATTAAAATAAATATGCGAGCAAAAACATACACTTAACTTTTGATATTATTTATACTTTGGAATTATGCACAAAAGACGTTAACAAAAAATAAAATATGGCAACCTTCTTACAAATAAAAATAAATTAACACATTAGCCATGATGATTGGAAATGAACATGTTCCATATGCACCAAATATGGACAAATTAGAAACCTCTCATTACTGTAAATTTGGCTTGTAATCCTTTGAAAGAAAGAAATGTCTACATTTCATTTCAAAGACACATTTACAGTAATGAGAACTCACATTCAGTCACTGCAGCTTTGAAAACAATGTCCTGTTCCTAAGTCAGGGGTAGACAGCTGTGAGTTCTCCATCTGCTGTGGTCTACATCTTCAACTAGTATGGCTAGCTAGAAATGCTGAGAGTTATAGTCATGAACAGCTGGAGAGTCAACAGTTTAATACACCCTGTATTGAGCTCTTAGTACATATGACCTTTACTTAAATAAGGACGGGAATCAGCTTTGGCTTCCACCACTGTTGAGGCCTATGCCTCCCAGACACCCCTGCTAGCCATTGGCTAGCTGGGATTGTAACTATTTGAGAGCCAGCTCTTGAATTCAGAATGACTTGGGCATTTGGTACATATGGCCTGCTCCTGAGGCGGTGTTTATTCAACCTTACGCTCCCAGGTTTCAGGACCTATAGCTGATTATACCATGTGTTGGTCTCTTAATACATTTGACCTATTCTTAAGTCAGGGGACAATCAGCCTTGGGATCCACAGCTTTTGAGTTCTATAACTGCTAAAATAGCCTAATAGAAAATGGCTAGCTGTTAGTTGTAGGCCTCACAGCTGGGAAGCCCACTATTGGACAATCCCTGACTGATGAATAGGCCATACTCACCAGGGACCCAAGTCAGTGTGAATTCAACAATGAGATTTCCAGCTGGCTAGCAGGTGATGCTGGGTGTTATAGACCTCAACAGTGGTTGAGCCCAAGGTTGATTCCCACCATGACTTAAGAATAGATCATATGTGTATTAAGAGTCCGATACAGAGTGTATTCAACTCTTGAACCCATGACTCACAGACTCACAGCATCCCCAAATAAGCCAATTTCTAGCAACCCCTCTGATCATCAAGGGGTTGAACAACATGGGATGATTGAATATAGCACTGCTATGCTGAATGTTGCAGTATATCAGCACTTCATTATCCTTGTGATTGAATTTGAGTGCCCTGTGATTCTCTGCTTCCTGGAATGCTGGGTCAGAGGACTATTGGTATCACAGCTGTGAGGAAGGATGCACATCAGCTTCCTCCTCTGTACCTGACTTTCTCCTCTTGTTGCCTCCTTTCTCTTCATCTCCAGATCAATGCCCCCTGGATTGCCACCCCTATGAACCTGAGGTAGAGGGTGTGTCTAGGGGGCCATTTGATGCTCCTCCCAGCCTTGCTATGCTTCCTGATGCTTTTCCACATCCTCTACCTCTCCCTTTTCCTCTCCATTTCACTCCGTGACCAGGGACACCGCTATCCTCTTGGCTAGCTTGCCTCTCATCATCTGCTGCCCTCTACTGCTCCTCTTCCTCATCCCCACTCCATAACCCAGCAGAAATTATCCCACTCACGCACAAACAAGCTTTAACTCACTCTCTCACACTCATGCATACTCACTCACTTGCACTAGCCAGTGATAACCTTGACAAAGAAAATGTAAATGAAGCAAATATTCAAACAAAATAAATGAAAAGAGGTGTAAAGCAACACACAACAAATGAAAACGAGAAGCAGAAAAAATCAACAACAAATAAAATGAGGAATACGGGGGTAGAAAGGAACATGCAGGGAGAAAAGGAATATGTGTGTGTATGTAAGTGTGTTTGCATGTATGTATATGTAATGCTGTGTGTGTGGTATATAACTATAGTGTTGTATCTGAATAGAAGTGTAAGTATATATGTATAAATGCAAATCCCAAGCCACAATTCTCACCTCTCTGTTACATTCTAGCTTGCCACCAGCCAAGGTTAAGGAGTGTCAGTTTTATGATCAAACCAAAAAACTGATGTCCGGAGCTATTTTGGGCTTTCACAGTGCAGTCCTGGACATTTTAATAAATCTGGTCCCATAGGAGCACACCTAGTAAGACATTATGGCCTTGATCCAAATGTTGGAGAGTGCTGTTTTTTCTGCCAACAGCATTTTTTCCAGCACAGTAAGCTATTCTAATGTCTGTGCTGTGAAAAAATACCGGCAAAAAAGAGCCGTCGTGAGGTAAAGTTAAGAGGTGTTTTCATCCATTGAAAAGGATGAAAATGCCATAAATTGCAATTCAAATGTCTGAGTTAGCCAAGAACAGGCTCAAGTTATCGCAGGCAAGTTAACACCTATTCTTTTTTTTAACTGAGTCCCTTATCACCTGTTTAAACAGCCGACACAGACACTTGAAGTTAAAAAAACCTAAGTCCCCAGTGGATGTATTGATATAGGGCTCTAAGCCCCATATCAATACATCAAAAGGATAACAAAATGTGTCAGATGTTAGTAGGATTAACCCTATGAGTGCCAGTGGGGTATAATTACCCCGCCGGCATTCATGAGTTAACCCGACTAAGTTCAAAAAAACATCACATTACAAGTAACACTCACCATTAATCCTGACGTCCAGCGGAGTCCTCGGCTTCCTGATAATCTGTCCTTCTTTTCTGTCTTCTTTCTTCTCTCTTCTCTTCTATCTTCTTTCTTCTTCCTGTAAAAGAAAAAAAATAAGTTTGAGTTAAAAAGCATAGATACGTTAACCCCTTGAGTGCCAGAGGGGTACACAACGCATTGCAAAGCAATGCGTTGCATACCTCTCTGGGGCCCAAAGGGTTAAAGTACATAGTAGCGTGCCAGTCTTCAAATAAAAATCACCCATATAGAATAATAATAAACATGTTAGGAAATGTTTGCCATATTTCTTAATGCCAATGTATTTATATTCTCTATAAGTAACTATAAATCCAACTCATCTTAATTTGTTGCTGTCCTCACCACTGTGTGAGGCACTGAGGCGGCGGTGGAGACAGAATAAGGTGGCAGAGCCCTCCTTTCTTTTTCTTCATGGGCCAATGCCCGCACCGGTCTGAGGGAATTAGAATTGAGGCTGCACTTTTATATGGGCAGCCTTACTTCTAATTCCCTACAGCCATTGGTTGAGATATGCTTACACATCTCCCAGCCAATCAGCTTTGAGCAGCTGTACTTTAAACTGATTGGCTGGGAGGTGCTTAAGCATATCCCAGTCAATGGCTGTGTAAGGGCAGCCTCATTTCTAATTCTCTCAGACCGGAGAGTGCATCGGCCCATGAAGAAGAAGAGGAGATGGCTGTGCCTCACACAGGTGCGGAGACAGCAACAGATTAAGCTGAGTTGGATTTTTAGTTACTTATAGGCACTATAAATACATTGGCATTAAGATACATGGCAAACATTTCCTAACATGTTTATTATTATTATTCTATATGGGCGATTTTTATTTGAAGACTGGCACGCTACTATGTACTTTAACCCTTTGGGCCCCAGAGAGTTATGCAACGCATTGCTTTGCAATGCATTGCGTACCCCTCTGTCAGTCAAGGGGTTAATGTATCTATGCTTTTTAACTCAAACTTATTTTTTTTTCTTTTACAGGAAGAAAGAAGAGAAGAAAGAAGACAGAAGATACAAGAGAAAATAGAAGAAAGAATGGAGACAGAAGGAGACAGACAGTGTATGACAGGTAAGTTTAACACAGACTTTTTAATGATCGGTGCTTGACAGTATGTTTTTTTACTGTTAAGTTCCCAAAACTGGCATTATTTACTGGTGTTTTGGGAACTTAACACACAAAACGGACATTTGGACACGACACCACTTTTGTGTCCTAACGTCCGTTGTTTTAAATGTCGGTAGGACATTTGAATACCGACCAAGACATTTTATTTTGTTGGTCGGTATCCATTTTGTCCTGCCGACATTTTTCTGCTCCAACATTTGGATCGAGCCCTAAGTCTCTGAGATCCAGAGAATCACAGTGAGGAAGGAGGAGGCTTTCTGTCAATACTGGCAATGTGTTCCCATGCATATGCAAAATACATCATTGCACCGCATCTACTACTTAGAGCTGTCATGCCTATAAGTGATATGATTTTGTCATTGGGGCTGTCCCCATTTCAACTGCACATTTAAAGGGACTGGGACAGTTTTAAAATTAAAATGTTAGAAATAAAACAAACAAACAAAAAATAAAATGATTGTGTATTTATAAAACATTAGGTGTTTGTTATACATTAAACCCCTGAACTATTAAAATTCATGAAAAATATATTGTATACATATATTGTATTTTGGTAAATGGAGAATGAGCTAAATTTTTATAGAATTATTTTATGAAACTGTAACTATTTCCTGAAAACAATAAGAGGCAAAATCCTGATTTTTTTTTTTTTTTTTGGGGGGGGTAGTATTTTCACTATCTGAGGACTATGTATATTTACATATGGTACCAACAGAAAGCTTAGTCTATCCCAGAAAAAAATGTTTTCCTGGGTGTAGTAAACAATAAACTGGTTAAACCACATTTAACCCCTTAAGGACCGGCGCGCACGCGCACGGCCGGCACTTGCGGACCACGGGGCTTTTTTTTATTAGCGATTCCAGTTCAGGACTTCCGGAGTGGCGTGCAGCCGCGACAGGAGCCCTGAAAGCCATGCCGTGCCAGGACCGTCATTGGTCCTTAAAGGGATAGTAATACTTCATTTTAACTTTATTTTATTTTGTAGGCATTAAAAAAACATGACGAATGATATAAGTCTCATCTCTCAGACCTTTATGGTTTAAGAGATATTCACAAGCAAAGTGTCCCCCTCCCGCCCCTTTTACTGATGTAACACTTCTCAGCCAGAGCAGAAGGGAGGTGCCCAGGTAGACTGCAGAGAGGGACAATCTTCAATTAAGATAAGGGAAAAACCTGAAAAGCTTGTCAAGGGGGGCAGGGATTTTATTGTTTTCATAGGAAAAAGAGTGTCCCCTTCTGTTATCTGTCCAGTCTATGGACTGTATTCCACATCTGAGAAGAGATTGTTTACAGTAGGTAAAAGGGGCGGGAGGGGGAAACTTTGCTTGTGAATATCTCATAAACCATAACGGTTTGAGAGATAAGACTTATATCATTCTTCATGTTTTTTTAATGCCTACAAAATAAAATAAAGTTAAAACGAAGTATTACTATCCCTTTAAGTGCCGGACCGCCGTGACGGTCCTGACGCGGCAATGGTCCTTAAGGGGTTAATATATGCATACCAAGAAAAGTGAAATGTGGTCCTAAAGCTATGATATAACTCTGGTCCTCATCTACAACTATAAAAATATATTTATTTGATGCAGCAGGTCAAAATCAAGATTTCATGGAAATATATGATACATTAAAATCTGAAATTTGTGGCAAACCATGTTATTTATCAGTCTCATTTATACAGCATTACAGATTTGTTTTGGATTCAGAGATGTTCATTTATTTATCTAATATTTTCACACATGCTATTCAGATTTAAGCAGACAAATTCCACACTTTGGAGGCTTAAACAGGGAAAAAAATAATCTCAGTGTCGGTGGCAAATTAGCATTTGATAGAGTAGTTCTACAATCTGCACCTATCCAAGGAAACAAATACAATAGAAATACATATGCTCATTTGTATTTCTAAGCTATTATTCTCCATGGAGACAATGTAAGAGTATAATGTATCCTAACCCCTCCAGTAATCTAAACAACCCCTAATCTCCTATTTACTGTGGTACAAGGGCTATGGACCCAATCTCTTGCCTTTGTGGTGTGCAGGGGGGCGCCTGCCACTGCAATTGATTTTTTTTTTTTTTTTTTTGACTTGGCGCGATTTGCCATACCGCGCCGAGCCGAGCCGCCAGCCGCTGCATTGTAAGCTGTGAGCTCTCCCGGCTCTTTAGCAATGCAGAGCACTGGGAGAAATCTCCCAGCGCTCTGCATTACTAAAGGGAAGGCCGCGCGGGAGCTCCAGCACAAGCACAGATCTCTCCAGCCGCTGGACCACCAGGGAGGTAGGAAACAGATGTGTGGGGAGAGATTGAGGCTTAACCCTTTGAGTGCCAGAGTGGTACGCAACGCATTGCAAAGCAATGCGTTGTGTACCACTCTGACATTCAAAGGGTTAATTTGGAGATAATGGGAGCAATGTGAGGTCAATATGGGGATGATGGGGGGCAAGAGATGTGGAGCTGATGGGGGGGCAATGTGAGAGCAATGAGGAGCTGATGGGGTCAATGTGGAGCTGATGGTGATGGGGTCAATGTGGAGCTAATGGTGATGGGGTCAATGTGAGGGCAAAGTTGAGATGATGGGGCAATGTGGAACTGATGGGGGCAATGTGAAGGTGATGGGGGGGGCAATGTGAGGGCAATATTGAGATTTGGAGCATTGTGGAGATGGGGGGGCGCTTCAGATATCTGTGCCTACAGGCTCCTGAGATGTAAATCCAGCCCTGGTGGTGTGGGTCTACAAATAAAGACAACAAATGAAAATAAATAAAGGGAAAAATAGTTTCACCCCAACATTTCCAGCTTCCATTAACTGTGAAGCAGAATCTTTTTAACCTACTTATTTTGCCAATCACAATGAGCCATGGGATACATTGTCTATCGTGGCTCCGGCATTGGTTGACTCCAGAGCAGCAGGATATTTTATGGATGCAGATTTCGCTACACAGAAAGTCAATTCCATTGGTGCCTCGTTCCTCTCCTCTTGCTATAGAGGCCACTGATGGGAGACTGTTGCAACCATCACAGGTGACTCACGAGTCATGTCCACTGTCTTTAAGGGTGGGGGCCCTCCACATGGAGACCCAACGACTTCAAATCATAAAGACGCCTCACTGCGCAATCATTCTGGGGTTCCCTTGGCTTCAGACACACAACCCCAGAATAAACTGGGAGACTTGCAACATTATGTCTTGGTCCTCTTAGTGTTTTAAGTCTTGCCTACAGCAGCCTACCAAGATCCTTTGTACCACTTCCTCATTACCCTCAGAGTATCAGGCTTTCAGTGAGGTGTTCAATAAGGTAGAGGCTAGTACTTTGCCGATGCATAGGGCATACGACTGTACCATTAATTTTATACCAGATGCTATACCTCATAAGGGGCATAATTATCCTCTGTCTGTGGAGGAGAACCGAGCTATGGAGGAGTATGTGGCCGATGCTCTGTCCAGAGGAATCATCCAGAAGTCTTCCTCACCTGCTGGTGCAGGATTATTTTTGTAAAAAAGAAGGATGGGGATTGAGACCCTGCATTGGCTATAGAGGTCTGAAGAAACTGGTGGTCAAGAATGCTTACCCCATACCTTTGATTACCGAATTGTTTGACCGAACAAAAAAAACTCCAGAAACTCAGAAGAGACTTTATAAAACACGGTTACAGCACAACTATTATTGACAGTCAGATACAGAAAGCTACCCAAATACCAAGAAAAAAATCTGTTGCGCTACAAAGAACAAAATGAGGGAAACCGGGTGCCACTGGTGGTCACTTACCACCACCAGGTTGAAGTGCTACGCAAAATAGCAAGAGAACTTCAAATGAAATTACATACAGATGAAAGACTTAAGAACATATTCCCACAGCCTCCCTTACACTCCTTCAGACAGCCTCCCAATCTGAAGCAACTGATGGTGAAGAGTGCCCTGAATAAAAATACAAAAAATGGCACATGTCCCTGTCTACAAAAGAGATGTGAAACCTGTGCACACATTTACACTACGGACAACATACCAATTACAAACACCCAGTTACACCATAAGATCAATGGTACCTTCACCTGTAAATCATCCAATGTAATATACCTTATCATGTGTGCAAAATGCCCAACAGCTCTGTATGTGGGAGAAACTGGACAAGCACTACATAAGAGATTTAATTTCCACAGATCCAGTGTCAATAACAAAAAGACAGAGACACTAGTGGGAGAACATTTTTGTCAAAATGGGCATAGTGGACTGTGAAAAATATGCTGGAGAGACCTATTACTTGTTCGCCTAAGTTATGTCTCATGTCGATTGTTCCAGATGAGATTCAGGAGGGCCCTGTGAGGACGCTCCTTAGGGAACTGCTGGTGATGGCTAGGAAAACGGTGGCCATGCAGTGGATGGCGGACAGGGCTCCTACTCACTCATTGTGGATTGAGTTGGTCACACAGAATTTGCCCCACTATAAATTAGTTTATGCACATAGGGGTACTCCCCAAACGTTTGACAGAATTTGGCATTGCTGGATATCTAGGATACAGCGGAGGCTCCGGGATCTGGGAGTAGCAATGATCAGACCAAATTAAATCATGGGGGTTTTGTGTGGTTAGCTGTTCGCCATGGGGCTGGGAGGCTACCCGGCTTTTGATGGGGAGGAGGTGGGTGAGCGGGAGAGAGCAAGGGAGGGAGTTGGGTTGGGGAGGGAGGATTCTAAAATGGGGCAAAAATTCTGGGATGGATTGGGCTGATTTTATATTGTCTCTTATAAGTTATGACTCTTTAGAGCACATTCTGTACATTTTATAATGTCTCTTTGCTGATTGTACTTTGTCATATTTGATTGGTCTTTGTCCATTCTATTAATAAAAAACAATTTCAAAATGGGCACAGTGTCAGGGACATTAAGTTAACTGTATTCATGGGATGGTTCCGCACTCAGAGGGACAAAAAGGTGTGGGAGGTAAAATTAATGTTAAAATTTAATGCAATTTGTAGTGGTTTAAATAGAGACAAAGAGTTCTTGTCACATTACAACTTAGTTGATTGACCTTTCCAACAGACCCAAGAGCATCGTAAATACCTCTAAAGCCTCAGAGGAAGAGTGCAGTTTACCACTGACTGATCAAAGATATCTGTATCTGGATTGAGTTCTCTTATCTGATTTCCATGCTAAACAATGCAATGTGTACTTGTATTTAAGAGAGATGTTTTCATATTTATTTGTATAACATGCCTGAGGAAGAGACCTAAGGCCTTGAAAGCTTGCATTTAAATCTGCTTAGTTAGCCAATAAAAGGTATCAAAAACTATATTTGCCTCCTGCCTTTGCTAAGGCTCCGATATTGTTGCATCCCAACTCCGCCCTATCCTTTACTCTGGAGGTGGATGCATCTAAATCAGGAGTGGGAGCCCTCCTGTCCCAGCGTTCCTGCCCTGGTAAACCCTTTCTTCCATGTGGGTTTTTCTCTAAGAAATGACAAGAGCTCAAAGTGTGTATGATATAGGTGACTGCAAGTTCCTGGCTATTATCCTCACTCTCCATGAGTGGCGTCACCTACTGGAGGGGACAAGTTCCCCAATCCTGATCTTGATGGATCATAAGAATCTGACATATCTGTCCGAGACCAACAGACTGTCTCCACTACAAGCCAGGTGGGCATTATTCCTGTCCAGATTTAATTTTGGGGTCTCTTATCTTCCTTGCTCCAGGAATGTCAGTGCAGATGCCCTGTCCAGGCATTTCGGGTCTGACCCTGAGACTACACCTGTGCCTATAATTCCTACCGATCGTATTCTAGCGTTTGTACGCACCAGCATCACATCTCCTCTGGTCAAGGAGATTTTGGCCTCTCAAGCCGCTGCTCCGGCTGACAGACCAAGTGGTAAATGTTTCGTACCTGAGACCCTTTGTACCAGATTGTTGGAGACATATCACTCATCGAAGGCTGCTGGTCATTTTGGCCGTGACCAATTGATTTGGTCGGTCTCCCAGTTGTTTTGGCGGTCCAGTCTTAGGGCAGATTGCTGACACTTCGTGGTGGCATGTTCCATTTGTGCTCATGGCAAGACCCAGAGACATCTTCCTGTGGGTCTACTTCAAACTGTTCCCAATGGCAAACGTCCCTGGTCTCACATTTCCATAGACTTTATGGTAGAACTGCCGGTATCCAAGTGGTACATGGTCATTCTAATGATAGTGGACCGATTCTCGAAAATGGCTCACTTTGTCCCACTCCGAGGACTCCCTTCCTCCAGGAAATTGGCCGAAGTGTTTGCTAAAGAGGTGTTTTGACTCCTTGGAGTGCCCAAGGAGCTGGTTTCATTTCGAGGGAGTAAATTTGTGTCTAGGTTTTGGAGGTCTTTCTGTAACCAGATAGGTATCCAACTCTCGTTCTCCTCTGCATACCATCCCCAGTCCAACGGTTCTGCCAAGAGATCCAACCAAGGGTTGGAACAGTTTTTGCGTTGCTTCATCTCGGACCATCAAGACAATTGGTTATCCTTGTTACCGTGGGCAGAGTTTGCCAGGAGTTGTGCAGTGAACTCTTCCTCAAGAGTTCTCCATTCCTGATCAACTATGGGTTCCAGCCTTCTGTGCTTCCTGAGTCCTTTCGTGCACAAGACATTCCGGCTCTGAAGATCATCTTAGGCAGCTCCGCTCCACTTGGGTACAAGTCCAGAGAGCCCTACAAAGGTCCATGCAGTGCTATCAAAGACATGCAGACCGGAGGAGACTGCCTGCTCCTGTTTTTCAAGTTGGGAAAAGGGTTTGGTTATCCTCCCGCAATCTGAACCTCCAAGTGCCTTGTAAAAAGTTGGCCCCTCGCTTTGTAGGACAATACCTGGTGCTTCACTGAGTGAACCCTGTCACTTATGCTTTGGACATTCCTGCCAGTATGCACATCCACAATGTGTTTCACATATCAGTACTCAAGCTGTAATCGCTACACTACGGCACCAGTGGTGCTAGGGCCTGTGCAGGTGGAGGACCATGAAGAATATGAGATACAGAGTGTTCTGGATTCTCGCAGAGTCAGAGGTCACCTCCAATATTTGGTACACTGGAAAGGCTATGGTCCTGAGGAACGTTATTGGTTGACTAGTACTAATGTCCATGCTCCTGCTCTGCTCTGGAGTTTCCAATCTAGTTTTCCAGATAAGCCTTGTCCTTTTCCGCGGGGGAGAGGTCATTGAAGGGGGGGTACTATCACGGTGCCCGTGATTGTGGTGCTTTTGCTTGCCTGTTCACTTCCTTGTGATTGCCTGGCAGCAGCATGGCAGGTAACTACTTCCTGGTTACTCGCGGGTCATTCTGAGCGCTCGTTATTTTATAGTTCCGCCTTGATTGATCCATCTGGACTCCGCCTCCCAGAGAGGCCTTATATGCTGCATCCTATCATTGCCTCCGTGCCCTTTCGTGGTATACCTGAGTGCATTCCGAGTCTCCCGTTGTGATCCGTTCCTGGCTGCTGAATCTGTTTTGTGTATGACCCTGGCTCCGTCTGACTACCGATTTGTGCCTGAGTCTTTGGCCTCGCTGAATGACCTCTCCATGCCGACTTTGACTTGTCCGACTACCCGCTCCGTGTATGACCTTTGGCCTGGCTGACTACCCTTCCGTGCTAAGTACTGTGGCTTGTCTGACTTCCTGATCCATGCTAAGTACTTTGGCTTGTCTGACTACCCGAATTGTTTTGACCATTGGCTGGTTTGTCTCACTCTCGCTCCCTGAGGCATGGCACCCTCTTTGGTCGGGTAGGTCCTGTCCGTAGTGCAGCAGCACCTAGTCCTACCGGGGATTGTTATGCCCCTAGTGTTCTAGCATCTTAGAGTATTTTGGTTGTGACCCTAGCATTCTAGGGTGTGGGCCTCCAGTTTCTGCTCTGCTGTAGAGCATGCTTACCACTATCAATACCTCTGTGGTTCTGCTCTCTCTACTGGTTCGCTCCAAGCTTGTTCATCAGTCTGGCTAGGTTCAGTGTCAGCTCCTGGTGGACTGCACACTGTCCCCACGCCTGACCCCGGGAGGGTTGGGGAAGTTTCTTTCTTCAGCTTTTCTTGTGTTTGATTCTTAATAAAGTGAAATTGATTTTATGTTCCTGTCTGAGTCATTATTTGCAAGTCTCCTGTGACAACAAGAAGGTCAAGAAACTCTTATAATAAGGGTCAGAGTATCTGCAGGTCCTGGACTCTTAAACCTTGGGTACAGAGTGTTTGGCCTTGGAGAATTCTTGATCAGTAATGGGGAGGTCCATAACTGCATCAGCTTCAGTTGAAATTGAGGGTACTTGGGCTTTGCGCAGAAATGCCAGTATATCCAATTTTGAGGTGCTTGGCTTCTGATAATCAGACCTCAGGTTATATATTGATTCATAATAACCTCTAAAGGCATCAGCAATAAGTGGGTAGGAGGAAAGAGGGGGGCCACCTGGTTGTTTGATCTGAGCCACATGTGTTACATTTCTGTGGGCCTTAACAAAGGTAGCCAAAATTTTACCGCATTTGTCTCCATGTAGGCAATGGTGGTACTTCTGCCACATACAAGATTTCTTCAGACAGGGAGTGTTTGTGCTTTAAGCCCAATGATCTAATGCGGGAGTTGAGACATCAGGTGTCGTGTTGATAGAAAAGTATTCCGAGATTGCCAGTGATATTAATGTCTTCACAACAAGGTCTGCGAGGAGTGAGTCGTTAAGTCTCCAGGTTCTCGGCATGTTGGGAATATCTGGAAAAGACAGGACCATGGAGGTAGCTGAATGATTCAACCACAAAATCAAGTCTATGGAGGCTGAGACAAGATATTGTAAAAAGAATTGTGGGATGAATATATAATCTATGCAGCTGTATGGGCCATGAAGGTGGGAAAAGAATGTGTAGTCCCCGATCTGTAGGATGGGGGGTTCGCCACGCATAAAGAAGGTGCATATCTGTTAGCCGCTTCTTTAGATGAATAATGTGCAACAGCCGGAATGGTGAGCTTCCTGAGGAGGAATCAAACATCAGATCAAGCTCCAAGTTAAAATCCCCCCCTAAGATGATATTACCCGTAGCCCAAGAGTCTAGTTTTTCAAGTGCCCTAGTTAGGAAGTTTATTTGGGAACGATTTGGGGAGTACAAATTGGCAGGGTTTATTATGAATCAGTCCCTTCAAAAAGATGTAGCGTCTTTCCTCATCCATCTCCATATCTAATAATTTCCATGGTAAGGAAGAACGTATGCCCAGCCTCCTTTTCTTTTCCTTAGCCGAGGCAAAATAGGTGTTAGAAAAATGTCTGTTGGATAGAGGAGGGTGAGACGGGGCTTTTAAGTGGGTTTCTTGGACAAACACCATGTATGACTTTAGTTTATTGGATGTCGTTAAAACATGGAATCTCTTTTCTGGTGATTTAAGGCCCCAGACGTTGAGAGACTTGAATTTCAAATTACGTGGCATAAGTGCGATGAAGACAGCTCATAGTGGTTCCTTGGACCTCCAGAATTCTGGTAAAGAGCAATGAAGGAAGAAGGAAGAGAGAAAGAACTGGGGGGTAGGAGGTTGAGAAAGGGAGAAGGAGAGGTTTGAAGGGTATGGTATCACGGTGTCCGTGATTGCTGCCTTTTCCTGTCAGTTATCTGTGAAGGCTCTCCATTGGCTGCCTGTCTTGTATCCGCCCAGTATTGCCTATATAGACTGGGTCCTGGCACCCTTTGGTTGCCCTATAGTGGTGTCTCTATGTCTGTAGCCACCTGCATCCTGTTCCTGAGTTTCCTGGGCCTTTGCTGCATACACCACCTTCCAGATTCTGTCTGCTTACCTGCCTGACAGCCTCCTCTGCTGAAGCGGTTCCTGACTCCGTTCCTGATCCGGTTTGGGCTAACATTCCTGCTTCCGTTGCTGATCCGGTCGACTGCCGTTACTGTTCCAGCTTCATGTCCCGACCTGGCTGTTTGTTCCTGCTTCTGGATAGTGTGCAGCGTTTTCCGTCCTCATGTCGCCTGGGCAACATTTTCATCCCTGAGTATCATTGTGTACTCCAGTACTCGGGTACTGGTTCACTCCATCTATCACCAGTTGCTTGCTGCTTCCCATACAGCACCGGTAGTGCCATTGTGTACTCCAGTACGCGGGTACTGGTTCGCTCCATCTATCACCGGTTGCTTGCCGGTTCCCTTACAGCACCGGTAGTGATTAAGTGTACTCCAGTACGTGGGTACTGGTTTGCTCCATTATCACCGGTTGCCTGCTGCTTCCCTTACAGAACTGGTAGTGTTTATGTGTACTCCAGTACGCGGGTACTGGTTCGCTCCATATACAGTGGGGCAAAAAAGTATTTAGTCAGCCACCTATTGTGCAAGTTCTCCCACTTAAAAAGATGAGACAGGCCTGTAATTTTCATCTGAGGTACACTTCAACTATGAGAGACAGAATGGGGGGAAAGAATACAGGAAATCACATTGTAGGATTTCTAGTGAATTCATTGGTAAATTCCTCGGTAAAATAAGTATTTGGTCACCTACAAACATGCAAGATTTCTGGCTCTCACAGACCTGTAACTTCTTCTTTAAGAGTCTCCTCTGTCCTCCACTCGTTACCTGTATTAATGGCACCTGTTTGAACTTGTTATCAGTATAAAAGACACCTGTCCACAACCTCAAACAGTCACACTCCAAACTCCACTATGGCCAAGACCAAAGAGCTGTCGAAGGACACCAGAAACAAAATTGTAGACCTGCACCAGGCTGGGAAGACTGAATCTGCAATAGGCAAGCAGCTTGGTGTGAAGAAATCAACTGTGGGAGCAATTATTCGAAAATGGAAGACATATAAGACCACTGATAATCTCCCTCGATCTGGGGCTCCACGCAAGATCTCACCCCGTTGTGTCAAAATGATCACAAGAAAGGTGAGCAAAAATCCCAAAACCACACGGGGGGACCTAGTGAATGACCTGCAGAGAGCTGGGACCAAAGTAACAAAGGCTACCATCAGTAACACACTATGCCGCCAGGGACTCAAATCATGCAGTGCCAGACGTGTCCCCCTGCTTAAGCCAGTACATGTCCGGGCCCGTCTGAAGTTTGCTAGAGAGCATTTGGATGATCCAGAAGAGGATTGGGCGAATGTCATATGGTCAGATGAAACCAAAGTAGAACTTTTTGGTAAAAACTTAACTCGTCCTGTTTGGAGGAGAAAGAATGCTGAGTTGCATCCAAAGAACACCATACCTACGGTGACGCATGGGGGTGGAAACATCATGCTTTGGGGCTGTTTTTCTGCAAAGGGACCAGGACGACAAAAACCTCCTTCCATCAGCAAGGGCATTGAAGATGAAACGTGGCTGGGTCTTTCAGCATGACAATGATCCCAAACACACCGCCCGGGAAACGAAGGAGTGGCTTCGTAAGAAGCATTTCAAGGTCCTGGAGTGGCCTAGCCAGTCTCCAGATCTCAACCCCATAGAAAACCTTTGGAGGGAGTTGAAAGTCCGTGTTGCCAAGCGACAGCCCCAAAACATCACTGCTCTAGAGGAGATCTGCATGGAGGAATGGTCCAAAATACCAGCAACAGTGTGTGAAAACCTTGTGAAGACTTACAGAAAACGTTTGACCTCTGTCATTGCCAACAAAGGGTATATAACAAAGTATTGATATGAACTTTTGTTATTGACCAAATACTTATTTTCCACCATAATTTGCAAATAAATTCTTTAAAAATCAGACAATGTGACTTTATGGATTTTTTTTGTCTCATTCTGTCTCTCATAGCTGAAGTGTACCTATGATGAAAATTACAGGGCTCTCTCATCTTTTTAAGTGGGAGAACTTGCACAATTGGTGGCTGACTAAATACTTTTTTGCCCCACTGTATCACCGGTTGCTTGCTGTTTCTCCTACAGCACCGGTAGTGTCAATGTGTACTCCAGTACGCGGGTACTGGTTCGCTCCATATATCACCAGTTGCTTGCCGCTTCTCCTACAGTACCGGTAGTGTCTATGTGTACTCCAGTACGCGGGTACTGGTTCGCTCCATATATCACCGGCTGCTTGTCTCCTCCCATACAGCACCGGTAGTGTCTATGTGTATTCCAGTACGCGGGTACTGGTTTGCTTCATATATTACCGGTTGCTTGCTGCTTCTTCTACAGCACTGGTAGCGTCAATGTGCACTCCAGTACGCGGGTACTGGTTCGCTCCATATATCACCAGTTGCTTGCTGCTTCCTATACAGCACTGGTAGTGTCATTGTGTGGTCCAGTACGCGGGTACTAGTTTGCTTCTAATTCACCGGCTGCTCACTACACCTATACGCACCGGTAGGCTTCTGTGTGGTCCCGTTGTGCGACTGGTTTGCTCCACCTTTTCTCAGTCACCCGGTATATTGGCAGGGCCGGTAGAGACTTCTCTCATGTTGTACCAGTCTCCTGGCTGCCTTGCCCGGTATATTGGCAGGGCCGGTAGAGCCTTCTCTCTAGTTGTACCAGTCTCCAGGCTTCCTTGCCCGGTATGTTGGTAAGGCCGGTAGAGCCTAATTCCTTATTGTGCCTATTCTAGGCTGCCTTACCCGGTATTGGCAAGGCCGGTAGAGCCTCTCTAGTATTATTCACCATACCTCTGTTCACCATTGCTTTGTACTAATTACGTGTTGAAATATATATGTATATATAAGTTGTGTTTTTATCTTAACTCTGTGTTTGAGAGTCAAAACAGACCATGACATATGGTGACACCAAAAAGGTGTCTGGTATATGTAAGTCTAAAAGTGCATAACAGAAGTGTTTTGTATATGATGTGTAAGAAGAGATGACCCATGTGACTATGAGTCTTGGGAGTGTTAGAACTGTTTAGACAGGAGGATACTGCCGTTGAAGAGCAGGAATGACACTGGGCGTATCCGCGAGAACATGAAAATATGTGTGTGAAATTAATGTACCCTATATTAGTCGTATAAGAGGGAGAATACAAGAAGGAGTGAATGATCCTGGTCAGAAAAAAGGGGGTAGTATGATATGAGTGGTGCTACGTTCTGGAAGCATCTGATGACAGGAGTGTTAGGACATATGTGGTTGCATTGACATAAACACTAAGAGGTCTATACTTCTGTTGCTGAAAATACATTTGGTCATCAAGGTCAGTAGGTGATGTAGTGTAGGGACATATTGGTCAGTCCTGATAAGAGATCCCTAAAGGCCTCCATAACTTGGATACTGGCACATTAGGAGTGGTGTCAGAATCCTGACCCTTGTAATGAGCCTACACAGTATGTCCCAGTGACTTAATTCATCATATGGGCCTAATGACTGGTGAAGAGTACAAGGGCCTACCAAGAAAGTAATCGAACCTATAGTCCAACTGTAGGTAAGGTATGGGAGCCCCAAGGAGTTACATCGGCCGTTCAGGAAGTGAGATATGTCAAGGGGAAAACACGCATAGAGTCAAGAAAAGGAAACCCTGCTGAACCAGCACACCTATGAATAGCTAAACGCTGTGGAAATAAGGTCACAATCTAACATGGATAAAACCTAACTTTTATTAAGTTCAAATTAAAAGGGTACAAGTATCATGACATAAGTACCCTATCAAGGATATATACATAGTACTGAGATAGTGTAGTGCCGGGGCATCGTCCGGCTTGCCCAATCAATAAATACATGGTAGCTTCTAAATGTATTTGTCAAAAACTGTCAAGTGATTATAGCCTAGGCTGAAATAACCACACTGACTGGATATAAAGTAAATAAGATAAATAGAAGTTACTGACTAGCTTCTACTGATAAACCATCTAAATCTCTGGCTAACTAAAGTGTGCAAAGGCTATTTAAATCACACATAACCTGTCCAGTACTGGGGCATAATCCTGCTTGCCTTATCCCTGAGAGAGTAACTAACAAATCATTTTAAAAGACAAAATGCTGACGCGCGTTTCGTATTTAACTTCATCAAAGCATAGTAAGTCACAGAGTCCTGGGTCTTCATCTAATGGTCATACTGCCGTGAAAGTGCAGGTCGGGGGGCGGGAGGAGGTGTATCAGAAGCAACATCGCAGTATTAGGAATCCATTCGGCTATTGTCATGCTGGGGAATATCAACGATACGCACTGAAACCACCTGGTGATAAAACTTCAGAGTCTTCCCATATGTCATATGAGTGATTAAAAGAGTCCCCACCTGGTTCACTGTCAAGATTGTCACATTAAAAAGCAAATAGATTTCAATGAATCAAAAATATAATGCCCGAGAAATAGCTAGCAGTTCAGGCAAGACCAACATAGAATTAACATTTTAAATAGGGACTAGTCCAAGCCATCCCATCCACCTCGCCTGAGTTCCCCTAAGAAAGGGGAGACCAAATGGAGGGGTGTAATTCTCCATTATGAGACATGATATCACCCCCCCAGATTGTAGGCCTCCATTTAGCTTTGATGCCCACCCAAGCATTAATTATACAATAGCATATTTTGGCCCGTATGAAACAATTTGATGCCACCCTGGATATACTCCGAGGGGGTTTCGACATTCTGCCCCCTGTTCCCTTCATCTCAATACATTCTACTTTATCTCAATGACCTGTTACAAAACAAAATGGCTTTAGGAAGTCCATCAGCATTGTGGAGTCATGAAGTGTAGATAACAGGAGCCAGTATGGAGCTGTACAGCGCAATAAGACAGTAAAGTAAATTCAGAGTATAGTTAAGTAGACTCTAGTGTCTAATGAGGTTAAACCTGTTAGTGTTATAGTGCACTGGAGTTGCTAACCCCATAGAGGCTGAGTATAAGAAATATATAGTAGGGCAAATTAACTGGTGAGAGTGTGAACATAAGGGATGCTCTACTGAGTTAGGTGGGTGCATTAGAAAGGCAAATAGTGCACCTAAAAATTGCTGTCCCAAAGATGTAATCCTACAATGGAACAAAAGTCTGGCTTAAGATAAAACAGATAGAACCATATTAACATAGGCCAAAAGTTCTGTCTTGTCAGCAAACAAAGTAGTAGAACATATTTTATATACAGTTTTAACATAACTGGAGAGGTAAGAATACTTGCAGGTCTCCTGCGAAGAGGAGTGGCGCTGCTTCCAATGAGAAGATCCAAATGGCCACAAGTATGGCTGTGTTAAAATGACAGCTTGGAACAGTAAGGGCTGGATTTCTCAGGATTCAGGTCCATGAAGTAGCTGCTGGGATAGGGTAAGCCTGAGCTGGCGGAGGGTCCAATTTACGTTGTTTGGGGGTTTTTTGTTCAGTGAAGTACCCGGCCACCAGTCCATCCATTTTTGGGATCTGCTAGAAGGAAGAGATGGTTGGTCCGATGGGGGTTGAAGCCCAGAAAAGCACAGAAGGTTGGAATGTCCCCTGGGGATAGTAGAGTGGCTATTTTACCTTTGAGGGAGGCAGCTAGCACAAACAGGAACCTCCACCTATAGCGGATCTATTAGTTTCCTGAGGTGTTATGTGAGCAGCCTAATTTCTCGTCTCAGTTGTAGGGTGTAGGGGGAAATGTCACTAAATATTTGGATTTCAGCCCCTGCGCAATGTAGGGAGGTAGCTTCTCTGCTCTTTTTAACAATTCAATCCTTGATCTCGTACCTGTTGAAGCAGATAATAACATCCTGCAGCTGGCTGCTTTCCCAAGGCTTCAGGGCGCAATTAATCCTTTCTAACAGAATAAGGCTTAATTCTGGGTCGCCCAGGAGAGTGGCAAAAAAAGAAGACATAACTTCCTTTAAGTCTGAGGGTTGAATTGCCTCTGGGGGGTTTTTCACCCTCAGATTGCAGCATCGACTTCTGTTGTCCAGACCCATGATCTTAACCAATAGATGTTGAAGTTGATCACATTGGGCTATTAAAGATTGATCAAGGCAGTGTAAGTGGTACGTTGTCTTGATCCTCTCTTCCTCCAGTGCCGATACCTTGTTGCTAATCTATGCAATGTCCATCCAGAACATTGCTATTTCAGATCTCAGGGTTGATTTCATGTCTTCACTAAAGCCATGGAGGTCCTCCCGAAGAGAAGGCGATAGCCCTTTCAAATATGCCCTTGTCAGGGGTATTTCTTCTTCAGACACGTTAGTCGATGAGTTCTCCATCTCCGTAGGTGAGGGAGTGGAGGGAAGGTTGTTTTGCAAAGCTGACATGGAGTCACCGTGATTTTTGCTTAAAAAATATATTTCAAAGCAACTCCCCTATATTGTGATGCCGTTCAAAATAAAATGGCTGACGTGTTTTGTAACAGCGTTACTTTATCAAAACGTTATCAGCCGTTTTTTATTGAACGGCATCCCAATATATGGAAGTTGATTTGAAATATATTTTTTAAATATATGATAAATATAATAAATGGTTTATTATTTTTTAGTATCTACCTAATATATATTATGTACTATTTACATTGAAAATATATTACATTCTCCCTGTAGATCGTTAAGTCTTGTTTCCCAAGATACCTCCAACCTGTGGAGTTATAGTCCTCAGATAGAAGGACGTTGTTAATCTAATAACCTTTTGGGGAAGATCCGTCCAGGTGGAGTGTGGTGGGAACCTGCAAGAGGATCGAGAGTGGGGGGGAAACCAGTGAATGCCCACAGACTAAGAGGCGAATAGTAGCCTCTGGAGATCGTGAGTAATATTCCAGTAGAAGTGTTTAGTGCACAGAGGTGTTGGTTCTGCATAAGAAAGACGTCTGCACTTAGATGTGCATGCACCCTCTTTCTTTTTGTTTTTGTTGTTACAGCGGCAGAGAGAGGCACATAGGAAGGTATCCCGAAATTCGAGTGGGGGCACTGGAGAGAACAGATGGATGCTTTAATAGGGGCATAATTAATGCAATGGATATCCCTCAAAGAACAAGGCAGAAAAATGCCATATATACAAATAGAAGGCAGGGTGGTGATTTTGAGTGCAAAGTGTTGTCCATATACGTATATATATATCTATATATATATATCTATCTATATATATATATATATAATATATATATACAGTATATATATCGAAGTGGTTTCTGGTTTGGTTTGCTGTTTGCCCACCCCAGGGTGGCGGGGGGGGGGGGGAGGTGAGCTGCATGCAGTGAATCAGAGACTGCAATTTTCACCTGTGAAAATCGATGCATTTTGACTCACCTCTGCAGTGGTTCACCTGAACCCTGATGTGCACAATGTGCCTAGTCGAATGTGGAACTTCTCACACCATTCTCTAGTGTCAAATAAGTCTCTTTCTCAATTGGTGTGTGTATATTTTCATTCCAACCTGTTTCTTAAACTGTATGCCTCTCAGGGCATATACCTCACCCATACTCAAACATTCACGCAACATATAAAATAATTCACATTTCCACACATGTACACACATGAGCATGCACAATCTCATTTGTACATACACACATACATATATATGCACACAAACATAAATAAACACACATATATATACACACACACATTAAGGGCTTTATTCAGAAATAAATGAGAAGCAATTCTGGAGCAAATCAACTCCACCACAATGGAAAAATAAAACTATATTGATTTAAATAAGACTTTTAACCCTTTCCAAAGCAATATATTGATCTATATTATTCAAGCAGTTAAAATCCTAATTTAAATCAATGGAAGCTTTTTGGGATAATTATTTCTCCACTATGGTGTAATTGGTTTGCTCTTTAACAGCTCTTTATAGACTCTGTTACACTGTGTAATCGAACATCATCATTACGGTCTAAGGAGAACTCATCAGCCATTGCCTTTAATGGGAAGAGAGTTCCCTATAGATTGTAATTGCTCTGCAACATGGCTCTGTTTCTCATGGAGCAGAGAGCTCTCCACATAATGTGTTAAAATCCAATAGCGACTATAGAAAGAGAAAGGGGGAAGTGGGGACCCAAGCCCTCTCTGCTCAATTATAACACATTTTAAAAAAAGAGTACATTTAAACACTTTGAGGACATCCTAAAGAAGAATGGCACTCCCAGAAATGCCCATAGACTTTCACACTAGTCAAGCCATGATGCACATAGCAAAGCAGCCATTTTTTTTAACTTAAAACAGCTTAGTATATAGTCACATGTGAAGACGAAAAGCAAAAATAGGGAAGGTGAAGACAGCACACAGTCCAAGTTTAAGTGTAGTATTTTAATGTAAAACGCATTAACAAATAAAAGAAGTATATAAATAAAAATTAAATAGAAATAACACAAAAAAAAATTAATCGAAAGAGCCTATAAGTAATTCAAATGTAAAAAGACCCCCATAAACCTCTAAATCAGGTACAATACATCAGAGAGATCTACAAATCTACAACAGATTACGGAGGGGATATATATATAATATTCCTTAGTTTTTTGCGTACTGCACTTAGAGTTTGTATGTACTTTGTCCTGCACTTCCCTGTTTGCTTTCTGCCTTCACATGTGACGTTATGTCTCAGAGGATTTGAGACACTTGGGACACACAGCACTACAGCTCTCTTTAAGGATTAGACACCTGCCTCTGGATATTTGGGGATTATTGTTACAATGATATTTTGATAGCATCAATTTTTCACTGACTGTACAATTTTATATATATATATATATATATATATATATATATATATATATATATGTCTTGGGAGCGTATAACTGTCAGTGGTTCTCAACCTGTTTTGCTCAGGGCACCCCTAACACATAATCTTGAACATATTTAATGTAATTTATCAAGGGCATAATGAAGCGTGCAATACACAAATATACAGTTATTATTAGGTCTTATAATCATAATAACTAGTGATGAGCGAGCACCCCAATGCTCGGGTGTTCGGGTGCTCTGACCGAGCACCCCCTGAGGCTCGAGTGCTCGGCCGAGCACCCGAGCCCCATTGAAGTCAATGGGAGGACTCGAGCATTACACCAGGCACCCCCTGCTCTGATGAGGGGAGGGTGCCTGGTCCATAGGAAAATGGCAGAAAAGGATGGAAACACCACAGAAATGGTTCAGGGACAGCATAGGGAGGATGTCTGGATGCATCTTGGACTCCAACATCGCTGCTGGGAACGATCTTTCGCCCGTAGTACGCCATTTTTACAGACTGACCATAAAACACACAAAAAGGAAAATAAAAACGACTTTAGGCGAAAAATTGTTACCAAACAATATTTGCTGTATATTTACTTGTATATCATCTGCAAATTCTCCCAAAAATTTCCTTGATTTTCTGAAGTGAGGCCATGATTAAGAGGGAAACGTGCGCAGAGGCAAATTCTCCCAAAAATTTCCTTGATTTTCAGAACTGAGGCCATGATTAAGAGGGAAACGTGCGCAGAGGCAAATTCTCCCAAAAATTTCCTTGATTTTCAGAACTGAGGCCATGATTAAGAGGGAAACGTGCGCAGAGGCAAATTCTCCCAAAAATTTCCTTGATTTTCAGAATTGAGGCCATGATTAAGAGGGAAACGTGCGCAGAGGCAAATTCTCCCAAAAATTTCCTTGATTTTCAGAACTGAGGCCATGATTAAGAGGGAAACGTGCGCAGAGGCAAATTCTCCCAAAAATTTCCTTGATTTTATTGAACTGAGGCCATGATTAAGAGGGAAACGTGCACTGAGCTGACCATCTAAAACATTATGGGTGAGGGTCTGCTGCAGAGCTGACCATCCTAAACATTATATGCGAAGGCCCGCTAGTGAGCTGACGCTATAAAACATTATATGAGAGGGCCCGCTAGAGAGCTGACCCAATAAAACATTATATGAGAAGGCCCGCTGGTGAGCTGACCTATATAAAAATTGTCAAACAGGGCCCGCTGGTGAGCTGGCCCTATATAAAAATTATATCACAGGGCCCGCTGGTGAGCTGGCCCTATATAAAAATTATATCACAGGGCCCGCTGGTGAGCTGGCCCTATATAAAAATTATATCCCAGGGCATATGGAAGAGGAGGAGGAGGATGAGAAGATTAAGAGTCAACCATATACCCGTTTTTTGGGTGGAAGGGGTGAATGGGAATACAGAGTATTCCCATCATTGTAAATAACATATATAAAGTGAGTTTATGTTCCCCCGGGGCTTTCCTCCAGTGGAGTGGAGAAGTCAGGGGAAATCCAGGCCTTGTTCATTTTTATAAGTGTCAACCTATCAGCATTGTCGGTGGAAAGGCGGATACGCTTATCTGTTATGATGCCACCAGCAGCACTAAATACCCGCTCAGACAGAACGCTGGCGGCAGGGCAGGCCAGCACCTCCAAGGCGTAGAGTGCCAGTTCATACCACGTGTCCAGCTTGGACACCCAGTAGTTGTAAGGCACAGAGGGATCATTGAGGACGCTGACACGGTCTGCTACGTACTCCTTCACCATCTTCCAAAACTTTTCCCTCCTTGTGACACTAGGCTGCGCATCAGGGTGAGGGTGCTGGCGGGGTGTCATGAAGGTGTCCCACGCCTTGGAGAGTGTTGCCCTGCCTTTCTCGGAACTGCTGTGTGCTCCCCTTTTCTCCCCTTCTCTGTTGGCCAAGGTAGCACGTACTCTGCCGCCAGCGTTGTCAGATGGAAAATTTTGGAGCAATTTTTCAACAAGAACCTTCTGGTATTGCACCATTTTGCTTGTCCTCTCCACCGGAGGAATGAGAGATGAGAAATTCTCTTTGTAGCGGGGGTCCAGAAGGGTGAACACCCAGTAATCCGTGTTGTTTAAAATGCGTATAACGCGTGGGTCACGGGAAAGGCAGCCTAACATAAAGTCAGCCATGTGTGCCAGAGTACCAACAGGCAAGATTTCGCTGTCCTCACCAGGAGGATGACTCTCAATCTCCTCATCCTCTTCCTCCTCTTCTGCCCACCCACGCTGAAGAGATGGAACTAAAGTTCCATGGCTACCCTCTGTAGCGGAGGCAACCGTGTCTTCCTCCTCCTCCTCCTCCTCCTCCGCCTCCTCCAATTGTCGCTGAGAAGACGAAGTGAGGGTGCTCTGGCTATCACCTTGTGTAAGCTCTTCCTCCAGCATTTCCACCTCTTCCACATGCAAAGCGTCAGTTTTAATTGTGAGCAGCGAGCGTTTCAGTAGACACAGAAGTGGGATGGTTACACTGATAATAGCATTTTCGCCGCTCACCATCTGTGTCGATTCCTCAAAATTGCGTAAAACCTCACAGAGGTCTGACATCCATTCCCACTCCTCACTTCTGATTACAGGAAGTTGAACGGAGAGGCGACGACCGTGTAACAGCTGGTACTCCACTACTGCCCTCTGCTGCTCACAAAGCCGGGCCAACATGTGGAAGGTGGAGTTCCAGCGCGTGCTCACGTCACACAGCAGCCGGTGAGCTGGCAATTGTAAGCGCTGCTGCAGCTTCAACAGGCCAGCCGAAGCTGTAGATGACTTACGGAAATGTGCACACACGCAGCGCACCTTGGTCAAGAGATCATGCACATTGGGGTAGGTTTTTAGAAATCGCTGAACCACTAAATTAAATACATGCGCTAGGCATGGTACGTGTGTGAGCTTGCCGAGCTCCAAAGCCGCCACCAAGTTACGCCCATTATCACACACAACCATGCCTGGTTGCAGGTTGAGTGGCGAGAGCCACTGCTCAGTCTGGTGACTAATCCCCTGCAACAGCTCTGAGGCCGTGTGCTGTTTGTCCCCAAGGCAGATCAGCTTCAGCACGGCCTGTTGACGCTTCCCCACTGCAGTGCTACACTGCTTCCAGCTACTGGCTGATGGGGGAGTGGCGCTGCGTGTAGAGAATTCGGAGGTGGAAACGGAGGAGGAGGAGCCAATAACGTAGGTGCTGGCGGAAACCCTGATGGAGGTAGGGCCCGCAATCCTCGGCGTGGGTAGCACCCGTGCCATCCCAGGGTCCGAGTCGCTCCCAGCCTCCACGACATTCACCCAGTGTGCCGTCAGGGAAATGTAGCGTCCCTGGCCACAAGCACTTGTCCATGTGTCAGTCGTTAAGTGGACCTTCCCAGTAACTGCGTTGGTCAGGGCACGGGTGATGTTACGGGACACATGGTGGTGTAATGCGGGGATGGCACACCGGGAAAAGTAGTGGCGGCTGGGGACCGCGTACCGAGGGACAGCTGCTGCCATCAGGCTGCGGAAGGACTCAGTGTCCACAAGCCTAAATGGCAGCATTTCGATGGCCAGTAATTTGGAAAGGTGTGAGGTTAGTGCTATGGCCTGTGGGTGGGTGGCTGGGTACTTTCTCTTGCGCTCAAATGCCTGGGGTAACGACATTTGGACGCTGCGCTGGGACAGGGAAGTGGATGTGGTCGCTGATGGTGCTTCAGATGCTACAGGTGCAGGGCGGGAGGTATGCGGGCCTGCGCCTTCGACAGGCGATTGGCCGGCACCGAAAACAGGGGAAGAGGAGGCAGTGGTGTGGCCTGCAGACACAGATGGGCGATCCAGGCGTTCCTCCCACTTACTACGGTGCTTGGATGCCATGTGTCGGATCATGCTGGTGGTGGTGAGGTTTCTAGTGTTCATGCCTCGGCTCATTCTGGTGTGGCACAGGTTGCAAACTACAATTCTTTTGTCGTCCGCACTTTCCTTTAAAAAACGCCATACCGCGGAACACCTACCCTTTGGCAAGGTAGATTTACGCAAGGGGGTGCTCCGTGGAACATTTGCGGGCCGGTTTGGTGCGGTCCGCCTTCTTTCTGTAGCCACACCACTGCCTCTTCCAGCCTGTTGCGGTGCTGCAGATGGCTCACCCTCAGGACTGCTGTCATCGCTCGGCTCTACACCTTCCCAGGTGGGGTCAGTCACCTCATCGTCCACCAAGTCCTCCTCCACTTCCTCACTCTGATCATCCTCCTCAAGTCTTGATCCCACCACATACTCAGTCATTGACAACTGTATAACATTCTCCTCAACAAGGTCTTGAGACGGAAATAGTGGTTGATTTAATGGCAACTGTGTCTCATCATCATCATCATCATCCACTACTTCCTTTGACCTTAAATGCCGTTCACATCTGTCATCTTCTTGTGATTGGGTAGCCTCTAGAGGTTGTGAATCAGGGCACAAGATGTCATGTTCCTCTGCAAGCGTGCTTGGAGAGAGGGTCAAATGAAGGATTGGTGATGAGACGAGCTCCTCACTATATCCCAGTGTGGGATCACTTCTTTGACCAGACCGTGTATGGTGGGAGGAAGGATGATCAGAGTGAGGATTATGTTGACCAGACTCTTGGCTACTGAGAGTGGACTTGGTGGAAGACAGGGTGGTGCTTAACCGACTGGAAGCAGTATCAGCTGTCATCCAACCGACCACCTGTTCGCAGTGGTCGGACCTCGAGAGTGATGTCCTGCGACGCCCTGTAAAATTAGACATGAAGCTAGGTATGGTGGATGTCTTTCTTTCTTGTGCTCTGGCACCAGGCACAGTTTCTCCGCGTCCTGACCCGCGCCCTGAACTATCAGGATCACGTCCACTTCCCCGTCCCTTTTTACCCGCCTTCTTCATCTTACACGGAATATGTGACTTTAATATTTGAGTTTGAAAACTTAACAGTATTTCTTCCTATTCTGCAACTGTGCAGAGTACACAGAATAGGCTGCTAAACGGCGGTGACACACACTGAATGGAATATGTGACTTTAATATTTGAGTTTGAAAACTTAACAGTATTTCTTCCTATTCTGCAACTGTGCAGAGTACACAGAATAGGCTGCTAAACGGCGGTGACACACACTGAATGGAATATGTGACTTTAATATTTTAGTTTGAAAACTTAACAGTATTTCTTCCTAGTCTGCAACTGTGCAGAGTACACAGAATAGGCTGCTAAACGGCGGTGACACACACTGAATGGAATATGTGACTTTAATATTTTAGTTTGAAAACTTAACAGTATTTCTTCCTAGTCTGCAACTGTGCAGAGTACACAGAATAGGCTGCTAAACGGCGGTGACACACACTGAATGGAATATGTGACTTTAATATTTGAGTTTGAAAACTTAACAGTATTTCTTCCTATTCTGCAACTGTGCAGAGTACACAGAATAGGCTGCTAAACGGCGGTGACACACACTGAATGGATTATGTGACTTTAATATTTTAGGTTGAAAACTTAACAGTATTTCTTCCTAGTCTGCAACTGTGCAGAGTACACAGAATAGGCTGCTAAACGGCGGTGACACACACTGAATGGAATATGTGACTTTAATATTTGAGTTTGAAAACTTAACAGTATTTCTTCCTATTCTGCAACTGTGCAGAGTACACAGAATAGGCTGCTAAACTGCGGTGACGAACACAGAATGGAATATGTGACTTTAATATTTGAGTTTGAAAACTTAACAGTATTTCTTCCTATTCTGCAACTGTGCAGAGTACACAGAATAGGCTGCTAAACGGCGGTGACACACACTGAATGGAATATGTGACTTTAATATTTTAGTTTGAAAACTTAACAGTATTTCTTCCTAGTCTGCAACTGTGCAGAGTACACAGAATAGGCTGCTAAACGGCGGTGACACACACTGAATGGAATATGTGACTTTAATATTTGAGTTTGAAAACTTAACAGTATTTCTTCCTATTCTGCAACTGTGCAGAGTACACAGAATAGGCTGCTAAACTGCGGTGACGAACACAGAATGGAATATGTGACTTTAATATTTGAGTTTGAAAACTTAACAGTATTTCTTCCTATTCTGCAACTGTGCAGAGTACACAGAATAGGCTGCTAAACGGCGGTGACACACACTGAATGGAATATGTGACTTTAATATTTTAGTTTGAAGACTTAACAGTATTTCTTCCTATTCTGCAACTCTGCACAGTACACAGAATGTGCTGCTACACTGCGGCGAAGCACACTGAATGGAATATGTGACTTTGATATTTTAGTTTGAAGACTTAACAGTATTTCTTCCTATTCTGCAACTCTGCACAGTACACAGAATGTGCTGCTAAACTGCGGCGAAGCACACTGAATGGAATATGTGACTTTGATATTTTAGTTTGAAGACTTAACAGTATTTCTTCCTATTCTGCAACTCTGCACAGTACACAGAATGTGCTGCTAAACTGCGGCGACGCACACTGAATGGAATATGTGACTTTGATATTTTAGTTTGAAGACTTAACAGTATTTCTTCCTATTCTGCAACTCTGCACAGTACACAGAATGTGCTGCTACACTGCGGCGAAGCACACTGAATGGAATATGTGACTTTGATATTTTAGTTTGAAGACTTAACAGTATTTCTTCCTATTCTGCAACTCTGCACAGTACACAGAATGTGCTGCTAAACTGCGGCGAAGCACACTGAATGGAATATGTGACTTTGATATTTTAGTTTGAAGACTTAACAGTATTTCTTCCTATTCTGCAACTCTGCACAGTACACAGAATGTGCTGCTAAACTGCGGCGACGCACACTGAATGGAATATGTGACTTTGATATTTTAGTTTGAAGACTTAACAGAATGTGCTCTAATCTGCAACTTTGCACACTAAACAGAATGTGCTCTAATCTGCAACTTTGCACACTAAACAGAATGTGCTCTAATCTGCAACTTTGCACACTAAACAGAATGTGCTCTAATCTGCAACTGTGCACACTAAACAGAATGTGCTCTAATCTGCAACTTTGCACACTAAACAGAATATATTTTTTTTTTTTTTTTTTTCCCCCCCCACACAAAATAACCTGCTGCCCCCACACACAGTAGTCCTAAAAAGGACTTTTGGTTCTTTTTTTTCACAATTTTGCTTGTTTTCCTCCCTACACTGCCTTTCCCTTCCTATCCTCAGCTCTCCCTGGCTAAGACTGAGCCGAACTCGATGGTCAGGTGCTATACAGCACCCGACCACGGGTTCTGGCCAGCCAATCAGTGTAATGCCAGCAGCCAACATGGCTGCTGGCATTACACCGATGTCAGAGCCTCCCTGCACGTTTATTGGCTGCGCAGCAGCCGCAAAACGTGCGGGGAGGAGACCCGAACATGGCGGGCGAGCACATGCGGTACTCGTACGAGTACCGCCATGTGCCGAGCAGAGCGATGCTCGAGCCGATCCGAGCATCGGCCGAGCATGCTCGCTCAACACTAATAATAACAAAACTAAACATATTGTACATATTAATTTCTATAAATCTTTATTTAGAGGTTGATTTTTGTTAGTCTTTATAGAAAACACGGAGCACTCTAAGCTGATGTCCGTGGCACCAAAGTGCCACAGCACCCTGGTTGAGAATCACTGGTATAACTATATTCCTCTATCCATTTTCTCTTGATAATTGTGTGTGAGGTTGAGTGCCAGGTAAGTGCCGGTATATATCTTTTAGGTACAACACACTTACTACATTCAGAGTTTAGTATATAGGCTTTAGGCAGATTTCTATTTGTTTCTTGGGGCCCTGAAAAAGGCAGGAATGTCTGCTCCCTCAGAGCACACGTAAGACTGTATTTTAGGCCTTAGAAAAACAAACAGAGAATTATTACAGAGGCTGCATTAAGTACATTAATTACAATAAATTAGCTGGCTCTAGTTCTTATCTCGTTACAAACAGCACAACCAAAAGAAACCCCTTGGATGCAAAGGATGTCTCCAACATTTTGCTAAGCAGTGTATTAGATATGATTTTGCAGCCAAGGGGTTAAATAAATACTCTCAAACAGATTACATATATGTTAAAAAGTATTTTCTCAGATATTTTAGGAACAAAAGTAAATTGTATTTAAAGATATAAGATGCAAAGTCAAGATCCTCTGCTAGAAACTACAAGATATAGTACTTTGCTCCCGAGGATGCTGATATGTAGGATTTTCCCCCCAAGATGGATGCTGCCACCACTAGCCTGGATGGAAAAGCATCTCTGCCATTAGAACACAAAGTTTGTGGGAGCAACTTGTAGCCAGGGGTGACTTTTGCTTCCATTCACAAATCATGTAGTTATAGATGAGACAGTCAATCTTGCTATCACTAGAGAAGATGGAAGATCTGCCTTTGTCAACTTACTTACAGAACTCAAGCACGCTATCAAATCCCTTATTGATACTTTAGTTTACCTGGTCAAGATGTAGACAAAGGCCATGGCCTTGGCAGTATCAGCATGTAGAGGTCATTGGCTTAAGCCCTACAGCACAAATAATGTTTCCAAGCACAACCTCTGTGTACTGCTCTTCTCATGTAGGATGCATGTTGGAGATCCTTTTTGGTACAGTATAGGACAAAAAGACAAGCCATTCTTTCACTAATCCCACTCTTACAGATGAGGAAGAGAAGCCTTTAAGTCACAGGATCAGACAGTCTTCTTTAAAGGATCAAATGTCATAATTCTAGCAACTCTAAGTCCAGTGGTAGATTGTGACGGTGCACAGATCAAAGCTCCTTGGGTTGGTGGTACTCTGTGGAACTTCAGGTCAGCTTGGGTCAACAGCATCTATGGGTCATTCAAACCACATTTATAACATAGTATCATAGTAATTTAGGTTGAAAAAAGACTTGCGTCCATCTAGTTCAACCTTTTCCTATTCCTGTTTATCATCATTGATCCAAAAGAAGGCCAAAAAAAACCCTCAATTAGAAATTTAAAATTCTGCCTTGAATGGGGGGAAAAAAATTCCTTCTTGATTCCAAATGGCAATCAGATTTCTCCCTGGATCAACAAGCCCCAACTAAATATTCATCCCAATACTAACGAACATAGCCCTCTATGTTATGCTCTTTTAAATAAGTATCCAGGCCCCTTTTAAAGGCATCTAATGTTTTCGATAGCACCACCTCCTCAGGCAGTGAATTCCATACCTTTATTGTCCTTACTGTAAAGAAACCCTTCCGCTGCTGAAGATTAAATCTCCTTTCCTCAAGTCTAAGCGGGTGGCCTCTTGTCCTGTGTACTGTTCTGTTAATGAACAGGTCTTTGGAGAGCCCTTTGTATGGGCCCTGAACATATTTATATAGTGTTATCATATCCCCTCTAAGACGCAGTTTCTCTAGTGTGTACAAGTTTAACTTTTCTAGCCTTTCTTCATAACTAAAGCTTTCCATTCCCCTTACTAGTTTTGTAGCCCTCCTTTGCACTTTCTCTAGTTCCATAATGTCCTTTTTCAGAAAGGGCGCCCAGAATTGAAGCTTCTGTCCCGAAATCAAACATCCTTCATCATGAAACAGATTAATTTCCTCACTGACAATGACTGGAAAGAAGTTCCTGAAATATCTACTTTGCAAAGGTGTGCTTATCCCAGTCAGTCTAGAAGAGAGATTCCAGTGCCTTTATTCCTTTCATGTTCTTGTCCAGAAGCCTTCAGCTTTCAAACCAATGTTAGATCTGAATGATTTCAACAGGTGTTTATATGTCAGATACCTCAAAATGTAATCTCTCAACACAACTATATTTCCATAGTTCAAACATTAGTCTTGGCTGTCTCCACAGACCTATGGAGATGCATATCTACACATAATAGCCATTCCACCATATCACCACCATATCAAAAGTTCTTGAGTGTCACACTCCTTCTAGACTACTCCTCCTACTACCATCTTGATTGGCTGCTTGGCCTTTATCTACCTTGGCCAGCTTCCTAGGCTTGCTTGATTTTCGTGTCAAGATCCTGAGAGATTCTTGTTTCAGCGTTCCTGAGTTCGTGATATGTGTGTTCTGACCTTGCCTTGTTTCTGGACCACGTTTCCAGTCTCCAGTATCTGCTTCCGACTCCTTGAATCTCGACCCGGATTCCTTTTGACTATGACTTTGTTTGCTCCTCTGGTACCTCGCCTCTGGCTAGGCTTTGACTCCAGCTTCCCTGACCATGCTACATCTCGCTCTCCTGCTCAACGGGTGTCCCTGCAGCTGCTACCCAATTAGGTGTCTACTGCCGCTGAGATATATGCCTCGACTCTTCCCCTACTTTCTCGACAACCTGATTCCCTGTTGCCTCAACTCCATACCTCAGGCTCTCCAATTGAGTCAGGTGCCATTACCGGTTCCTACCTCTTGCCTGTCCAACCAGTTGAGGGTGTCATGTTTGACATCCTGTCGATACCTCTAAACGCTGGATTGGTTGAGGGTAGTCGAGTCGACAACCTGCTGTGTCTCTGAATCAACAACCACCTGTGTCTCCGACTACCAGTGTAGTCGACGTACTCTCCTGGATCAACTACCTCCTGTGTCTCCGACTCGTCTACCTCCTGTGTCTCCAACTCGACTACCTCCTGTTTCTCCAACTAAACAGTCTAGTCGATGAACTCTCCTGGAGTTGACTTCTCCTGAGTCTCCAACTTCCACATAGACTTCTCCTGAGTTTCCTACTCATTACATTTGTTCTCTGTTTTTGCCTTACGACACTTTGGCATATCCTATTAGTGCTAGTCCTGTCTGCTACTCTCAGACTTTGACAGTAAAATCGAGCCAGACAATATGGATGCTACTGAGGCTTCCCGCATCTCTTTCAGACAGGAACAACAGGAACAGATCCTGTCTTCTCATGCAGCACACATACAGACTCTTAATCGCAAACTGGATGCTATGATGGAAATGTTACATACCTTTACTCCATCTCCTCCTACCCAGAGTCCTCCTCTCCCGGCTCCTGAATTGGCAGGTTCCTCTGGAGTTCTTCTAGGGTTTAAACCTCCCAAGATTCCCCTGTCTAAAGACTGTTGTTGGTTTTTGAATCAATGTCAACTTCATTTCAAGACCTTGCCACAATCATTTAATTCACATGAAGCTCAAGTAGCTTTTATAATATTGTTACTAAAGGTAACTGTCTTTGATTTACCAGATCGACAAGCTTCAGCTGAAGCCACCATTCTGGGCCTGAAGTAGGGAACTCGCACAGTTGCCCAATATGCCGTGGAGTTCCGGATTCTGTCCTATGAAACTGAATGGAACTCTGGGCCGTTGAAAGCAGCTTTCCGCAGAGGGTTGAGTGAGCAGATCAAAGACGCCTTGATCAACCAGGATATACCTGAAGACCTTGAAGGATTCATTACTCTCTGTCTAGAGCTTGATAGACATCAACAGGAATGTCAACTTGAAAGAGATAGATCCCAATGCTACAGACCTGTATCGTCTTCACGTGCTACTTTTTCTTCTACAGAGACCCAAGCTGAACCCATGGATATAGGGTCGGTCACCAAGTTTTCTGATGAGGAGAAGAGTCTACGACGGAGTCTAGGCCTGTGCCTGTATTGTGGCCAGAAGGGTCACCTCCTTCGACAATGTCCTACCAAGCCGGGAAACTCCCAGGCTTAAGGAGTTCCAGACAAAACCAGGAGACCTGACCTAACCGCCTGATGGTTCCTGTCCATTTAACCCCTTAACGACCCTTGACGGTCATAGTGCGTCAAGCGTCGATCTGACTGAATGACCCATGGCGTACTATGACCGTCATGGACTTCCGGGCTCCCCCCGTGGCTGCACGCCATTCGGGGAGTCCAGAACCAGAAAAAGAAAAAAAAAATGCTCCATGGTCGTTCAGTCGCGTCGCCACAACGATCGGCCGGTTGGGGGTTCAGTCTCCACTAACGCATTTCTGGATTCCGGAGCCGCCAAAGTATTCTTGGACTCTGGATTTGCTCTCCAACACTATATACCTCTCATTCAGAAGGCCAGACCCATATGTGTTTCCACTGTAGATGGATGCCCATTGGGGTCTGGCCTGGTTACTTCAGAAACCCAAAGGATCTTCCTCAAGACAGGGGTCCTTCACTCAGAGACCATTCAGTTCGACATTATCAACTGTCCTTCGGTTCCTGTCATTTTGGGTCTGCCCTGGCTGTGCCTTCATAATCCCGTGATCAACTTGAAATCCACCAAATAACAGCTTGGAGTCCAGGCTGTCATTCCACTTGTTTGGTCAAGGTCACTGCTCTCGGATTCATTGACAAAATCACCGTTCCCATGGACTCAATTCCAGAGCCATACAGAGACTTCCTGGACGTCTTTTCCAAACAGGGAGCTGCAGAATTGCCACCTAACAGGGATTTTGACTGCCCGATCTACTTATTTCCCGGCGCTATTCCCCCAAGGGGAAGAACTTTTCTGCTCTCTGATCCTGAGAACCAAGCCCTACTAGAATACATTAATGAGAATCTAGCCAAAGGCTTTATCAGACACTCCTCTTCTCCTGCTGGCGCAGGATTCTTTTTCATCTCTAAGAAAGACGGATCTCTGAGACCCTGAATTGATTATCGAGGTCTGAACAAGGTGACTATTAAGAACAGGTATCTACTGCCATTGATTGCAGAACAATTCAATGCCCTCAAGGGAGCCAAAGTCTTCACCAAGTTGGACCTGCAAGGGGCATATAATCTGATTTGCATTAAAGAAGGCGATGAATGGAAAACTGCCTTCAATACCCGATACGGCCACTATGAATATCTAGTGATGACATTCGGCCTGTGTAATGCCTCCGCAGTGTTCCAACACTTTGTCAACGAGATCTTCAGGGGCATCCTACTTTCTTACATTGTGGTCTACCTTGATGACATATTAGTTTTTTCCTCATCACTATCTCAACATAGGGAACATGTTCATTCCGTTCTACTTCGCCTTCAGAAGAACCAACTCTTTGCCAAGGGAGAAAAATGTATTTTCAAGACTTCCCAGCTTCATTTTTTAGGTTATATTGTTTTGGACACTGGTCTACAGGTGTACCATGTCAAAGTGGAGGCTGTCTCTGATTGGCTGCAGCCAACCACTTTGAGAGCTGAGCAGCATTTCTTGGGATTTGCAAATTATTATACACAATTTATTAAGAACTTTTCTTCTATCGTGGCACCTCTAGTTGTGTTTACTAAGAAGAATGCCAATCCCAAGGTTTGGTCTTCTGAGGCCGTGGATGCTTTTGAATGATTCAAGCGATTATTCGTTCTTGCACCTCTGCTACAATATCTGGACATCACTAAACCTTTCCTCATTGAGGTTGACACCTCCGAATTAGAAGCAGGAGCCATTCTCTTACAAAGGGATGAGGTCACTAACGACTTCACCCCTGCTCATACTTCTCGAAACAGTTTAGCTCCTCTGAGATGAACTATGATGCTGGAAACAGAGAGTTGTTGGCCATAAAAATGGCCTTAGAAGAATGGTGTCACCTGCTGGAAGGTTCTCAATGTCCAGTCATCATACAAATCAACCATAAGAACCTTCAGTTTCTGGAACAAGCCCGACGCCTGATTCCAAGGCAAGCCCGGTGGGCTCTTTTCTTTACTCGTTTTAATTTTGTCATTACGTACATAGCTGGGTCCAAGAGTTTGAAGGCCAATGCTTTATCTGGGCTTTTCTTCCCTGAATCAGAATCATCTCCAGAACCTATAATTTCTTCCAGACATTTCGTGGCCAGCCTATCACTGTCCACAGTTCAGCGGATCAAGTCTCTGCAGCACCATTTCAGTGTCCGGGTTAAAGGGAAACCCAATCATCTTCTGTATGTTCCTAAACATTATCGCTCATCACTTCTGAACTGGTCACTATCACAGTGCCTGTGATTCTCCTGTCACTCTTGTCTGTGGCATACTCTGATTCGCTGAGTTGGTTTGGCCCGCCCCTGGTGACCTTTTTATACCTGACCATCACAACTGTCAGATGCCCTTTCGTGGTGTTTCTGAGCCAGTCTTGCTGTTGCTGTGTTCCTGTGTCCGGATTCCTGTGTACCGACTTTGGCCTGTCCTGACTATGCTCCAGTGTTCCTGATCGTGTTTGACCCGGCTTGTCTGAGAACCTCCTACGTGGTACGACCCGGCTTGTCTGAGAACCTCCTACGTGCTACGACCCGGCCTGGCTGACTTCCTGCTTCGTGATCGACTACGGCCTGTTCCAGCGACCTGCGTGTTCCTGTTGTCGCCTTCTCCTGTGCAGAGTTCCTTGCTGATTTGCAGAGCTGTGCTCCTTGTACCGAGCCTCCATACACTTGCAGAGCTTATTTACCATACCGAGCCTTGGATTGTTAAACGTACTCTTTAACCCTTGCAGTGCCGCCTCTCTCTTGCAGAGCCTCCATTCCAGTTATAGAGCCTTTACCTTACTGTGCTACGTCTGCTGAGTTGGCCGCTAGCGTGGACGGCGACTCGTATATACAACTGCAGAGTAGTCAAGTCTTGTCGGTCCGGTTCGGCGCCTTAGGCTCTCGGTATTACGTTGGTTACCGGAGGTATCCATTGCGGCTATTGGTTCTGAGAGAAAGCAAGGGGCAGGCTCCAAGCTCTTGCAGGTTCCGAAGATATACGCCCGTGGGGGCTATTGGCTCGATTTATGCTCACTGTTGGTCTCCGGTTATACGCCCGTGGGGGCTAAACGCCAGCTTTGCATCTCAGGCTATTCTCCGATTACGCCCGTGGGGGCTACATACTCTCGCACTTGCAGTATCAGTTGTCTCATTGGGTACGCCCGTGGGGGCTATATTGAGTCACTGTTCTGCTAAGCTTTTGCTGGTCACTGAACACCTTATACCCTACCATCGCATGAACTCTGTGTTGTTCACATAGTCTCAGTACATCACTACACCATTTGGGCGTGCCAAACTCCACAGCTGAGACGGACTGATTGTTCTTATTAACTCATTAGTGTCCAGCTTGCTATTATCTGCACTGTTTAGAGTGTGCCTCCTGTTCAGTATAGTATCCTTCTGTGTACAATTGTATTCACTGTGCAATTGTTGCTGTCACCTGTAGGGGCGATTATTTGCATTAATTTTCATTCAATAAACGCTGTTTTATTTTACCTACTGGTCCTAGTGTCCTAAAAACCGTTACAGTACGAAAGGGCCATGATCTCAAACAGTAAGGGTGAAAGTAACACACAAAACATCCACTGGAGAATGGATGTCCATGAGCAGCGCCTAGATCAATTGGCACTGGCTCTACAGACTCTACTTGAGCGTACGGTACACCTTGATAAGCCTAGTCCGAATCCGGTGGTCCCCCCAGTCTTGACACCGGATAATCCGCCTGTAGCTCCTCCTACTTGTGCCAGAGGCTTAACGGCAGCGGCGCCGTTACCATTGAGATATGATGGCGAACCCTCCCTATGCAGGGGCTTTATCAATCAGTTGGAGATATATTTGGAGTTGACGCCCCAGGCATTTCCTAACGACTGGAGCAAGGTCGGATTCATGATATCTTTACTAACGAGCAAAGCGTTGGCTTGGGAGAACCCATTTTGGGAGAGTGCCAAACCTTGCACTCTGAACTTTAATGAGTTTGTGAAAAAGTTCCGCAGAGTGTTTGAGGTTCCTGGCAGGGCTGCCTCCACTGCCAAGAGGCTAATGGAAGTGCAGCAGGGCGAACGCACTCTGGGAGACTATGCGATCGAATTCTGGACCCTGGCAGCAGAGGTGGGCTGGAATAATAAAGCGTTAGTGGCAGCATTTGCTAAGGGGCTCTCTGAACCAATTAAAGATGAGATAGCTGCCCGAGATGTACCTAGTGACCTGGACAAATTCATTGACTATGTCATGCTCATTGATTCTCGTATCCGCAAGAGACGGTTGGCAAAAAGGGCGAGTTCCAGAAACCATGGGCAGGGCAGTTCTTTTAACCCACCCTCTCCACCCTTTCCTACTGAGCGTCCAGCAGAGGCAGCAGAGCCAATGCAGCTGGGTTTCACTAGACTCTCAAAAGAAGAAGCAAGGCCTATGTTTATATTGTGGCAAACTTGGGCACCTTTTACGCAATTGTCCGATACGGCCGGGAAACGCGCGCACCTAGGGTACCTTGGGGGACAGGCCCTAGGTGGTGTACAACAGTCCCTAGATCCGAGTACTGTTAAACCCACCATCCAAGTCATATTCTTTTGGGCTGACAAGGTCGTAGAGACATTGGCACTGGTAGACTCTGGCGCAGCCGGGTACTTTATGGACCAATCTTTTGCTGAATTGCATAATATTCCTTTATGTAAGAAGGAGTCTCCCTTGGCAATTGAAGCCATTGATGGCAGACCATTGGAACCTGCATTTATTACGATGGAAACCATTCCTATTTCAATGTCAGTTGGGGCTCTCCACAAGGAGGAGGTACGGTTCCAAATTATTCGTTCACCTCACCATGCAGTCATATTGGGGTTCCCATGGTTGCTTCTGCATAATCCTCAATTTGATTGGCAAAAATGTGAGGTTAGCTCCTGGTCTGAATACTGTAATAAGAACTGTCTATCATTCCCTGTCAAGATTATGTGTTCCTCCCCTTCTGTGCCAGCTGAATATGGGGAATTCAGTGACGTATTCAGCAAGGGGGAGCCTAGCGCATTGCCTGAACATAGACCCTATGATTGCGCTATTGATTTGCCTCCAGGTGCGGTTCCCCCTAGAGGACGCACTTATCCATTGTCATGTGAGGAGAACAGGACAATGGAGGAGTACATTGAGGACGCCCTTAGGAGGGGAATTATTCGCAAGTCTACCTCCCCTGCTGGGGCCGGATTCTTCTTTGTAAAGAAAAAAAGTGGCGAACTCAGGCCATGTATTGATTACCGGGGGCTTAATAAGCTGATGCCTAAGAACGCATACCCTATTCCACTCATTACCGAGTTGTTTGACAGATTGAAGGGCTCTTCTATCTTCACTAAACTTGATTTGCGGGCCGCCTACAATCTAATTAGAATCAAGGAAGGTGATGAGTGGAAAACGGCATTTAATACCAGAACAGGGCACTACGAATATCTGGTAATGCCTTTTGGCTTATGTAACGCACCTGCGGTATTCCAGGAGCTTATTAATGATATCCTGCGTGACATGCTTCAGTCCTGTGTGGTGGTATATCTGGACAATATATTGATTCATTCTGCCACCCTCTCCCAACATATTAAAGATGTCACGGAAGTCTTCCTTCAACTGCGTAAAAATAAACTGTTTTGTAAATTAGAAAATGCGAATTTCATATGTCTCAAGTACCATTCTTGGGGTTCGTAATCTCCAAAGATGGAATCGCTATGGACCAAGATAAGTTGGCAGCAGTATTACAATGGCCTCGCCCTAAAGGGTTAAAAGCAATTCAGCGTTTTCTAGGGTTTGCCAACTATTACAGAAAATTCATACGTAACTTTTCCACGATTGTGAAACCTTTGTTGGATTTGACACATAAGGGCGCTACTCCCTCTTAGTGGTCCGAGGCTGCTGAAAATGCGTTTGAGACCTTAAAGTCTGCCTTTGCGTCTGCCCCAGTGCTGTCCCATCCCAATCCCTCCCTGCCATTTACCTTGGAAGTTAACGCCTCTGAGGTTGGGGTAGGGGCAGTACTCTCCCAGCGTCCTGTGGGAGGTGGCACCTTGAGACCTTGTGGGTTCTTCTCTAAGAAGTTGTCCAGCGCACAAAGCCACTATGAGATTGGCGACAGGGAGCTATTGGCTATTATTCTGGCACTGAAGGAGTGGCACCACCTGTTGGAAGGTACTAAGAACCCAGTACTAATCCTTACCGATCACAAGAATCTGACATATCTCTCTGAGGCTAAGAGATTGTCTTCTCGACAAGCCAGGTGGGCACTCTTTTTGTCCCGGTTTAACTTTATAGTATCCTACCTTCCGGGTTCTAAGAACGTGAGGGCAGATGCCTTGTCCCGACAGTTCGCGTCGGACACTGAGAGGAAGGAAGAACCAGTACCTATCATTCAGCCCGACCGTATTATGGCTACTATTTGCACTAGTATAACTTCGCCACTGGGAGAGGAGATTTTGGGGTCTCAGTCTAGGGCTCCACCTGAGACTCCAGTTGGTAAATGCTTTGTGGATGAGCCATTCCGTACCCGTCTATTGGAGACCTATCACTCGTCAAAAGCGGCTGGGCATATCGGCAGGGATCAACTTGTATGGTCTCTTTCACAATTATTCTGGTGGCCTACGCTCAGAGCCGATTGTTCCGCTTTTACTGCCGTTTGTGCCACCTGTGCCCGTGCCAAGACCCCCAGGCATCTCCCAGTAGGCCTGCTCCAACCAGTGCCTAATGGAGAACGGCCCTGGTCTCATATATCCATCGACTTTCTGGGAGAATTGCCAGTCTCTAAGGGGTATACGTTTATCCTCATGGTGGTTGATAGGTTCTCTAAGATGGCTCATTTTGTGCCCCTCAAGGGGCTTCCATCGGCTCAGGAATTGGCAATAGTCTTTGCTAGAGAAGTGTTTTGCTTGCACGGGGTGCCCAGAGTTGTGGTCTCAGATCGTGGGAGCCAATTTGTGTCCAGGTTCTGGAGGGCATTCTGTGGCCTGATGGGCATCCAATTGTCCTTCTCTTCCGCCTACCATCCCCAGACCAACAGAGCCGCTGAGCGTGCCAATCAGGGACTGGAACAGTTCCTGCACTGTTTTATTACCGATCATCATGACAATTGGGCCGACCTGTTGCCATGGGCGGAGTTTGCCAGGAATTGTGCAGTCAACTCATCGTCCAGGAGCTTCCCGTTCTTAATCAATTATGGGTTTCAGCCGTGTTTGCTCCCGGACTCGTTCCAGTCACAACAGATTCCTGCCTTGGATGAGCATATGGCGCAGCTCTGTTCCACTTGGGCATAGGTGCAAAGGACCCTCAGTCAGTCTTTCCAGTGTCATCAGCGGTATGCCAATCGTAGACGGCTGCCAGCGGTCTCATTCCAGGTTGGGGACAGGGTATGGCTCTCCTCCAGAAACCTCAATCTGCAGGTACCCTCCAATAAGCTGGCTCCCCGGTTCATTGGTCCCTTTAAAATCATCCGCAAAATTAATCCCGTCTCTTATGCATTGGAACTTCCAGCATCTATGCATATTCATAATGTGTTCCATGTGTCTCTGCTAAAACCCCTGGTTTGCAATCGTTACACTACCACTCCGGTAATTCCTGGGCCGGTGGACGTCCAGGGCCAAGAAGAGTACGAGGTTCAGAGCATTATTGATTCTAGGAGACTTAGAGGGAAGTTGCAATATTTGGTTCACTGGAAGGGTTATGGCCCGGAAGAGCGCTCTTGGGTTGACCAGACGGACCTCCATGTGCCCAGACTTGTGCGCAACTTCCACTCTAAATATCCTCAGAAACCTAAACCTCCGGCAGGGAGAGGGGGTCTTTGAGAGGGGGGTACTATCACAGTGCCTGTGATTCTCCTGTCACTCTCGTCTGTGGCATACTCTGATTCGCTGAGTTGGTTTGGCCCGCCCCTGGTGACCTTTTTATACCTGACCATCACAACTGTCAGATGCCCTTTCGTGGTGTTTCTGAGCCAGTCTTGCTGTTGCTGTGTTCCTGTGTCCGGATTCCTGTGTACCGACTTTGGCCTGTCCTGACTATGCTCCAGTGTTCCTGATCGTGTTTGACCCGGTTTGTCTGAGAACCTCCTACGTGCTACGACCCGGCTTGTCTGAGAACCTCCTACGTGCTACGACCCGGCCTGGCTGACTTCCTGCTTCGTGATCGACTACGGCCTGTTCCAGCGACCTGCGTGTTCCTGTGTCGCGCCGCGACATTTTGACTCCTGCTGTGCTGAGGACTGATGCAGTGTGACCATTACACTCCGGTGTAGCCCTTCTCCTGTGCAGACTTCCTTGCTGATTTGCAGAGCTGTGCTCCTTGTACCGAGCCTCCATACGCCTCCATACCCTTGGATTGTTAAACGTACTCTTTAACCCTTGCAGTGCCGCCTCTCTCTTGCAGAGCCTCCATTCCAGTTATAGAGCCTTTACCTTACTGTGCTGAGTTGGCCGCTAGCGTGGACGGCGACTCGTATATACAACTGCAGAGTAGTCAAGTCTTGTCGGTCCGGTTGGGCGCCTTAGGCTCTCGGTATTACGTTGGTTACCGGAAGTATCCATTGCGGCTATTGGTTCTGAGTGAAAGCAAGGGGCAGGCTCCAAGCTCTTGCAGGTTCCGAAGGTATACGCCCGTGGGGGCTATTGGCTCGATTTATGCTCACTGTTGGTCTCCGGTTATACGCCCGTGGGGGCTAAACGCCAGCTTTGCATCTCAGGCTATTCTCCGATTACGCCCATGGGGGCTACATACTCTCGCACTTGCAGTATCAGTTGTCTCATTGGGTACGCCCGTGGGGGCTATATTGAGTCACTGTTCTGCTAAGCTTTTGCTGGTCACTGAACACCTTCTACCTTACCATCGCATGAACTCTGTGTCCTGCTGATCGGTCTTGGGTGCCAGCCACTGACATACATGTTCCTGCTCGGGTACGTGTATCACAGTGCCTGTGATTCTTGTCACTCTTTCCTGTGGCTCACTCTGATTTGCTGAGCTAGTTTGGCCCGCCCCTGGTGACCTTCTTATGCCTGGCCCAGACACCTGTCAGAGGCCCTTTCGTGGTGTTTCTGAGCCAGTTGTACTGTTGCTGTGTTCCTGTGTTCTGGATTTCTGTGTACCGAATCGGCTTGTCCTGACTATTCTCCAGTGTTCCTGTTTGTGTATGACCCGGCCTGACTGCGTACCACCTTTGGATCCTGACCCGGCTTGGCTGACGTTCCTGTTTGTGTATGACCCGGCTTGTATGACTACCTCCTACGTGCTCCGACCCGGCCTGGCTGACTTCCTGCTCCGAAGATCGACTTCCAGCTTGTTCCAGTGACCCGCGTTCCAGTTGTCGCCGCCGCGACATTATCATCTGCTGTTACCAGTCTCCGTGTGACTGCCTTGCCTGGTGTTGCCTACTATCAGTGCAGTGTATCGCTACCCGTGCAGAGCTGTGTGTGTCTCAGTGCGCCTCCCTCATTCTGCAGAGCCTCGCTGTTTCGCTGAAGCCTCGAGTAAACGTGCTGATTAACCCTAGCAGTGCTGCCTTGATCTCACTCTCTCTACCTCCAGTACGAGCCTCTTTCTCGGTGCTACTTCTGCTGAGTTGGCCACTCACCGTCGGCGACTCTATTCATCCATTGAAGAGTAGTCACGTCTTTTGGGCCGGTTGGGCGCCTAAGGCTCTCCGCTATTGTCGGTTACTGGGCGATATCCGTTAAGCAGAGTGGCGGCAGAGAAAAGGCTTCAGCGCTAGCAAATCCGGTAATAATGCCAGTGGGGGCTATTGGCTCTAGCACTTCAAACTCCAGTATCCGTTTAAGTCTGAGGAGGCTTAGTAGCTCTTGCATTGCAGGCCGGTTCCTGTTACACCCGTGGGGGCTATTCTCACTTGCACTAGCAGAAGCAGATCCAGTAGGTACGCCCGAGGGGGCTAGTTGGATTCCTGTTCTGCTTATTACCCAAACACTTTGGCGAGGCAGTCACGTCTCCAGTACATGGTGAACTTTGTCTTCCAGCGCAGCCTTATAACACCCAGGGCGTGCCAAACATCCACATCTGAGACTGACTGTTATCAAGTTCTTAACCCTTTGGGGCGATAGTCCATTCTATTGCTTAGTATTTGTACATGTCATCTTATTGTGCATTTACACTTGTAACCTATGAGTCTACACTGTTTGTGTATATTTAACCGCCACTAGAGGGCGATCATTTGCATTATTTTACTCTAAATAAATTGTGTTTTATTTCACATACTGGTCTGAGTGTCCTAAAAACCGTTACAACGTGCCTTCCATCACCTTCATCCTGATGCTCCAGGCTGTCCTGAGACTGGCCTTTGAGGAGTGGGCACTGTCATGCTCCTTCTAGACTACTCCTCTTATTACCATCTTGACTGGCTGCTTGGCCTTTATCTACCTGGGCCAGCCTCCTAGGCTTGCTCGATTTTCGCACCAAGATCCTGAGAGATTCTAGATCAGCGTTCCTGAGTTCTTTATATCCATGTTTCGACCTTGCCTTGTTTCTGTACCACGTTTCCAGTCTCCAGTATCTGCTTCCGACTCCTTGAATCTCGACCCGGATTCCTTTTGACAATTACTTTGTTTGCTACTCTGGTACCTCGCCTCTGGCTCGGCTTTAACTCCGGCTTCCCTGACCATGCTCCATCCCACTCTCCTGCGCAATGGGTGTCCCTCAAGCTGCTACCCGATTAGGCGTCTGCTGCCACTGAAATCTACACCTCGACTCTTCCCCATTGTGAGTCATGCTTTCTCGACAATCTGCTTCCCCGTTGCCTCGACTCCACACTTCAGGCTCTCCGATTGCGTCGGATGCCATTACCAGTTCTACCAGTGACCACCTGGCCAGTCAAGGGTGTGGATGCTCAACTACTCCCTACCTCTTGCCTGTCCAACCAGCCAAGGATGTAGTGTTTGACATCCTGTTGATACCTCTAAACACCTGACTGGTTGATGTTAGTGGATTCGACAACCTGCTGTGTCTCCGACTCAACAGCCACCTGCGTTTCCAACTACCAGTCTAGTCGATGGACTCTCCTGGAGTTGACTACCTGCTGTGTCTCCGACTCGACAACGACCTGTGTCTCTGACTACCAGTCTAGTCGACAGACTCTCCTGGAGTTGACTACCTCCAGAGTCTCCGACTCGACTACCTCCTGAGTCTCCAACCCGACTACCTCCTGTGTCTCTGACTTGACTACCTCCTGTGTCTCCGACTAATCAGTCTAGTCGATGGACTCTCCTGGAGTCGACTTCTCCTGAGTCCCCGACTTCCACATAGACTTCTCCTGAGTTTCCTACTCATTACGTTTGCTCTCTGTTTTTGCCTTACGACACATTGGCATATCCTATTAGTGCTAGTCCTGTCTGCTACTCTCAGACTTTGACATTGAGATTTGCATTTCTTTACCAGCAGAATAAGCTCACTTGCCTTTCCTCTGGAACCGTAACAGCACCAAGAACATTAATCAACGAGAGAGGGAAGTAAGAACTTTTAACTTTAACTTTTTTCTAGATGATATCCTGATTCTCTCCCATGATGGGTCTCAGTCCAGTGGGATCTATCCCTCAGATTCCTGAAAAATCTGGAATGGCTCATCAATTTGGAGAAGAGCAGTCTCCAACTGTCAAGGAAAATGTGCTTTCTAGGAGCTAAATTCCATAGTACAAGCCTCTGTGTCGAAGCCACAATATAAATCAGTTCCAACTAAAATCACAATGGTCAGCAAGCGAATGCATGAACATCCTGGGACTGATGTAGTACACCATTCCTGTGGTCAAATGGATGAGATGGAAAATGAGAACCCTTCAATTATCACTCCTGTAACACTGGAAACTTGCATTCGTTTCACTGGGTTCTCCATTTGTGGGCACTCTATGACTTATCATCTCCAAAAACAAATTCAGACATACTACTCTGTAGCAGGAGCAAGAAATCTTGGCAAACACCCTGACACATCAACAACACTTCTATTATATACCTTCATAGCCCCAGGATCTTTTAAGAGTGCTTCTTCTGCTGCTAGTTGTGGTACCTCTGTCATGTTGATGTCTACCAGTCAAACCTGTGGTTGTGCTTCAGGCTGGATCTCAGTGAGTAAGTGCCTTTGTGTGAGCCTGCTTTCCCCCTGCTCACACACTTTTACACAGACACCAGATAGCAACATGATTAGCTTTTGGATCATGAGTGAAGTATCTCCATACTGTCATACAGTGAGGAGTCCCTGAGGGGCTGCTTCTACTACTGGGGATGGATTTTACTGCACTCATACTACTACTACTAGTTGTCACAGGTGCTATAATTCCAGCAACAGCAGAGGTACTCATCATAGCTATGGTTGTGGATTTTAATAACCTGTGTTGTTGTTGCTGGTTACTCAACACTAGTAGCATGTGTCACTGATTGAGACTTGGACTTAAGAGGTGATGATGCTGAGGATGACTGACAGGATGACTATGTATTTTTTTTGCATCTTTTCTTGTCCAGGGTCAGACTTTCCATTTGTTTCCCTCAAACAGTTTATACACAGGCACAGTGCTTCTTTTAAATGGTGGAAGATTAAGCCTTTGCCTTTCAGCTAACTTTCTGGGCATGTCATCATCTCTATCACTCTCAACTTCATCTGTATCTGAGGAAGCGACGGATGCTGGTGGGATATATTCTGTATCTACATAATCAGTAATTTGGTCATCCTGAGCATCGCCTGTCTCTTCTTCCCAACTACTTTTATAATCTTCCAGGCATTTAGAGGTCTCAAACAATTTCTTTTTACTTCTCTCCTCTGAGTTCACTGCTACTTTCAGGACAAGAGTTTTTGTGCTTGTTTGTCTCATTATCAGATGCAACAGTTGGTTGAACTGCTACACCTTATTGCACTATACCATCATCACTTGAATGTGACATGTTATTGTCTTCAGTGTTTTTAGATGGTTTATTAATAGTACTGGTGCTGGTTGTGGTGGAAATTTTGGTGAGACTTTGCCAAACTGCATACCTTTCCGGAGGAGAGGGATCACAATAACTTATTACACACACACTGCAGCAACCATGGCTGCAGTCAGTTTTTGGACTACCACTTTACTAACACGTTCCTGCACAGCTCCTGATCTTTTCACCCTACCCCTTCTCTAGCTCAAAAATGTTCTGCTTTCTCTCCTTCTTACAAACACAGTGTGGCATGCTGTGGGAATCTGACACCCCTTTTAAACTATGCCTGTGGAAAAGAAGGGAAACTTGCCACGTGGTGGGGAGAAGTTCAAACTTCCCATTGATTTTAATGCAATGAGCTAAGCGAAAAAAAGCTGTAAATCTGCACTTTTCGCAAGCAAATTACTTCTTGGTGAAAAATGTCATTTTTGTCCTGTTTCTCTTATGAGGAGAAAACTTCCACCCATCTCTAGTCAGGGCTTATCAGCTAATGGATTGTGGCCATTTCACTGCTCAAGGATACCATAAAATATTCTAAGGTTCATAGGAGTAACAAAAGAATGAAGCATTCAGCTCTTGGGAGGAGTTTCTCCCATTCCGAATAGGACAGTTGTAAATGTTCCAGACCTGACAGCAATATATCTTCCAGGACTTCCCAAGACACTCTGAGCTGGATCAAGCTCTTGGGCCTTGAGCTTGACTGTTTTTGGTCATATTGTCAGTCACTAGGGTCAGCCCTCAACAGATCTTTTGGCAGACCACTGGAATGCAAAGCTGGAGAGATTTTAATCTAGATACTTCTCTTATCGAACCCTATGAGTTGATGCTCTAGCCCAAATAGTCAAATTAGAAATCAATACAGCAATCCCATGCTGGCGGAGTACACCCTGGTATGGACTTCTTCTGAATATAGAGAAAGTGACGCTGGGGAGATTGCCAGACAGATGAGACCTACTCTGTCAGGGTATAATTTCACCCTTCACTGCCTTCAGGCTCCTTTGTCTGTAACCATGGCTTCAGTTAGTTTTTGAACTACCATTTTACTCATACGTCCCTGCACTATTCCACTTTTGCCCATCCACCTGTCCCTTGTGAGTTTGCTGGACATTACTCAATGACTGTGTGTGTTTTACTCTCTACAGTACACAACTGATGGAGTGTGATGTCTTGCCTTAGAGCTCAATAAAATTCTCAATGTCGGCTCCCAGTCAGCTATCTGTCACCTATTATATTTATTTGTTTATTTATTTATTATTTTCTTTTTTATTATTATTATTATTATTATTATTATTTATTTTTAAGTTGTCCACCCAGTCTGTCCAAAAAAAATTATAACTGAAAAACAAAATCAACACCTTCTTTCCCAAGGCTTTCCCAGCACAGAAACAAATAACAGCAAGATCAGCAAGCAAATTGGACCCTAGCTGCCTGTGTCTTGTCAGTCAGTCATACCGAATTTTGGGGTATTTGGGGTCAACCTTCTTCCTCCCTTCTTCTCCCCAAAGTGCCCCAGACTCCCCTAATACAGAGAACAAATGTCCAACCTAAAAAACTCCCTAAATTAAGCTTCAATTGCACTTTATTTGCCTATTTCTCTAGCTCAAAATCATGCAGCTTTCTCCTCTCCAAAACACAGAATGGCATGCTGGGAGAGCCTGACTTCCTTTTATATGCCTACAGGAAACGTAGGGAAAACTTTCGTTTGGTGGGAAAAAACTTTTCTACAAGCTGATTTCAATGCAATGATCTAGGCAAAAAAAGCGGGAAAATCGCACTATTTGCAGGAAATTATTCGCCAAGTGGGAAGTGCCATAATTGTCCAATTTTGGTATGAGGCAAAAATTTTTGCCCATCCCTACTACTTACTAAGACAAGGATAGTAGGGATTCAGGTTAATGTATAACTTTGGGAGTTCTTCCCATCCTAGCAGCTTTGAGCTGAATCCTCAAAGACATAGGAAAAAATAATGATAATGTGATATAAAATTCCTTTTTCTTTTTAATTGGTAAGTTATAGGCTAGAGGTTTTTTCTGTATCGTGCACTGTTGGATGGACCTGTTTATACTGGGAGTATGGACATGAATAAGGGTAAGGCATCTGGGAGTGAAACCTGACCATGAAGACTATATATAGTAGACAATTACAGCTTCTATACACTGAGGACAAGCAGTGCAGTAGATGTACCATATTCAGGATCAATATGATTTTCTGTTTCATGGGGAACTGGCATTTTTGCAAGTGATGGAAGGATATGCACCTTCTTAGTGTGTAAAGATAGTTTAGGAACTAGGAACTTTTCCTTGTTGATGAAAATGAAGCTAATTTCTTTAGTTTTCCACATATTCTTTTCCATTTGTCACATAAATGTAAAAATATTTTAGTAAATTAAATCAATACTGGTTTAAACTACAGTTGCTCAGATGTACTATAAGTATTGTACAAAACTGTAGCTTCTGTCTGCATCTATCAACTGAAGGAAAATTACTAAATGTAATTGTTAAAAGCAAGCTCCTTCTCCTAAAAAAAGGAAAATAAGTAGTTTTCTGCTGAAGTACAGTACTGGTGACAGTACCCCGAGTCGACACTCTCAATGGTGCTACTTCTTATTTTGCTCTTCTAATAATTTCTGCAGGCCTAGTAAATTCATTTGGCTACCCCTTGCTCTCTTTCCTCTTTTAAATCAAACACTAAATACATCAAAAGCAAGCCTGTTTAAGAGAATTTTAAAAGCCAGCTATCATGTTTTAATAAGCTTGTTCATATGGGAGCAGACTTTGTAAATAGACACACGGTGCAGTCTAGCAACAGCTCCTATCAGCTATTGGCCGGGTCAAAAACAGACACACATGCCTCCCTCTGCTGGCATAGGGCTGGAACACAACCTATAACTGTGGATCTCAGCTACAAACATTGCATATTGAGCAAGCAGCCTTCATGGACTCTTATTGTTGGAATTAGAAGTCTTCAGTACTGTCTATGGGGGCTTTGCATGCAGACCAGTAACACTGAACTGCATGCAATCTGAAATTTTCAGGGAACCCCTAACATCTTATAGATCAGTTGTCAATGACTATTAAAGGGAACAAATACATAAATATATAGTTATGTTTAGATCTCTCAATCAGAATAACAAAAGCAAACATATTTTGCATAACAATTTCCATAAATATTCAACTGAAATTCAACATTCACAATTTTGTCAAGGAAATCAAGAAAGCAAAAAAAGCCCCCTTTATATTTGTGCATGTTTCTTGGATCTTATTTGCTTATGATATGACATAAAAAATAGGTTGTGACGTACAGGTAACAAAGAGTAAAATCGTAGTTCTAGTTTCATTATGACTATTAGTCTCTATCTGGAAAGCAAAAGATGATGTGGGTGTTTACATGAAATCTTTGCTTTTGATTCAAGGAGGTAACTATGATTGCTGAATCAGGTTCATTTGGGTTTACTGAGAAATCTGAAGAGAGCCCTAACCTTATCATTGGTAATCTTCACTTCACCTTTTCAGGAAGCTGAAATTAACACACATGCTCTTCCTCATTCTGATGTCATATAACCTGAAGAAATATGTTTGCTTATTTGTTTAATCACTTGGAAGAGAAGGCAACCACTTGGAGTAGGCAAGCCAAATTGAAATACAGTCTTATTTCAGTTCCCTGTAAGGGGGGGCCTCAACATTCCCTTCTAGGCCTCATGTATATATATTTGTGTGTGTGTGTGATACATTTTCTGACACAGACCAATACATACTCTGTCTCACAATGCAGCTTTGTTTCACAGTCCCACTGGTTGTCATATAACACTCATACACTATCTGACTCCCCAGCATTGCATCACTGTCCACTGATAGCTAAACACCTCACAGGCATAATTTAGCAGACTTGCCTTGTTCCATTGTTCACTGGTAGTCGCAGAACCACACATACATGAACTGACACCTCAGCCCTGCTCCACTGTCAAATAATAATCACTGAACCACACATACACTGTCTGATACCCTAGTCTTGTTCCAGCGTTTACTGGTAGTAACATAAGGACACATACACTTCCATGTACTCTTGCATAAGCACCACTATCAACTGGTAAACACAGAACTTCATATGCATAGTAGGGTACCCAAGCTTTACTCCACTATCCTCTGATAGTCACAGAGGTACACATAAACTATCTGACACCAAGATTTTTGTCAACTGGTAAACATATAGGCTCGTGTACTTGTCTGCCACCCCTGCATTCTCCCACTGTCCGCTTGTAGACACTGAACCATACATATGCAGTGTGCTTCTCCAGACTTTTTCCATAGTAGCTCCACACATACACATTCTGACACCTCAGCTTTGTTACACTGGCCACTGGTTGTCTCAGAAAAGAGGATTTTAGTCTTACCTGTTAAATCCTTTTCTCTTAGTCCATACAGGTTACTGGTAGCTTTGGGTAGGTGATCCGCCACTTTAATTAGGCAGGAACAATTCTAGAATTGAATGCAGGGGGTGGAGCCTACCTTCCCTCCTTGGCTGCAGCTAGCCAACCAGCTCCAGTAAGATTTGAGACACTAGCTATTGACTAGATAGTAGAAGGGAAAGAAGACTCCTGTGAGCATGACCCCGAAGGACCCCCACAGTCTGCCACAGGAGAGCTAAGCATGGTCCCTTGACAGGGTGGGAGACCTGTAACCTGTATGGGCTAAGAGAAAAGGATTTAACAAGTAAGATTAAAATCCTCTTTTCTCTGTCGTCCAATACAGGTTACTGGTAACTTAAGTATGTCCAACCATTGAGTTTCCCAGGGGCGGGAAGTAAGGAAAGGACCAGGAGCAAGGCCCCCAAAGTCACCAGAGCAGATATGAACCATCAGATCAGAGATAGCCCAACAAAACAACTGAAGTGTCAACGGACAATGAACAGGGGTAACAACACCCCAGGAACTGTTACACAGCACACTGAGCTAGAGCTAACAGGGCTCAAAAGTGAAGAAAGCACCAAAGAACCGAAAAAGATCCTAGACAGTCAATACTGCCTCCAGGATCTTTCTCCCAAAACTGGCGTCATCCAATGCCAGCACATCAACACGGTAGTGCTTTGAAAAGGTGTGCACAGATGACCAAGTGGCAGCCTTGCACAACTGATCAGCAGAGGCCTGAATCTTGTAAACCCAAGAAGCCCCAATAGATCTAGTAGAATGAGCCGTGACCTGAAAGGGAACAGGCTTCTTCCTTAGCACATAAGCCTTATGAATAGTGGACTTGATCCAAGACTCAATAGTCACTTTGGATGCAGGTCTTCCTGCCCTGGGGCCCTCAGGAATGATGAACAATGAGTCAGATTGTCTGATGGACTCAGTGCGATGTATATAAAACTTGAGAAATCGCACCACATCTAACAAGTGGAGATCCCTCTCCTTGTCAGTGGTAGGGTCAGGGCAGAAAAAAGGCACCACAATCTCCTGATTAATGTGGAACTCAGAGACCACCTTCGGGAGAAACTCCTGAGACGTGCGAAGCACAGCCTTGTCTTTGTGAAACACCAAAAAGAGTGGTCTACAAGACAGAGCATGCAACTCAGCAACACAGCAAACAGACGCGATCGCCAGGAGAAAGGTCGTTTTCCATGTCAGAAGGTATAGAGGAATAGTAGCCAAGGACTCAAAGGGAGGACGTTGAAGGACTTTCGAAACCAATTTAAGATCCCACGAAGGAGCGGGATTCTTAAAAGCAGGACGAGTATGAGCAACTCCCTGAAAGACAACCTTGACATCAGGAAGAATAGCAATGCGCCTCTAAAAGAAAACAGAGAGAGCAGAAGTCTAAACCTTGAGGGAACTCAAACTGAGGCCCTTATCCACACCGTCCTGCAAGAAGGCCAGGACCGAAGGCAAATCAAATTCCTAAGACAGGTCCCTATCAGCACACCAAGATAGATAGGTCGACCATACACGATGGTAGGCCTTAGAAGAAACAGGTTTGCGGGCACTGAGCGTAATAGCCACCACACCAGAAGAAAAATCATTCTTCTTCATTATTGAGTATTCAATTTCCAAGCCGTCAAGGCTAGCTGATGAGCATCCTCCTTCCACAGGCAACCCTATAGAAGAAGATCCGGACGGCAAGGGAGCCGGATGGCTCCACCACTGACAGATCCAGAAGCTCCGGAAACCAAGCCTGTCAAGAATCAGAATGACTGGACATCGCTCCAGTTTCAATTTCCGTAACACCCTGTGCAACATGGGGAGGGGAGGAAAGATGTAGGCCAGAGGAAATAACCAAGGAATGGACATGGCATCCACAGCTAGAGCTAGAGGATCCCTCCAGTAAGAGCAGAACCTCGGAACCTTCCTGTTGTGTCTTGTTGCCATCAGGTCAATGCAAGGAAGACCCCACTTCTGAACAATGAGGATGAACACCTCTGGGTGCAGTTCCCACTCTCTGCTGTCCACTATATGTCAACTGAGGAAGTCTGCCACAACATTGTCTACACAAGGAATGTGCACTGCAGATATGGCAGGAACATGTTCTTCTGCCCAGGACAAAATAGCCTTGACCTCTAACCAAGCGGCAAGACTTCTTGTTCCACCCTGCTTGTTGATGTAAGCCACAGCCGTGGCATTGTCGGACTGTACCCAGACTGGGCATTCTTCCAGCTGAGGTGTCCAATGACGAAGGGCATGGAAGATCACCCGAAGCTCCAACACATTGATGGGAAAGAGAGATTGCTCCGGAGACCATCGACCCTGAGACCCAGGACCGCTTCATTTCCATGGTCTAGATGGATACCAGGAAGGATTTGCCCTTCAGCAATTGTTCCTGCCTAATTAAAGGGGTGGATCGCCTACCCAAAGTTACCAGTAACCTGTATAGGATGACAGAGAAAGACACATACACTGTCTAAAACCCAAACTTTATTCCGTTGCCCATAGGTGGCCATAGAACCACACACATATAATGTTTGTCACCCCCCACACACTTGTTTCTCTGTCCACTCTCAGTCATAGAACCACACATACCCTGTTTGACACTACAAGTTTGTTCCACTGTTTATGCATAGAACCGCACTTACAATGTTTGTGACCACAGCCTTGTTCCATTATCCTACACACCATAGTCTTGCTCCACTAGTATTCATAGAAACACCAATATACACTGTCTGTCACCCCAACCTTGTCTAGGTTTAGCCCCTTGGATGCAATCTTGGTGTGGAACACATTGAATGTACCACACTGGCGACCTCCCTAGCATATGAGGGGTTAATACTAGTGTTGAGCGAGCACCCCGATGCTCGGGTGCTCGGGTGCTCTGACCGAGCACCCCCTGAGGCTCGAGTGCTCGGCCGAGTACCCGAGCCCCATTCAAGTCAATGGGGCGACACCAGGCACCCCCTGCTCTGATGAGGGGAGGGTGCCTGGTCAATGCCCCCTTCATCTCCGCTATGCCCCCTTCATCTCCGAATGCCCCCTTCATCTCCGCAATGTCCCCCTTCATCTCCGCTATGCCCCTCTTCCACAATGTGCCCCTTCATCTCCGCTATGCCCCTCTTCCACAATGTCCCCCTTCATCTCCTCTATGGCATAGAGGAGATGAAGGGGGACATTGTGGAAGAGGGGCATAGCGGAGATGAAGGGGCACATTGTGGAAGAGGGGCATAGCGGAGATGAAGGGGGACATTGTGGAAGACGGGCATAGCGGAGATGAAGGGGGACATTGTGGAAGAGGGGCATAGAGTCTATGCCCCTCTTCCACAATGTCCCCCTTCATCTCCGCAATGCCCCCTTCATCTCCGCAATGCCCCCGTACCTCCAGTCCCTGGTGGTCCAGCGGAGCGTCTTCTGATCTGTGCCTCTTCCGGCACAGATCCCCGCCACCCGAACATGGCGGGAGAGCACATGGCGGTACTCGACGAGTACCGCCATGTGCCGAGCAGAGCGATGCTCGAGCCGATCCGAGCATCGGCCGAGCACGCTCGCTCATCACTAGTTAATACACATCTCTACCATGTTCACTTTTTTTTTGCTTTATATCTGGGGAAGAGACAGTAACTGATGTCAGTGGTGAAATGTAGATAAGAAAGACTAATTTGTCTGGAGAAGTATGATGCAAGCTGTGTGGGGAAAGTGAAGGTTTCAGATCTGGGGGGATCTGCATCAAAGCCTTGCATGCTAGAGAGATTCCCAATGCAGTGTGTGGAAGCCAGAGTAAATGAGTGAGGGGGATGCTTGCAGCCAGCAGGATACATGTTTGACATGCCAGAATTAGGACTTCACATCTAAAGGGAGCCTCAGATGTGCTAGTCTGAACTGTGGGTGTGGCTAGAGCAATTTTAGTGTCCCTGAAACACACACTTGCCCTTGGTTTATGAAACCCAGTTTATTTACAAGTATATATGCTTGCCATTATTTAAAGACAACTATGACATGGATGATGAGGATAGGACTGTATTGTGAGCACTGGCATACCAACAAAAAGAGACCCCTGGGGTTCCCTAATTGGTCTTGCTAGATGTTTTACAGTTCTTTCTTGTGTGGTTGCGCACACTGTCCCCATAAACATGCTGTGTCTGTGTCATTCATGCGCAGCCCTGCACAATGACATTTTCATAAGTGTCCTGCATTAAAAGGATAGTAATGTTTCACAATAAAAGCAGCTCCAATTAATCGTCATAGTATTTGGGCCATGGAGAGTGTTTATTAAATACTGACAGAGTTGTAGTTCAAGAGTAATTGAATGATAAAGTATCCCCCTCCCACCCCTTTTACTGATGTAACACTGCTAACCTCAGTGCAGCAAGACCATCCGGAGGGATTGCAGAGAGGGACAATCTTCAATTAGCATATGGGAAAACCTGAAAAACCTGTGGAGGGGTCAGGGTTTTCATCATTCTCACAGTAAAAAGATTGTCCCTTGCTGTGAGCTGTCTGGTCAAGAGACCAGATTCCACATCTGAGGGGAGGCGGCTGAGGGGGATACTTTATCATTCAATTACTCTTGAACTTGAACTCTGAAATTAATGAAATAACACTCTCCATGGCCCAAATTAATGAAATAACACTCTCCATGGCCCAAATACTATGAAGATTAATTGGAGATGCTGTTCTTGTGAAACAATCACTTTAAAGGGCAGATCTAGAAATTTTTTGTTTGAGCAAAATCCATATGATGATTTAAAACCTGGGAGGTTATCCACTAAGGTATGATATGGATAAAACAAACATTCCAAAGAGATAAACTATTATTATATGGAGCATTATGCACTACAATCTCTCTATTGTGCATGGGCTTTATGGAATAAGGTAGGAAATGGAGTGTTTATCTCTTCAGGGGATATTTTTCAATTTATCTCTTTATCTCGTATCTGGGGTGCAAGATACTTCTCTTACAATCTCTAAATAAAGCATTTATTGTAATCTTCACATACTAGATGTTTAATTAGTAGCCTAATAGTTAATAAATGTTTTCAGCAGTAACTGCCTAGCCTGTGTCATTTTTAATAACACAACTTCCTGAAGTTACCTTCAACAAATATTAAAATGTACACAGACAACTACTTCCTCATCACAATAACCTGAAATATAATTTATCAAAACAGTACATTTGAGGGAAGACTTTACATTTTACTTGTTCTAAGTGTTAAAGCATTGTTCCATAATGTCACATGCTTTGGGCAGTAACCCTCAGTGGAGAGGAATGGGAGAATATACAACAGTGAGCCTGTATTGATAGGTTAACTCCAAGCGGGTTATGCAGTCAGGTGCGATAAAGAAGAGATAAACCCTCCAGTTATGTGAATGCTTTAAGATGTCAGTGTATAAGCCACACATGTCAAACTCAAATACATTCGAGAGCTGCTTACTCATCATTTCCCTCCTAGGTGGGCTGCAACATTTGCTGCTTGGGTCCATGTGGTTGTGTAGTGTTTGCATGAGTGCACGATACACTGTCTGACAACCCAGTCCACAGAACCACCTTACACTGTCTGCTATCGCTCTCTGTTATTGGGGCATACAGGTCAATTAATTAACCCTTTGAGTGCCAGAGAGTCCAAAGCATTGCAAAACTATGGACTGGAGCGGCATTTAAAAGGTTAATGTGACTGAGAAAAATCACATTGATCTAAATGAGCCTTTAATCACTTGATGCTGGGCTACTGGGCACTTAATAGTATCTCCAGGGATGATCCCGAAAGTTCCTAAGTATGACCTTACTGCATCTCCTCCAAGTTGTTCAGTGGAATTGAACCTGTTAATATGGGATTGAAAACATGTGGTTCTGCAGCTATTGCTGGATTGCAACACTCATTATCTTAAGAAGATGGAGAAGATCAAGTTGCCCACCCCTGAATCCCAGGGTAATAAGTAGCTAAGGTGAGCTAAACCTTCCAGGAAGATAATGTTTTCACTTCGTACAACATACCTTATTCACTAATACAGGTGTAGGCAACTCTAGCCCTAAAAAAACATAGTAGGACAGGTTTTCAGAATTTCTTTATTTGAATATAGATGGATCATTCAGTAGCTTAGTCAATTTAATTTATCTGTAATCAAGTTGGGATATCCTGAAATCATGCAGTTAACAGCATTTGATGGTCAATGTTGTCTATCCCTGCATTAAAATTGTATTGTAATTAGATTTATAATTAGATTGTAAGCTCTTTTGGGCAGGATCCTCATGCTAGTGTATGATTCACTTGGCTGCAGTTTTGCCCCACTAAGAATTCTATGGTCGCACTTTATCCTGATGCTCGTAATTCTGTCATGTGTTTATTGTACGATTACTATTTCTGTAAAGTGTTGTGTACATGTATGGCACTATATAAATAAAGATACATACATACAAAGATAAGATCTATCCAATCTGAAAAAGAGACTTAATTGAATAACAACTGGATAATTTATCTCACTGGAGAGTTTGGGGAAGAGTACATATATGAGTATGTGCTAAAATAAGTTCAGGAACCAAGTTCTTTATGCTGCACCTGCCCAATGCTTATTTACTAGTTATTCACACCATTACCATGTACTAACAAAGTTCACAGGAAATCTATAAAAAAAAAGAAAAAAAGCTTTCTTTTTTCCTGTGTATGTTATAGGGCAGGTGTTCAGTGCTAGCTCACATTAAAGTTGCTGGTATGTGTGCAACGGAATGCACTAAGACATTGGTTCCTGCCCCTATCCTCACAAGCTCCTAACAGACCGTGTCTTTAGGATTTCCTTGCTTGAGAACAAATAAGTTAAACAGCAGTTCAATCATTTTAATTAACTCACTTGTGTACATGCAGGAAAATCCTAAAAGCATGTCCTGTACGGTGAACCACAAGGACAGGGCTAAGAACTACTGCTCTAGATCAATTGTAGATCCCCACAGGTGCAAGATGTTTAAGCCAACGTATAGATGCAAAAAGTAAGCTACACTAGCTCATTAGTATATTTATCACTTTATAAACACTTGTAAGAACACGTTTCCAATATTCAAGTGCTGCTTTTCATGTCCTGTTTTTTTAAAATAGCAGTTTTGTTTGCTGTGTGATGAGTCTCCAGTGTATTCAGTGTTTTCATTGTATGTACCTTGGCTTGTTTCTGATTTAACATGTTTGTCGTCCATCCAAACTCTTCTAAGTTCCTAACCAAGATTCCGCCTTGCAATTTGGATCCTGAGCTTCTGATTTCTTGTTAGTCTCCTGCAACTTCTGCTGTTGCTGCAACTTGTGGTGTATTTTTCAATGTTGCCTTCTGTGAAGTTTTCCTATTTCCTCTGCTACCCTATAGATATTGCTTATACTGCACTGCATCTACATTCTGCTGTATACTTACCTGCTTGTATTTTCATGTTCCTGTCCTTAACCAATTAATTCATCTAGGTATTCTACTACCTCTTTCAATAAAAAGTGTTTCCATCCTGGTCCAGATCCAACTTCTGCTGGTTTTGTTCAACTTTGCAGTTGGCAAATTTACTAATGGCTATAGTTAAACTGTACTTGCAACCGACCATGCTCTCAAGCAAAAAATCCCAACTTTAGTTTGCAGATTCTGGGTAGTAGGAAGAAATTCAGAGATACTAGGCCTTACCTTTGCCCATTACAGCAAATTTTACAGTTTTCATTGACGCTTAGAGATGGACCCTGCAGAGTTGTCTAAGATAGTGGATCATTAGGGGACCCTGTTACAGAGATACTCCAGACAGATGAACTCTACCTGGTCCTAGTTCTGCTCCTTCACGATCCAATTCATCTGCTCCTATGAACCCTGCTCTTGCAGATCTTTCTCTTTCTTGCCATCCACTTAATATTCCTCTCTCTGAGTGTTTTGACTCATGGAAATGATAGGATGTTAAGGGGGTTCCAGATTCAATGTGCCCTTCACTTGAACAACCTTCCTGATACCTGTGCCTTTCATCTGGTCAGAAACACTTTTATCATCTCAGTCCATATGAGTCAGTCATTGGCTTGGATACCTTAATTTCTGTACTTTGATTAATCTTTCTTATCCCTAATTGTCAGATTGCAGCTGAAAAAGCTTGGTTATACCTAAAGCTGCACCAGAAAACTCTGGTCCAGTATTCTGTAAAGTTTCTGAATTTTACATATGTCTCTGACTAGGGTGAGACTGTCCTCAAGGGCACATTCCAGAGGTGTCTCTCAGAGATGTTGAAAGACAAACTCAGTACAAGGATGATTTTGGAGACACTTGAAGAGTGAATTTTACTATGCTCAGCTTTGAAGTCTGAATCTTTTAACGTCATCAGGAGCAAGAGAGGGATTGTGTTTCTGGACAGACACAGAAAGAACTCCTGTCCTGGCCATGGACCCAAAATGTTGATGTTTTTTTCTCCGAGCCACTTAGTTATCACTTTTGCCTTATGGCAAGGTGCTCCATCATGCTGGAAAAGGCATTGTTTGTCACCAAACTGTTCTTGGATGGTTGGGAGAAGTTGTTCTTGAAGGATGTGTTGGTTCCATTCTTTATTCATGGTTGTGTTCTTAGGCAAAATTGTGAGTGATTCCACTCCCTTGGCTGAGAAGCAACCCCACACATGAATGGTCTCAGGATGCTTTACTGTTGGCACAACACAGGACTAATGGTGGCAATAACATTGTCTTCTCCGGATAATCCTTTTTCCGGATGCCCCAAACAATCGGAAGGGGGATTCATCAGAGAAAATTACTTTATCCCAGTCCTCAGCAGTCCAGTCCCTGAACCTTTTGCAGAATATCAGTCTGTCCCTGATGTTTTCCTGGAGAGAAGTGGCTAGTTTGCTGCCCATCTTGACACCAGGCCATCCTCCAAAAGTCTTTGCCTCACTGTGCGTGCAGATGCACTCACACCTGCCTGCTGCCATTCCAGAGCAAGCTCTGCAATGGTGGCACCCCAATCCTGCAGCTGAATCAACTTTAGGAGACGGTCCTTGCATTCTTCACAATAATTGAACCTCTCTCCTTGAAGTTCTCAATGAGCCAATAAATGGTTGATTTAGGTGCAATCTTACTAGCAGCAATATCCTTGCCTGTGAAGCCCTTTTTGTGCAAGCAATGATGACAGCATGTATTTCCTTGCAGGTAACCATGGTTAACAGAGGAAGAACAATGATTTCAAGCACCACCCTCCATTTAAAGCTTCCAGTCTGATAATCAAACTCAATCCGCATAACAAAGTGATCTCCAGCCTTGTCCAGGTCAACACTCTCACCTGTGTTAACGAGAAAATCACTGACATGATGTCAGCTGGTCCTTTTGGGGCAGGGCTGAAATGCAGTGGAAATGTTTTTTTGGGAATAAGTTCATTTTCAAAAAGGGACTTTGCAATTGATTGCAATTCATCTGATCACTCTTTATAACATTCTGGAGTATATACAAATTGCCATCATCTAAACTGAGGCAGCAGACTTTGTGAAAATTAATATTTGTACGATTCTCAAAACTTTTGGTCATGACTATACACTGTCTGTTTCCCAAGCCTTGTTCCACAGAAACACACATACACTCTCTGAAATCCCAGGTTTGCCCCACTGGTAGCTGCAGAAATACACATATACTGTCTGACTATCCAGCCTTATGCTGCTGTCCACTGGTATGCATTGAACCACACATTCACTGTCTGACACCCCAGCCCTGTTCCACTGGAAGCCAGAGAATTAACATACAGTTTCTGACAAGCCAGCTTTGATGCACTTTCTCACTGGAAGCCAAAAACCAAATGCAGTTGGATAGGCAATAAATACCAAGTGAGCATCAAGAGGGATCCTGATGTCCACCAACAAGGTTTGAATAATAATTTTTAAAGGGATATTAATACTTGATAGGGGACAAATAAATATTGTAGTATTTATCCCCTGAGTAAAACAAAGGTGCTTACACTGCAAGGTGTTTTATTCAAAGTTATTACAGCTCAGACTTGCAGTTTCAGTATCACACTAGCCTGAAATTGTACAGGGGAACTGTTGCTACACCATTGTATGAACAGTTCTGGTCAGTTGACCATAAATCTCCACAGGATGGTGAAGCAACAGCACTATTTCCATAAATCTCAATAGGATGGTGTAGCAACAGCGCCACTGTAAAATTTTAGGACACTGTGACACTGCAACTAAAAGATTCAAGTATGAGTTGCAATAATCTTTGAAGAAAACACCTTTCAGTAGTGGGAGTACCATTGTTTTACTCAGGGGATAAACACTATAACATTTTTTTACATTTTAAGTATTAGTATCCCTTTAAAAAGGGTTTTGCAATGCATTGGACACCCCTCTGTCCCCACATAAACTGTCTGTTTCCCAAGTCTTATTCCACAGACACACACATACACTGTCTGACATCCCAGGCTTGCCCCGCTTGTAGCCACAGAAGTACACATACACTGACTATTGAGCCGTATGTTGCTGTCCACTGGTATGAATTGAACCACACATACACTGTCTGACACTCCAACCCTGATCCACTGGAAGCCAGAGAACTACACATACACATTTTGACAAACCAGCTTTGTTCCACTGTCCCACTGGAAGCCAAAAAACACACAGTGTCTAACACCTCAGCCCTGTTCCACTGTCTCACTGATAGCAACAGAATCACACATACACTGACTGCTTCCATAGCCTTGTTCCACTGGTCACCATGCTCCTGGTTCCTCCTAAGGTGCGTCGACCCATTTTTCTTCAGATGGCACTAGGTACTGAATACAGTTGGAAATTGCATTGTGTTGAAAGATTTTAGTATGTTTGAAATGTATGAGTAATAAACAGTATGTGTTTTTTCTTATTGCACCACTTCTGGGAATTGTTGTGCACACTAATCTAGGGATGCAAAGAAAAATTACCCTATTTTGATTCAGGTGGTTGTATACTTTCCAAAATGTTCTAACATTGCTTTATTTCTTTAGTTGTAACCCCATCCATACCAATGGGGTACCACTTTATCAGAAGAGCATGAATACCATAATGAATCCCACAGTTTTCAAATATTTCAGTACCTCTGAATGGGTGTAATGGTAAAACAATGCCCATGTTTTCTTTGGTGCCATCTCCTGGAAAACGTTGTGCGCACTGTGTTAGAGGTAAAAAGACAACTTACCCCTCATTTGATGCAGGGGAATGTCTACTTTCCAAAAAAGGTATACCCCTTGCCTACCATTTCTGTTTATATATATATATATATATATATATATATATATATATATATAATGGCTATGATCATTTAAGTGTAAGCAAGGAATTTAAAAAAGAAAAGTAATAGGTGTAAATTATTGCTCCTGGCAACCCATAAGACATATCAACACATGCTAATGTGATACAGTTTTCCTTGAGCTGGTAGAAGGTATTGATTATAGCAGGAAAATCCATGGTTCTCAAAGATTTTAATACCTTTGAAGTGATGGAAATGTAAAAAAGGATATATTTTTAATATAGCACCAACATATGGAAACATATATGCACTGTAGCCTAGGGGACAAAAGGCAAACAGCACCTCAATTGATACATGTGAAAGTTTACTTTCCAAAATGGTATTCTGTGCTTACCTTTCCTTCATATTTCTAATGGTTATGACCATTATATGTAGTTTAGTGATCCTTACACCCTTTATTATATGTCAGCCCATACCAATGCCATAATATTTTGGGAACCGGCAAGGGATACTGAATAAAGTACAAAAGTCTATGGTGTTTAAAGATTTGTATTATCTTTGAAGTTATTGAAATGTAAGAAAAAATAGTTGTTTTTTCTATAGCGCAATGTTCTGGATATAGCTGTGCATACTAGCCTAGAGGTTGAAATTCAAGTGACCTCTCATTTGATGCAAAAGGTTGTCTTCTTTGCAAAATGGCAGATTTTTCTTCATTTCCCTGTTATAGTGCAAGATCAATTTCAAGAAAGAATGAACTTTTATTACTTTGTATGGATGTTATGGCGCAGTTATGCCTTCAAATGATGTTTAGTTCATTTTGGTTATCTCCATGGAAATTTCAGTCAAAATTCTGTAATATGCCGGTACTAATTTGGGACTGCAGGAAAAGACATACATATTTGGTATCAATATACTCAAAATATACATGGCATTCATACAGCATACTGTTTCTGTTTGTTATGCAAAGCTTACATGAGATATAAATTAAATTGTGCACATTTCCAGAATCTTTCTGAAACAAAATCTCATGTCTTCATCTTTTCGTGTAGGAAGACACCTCAGCCTTTTTCTGAATTTTATGTTTACCTACTTTCAGGAAATATTCTATTATATAGTTATGGAGCTGTTTTAAGGTAGTTGTACCATGAAACCAATGGATTGTGCATTTTACTTCATGAAGGTGAAAATACCATTTTACATTCCTGTTAATTAGGAGTCTGTGCAGGCCATGCATATAGGTAAAACAATGTATATTTGTTATCAGTATATTCAGTGGATTCAGGGCTTTTAAAAATAATTAAAAATTACAGTCAATATAAATGTTTTGAACTAAAGTATATGTTCTTATCAAAATAAGTTACGTTTTCAATTAATGCATCATAGCTTGTAACACTGTGCAAAAATTTACTTCATTGAGACACCATAAACATGTTGACTTTGTTTTGAAAAACAAAGTGTATAGTTTTCTATAAATGTGGAAAGTTACCCATAACAAAAACAGCTAAAATGATAGCAAAATGCTGAAAATGTGCGTGACCACCAGAGTAAAACTAAAAGCCCAAATCTCTGGACCTCAAAGGGATAATACTCGCTACATTTATGGAACAAAGAGTGTCAAGGCTGATGCACTGTCGAAACAGTCTGAAAACCCTGCAACCTCCTATGCATCTTGGAACCCATCATCTCTGCTGCTAAGATCATTGCCTTGTTGTCTACTGAGGCATTTCAAAGGCTGGTTGTACCACCGTCATGAAAAGTATTTATCCTTCTGCTCTGCATTCCAAGATCCTTCATTGGAGCCCACCACTCTGTTACTGTGAGTCATCATGGAGTAAAACATACCCTGGACCTGGTGGCATGGAATGTCTAGTTGCCAGAATTGCAGTCTAATTTTTCTGAATTTATGGCCTCTTCTCCAGTCTGTTCCCAGACTAAGATTTTCAGGTCTTGGCCCTAGGGGCTTAATACAGCCACAACATACCTGCCAACTGTGCTTCGTTTCCAGAGAGAGTCCCTGGTTTTGACTGTTTATCCTTGGATCCTGCTGTGTCTATTTTGTCTCTGGTTTTAATACTGCAGATCAAACACATTTTTTATGCTGTTAACATTAAAAAGTTAATAGTTTATGAAAATCTTTGCATGGTAATATTCAATATTGGTATGATTGTATGTGGTTTTTCTGTGTATATATTGTCTTTTCTGATGTAGAAGTGCAGGTCTAAGTCATACATGGTTTTCTGTTGGTGTCACACAGCATGGTACTGTGGATCACTAGTGACATTCTATAATGTAACTGCCTGGGAAAAAAAGTGACCATGAAAATTATTTTTAAATTCTGGTAAGTATAGCACACATACACCATATCTGCTGTTGCCATAACTGACCCTTAACTACTTCCAAGGACAAACTTGGCAGGGGTTTGCAGCTGCCAAGAACCCCTCCCCTTGCATTCAATTGATTCTATCAGATCAGTTACAGAAAATGATTACATACCCTAATAATTAAGCATATTTGCTGCTTATGACAATGCCAAGAACAGATGATGTGCAGCTCCCCTGCCGTTGTTGACCTACACTTCCACCATTCCCAGCTAGCCATTGATCACATGAGGATGAGGGGAATTGTATTCCAACAACAGTTGGAGGGTGGCACATTACCCACACCTGAGGTGAGATGTTCAAAAAGTGGTGATAACTGAAATTGTCTGTAATCAGAGCAAAAAAGTTCTTTTGTCATGGTCCGTCAATTCTCAGACATGTTACCGTCATTTTTTTCATCCAGTTCCGCCATCTCCGTCAAAGGGAAAAAGCTGTCTTAAAAGTGGGCGTGGTTTAATTTACCATCATATTGTAATGTATTTTCAGAAAAAAATATTAATTTAACCAACACATTTTTGTCTGATTAACGTCATTTTTTCCAAATAAAATAAAAATGGTCTTAACTTGGAGAAGACAAAATAAAGTCCTATTGCGTGTGAAGCCGTACTACAGAGTTAGCGGTAAAAAAAAAGTCTTTGTATGAAAATTTGTCGTTTTAAAGACAAAAAAGTCTTTGTTTCTTGAAAATGTTTGTTTTAAGACAAAATCAAAGACATTTTTTACATCAGAATTTTTAAGGGCAATGTTCATCAAGATCTTCTTACCGTCATTTTTAAGTCTTTATGACATACTAGTCGAAGAGCCCGTTATACGGGCCACAGTGCCACTGGCAGCCGGTCACGGGGCAGTCATGCACAGTAGAGACTACTCACGCTGTGGCTGATACAGTGCCAGCCGGTCGCGGTGCAGTCTTGCTTGGTAGAGACTGCCCGCGCCGCGGCTGATATAGAGCAGGACGATCCTTCGGAGCGCCCCGCTCTGTCTCAGCCTCGTCACTGGCAGTCTCTACTGCACATGACGGCAGCATGCACAGCAGTCTCTACTGAGCATGACTGTGGCGTTACAAACGTTTTAGCGAATTATTATATAGGATTTTCAAATGTGACGGATTTACTTCTGAAAATATTGTCCTTTTTATACCACCAACTAATGATCCAATAATTTTATTATGATGACTTTTTGAACATCTCGTCTGGTCTATGCTCAGGGAGTGAGCATGGCAATGTTTTTTGTTTGTTTTTTTGTTTTTTATGACATGACTTCAAAGCACTGAAGACAATGAAAAATAGAATTAGAGTAGAAACACTGGAGATAATTATTATTAATCCATTTGTGTGACATACAATAATACGTTATTAGTAATGAATTATGGATGTGCAACTTAATAGGTCAAAGTAATAATGATTATAATAATAATAAGCTATGAAAGCCTGTGTGTTTGTTAACTCCATTGCTGCCAGAGGTTGATTGCTAATTCAAACACTAAACTGAATTTGGCTCAGTGAACAAGAGTTTAGCAGAAGGGTGTTCAACATATGTCTCTCCACCCATTGTTGGACAACAACTCCCATCATCCTCAGTCAGGCAATGACCAGAAAGGATGATTGGAATTGTAGTCCAACAAAAGTTTGATAGACACATATTACTAGCTCTTAGTTCAACACTTCTTCTAAAAATATTTGGTAATTATGACAATCGCAGGTGTAGAAGTGAAATAAATCTTTACTGACGCGACATAATGATAACAAATGTGTATACTAACAGGATCAAGTTGAGGAAAGTGGTTATGATCAAATAGCATTGCTTTCTCACCTTGCCACACAGCCCAAGATTAAGTAAGGTGCTTTGTACTGTCACACTCTGACCACAGTAACATACAGTTCATGTTCCCCCCACAGTCCCCACTTTGAGTGTACCTTTCCTTAGTATGGTAACTATCTCCCCCTGGGGGTGCTATGAAGCATTTCAAGGCTTCTGCTTGCTTTCTGTTTCCTGCTGCAGTTGACACTGAACACAAAAAGGCTAGGATGAATTTGAGATGGATGTGTGTGTGAACATGGTAACATTCTGATTAATCCTTCAACATGGACTGTCACTTTGTACAAGAATGTAATTTTTGCAAGTGCTCTCAAGATCACTAATATTTATCTCAGTCACAGTTTTATTTAAAACAATATTTAATTAGGTATTATCTTTATTTGTCAGTTTGTGCAAATTATACAGTACTGACCACCATTCCTCTCAGGTACTAATATTTTACACCACCCCACATCTTAAGTTCCATCAACTCTATTGCTTAGATAAGCTAAATATTTCAAAAACTTTTGCTTGAAATACAAAATTTGAAATCTCTGCCCAAATCCCTTATTTGTTGCAAAGTGACACTTCCTCTTTAAAGACAGGAGGGGTGTGCAAAACATTGCTTAAAGGGTTAAAGGAGGTTCCATGTTTGAATTCTAAGAGCATGTCAGACAGTGCCTGAGGTGCCAACCTGACAATGAGAGAGTGACTTGGGATGTGGTGTCTGACATTTGTACCTCAGAGAACGTCTGCTGCTGTAAATTATATAGAAGCTCTTCTGGGTAACAGGCTTTACTATATTAACAATGAGATGGTTTTTATTCAACGCTACCTGTCTTATTAGCCAGTTTTTTTAATTTTTACTTATTTTAGGGCACTAAAATGTACATAACGTTGTACTTTTAATTGTCCTTTCAGAAATAATATTAAAAACTATTTTGCAGACCAGCGGGGTGCACAACGCAATGGAAAGCTTTGTGTTTCACACCAATGTGTTGCTCACACCTCTGGTCCTCAACTGGTTAAGAAAAGAACGGCTTAACTGTCTATGCGCCAGAGAGACGCCACTCTACCCTTCAAATAGTTTTGTTAAAGTTGTCATATGCATAAATACAAGGGTGTGCTTTTCCTGGCATGCCAATTGCACCATTCCTATATAATAATTCGCTAGGACGTTTGTCAGAAGCCGTCATGCACAGTAGAGACTGCACCAACGCACAGAATGCTGGGAGTTCTATGCTGGGAGCAGTCTGTGCTTTCGGGCAGTCTCTACAGTGCATGACTGCGTCGGCGGCAGGACGTAGAGCAGGACCGGCCTCTTTAACCCTTTGAGTGCCAGAGGGGTAGTTGCGTACCACTCTGGCACTCAAAGGGTTAATATCACCCGGACCTTGGCCAATGTACACTGGCTTTTACACTAGTAGGTAACATAATTCCCACAGATTTAAACTTTGGAGTGATACAAAGATACCCAAAGCATTGCGACTGGCAAACCCCCATCATTCACATTATTCATTCTGGTTATCAAACACTTGAATACCCTATCGATCAAGGGTATAAATATCAATTTATACAAATACGAACTTGTATTGGATTCGCATGGTGTACTTAGTTTCTCCCAGTGTTGTCCTAGCGCAGGATAGCAAACTCTCTGGCTCTCAAAGGGTTAAGTTAATATTCAGCTAAAATAGTTGGGAGGGATTGCAAACTGTGGCTCTCCATACTTTTTAGTAACACCCAATTATTTATATAAGGGTGCTGTTCATAAAAATACCTCGCAGAAGGCTTCAGATTAATAGTAAATTCCTGAACCAAGCGGTAGCAACATGTGACTCTCGAGCCATATCTTTCCACCGCTTGGTTCAGGAATTTACTCTCCGAAGTCTCTGTGAGGTGTTTTTATGCGACACCATTAATTTAATTGGGCGTTACTACCATAGAGACCACTCTAGCATTCCGTGGGTTAAAATATCCGTTTAAATCACGGATGTTGTCCCCTGTACTACAATTGTTTTGCCCCATTATTACTTCAAGTTTCTTTTTCAGAACAGGTTAGCTGCGCGCAAAACACAAAATATGAAAAACAAGGGTAGCACGCTGTGGCTCTTCAGCTGTTGTAGTGGCACCTGGTGATCTTTTAGATCATGTTTGCAGCGCACAATCCAAAGCACATTACAGAAGACTTCAAATGTTCATTATAGTCACCCGAAACAAGCAGAGGCAACCTGTTGCTCCCCATCTGTTGTTGAAATACAACATCCACCATCCGCTGTCTGCAGATAATGGGAGTTGTAGTTTAAGAACAACTGGAGAGCTACATGTTTCCCACACTCCTCACTTAGCATGGAGTAAAGAGAACAGGGGAAGGGTGTCCCATTTGCCCTACCATCTTTGCATGTCCGCATACAAAAATATAGGGCAGGGGGTGGAGGTGTTGCTGCAGGTGTCCTTGTGATGAAAAAAACAATCACTAGTAAAGACAGCAGCCACCTCGTCCCTGGCGTGTTACATGTGTGTCTGTGTGTCAGCCACTGGGAGGTGCACAGGGCGGCGCGGCAGGCTCACACCTCTCCTTTCTCACATAGCATATCTATGTACATATCTCCATACACTTACTTATACAGACACCAGTCTTCATTACCCTCCCGCAGAACAGATAAAACTCACACAATCAGTCACACACAAACCAGGGCCAGGGAGGGATAAAGATCAACAATCCTTTTTTCTCTCTCTTATTTTTTATTGGGTCCTTCACTTGGAAAAAGGTTATTTCCAGGAAACAACTACAACAAAAAGAGGAAAATAAAGAGCAAAGTGCAGAGCCCAAGGCACACGATCTCCCTTTGTCATTTCTTTGTATTGTTGATGTTGGGTGGGAGACCTTGTTGATGGAGAAAGAAGAGAGAAAGTGAAGTTCAGGAGAAGGAAGACAGTGGTGGTGCTCAAGGTATAGTAGTGTGTGTGTGAGTGTGTGGAAAGCAATGTACTGCAGACAGAGGGAGCAGCTCAATACCACAATCTGTACTGTACATAGGGGTGGGCTACATGTGCCTCTCCAGCTGTGACTAGGCTACAACTCTCATTATCCTGTGCCGGCCATTGACTAACTGAGGATGGTGGGAATGCATTTCAACCACAGCCGGAGAGCCATGACTTCGGTTTAACCCTGTGAATGCAGTAGAGGTATCCAACGCATTAATTTGGCACTCAGATGGTTAACAGATACTAAAGCCCTTGATGGGTAAATATTGGGGCATAGCGTGGGTAATCCTTAACATTATTTTGTATATTTCAGCAAAAATGACATATTGTATTTTACTTGTTGCCGGTACAAGAGGTTACAGTGTTAGACATGATTTACTTAACTGTATCTGATAATCTATCTACGGTCAAATGGTTATTATTGTGAATCTAACAAAGTATATATATTGAAAAGAACAATCCAACTGAAGTCCTCATAAAGAAACTTTTATATGTGAGACCTGTATTCATTTTATTTACACTGACTGTACCTTCATGATATTGATTGTAGTTAATGAACAGTAAGCACCGTGACATTTAAAGGGATAGTAATACTTCATTTTAACTTTATTTTATTTTGTAGGCATTAAAAAAACATGAAGAATGATATAAGTCTTATCTCTGAAACCTTTATGGTTTAAGAGATATTCACAAACAAAGTATCCCCCCCCTGTTCAACCAGATAAGAAGGGAGATGCCCAGGTAGACTGCAGAGAGGGACAATCTTCAATTAAGATAATGGAAAAAGCTGAAAAACTTTTCAAGGGGGGAAGGGCTTTCATTGTTTTCATACAAAGAAAATTGTCCCCTTCTGTTATCTGTACTGTCATACAACCTGATCCACATCTGAGAAGAGATGGCTTACACTAGGAAAAAGGGGCGGGGAGGGGAACTTTGCTTGTGAATATCTCATAAACCATAAAGGTTTGAGAGATAAGACTTATATCATTCTTCATGTTTTTTTAATGCCTACAAAATAAAATAAAGTTAAAACGAAGTGTTACTATCCCTTTAAGTACATTTTGCCTCCAGGGAACCTTACAACACCCAGGAGGTTACACTGAGGTTTGGTACATTGCCATGGGTACTGTGTGGGTTTCTGCCACTTTCCTTTGCCAGTCTGACACCGGGGTCAGTGCTAGTTTAACCCCTTATATGCTAGAGAGAGCATACTATTGTAGATTAGATAGATAGATAGATAGATAGATAGATAGATAGATAGATAGATAGATAGATAGATAGACTGACAGACAGACAAACAGATAGATAGATAGATAGATAGATAGATAGATAGATAGATAGATATAGTGAGTTAGATGGAACCTCATCAGTGCTATATATAACATGTACTGTCAACGTGAATATCACAGTATTTTTCTCTGTCATTTACAGTAAATAATATATACTGTCATAAGCAGCTTTTGATCCCCCACCCCTATAATATTAGCATTCGTTTAACACTGAAAATGCTAGAGGCTTGCATACACCTCTGTCACTTGGCAATACTACATACTAAGTAAAGCTACAGGTTTCGTGTCTCTTTTACACTAGGAATTCTTGCTCACCGGACTACACTTAAGGCGACGTGTGTGCCCCTGGGCGTGCTTATCATGATAAGCGAGTTGAGGTATAGAAAGTGGAATATGGAGAGTGGTGCTAATGTATTTAGACTTACGTTTTTTTATTAGTTCTGAACCAAGTCTTAGATTCCAGTTTCCTATCAGTACTGTAACTTATTCCCTGCTATTCATGTTGTGCTCAGATAGACAGGACATCAGATTAAGATCATGTGATTATTTCAATTCATATCAAGCAAACATTAAGGACTATCTCTACACGAAACCAAAAAGAGCAACGCTCAATTGATTTAAATGGGTGGATTAACCCAATCAGTGTTAAATAGGTCTCTTTAAAATCCGTTGAAAACCTCTCTAGCATGCAAGGGGTTAAAATACCCATGTTATGGTTCATTTGGATAGCCCAAAACTGTTCCAGTTCCTTATGCGTGGCCCAGTGCACATTGCTGGACTCACTCACTCTGACAGTGAATACAGGAACATAAATGGTGACTACTCCATCTTCATGAGCCACTGGAATTAACTGGTATTACTTTCATTAAATTGGTTTGTATTGTTTCTTATTTTACGCTTTTAACATATTGATGCCAGAAACGCTTTCAGCGCCTTATAGACGGACTGATGGTATATGTGGCATCCAAAGGGGGGTTAAAATCATGTGTAACCCTTCAATTGCCGGAGCGTTATGGAAATCAATACAGAGAACAGTGTATCGCAGGGTTAACTGGGACTGAGAAAATATAAAATAACAGCCTGACTTATGTAAATAAGTTAAATAACAGTAACAGTGGGAAAATGCATAGTTAAACAAAGAATCTGTTCAGCAGCCTGTATTGTTTTATGGCAAGAGATGCCATTTGGAGTAAAATAAGTTAAAGCTGAACGTCGTTTGTAATTATGTTTCGGATTTCTGCAGGTGTCAATCATTTCAAATCAGAAAACATTTTAAAAGTGTGTAGTTTCTTGAGGCTGATGTACTATTAATGGACTGATTTTGGAGCAAACCATCTGCTCTATAGAGGACAATACATTCCCAAACTCTCTTGTACTTAAATGTGACTTTGGATGCTACACAGGTCTTCAACTCATTGTTTCGAAATACATTTGAAGACCACTCTAATATTCAATGGGTTAATAGCCTCTTTTCAATCAATAGTCATTTTAATTTTCCCTATATCATTCGTATTTGTCATCTATCATTCAAAGAGGGAGATTCACTAAGTGGTGATCAGGAGGTGATAAAGTGGAGAATAACTTCTCCAGTTTATCATTCTCCAGTTCCTATGTTATTCTATGGAGCCTAGTCACTAAACTCTCCAAAGTTGGACACATCTTAGTGCATAGGGTCTATAGAATAAAGTACGAACTGGAGAAGTGATAAACTGGAGAAGTCGTCTCCACTTTATCACCTCTTTATCACCGCTTAGTGAATATCCCCAAAGGAGTTATAACTAACCATCTGAGTGCCAGAGAGGTATCCAACGCATTGCTTTGCGTTGGATACCTCTCTGGCACTCAAAGGGTTAATCATTCATGCTTTTTATTTGCGCCGCTCTCCACGTTGTTAAATCGCCAATTAAAGCCCTGGGGATTTCTATTTGACACACATTGTGAAGCTGCATTGCACCAGGCTTGCTCCAATTTTACACAGTACATCAAACACCTTAATCGTTATACATCGTGTCCAAACGCTTACACTAGATTTTCTTAAACTTGTAATCTGATCCGTTTCTCTAATTTGTATTATTTTCATTTTTATGTTTTTTTTTAATATTTATTGACATGCACCTATTGATATGAAAGGATGCAATCACAGGACATTTGGTTGTTGGTGTTTTTCCAGGAGTCAAAACTCATACAGTATATTTTATTTTATGACACGATTAATATGTAAGGATTGAAGGTGAAGTGACTGACAGTTGTGTAGAAATCCACAAAGCACACAAATGGGCAACACATAAACGAAAGATAACCTTTCCTGAGTTCACCACACGTGCCCTTGCGTGGGTATAACCAATGTGGATTCTTAGAGATTCCTTGCTTAGGGCAGATTTCTATTACTGTGAACACTGTATTTTCAGAATGCCCCTATGTAATCAATGTCGTTAGCCAATTCTGGTAGGTTTGTGGACCTTAGCTCAACACATGTGGGTGCTGTGTTACCAGGAAAAAGGGGTTTAATCAGTAAGTGGATGTTTTGGCATACTTTATGCAAGGGCGGTTCTTTGTAAAAGGAACACTAACGCTTCTTAACCCTTGAGTGCCAGAAAGGTACCCAAAGTATTGCAACGCAAAGCATTGCATTCCTCACTGGCACTCAAAGGGTTAATAGTAACCTCCCATATTCATCCCATTGACCACTATGAATCTGCTCTCTGTTGATTGGTTATTATTTAATTACTTCTGAATAACTAATTTCTGTAGAAGGGCATGATTTTGCTTGCAGGAGTCAAGCCCCCCCACACACACACACATAAAGAATAACATATATGCTATCCAGTGCTATTTAAATATTAATTTTGGAGAACTAATCCATGTAGAATTCATTCCTATTCTGCATGCTGCTATTCTAAGTTAAATGGGGTTTATTTTACGTAGTTGTTAGTGTTCCTTTAAAAGGGCAGGTATTGGCAACTTGGATCCCCAGCTCCTGTGGAGGGGTAGGGATATATAGATCCCTTCATTAGGATAATATGAAGTGTAGTTCAGCTGGAGCTGGAGAGCCACAATTTGAAACACACACCCCTCCCTCGCTAAGATCAGAAATCTTCCTAAGAGGGAAGCAACAGCGTGTACCACCAAACTAACTCTCAGCAGATAAATGACAGTGACAGAAGAATGAGATGATAAGAGACAATGCCAGTCCGAGCCACCTTCAGGTAATCATTTCATGTGGGTGCACTCAACACTTTTAGTACCAAACGGAAGATGCGCCTTCCCCCCTCGGGTATTGAAAGGGTCAACTTATGATTCCAGTAACAACTTCTGTTTATGGTCCTTCTCTGAGGTCTGTTTAAAACTGACTGGAAAATGTTAGTACTATTTTGGCGTGTTTTTTACATCAATGTGTTACTAATGTTACAGTTAATGGTAAAGTTAGCTATGTTTAGGACAGTTGAGTGCTTTGGCAAATGCTACATATCATTTCAAATACTTGCCTTGTACAAGATCGTTTAAATACCAGGATAGTTTCGACTGCAGCTTGTTTATAAAAGTAGTAACATTTTACAAGGGATAGCAATTACATCCAAGGAAAACTAAACTTGCTCCAGTTAAACAAGCTATAAAATGTAACCATCACGGATTGTGATATAGATTTTAGGGTCACTTCGTCCAAATGGAAAATAATTTGCATAGCATTTTGCACTTAAATGATAGATAGATCTATAGATAGATAGATAGATATATATATATAGATAGATAGATAGATAGATAGATAGATAGATAGATAGATAGATAGATATGTGTGTGTGTATCTTTGTGCCTGTTGTATGTGGCAGTGTGTGTGTTTGTGTGTGTTTAATGTAACTTCATGTTTCTTAGTACAGATTTATAAATAGTTTGAGATGAGTTAACTCTGTGAGGAGCAGAGGTGTGCCTGCAAATTATCCCTTCACAATCCCTTCCACACCTCTCTGGTCATCAAAGGGTTAATTGTTAGAGCTAAATATATTCCTTCCATTATATAAAACAGTTATAGCTGTTAACCCACCCTTTCAGTGCCAGAGGAGTGAACAGCATTTTGATATATAAATGTAAGATGACTGGCAGGTGTTTTATCGTTTGCCAAAAGTGAAAAAAATCCTAAACAGTTGGGCCAAAAGGGTGTGAAAAACACGTTAAAGTTATTTGTAGAAGAAATGCATTCCATAGCAGTCCTACAGATACAAGTATGTATTAAATAATAGCTCTTTGTATACAAAACTGTATTACTGGTGCATGGGCAGCCCAGTGGAATGCAGTTATTTGTGTGCTTTAACATAGCCCTTTATTTTCTGAGATTGACATGTTAACATTTTCAGTACCAGATGGATATACAGAGCAATAATTTGCAGATCCCTCTGGGAGTCAAAGAGTTAGATCTTTCTGTCACATTTAACCATTTCAGTGCAATCAAAAAGCATTGTATTGGAATGTTGTGCCCACAAGTCTGGCACTTAGTAAGTTAAATCTTTGAGTGGCGGAGGGGTATGCAATGTGTTGCATATCCATCTGACACTCAAAGGATTAAACCAAGGCTAGTCAATGGTTGGACCTCCTGTTATTGGGGGCTACAACTTCCCATCATCCCCAGTTAGCCAACTACTAGATGGGGAGGATGGGTGTTGTAGTCCCCTTTATAGCAATGTAACCACCTATCTGGCACTTAATGGGTTAAACTACTCAAATAATGTTTGCCCTCTCTGCTGATTGTCTGAATAGTTAGATGTTACTTGTATATCATCTTTGCAATAAAGTAAGTTTAGTGATCTAAAATAGAGGCCTAACTACAAGGGGGTGCAGAGGGTGCAGTTGAACCAGCATCTAAGGGGGCCCAACTGCACCAGGATCCAATGGGGTCTAGTTATGCCTCTCTAAAAATATTTTTGTGATAGGGGCCCACCGGGGCTCTCCAATAACCAGTTACTTCACTGATCAAATATACATTATTCTAGCTGTCTGAAGCCAAGTATGCATTCTGCAAATAAAATCCTAACGCAGTATATTCTCTACACTTTGCAATAGCTGCTGCAAGACTCCTGATAGAATGGATGTTCTCTAAGTTGAGTTTAGTCAGTTATTGGATCATCATTCCTAACAAGCCATGGCTGGTTGGGGATGATGGGGGTTGTAGTTCTTAATAGCTGAAATTCTAAAAATTGGCTACCCCTGATCTAAGGTGACCAGACCATCTTTAAATTTCATGGGGGCTATGTTAAAAGAGATGCATTTAAGTCTGCTCAAGGTGCCAATAGTAACTTAAATATGATGCCTGGAGTTCCAGTGAATACCCTGTCCCTGTGTGGGTATGTTGGGGCTGTGACTAATGGAAGGCCAACACTGGCTTCAGCCAGACATGACTGGCTGCTGTCAATGTCATCCTCCATTGATGTATTTTAATGTATGAATGAACTGTATGGTGGCCCATATGCTGCCATACAGGGAAGCTCTGCTGAACCTGACTGCACTCAAAGCATGAACACAGGCAAGTTGCAGCATGCTGTTACAATAGGTAATATACACGTGTGGCAAAATTGCCGGTATGAACAGGTTGTTAGAGAACCTCTAATTCTAGAGACAGGCAATTAGTGTGACATTCAAATGCTGTTCTAGCATTGCTTATGTGAACCTAACCTTATGCAGGATGTGTATTACATTTAATTCTTCAAAGCTGTAAACAAACTAGAGCTACTATGCAGTGTGTTTTCATAAATGTTCTGCATTAAAATGGAGATATGATCAACTTATATAAGCTTATGTTAAGGCTAGTTCACATGAGACTTTTTTGTGCTGTGTTTCCTAGTCCTAAAAAAACGTTTGCACAGTGGTATAGATGTATAAAACTGTGATATAATATATACTCAATAATGAGTTTTTGAGTACTGTTACATATGAAGATATATGCATTAGTTTTCTATGGGTATACTAAACTCAATAAAATGTCTCAGCTGAGACTTTGTTATGACATTTGTGCAGTTTTTTCCAGTATTGCAACATTTCAGACATAACATTCACACATACTGTTAATATTGAGATTACGTCAAGGAGTCGGTGACAAATAAATTAGGGGCAAAAAGTGTTCTTAAAACAGTCATAATGAGACAATTTTTATACACTAACAGCAACAATATACTTTAACCATGCCCACAGATTATTTTGTAAAATGTATTTGGAGCATGGTGCAGATAAGAGATGCAAGTTTATAAAAAAAAACAATCTTATAATATAAAAGGCCAGATGTATGTTTGTCCAAAGCAGTCATGTTCAGTAGAAACTGACGATGCAGTCATGTGCAGTAGAGACTGCCATAACGCACAGAATGCTGGTCCGTGTACACAGGCTTTTACACTAGTTTTATATAAATGTGCAGTCAATTTTTATGTGAATATATGGACAGTCATATGCTTGCACCACTTTTTTCCATCCACCCCTTTGTACAATATGAGGCTTTGCACTCTATTCTTTTTCCCTGATGATTATGCAAAACATCCCAGTTTGAGGCAAAATGGATGTTCTCAGTACATAAGGTATCTAAGTTGCAGTACGGAGGACTCCAAAGTGGCAAATGGGGCTGTATGTAGATCAATCACACTAGAGTTGCTAGAGATTGTGATCCTTACTGCAAATTCTAATAAGTATCTGACACACATGGCTGATATACTGATGCTGATGTAGGCTGTACATCAGTAATAGCCCTAGAATGCCTCCCTCCACACCCCACACCACAGACACACACATCAGTTAGTAGAGCAACACAGGAAAGTAACACTGTCAGTTTCAACAGAGCTCAATTGCAGCTTCATTAAAACCACCTGGGGAAACAAAACTACGTCATAGGGCACAAATAAAAAGCCAACTGATTTAAATGGGACTTTTCACCCTTTGAATGCTAGAGAGCTCTTGATGCATTGTGAAGCAATGAGTTCAAAACCTCTCTAGCATTAACCCCTTAACCACGTATGACGGGCCAGGACCATCACATCGGTCCAGATGTTAAGGCCTGGTAACTGGCACATCAAGAAATTCTGGGATGGCAGCACAGCTGATTGCCACTCTGTCATCCCAGAATTCACTGCGAAGTACCTATCCTAAAACCTATCCTCAGGGAGTACTAAGGCCATGGCGGGGGGGGGGGGGGTATGAATCTGCCAGCCTAAATCCACTGGCATTATCCACTAACACAGGCAGCTGTACTTTGTATATGTGCTAGAATGCGTGATGGCACATATGGAAACCATAGCAAACAGTCTGCTATAGTAAAAATTTAATGTCAACAAGCCCAAATGCCTCTCTCATGAGCAGGAAAAAAGAGTAAAGTTACACCTTTTCCTCTGTCTATTAGTTCACACATCATGTAAAACAAGGCACAGAGAAAAGGAACACCCCAACTCTTCCACACTGCTTCTCCTCCTGGTACAAGCAGCATTAAAGGGATAATTCTAGCTGTACGGAACTTAGTAAGTGAATGTTTAGTAGCTGTATGACTAAGAAATCGAGCCCAGCTCCTAGAACAGCATTGAATCTTATCAGTGCATCCCCCTCATATCCTTAGGATTTCCCTGCCTGAGCACAGGTGAGTTAATCATTTTAGTTAACTTACCTGTGCACAAGCAGGGAAATCCTAAACACATGACCCTTTATTGGCCCTGCGGATAGGGTTGAGAGCCACTGTATTTGAGGCTACCCCATACACAAGGATAACCAAACAATTCACAATAAAGATCTCTAAATATGGGTCATTTTTAAAAATTACTCACAAAATGATGCTCACAAATATTTAAAACTTTTTGCATCTGAAATCTACTGAGTTATTTGATAGCATATCATCTGACTAAGATAAAATGTTGAGGATGTATAAATTCGAATCACATGAACAGAGATGAATTACTTGAACTTCACCTTTACAATCACTGTTCAGCTATTGACGGTGTGCTATTTTCAAGGCATAATTGTGGTTCATGCTCTTGAGTGCTCAATCCCAAAAGGGATGTAAGCAGGTGTGCCCATTTAGCAGACAGGTGTTTTCTTTTCTTCTTTTAAACAACAGAGATAACATAAGAAACCACAGTGTGAATGGTATTCAGATATAATACTTGCACATCTAAGTTGTAATACAAATATACCTCTTTCTAAAATAATTCTTCATGGTGATGTAGCTCTGAATTTTCATGATTATTTTTAAAAAATGATGCACACATTACTAAATTATTAATCTGATCATGTTGTATTGATCACTTTTGCAATTTGTGTAACACATAATGTACCAGAATGCAGCAAGCTGTAACATGGATACATCCTGAGGTGAACACATCCTAGTTGCAGGGTTTGTGATCTGCATGGTGTTATATGGGAACACTAGGTATATACTTTACACTGGAAGCCTTGGAGATTGTGATTTTCTTAGCAACCTACAATTACTGGCTGACCTATGTGTATGCTACCCAATCATATATGGCTGTCATGGGCTGACCATTCTTTATGCTCTCTGCCCAGAAATATTTCCAGATGAATGAAAAACATTATAGATAAGTAAGCACAGGCATCTTGCACTCATATCGCTTTCAGTTCACCCGTGTGAGCATTTCCTTATAGAGGAGTTAAAAAACCTCCATTCGAGAAAAGAGGGCTCAGTAAAGGTTTAGTATAGACTGGAGTTTATACTAATTCAGCTGTTCTCAGAGAGGGATATTCAGACATTAGATTTGTGCAGTTGGGGTTTACTTAGGCCTCTGACAATATGAGTCTGATGTACTAAAAAGAATTGAGTAATTCAGGAGCAAATCAATTACGCCACAATGGACAAGTAAATATTCCCTAACTGATTTGAATGCTAGTTAGCCTCATTGTATTTTGAAGCTGACTTTGAGGAGCAATTATGTAAATTAAATGTATTCAGTTAAGTGAATCTACCCTTTTTAAATTATCTATTTTAGGCCATTTTAGGTGACATTTAGCAAAAGTTACCATGATATCCTTTTGTTATTTCACTATTTGGCTATACACCAATTTTTCATGATTATATTTATATAAAACTTCATGTTGCCTTTTTGGTCACCTGTCATTTCATCACATTCATTTCTCATGTTATAGTGTTACCATGCACAGTTAGCGTTAAATAGATCTTTTAGACAAGTGGTTCATATGTCATCTCCCAACCTCAAAGGCGCTTTCTTAAGAAATATCTTGTTATTGTAGATGCTTCTTAAAGGGATAGTAATACTTCATTATTACTATCTCCCATGTTGTAGCCCTTAAAATTCTGAATTCAACGAAACCAGCGGCATCTCTCAAACTTTTATGGTTTAAGATATATCCGCTTTCAATGTTCCCTCTCCTTCTCTCTCCCCTGACGTCAGTGTTATAGCTGACAGAGAGAGAATCCGGTCAGTAAGCAAGCGGAGGCTCTGCAGGAGTCCTGAGATCATGTTATAGAAACAGAAATCCTTCACTAAAATGGTCTTCTACATGTGCTTGGTTTGCAAGCACACGTATAAGATCATTTTAGTGAAGGATTTCTGTTTCTATAATGAGATCTCAGGACTCCTGCAGAGCCCCCGCCGGTCCCAGGACCGCAATCCCCTGCTGTCAGATAGAATGCTGACGTCAGGGGAGAGAGAAGGAGAGGGAATTTTTAAAGCGGATATCTCTCAAACCATAAAGGTTTGAGAGATGCCTCTGGCATCATTGAATTCAGAATTTTAAGGGCTACTATCCCTTTAAGCAAGTCATGTCTGAAATCACACTTTTCTGTGAAGTAGCTCTTGCTTGCCTTAACTGGAAGATTTTACTTTTCTAGTTCTGTAATTTTCAAATATACAGAGTTGGGGGTACTAAGAAGAACTGAAGCAATTTTGCACCAAAGCAAATACACCACAGAGGACAAATATATTAAAACAGTCCTTTAAGTTTGTTTTAACAAATACCATTATGGTAGATATTAAAAATAGAAATATAATAACATACCTCCCATCTCTCAAACCTTTATAGTTTGAGATATCAAAGCATCTAAAGTTCCCCCTCCTGCCCCTTTCATAGACGTCAGCACTCTATGGGACAGAAGCAGATCCTGGTCATTTGACCGGCTGGTGGCTCTTCAGAAGAGCCAAGATAGCACTATTTAGATTGAAATACTTCATTGGAATGGTCTACAAAGTGTGCCTGGTTTGCAACCGCACTTTGTAGACCATTTCAATGAAGTATTTCATTCTACATAGCGCTATCTCGGCTCTTTTAAAGAGCCACCAGCCGGTCAAATGACCAGGATCTGCTTCTGTCCCATAGAGTGCTGACATCTATGAAAGGGATGGGAGGGGGAAATTTAGATGCTTCGATCTCTCAAACTATAAGGATTTGAGAGAAATTGAGGTATCTTATTATATTTCAATTTTAATATCTACAATATTGGCATTTGTTAAAACAAACTATTACTATCCCTTTAACAAAAAGGCTTACCTACATAAGTATCCTTTTTTACAGCAGTCTGGTATATCTATTTACTGTTTTAGCATTTGAACTCAGTTGTAGTCTTGGATGCTACAGAGGTCTCCAACATATTGTAAAAATACATTGTAGACTTCACTTATTTCCAAAAAATAAAACAATAAAAATAAGACTTTATATTTATAAAACAGAGATTTCAAGACAGCAAAAGATAATTGATGGTTTTACCAATAGTACTTTATTAACCCCTTAAAGACCGGTAACTGCCAGGACCATCAGGCCTGTCTGGACATTAACCCTTTGAGCACTGGAGGGGTGCTCAACACATTGCAGAGCAATGCTTTGCGTACCCCTCTGGCACGCAAAGGTTTAAGGACCAGTGACTGTCCTGTCACGTCATGGAATTATGGGATCGCAGAGCTTCTGCACGCCACGCCGCAATCCCAGAATGCTGCAGTGAAAAAAAAAGTGCCATCGTCATCTAGAGTGTCCCTCCCCTTGACCATGTGATCCTTATGGGGTTAAAGAAACAGTAAACCTTTTTGTGAAAAAAAGCAAACTTGTCCATGAAAGAAAGATGTATACAAGGGTAAAACAAGGGTACTCCAACTGCTGGGAGATTCTCCATTCAGTTCTTTTTTTTTTTAACAGCTCGAACTGAAAAGGTTATGGTGGGGAAAAAAGTTAATGAAAACCCCTTCCACCTGAATTTGGTGGGTGGTAGATGCAATGTTAAACAAAAATTTAACACACCAGTCAAGCCATAAAACTTGCTTTTTCCACAGAAATCTCACATTTGCAGTGTTGTTACTACTGCAAGGGATTCTGGGTAGGCATATGCAAATAATTTTAACAAGGAATCACCTTTTTGCTCAGATTCCACTTTATACAGAGATTCCTTAGAGTATGTGTATGCTGAGCAACAGCTTTAAGACACAACTCAGGAGTAGATGCAAAGCCAGTGAACCACTCATGGACAGCCATTTCGTTGTTAATGCAACTTGTCAGCATGAATTTGGTTTTACTGGCTTGCTATTGAGGCTTGGTGTACTTGTGGAGCACAAACTGAAAAGGTTATGGTGGCACTTTTTTCCCCACCATAACCTGTTTCATTAAAAATGAAACGGCTGTCCATGAGTGGTTCACTAGCTTTGCACCTCTTCCTGAGTTGTGTCTTAAAGCTGTTTCTCAACATACACATACTCTAAGGAATCTCTGTATAAAGTGGAATCTGAGGCAAAAAGGTGATTCCTTGTTAAAATTATTTGCATATGCCTACCCAGAATCCCTTGCAGTAGTAACAACACTGCAAATGTGAGATTTCTGTGGAAAAAGCAAGTCTTATGGCTTGACTGGTGTGTCAAATTTTTGTTTAACATTGTATCTACCACCCACTTTTTTTACAACTGAAACAGTTAGCAGCAGCAGCAATTCCACCTGATCTTTAAAGTGGAATGACCACCCCTTCTAAACTTGCTCCCAAATAATTACCCATCTGGCGACTAGCTGCTCAATAGTGCTAGTTGCCAGAACTATTACCGTGTTATTGAGAATTCCTACTGTTCCCGGGACTGACAACCAGGAAACAGCACAGACATCTTTGCATAGTGACGTCTGTGCGCCTGCACTGTCAGTCCCAGCTTGCTCTAGGGGGCGTTGCTAGGAGCCGCATGGCACCAGAAGGGACTGACAGTGCAGGTGCGCAGACGTCACTATGCAAAGATGTCTGCTCTGTTTCCTGGCTGTCAGTCCTGGGAGCAGTAGGAATTCTCAATAACGCGGTAATAATTCTGGCGACTAGCACTACTGATCAGCTAGTCGCCATTTGGGTAATTATTTGGGGGCAAGTTTAGAAGGTGAGGTAGGTCCGCTTTAAAAGGCAAATATTTATAGTGCAGTGGGAAAACATTAGGCACTGACTAGGGTGTTCCATAGTTAGGGATAGGAACACTACCACATGGCGACTAAAATAGAAAATTGTAGTTTTATGTTCAAAAATAAAAACAAGGATTAAAGGTATAGTAATACTTCATATATTTAAGCTTCAATATTGAAGGTATTAAATACACTAAAACATCCATGTCTTTTTTCTTTAACTTATATAGATTACATAATCGCTATGTAAATTTTACCCTTCCCACCCCTTTAAGCTACGTCAGTAATCTAGCTGACAGACTTGGATTCTGGTCCACACACCGGACGGCTCGTCTGGAGAGTCGAAATAGCACTGCATACAAAGGAAAACTTCATGACAACGGTCTACAAAGTGGGCAGGGTTTGAGGCAGTAGACCTTTGTACCCGATTTGTAGACCATTGTCATGAATATATTCTTTGTATGCAATGCTATTTTGCCTCTCCAGGCAAGCCGTCCGGTCTGCAGACCAGAATCCCAATCTGTCAGCTAGAGCTCTGACGTAGCTTAAAGGGGTGGGAAGGGTAAAATTTACATAGCGATTATGTAATCTATATAAGTTAAAGAAAAAGACATGGATGTTTTAGTGTATTTAATACACTATATTATCTATATTACTATTCCTTTAAGCAATAATTTAATGACCACACTAAACTATGTAAGGAAATAAATTTTTTTTTCTCTGCAGAATGATTTGGATAAACTGAGTGAATGGGCAGAATAGTGACAGATGAGGTTTAATATAATTAAATGTAAGGTTATGCATTTGGGTTGCAGAAACAAGCATAGTTTATATACAATAAATGGGAAATTACTTAATGAATCCCTGTTAGAGAGGGATATGGGAGTAGTGGTAGACAATAAGTCAAACATCTCTGTGCAGCATCACTTAGCTGCTGCAAGAGCCAATAGGATATTATGTGTGAAAAAGGTGTGTAGATTCATTGGATTGGAATATTCTACTTCTTTATAAATCCATAGTAAGACCTCATCCTACGGAATAAAGTTCTGGGCACCTGCACTTAAAATACATTACGGAACTGAAAAGTACAAAGACATACAAAAAATTTGATAAAGGCATTTAGGACTATTTTAGTTCTAAAGAAAGAATAGTCAGACTAGGTTTGTGTGTGTTAGAGAAAATGAATCTAAGGGGTGATATGATTGCTATTTACAAATATATTCAAGGTCAAAATAAGGTAGTCAGTGGGGATCCCTTACAGCTAGAGGAAAGGCACTTTAACATTGACAAAAGCAGGAGTTTTTTACACTAAGGGCAGTAAGGATGTGGTATTCCTTGCCATGAGAAGGTAATCAAGAGAGCTGGTTTTAGGTCAGATATGATAATGATCCTGGGAGATTTCCAATTGCCTTTTGAGTCAGGAAGATTTTTTTTCTACCTATTGGGGCATAATGAGAAATAGCTTCAATGCTTTGTTCTTCAAACTCTTTAAAGGGATAGTAATACTTAAAATGTAAAAAAAAATATGTTGTAGGGTTTATCCCCTTGAGTAAAACAAGGGTACTCCCACTGCTGAAAGGTGTTTTACTCAACAGCTATTACAGCTCAAAGTTGATATTTTTAGGTGCAATATCACAGTGGCCTGAAATTGTACAGTGGCTCTGTTGCTACACCATCCTATGGAGATTTATGGTCCCGGGACCAGAGCTGTCCATAGGATGTTGTAGCAACAGCGCCACTGTACAATTTCAGGCCACTGTGATTCTGCACCAAAAAATTCAACTTTGAGCTGTAATAACTTTTGAATAAACACCTTTCAGCAGTAGGAGTACTGTTGTTTTACTCAAGGGGATGAACCCTACAACATATATTTTTTTTAATTTTAAGTATTACTATCCCTCTAACTACATTACTAATCCGCCAGCAGTGGGATTCCTGTTGTTTTATAGGAAAACATGAATAATAAATGTTTTTCCTTTTTTGATTATTCTTTTAATCCTTTGAAAGCAGAATATTTGACCAATACATTGCTTTGCCTAACACTCATAGGGTTAAAAGGGACATGCCTTGCATCGTGCAGCTATTATTTACTGTAGGTATGCTGTTTCAGTGTATAAAGCTTAACAGTTTCCTGAATTAAACACTATTTTGTGGGTTATTGCAAACACACTTTTTGTTAACACCACTAAGTAATGGCATTGTCTGCATTTTAATATTTACTTGTGGTGAAATATACAAAACCTATCTCTTCCTGGTGAATAGATTGTTATTATTCCAAACAACAAGGCCTTCTATTTTCATGGTATGCAGATACCAGACCAGGGATAACACAACTCAGTTTTAACCTGGCACAGCTAAATTACAACCTGAAAAGGGAAATCATACCTTGCATTATACATACTTTGCATGACATTTATATTGTATGTTTGCAGACAACTGGATCTACTAAAAACAGTACATATTATGCAGGTACCCATTAACTTAAACACAGTTGTTGTTTTTTTTTCTCTTCTAAGATTAACCGGAAGGCATTTTTATGATGAATGGTTTGGCTTGTTTGCTTGTGCAACTGAGCTGAATACTGTAAGAAAATGAAGCCAAACACGTTTTAGCTATTGCTTATTCTTAATTCTTGGACAGTTTCCTTATTTCTGGTATTTTCCTGTTTTATTTAGCTATTATTCTATTGCACTTTCACACACACACATACAGAAACTTCTCAGCAGATGTTCCTATAGGTAACATTATTTGCCTGATATTTGCCCCTACTAATCACAGCTTCTTTTAGGGGATGTGATCAGTCTCTGAGCAGTGATAGAGACTAGCCATATGGAAAAAGCAGGGCAGTGTAGTCTTCCAGTCATGATTGTTTAACATTTTAGACAATAATCAGAGACTATTCATTATGATGTGAATCAGAACAATTTTATCTGATGTGTGAACATGTGCACACAGTAGATTAAATTGTTGTGAATCAGAACAGTTTAATCGATGGTGTGCTCATATGCATAGTGGCACTGTAGACTGTAGTGCATATAAATCATACTGCAAGTTCTGCATACCACTAGTACAAATAACAATGTAGAATTGAAGGTATTCTTCAATGTCAAATAAAAACAGTGGTAAGGGAATCATATACAGTATGGTCTTACAGTCTAGGTGATTTAATTATGTAATCGATAACATATTTTACTAATCAATAATCATCATCAAACTGCTAATATTATACTAACCAAATTAAACAGGTTATATGTCAAGGTCAAATTAATTGCAATTCTAGAGTAAAAAGGGAAGCACAGGAACAATTATAACACGTACCAGTAAATGCATCTAAACTTTGCATCAGGCATGTTCATAAGTTGAAAAGGAAAAAAGCCACTCATTTTCTCTAGAAATGCAGCAGATATTGTTAAAGAGATAGTAATGTGTGGATATTAAGGCAAGGTTGATTATTCAATATAATTTTTTTTTATACCGAAGTACCCCTTTCTAATTGTCCATAACATTGTGTCCCCTCCGCCATTTTTCCATACTTGACACTTGAATCTGAAAGCCGGTCGCAACGAAGCATGAAAGTTTTTCCTTATGCTGACACAAAATTGTCCCTCATCATGATCCATCCGGATCAGCTTACGGCTCTGAGGGAAGTCAGAGTGACACATGGAAAGGAGGCAGGATGGGGGACACTTCCATATAAAATAAAACAAAGACTCAGCTTTATGGACAGTTAGAAAGGTAGACTTAGTTATAAAAAAAGTAAATTGAATAATAGACCTTGCCTTAATATACACACATTACTATCCCTTTAAGGCAGACTCTGCTGGAGGAATACTGTAAAGTATATATAATTATACATTAAACACCCTTCATAAAGACATGTAATGATACGTAATTGCTTATTTTCCAAGTTTTCCATTTTCAACAACACATACAAATGGAGAAGTCCAAAATAATGTATTTATACATACCATCAGGGGGCAAAATAACTCCAGCGTAGGTAATAATCTTAGCTAAAAAGTATCCAGACACAAGATAAAACAATTTTGGTTTCTGTAGCACAGTTCAATTTGCCTGTTGTTTTTGAGAAATGCATCACATTGTTTTCATGTATGTGGAACTACAGCTTCCAATTGCAGGCCCATTCCCATAATCTGTCCAAATTTCTCTGCAGACAAGAATCATCCAGTTCTGATTGTATCACATTATATAACACTGTGTCATCAGCAAACACAGAGACCCCTTTGTGAATATATCAGACATCATCACTGAAAACAGAAGATTTTGAAGTATTTATAGTTACAAGAATCAGATTAGCCACATGTGTATCTTACAAATATTACCAGAGCAGAACTTTAAAGGAACACTAACATTAAAAAATGAAGTAGGTTGATACAAATGTATATATTACATACATACAGCTAGTATTGGTAAAACAATGAATTATTAATATTTTAACCCTTTTGAGTGCCAGAGGGGTACACAACATATTGCAGTGCAATGCATTGTGTATCCCACTGGCACTCAAAGGGTTAAATGATTAAACTACGTTTCTATACTTGTTTTATTTTAATTAAGGTATACATTTCCCTATTTAGAGAGCATTTATTTAATCCTGTTTGTACTGTTTATATTGTGAGAAAAGAGCTAATATCAGTTAATAGAATATGGCTAGTGCTTACTGCTGCAGTGTTGCTGTTTTATCACAGACAATTCACAGATAATCCTAGACCACGAATGGGAGCCCTGGAAAAGCCAGTTATGTCTGCCCCCTAGAACACATGTAAGATTAGATTTTAGACCTCAGACGACAAATAGAGGAGTTTTACAGATGCTATAGGGTATTGAAGTGTATAAAGTGCCAGTTTATTTTTTAGCTGTTAGTGATCCTTTAAACCCTTGAGTGTCAGAGGGGTATGCAATGTATTGCGGCATTCAGATATTAAGAGCCATATGTACAACGAGAGGAACTGTATCATTACAATATTATTCATTTAAATAGAGCTTTCTACTCCTTAAATGTTAGAGTGGTTTCCAACGCATTAATATGATTCCACACTATAATAGAAACTGAAACAAAATTTTTATGCAGCACTTGCCTGTCTTCTATGCAACAATTCCTCCATTTATGCTGCTTATACAATGATATGGTAAGAGGAATGTATCTGCATGTCAGGACATTCCATGCTCTTTGGTTTTCAGCATGTAGTAACAACTCACAGAGGAAATCAACATAATATTACTCCATTTTCCTGTGCACGTTAAAGGGGTGATATACAGGGATTGCTTGTGCGTGTGTGTCTCAGAATGATCAAAATGTTTCATAAATGAGCTGTATTGGTGTACTGACTGAAGATTAGCAAGGTGGTCTATGACTATGAACTACCAACAGACCTTTCACACCAAAGATGGTGCTCATCTCAACTTCCAATGAATGTCTGAACCCCATGGGAGTTAGCCAATAATATCTGTCTGGTATTCATGTGTGCCAGCTCTTAGGCATGCTCCCCCCCCAGAAATTGGTTTAGCTGGAAACACAGGAGAAAGGTGAGTACAGAACTTGGGTGGCAGATATGTAGCAGGGAGATGCTACAGGTCCAATGCCTACATGAGAGAGCCACAAAAGATTTCCGGATGGCTCCCTTCATGAAAGCAAACAGCTGTTTCACACCTGAGTATGGTTTGGATCAGACCGGATAGCAGAGGAGACACCAGCAGATGTATCACTTTAAACACTATGGATCTACACCATATTCTAGGGACAGCCCTACAACATCACTGTTAACACTCAATATGCCTAATAGCAAGACATTAAAAATCACACAATAAGTTTATCCTGAAAGAAGCAAGTTGCACAGATCCCTATTGTATTACAGAAAGAAGGAAATACATCATCATTATGGTTATTCAAACCAAATGATTGCAGTGCTTGCAGATGATGAATTCACCAGCATTGTTTATATTACCGGTCTCAATTACCTGGTCTATTTGGACACTTTCCTTTCATTAAACCATAAATTACAGATATTTAGCATCCTGGTAATTTTGAACATTGAAATGCCGTATAATTTCGATTCTTTTTCTCCCTGTCTTATCATATGACTTTTTTGGTGCATGTATCTGTTTGCTTTTCCTGTGTAAAAAGAATTACAGAAGGGGTCCTGGCACGTCACGGGTCCTTAAGGGTTTAAGGCCCCTTTTCTATGGGTAAAGAAATATGACTTGTGAATTATTGGTATTCTTGTGCATTACACACAACCAGTATGTGCTGCAGTGGTTGCAGAGAGAAGCAGCAGGCTGCAACTGTTCTATATGTAGTATGGTTTTTAGGGAAACTGCATTGAAATCACACAAATGTCACAGGTAGCTGTTTTTTTAAATAGGTTTTATAACTTCTGTATATATTTAAAGGGACAGTAATGTCCCATAAAAAATAATTCTTGTTTTGTAGAGTTTTAAAAAAATAAATTATGTGGCACAAATCCTATCTCTCAAACCTTTATGGTTTGAGAGATATTTGCCTGTAACGTTTCCCTTTTCCTGCTGTCAGCTGTATAGCTGACAGCAGGAGATTCGAGTCGGCCGACTCGTAGAGGCTCTTCAGCAGAGCCGAAAAAAAGAACTACTTAATTGGAAAGGTAGACCTTTCGAATTAAGTAATTCTTTTTAAATAATGCAATTTCGGCTCTGCTGCAGAGCTGCCAGCTGGTCCCCGGACCAGCATCTCCTGCTGTCAGCACAGCACTGATTTCAGGAGAAGGGGAGGGAGGGAGGAACCTTACACGCGAATATCTCTAAAACTGTAAAGGTTTGAGAGATAGGATTTGTGCAACATCATTTATTTTCTTTAACCTCTATAAAAAAAAATACTTTTTTATGGGACATTAGTGTCCCTTTAAATCATTGTACACTGTAACACTTCAAATACAACAACATTTTTAGCTGCTACAAAAAAAGTTGTTCTGCAAACTACACCTGCATGGAAAAGCTCAGGCCCCTTTGATGTACATAAAACAAACTCAGCAATACTGTATGTCCATTATGAATGTTATTATACTGGGCTGTGCTGATTTTCACACAGGTGACAGACTATAGCCACATGTGAATGCACCACAGTCCAGTATACTTCATCTCTGCTGCATTCACAGAGGGACACAGTAATGATGCAGTATGGGAAGTCTACATGGTGGCTTATGGTACAGCACCAGAGCCTGGCATAGAGAAACCACAAGCCCTACACAACAGAAAAATATATCAAAATAAAAGTAATTAGGAAAAGGAGAGGTTGAAATAAATACATTTATATTGTTTGGCAACCTCTGTGAAGGATAGGCATCACACCAGTTTACTAGAAGTAGGAACCCACTAATACCCACTATTAACCCTTTGAGAGCTAGATACTTATCACTATCATAGTTTACAGCAGCTCCAGTTTTTACATAAGAATGTAGGTCAACCTGTAATTGCTATCACTGATATATTCAGTTATGACTTCCTCTGGGGAGATGCCACATTTCATTATTTCACTCTAATATTATGTATTTTAGGAGAAAAGGAGTTGAAGGTGAGAGAGAAAGAGAAAAATAAAAATAAATCAAATATTAACAAAATAAAGTGGTTAGTGGTTCATAGTGCTGGGAGTCACTTTGACCAGCGCCACAGTTGTAAAACAACAACGAGAAGTGGGATGGACCCTGAGGCTAGTAACTCACTGAGAAGAAGTGTTCCACTATTACTAACACTAACAATGGCACCATCCATTCTAAAGGGACTGGGATCCCACATTCCCCAGACCTCCACCAGTGTTTTATTAAAAGCAAAAGTGGATGGGCCCTGAGGCTAGTGAAGTCACTAACTCTAGCAGTGGCACCACCAGTGCTAAATGGGCTGAGAGCACACATTCTTGTTGTGGATGTTGCAAATATGTGCATGTTTCAAAGGAATTTGTATCTTTTAAAACAGGGAAAGTATATAAAATGAGAAACTACATTAATTGTGCTACGAAAGGGATTATATCCTTAGTAAGTTGTACTAGTTGTAAATTACAGTATGTAGGTAAAACATTGAGGACATTACCAGAACGACTTAATGAACATTTGAGTGATATCCATAGTACAGAGTTTAGATCCAGTATTTCCTCACATTTTAAGGATATACATGCTAAATGTTTAGATACCTTTGAAATACAGGGAATTGAAAAAAGTTCCTTGGGGGTGAGGGGGGGGGGGATCTAGATGCTTTGTTATTGAGGCGAGAAGTATTTTGGATATTCACTCTTGGAACACGTCATCCAAATGGTTTTAATAAGGAATATGACGTGATGTGTTATGTTTAAATGTTAGACATAAGCAAATGATTAGCTAAGGAGTGTACATTCCCTTTAATGAGAGCATAAATTTGCACCTGTGTGTGACAGAAACTAATATGTATGACATACAAAAGATCAAAGATATTGATATTAACATCTGTTGAAATTATATATATATCCTCATAAGTCCTATATTAGCTCTATTTACAATTTATTATTGTTTTTTAATAATAGTACATTGTTTTAATATATAATCATGACTGGTTGTAGATTGGAAGCTGTAGTCTTCTTTGAAGATTTAGTGGTCTGTTTGTTCCTCTGTAGTCCCTGCTTCATAACACAGTGGTTTTTTAGTTTCGATAGAGATTTAGGTCAAGTTGAAGGTATATGATACTGAGTGTAAGAATCTAGTTGCCCCATTATCAAGTTTATTGTATTTTTTAGAGTCTCTTCGGGCTCAATTACTGTGTAAGAAGTTTGGAACTACGAGTTGTTTCAAACGGACTACTGATTCCCAACACAGAACGTGTCAGTGCTGTCACATACACTATTTTGTTTGCCAGTAATCCATGGGGTCATTGTTTCTGCCAAGAACATAGTTATCTTGTAAGTATGCTGAAACCATCTCACATACAGTGGGACCACTCCTAGGAGTTGCATGGTGTTCCTGTGTGTCAATTACCAACACATACTGATAGAGCAAGTCCCACAGAGATATTCCACTACCACCAGTGTTAGATATTTGCTGCTCCCTCCTGAGTTCCATGAATTGCCCTGTGCTCAGAATGGGATGTTCCGGTTCATGATGTAGCTGCCCGTGCTGCTGCTGGTCTAAATGCTTTCCTTCCTTTCTTTTTCACTATGCTGTCTAGAAGTTTTTTAGGCCCTATCTTTCTTCCTCTCATCCTTCACATTGCAACTCTCCACTCAATCAATGAGCATATCTCTATATTCCTTGATTGAATCTGATTCTTCAGAGAGAGGCTGAAGATCTTCATGACTCCTTGTTGTCACAAACTGTTGATGATGCTCTGGCAGAAATTCAGAAATTTTGCATTTAAAGCGGGGGTCCAGCAGAGTGGCAAAAATGTGTTCCTTACTGCTTTTAATGGACACTATGCTAGGATTTTGTTTAAAGCAAGCTAACATGTCCTTGACCTGCTGGTGCATGTCTGTGTTGTCATTATGTATGGTAAGATTCCTCAGCCATGCGCCTCATTTTTTTCTGCAATATATATATCAGTGATAGAATTTTAGTAATTCCTGTCCCTATGCGACTCACCAGCATGGTTGCCTCCTCAAACGGTTTCAACAGCTCAGATACATTGCACATTAGTTGCCATTGCACAGGTGACAAAGAAGATCCCTCACAAACCTTCCTGTTTTGCAGTGTACTCATTAGTGGCCTTAGTCTGCTCATACAAATGCTCTAGTATGTACAGTGTCGAATTCCACCTGGTAGTGACCTCCATTTTCAGCTGAAATGCTGTTATGCTCTTGTGTTGCATGCACTGTAGGAGCAGTTAAAATGGGCACAGATTTTGCGGGTGATATTCCGCATCTCTCTGCAGGTTTTGGATTCTGCCAAGAATCTGGTCACTACTAAATTTAGCACATGGGCAAAGCAGGGCACATACACCATATCACCTATTCTCAATGCAGCTATTATTTTGGACACATTATCAGCAGACACAAAACCAGCTTTTAAGGAGTGTGGTACAATACATTCATCTATCACATGCTCTTATTTACTTAATACATCTACGGATTTGTGGGACTGTCTCTCAAAACTCTGCATGCAAAAGGTGGCAATGCTATGAGCTATCCTGCTGCTGCCTTTCATACTGCCAGAAGAATAGGCAAGATTACTGGCTGTAACCTGATGCTGTAAGCTAGTGTTGCCCACTGGTGGTGGTGGTGGAGGGAGGGAAACCCATAGTCTGTGTCATATAGTCTGTGCTCTGCCCACTTGTCCACATATCTGTTGTCAGATAGATTTTCTTGCTCTACAAGCCCTTTCCAGCCCCTTTCTCACAACTCTAATCACCCATTTGTACAATTCTGGCACAGCCATCCTGGAAAAATAATTGGTGCTTGGGATATGCCAACAAGGAGCTACACATGACATCAGTTAAATCCTCAGTTTTCTACAAAAGAATATGGCAGTATATCCACTGCCAACATCGTGGCAACCTTGCCATTCCACAGGCCTACTTTGGGAATGTTTTTGTGAAGTTTTGACTCCTTCCAATTAACTCAGTAAGGGTGGATTGGCAGTACATGGCAGAAGAACCCTGTAAGTTTATAGCTTTAACAACATGACTAGAGCAGGTGGTAGAGGTGAAGGCAGCATGTTTGGGCAGTCTATGACTCTTGCCATCTCCTACAGCAAATCCAGAGTCATCATACTCCTCTGAAGCAGGAGCCATAGGTTGTCTTTGGAATGAACTGTTGGCACAGTCTCTGACACAACAATAACATCACTACATCCATTATCTGCCCCAGAGCTCTGGGAATTTTAAGGAGAGCTTCTGCTAGTTGTGGCACGTCTGATATTGATATTGATATTGTGTCTCCCAGTCAGACCCATGGTTGTGCTTCAGGTGGGATCTCATTGAGGAGGTGACTAGGTGTGAGCCTGCATTCCCCCTGCTCATGTGTTTTTGCACAGAAAACAGATGTCTTTTGGATCATGAGTGAAGTATCTCCAACTCCATGAACTGAGGGGTTCCTGCAGGGCTGCTACCACTGCTGGGGCTAGATGTTAATGCAGTTCTGCTACTACTACTAAGTGTCAAAGGTGCTACATTCCAGCAGCAGAGGCCTTCATCATAGCTAAGGTTGAGGATGTTAATAACCTGTGTTGTTGCTGCTGCTGGTTACTTAACGCTACTAGTGTGTGTGGCTGAGTGGGGCTTGGAAGCCATGATGATGATGATGACTGACAGGGTGACTGTATTTTTTGGGCATCTATGCTTGTACAGGGTCATAGTTTCAGGTTGTTTTCTCAAACAGCTTATAAATAGGGACAGTGCTCCTTTTCAGTGGTGGAAGATTGAACTTTTGCCTTTCAGCTAACTTTCTGACCATGTCATCATCTGTCTCACTAGTCTCAACTTCATCTGCGTCTGAAGAAGAGGTGGATGCTGGAGGGATATATTCTAGATCTACAACAACGTCATCATCATCATTAACTCATCTTCAGCATGGCACACTACCTTTATATTCCTCTAAGCTTTTAGAGATATCAAACTATTTTTTTTTACTTTTACTTTCACAAAGTTCACTACTACTTTGTGGATGGTGTTTAGATGCTTGTTTGTCTCACTGTCAGATGCAGCAGTTGGGTGAGCTGCTACACTTTCTTCCATTATGCCATCATCAGCACTAGAATGTTACTTGCTTTTGTCTTTAGTGTTCTTCTTACATGTTTTTTTTACAGGACTGGCAATGGTAGTGGTGGTGGAACTTTTGGAGGGACCTTGACAAACTGTACCCTCCCTGGGAGGAGATGGAGCACCATCATTTATTGCACATGCTGCAACTACCACTTTACTTGCACGTCCCTGCACTGCTCCTACTCCTTTCCCACCCCACCCCACATTTGCTGGACATTACTCAACTGTTGTGTGTGTTTGTACTGTAAAGTACACAACATAACTAATGGAGTGTGATGTCTTGCCTTGGCCCTCACCAAAATACTCAATTGTGTCTGGTATCAAGTCTCCCTCAGTCAGAGAGCTCAACTCAGTGTGCCAGTCAGCTTATTTTTTAAATATATATATATATATATATATATATATATATATATATATATATATATATGTGTGCGTGTGTGTTTGTGTGTGTTTTTGTTGTGCACTCTATCTTATCACTGTAAAAAAAAAAAAAAAAAACTGTTCAACAACAACTTTTTTCCCCAGACTCCCCCAGCACAGAGATAATGAGATAATGATAGAAAGCCGTTTGGGGTATTTGGGGTCAACCTCTTTTGCTCCCTTCTCAAACCCCCAGACACATATAACATAGAAATAGTAACTGCAAGATCAGCAAGTAACTTGTACCGCAGCTGCCTGTGTCATTCAAATCAGACAGACTGTTGGAGTATTTGGAGTCAACCTCCTTTGCTACCTTCTCCCATGCCCAGATACCACCAACACAGAGATAACAACAACAAGATCAGCAAGGAACTTGGACTGCAGCTCTCAAGTCAAATTGCTCAGACAGAATGTTGGACTGTTAGGGGTCAACCTCCTTTACTCCCTTCTCACACCCCCATATACGTATAACGCAGAGATAATAACAGCAAAATCATTAAAGAACATGGACCACATCCGCCTATGTCTTTTAATCGAATCGGTCAGACAGAATGTTGGGATATTTGGGGTCAACCTCCTTTGCTCCCTTCTCATTCACACCCCCAGACAAATATAACACTGAGATACAGTGTCTTGCAGAAGTATTCACCCCTCTTGGCATTTTTCCTATTTTGTTGCATTACAACCTGGAATTAAAATGGATTTTAATTTGCATCTCATATAATGGACATACACAAAATAGTCCAAATTGGTCAAGTGAAATGAAGAAAATAACTTGTTTTAAAAAATTCTAAAAAATAAAAAATGGAGAAGTGGTGCGTACATATGTATTCACCCCCTTTGCTATAAAGCCCCTAAATAAGATCTGGTGCAATCAAATACCTTCAGAAGTCACATAATTAGTTAAATAAAGTACACCTGTGTGCAATCTAAGTATCACATGATCTGTCACATGATCTCAGTATATATACACCTGTTCTGAAAGGCCCCAGAGTCTGCAACACCACCAAGCAAGCAGCACCATGACAACCAAGGAGCTCTCCAAACAGGTCAGGGACAAAGTTGTGGAGAAGTACAGATCAGGGTTAAGTTATAAAAAAAATATCCCAAACATGGAACATCCTACAGAGCACCATTAAAATCATTACTAAAAAATGGAAAGAGTATGGTACCACAACAAACCTGCCAAGAGAGGGCCGCCCACCAAAACTCACGGACCAAGCAAAGAGAGCATTAATCAGAGAGGCAACAAAGAGACCTAAGATAACCCCGTAAGAGCTGCAAAGCTCCACAGCGGAGACTGGAGTACCTGTCCATAGGACCACTTTAAACCGTACACTCCACAGATCTGGGCTTCACGGAAGAGTGGCCAGAAGAAAGCCATTGCTTAACCCTTTGAGTGCCAGAGGGGTACGTAACGCATTGCAAAGCACTGCGTTCTGTACCCCTCTGGCACTCAAAGGGTTAAATAAAAAAATAAGCAAACACATTTGCTGTTCGCCAAAAGGCATGTGGGAGACTCCCCAAACATATGGAAGAAGGTACTCTGGTCAGATGAGACTAAAAATGTAGCTTTTTTGGCCATCAAGGAAAATGCTATATGTGCCGCAAACCCAACACCTCTCATCACCCGAGAACACCATTCCCACAGTGAAGCATGGTGGTGGCAGCATCATGCTGTGGGGATGTTTTTCATCGGTAGGGACTGGGAAACTGGTTAGAATTGAAGGAATGATGGATGGAGCTAAATACAGGGAAATTCTTGAGGGAAACCTGTTTCAGTCTTCCAGAGATTTGAGACTGGGACGGAGGTCCACCTTCCAGCAAAACAATGACCCTAAGCATACTGCTAAAGCAACACTCCACTGGTTTAACGGGAAACATTTAAATGGCCTAGTCAAAGCCCAGACCTCAATCCAATTGAGAATCTGTGGTATGACTTAAAGATTACTGTACACCAGTGGAACCCATCCAACTTGAAGGAGCTGGAGCAGTTTTGCCTTGAAGAATGGGCAAAAATCCCAGTGGCTAGATGTGCCAAGCTTATAGAGTTGTACCCCAAGAAACTTGTAGCTGTAATTGCTGAAAAAGGTGGCTCTACAAAGTATTGACTTTGGGGGGGTGAATAGTTATGCACGCTAAAGTTTTCTGGTTTTTTTTGTCTTAATTTTTCTTGTTTGTTTCACAATAAAAAATATATTCCATCTTCAAAGTGGTAGGCATGTTGTGTAAATCATATGATACAAGCCCCCAAAAATCCATTTTAATTCCAGGTTGTAATGTAACAAAATAGGACCTCAGCTGTCTGTGACTTTCAAGTCAAATAGCTCAGATAGAATGCTGGACTATTTGGGGTCAACCTCCTTTGCTCCCTTCTCACACCCCCAGACCCATATAACACAGAGATAATAACAGCAAGATCAGCAAAGAACATGGACTGCATCTGCCTGTGTCTTTCAAATCAAATCGGTCAGACAGATTGTTGGGGTATTTGGGGTCAACCTCCTTTGCTCCCGACTCACTCACACCCCCAAACAGTTCCTGTAATTTGGAGATTGAATCCGGTGCAGGACGTGAACAGTGGACATCATATACCTTTACAGGGACGGGTAAAATACCCTGCAGGCTTTTTAAGTTGCTGACAGGTATAAGCCTGATTACTAACATTTATTAAATGTGAGTTGATCCATTGTGTATATACACTCTACCATCTTACCAACTCTGGTAATACACTATAGGCGCCTCTCCTGTTTTTTCTTTGCACATATACAAAGTTGCACTTTTAGCTAAGTGGAAGCTTTTTTGGAAAATGTGCTGTTTTCTTGCTTTTTTCTCCTACCTCCTTGCATTGAAATAGTTGGAAGTACAGAATTTCTCCCCACCACATGGCAAATTTCTGTAGGCATGTGTCAGGTTCTTACACCATCCCATTCTGTGTTTGTGAGAGAAGGGAAAAACAGCAAATTTTTGAGCTAGAGAAAGCAAACTAATAAATTGGAGCTGGAGCTTAGTTTAAGGAGTCTAGTAGGCAGGAAATCTGTTCTCTGTATTAGGGGAGTTTGGAAGACTCTGAGGAACAGGAAGGGAGAAAGGAGTTTGATCCCAAATACACCAAAATTCAGTGTGGCTGACTGGGAAGACACAGGCAACATGTTCCAAGTTTCATCCTGGTGTGGCTATTATATCTTTCCTATGGGAGTCTGGGGGTGAGAGAAGGGAGAAAGGGAGAATAACCCCAAATTCCCCAACATTTTGTGTGATTGACTGGGAGACAGAGACAGAGGTGATCTAAGTTTCCTCCAGCTCTGGGTGTTATCTCTGTCCTATGGGAGTCTGCAGGTGTGAGAAGGGAGCAAAGTAAGTTTATTCCAAAATGGTTTGTGACCAAGTAAACACAGACAGCTGTGATCCAAGTTCCTTCCTGATCTGGCTTTTATCTCTGACCTAAGGGAGCCTAGGGGTGTGAGAAGGGAGCAAAGGAGAATTATTCCAAATACCCCAAAGTTTTGAGTGGCTGACTGGGAAGACACAGACAACCGTGATCCAAGGTTTTTACTGATCTGGCTATTATCTCTGTCCCAGGGATTTTTTTTTGCTTGTTTTATATTTTATTGATGAGTGATAGGGATAGGGTGGGGACTTTCTGTTGTTAGTCTGGCATTTCCTCAGGAAGCAGACTTTTGTAGACCATTCTGTTGTATATGTCTGTCCAGATTGGTCTAGGTACTGCAATGCCAACTTTTGACCCTACCATTACCTCCTGAAGCCTATATTGAGTCAAAGATGCTGCTGCTTCCTTTCTCAGTCTCAGAGATCAGTGTATGTTATTTTATTTTTGGGGTGACTTTCTGTTGTGCTTCCTCAGTCAACAGACTTTTCTTGCCCATATACCATGATGCTGCTGTATGTGTCCATTCTGGTCTAATACTGATGCTGGTGGTGGTACTGCAGTGCAAATTCTCATCTCCTCCATAAGATTTTGCTGCATGTTTTGGGGTGATTTGCTCTTGTGTATGCAACTTATGAACACTCTTGAATGTGAACAAATAATAAAACAAAATAACGATACAGGCCTTTATTTTCTATATTTATTTTTATTATTTGTTCATTTACCCTGATGGAAACCCAGGTGGAATGGATGGAAGCGTTTTGTACCTTATTTGAATGAAATCAGTCCAGAGAAGGTGGCAGGGGCATTCCCCACTGGAAATAGTGTTGAACAAACTTTGAATGGCTGGGAAAATGTTTAATTAAATTCTAACTAACCGAATCTAAGGGTAAACAAAGTTAGTTTTCTCTGAACCTTTTTTGGAAATTTTGAGCAAATGATTCAGGCAAAGCATATTTTTCACCATGCGTGAGTCTAGTGATCATAGCAGTGGTCTCAACTGTTGTAGATGTTGAAAGCTGTTCACATCCATCCTACTCCTCAGTGCTGCATTTAGGCTTCTCTGTCTTCTGTGTTTTTCACCTTCTGTTAAACAATCCTTGAATAGTATTAGATGCTGGTTCATTTTTAAAAGTTTAAGTCTACCAACACTGCTGCTGGATAGACATGTCCTATCTGGACATTAACAATATCTGCACATATGCTGTAAACATCTCACATGAGTTGAGACCACTCCTTGGAGCTAGACATTGTGTGCATAAGTTACCATCCCATATTCTGAAAGCAAGTGCCATAGAGATGTGCCTCTACCAGCACTGCCCCTGAGACAGATGAGTTGTGCCGTCTACTATATATTTCTTTCTTGCCCTACCTTTCTCTCTCTGTCATTCTCCACAAAGCAACCTTGCACTGGATCTATGAAGATTTCTTTATATTCACACAATCTGATTCCACAGAGTGCTGCTGCTCACCCCTTTGGCACAAATTTAACAATGTTATGTTAAAAGTGGGGTTCCAGCTGTGTAACAAGAATTTATTGCTCATTGCTTTTAATGGACACTACGCAAGGAACTTACACAAAGCATGCTAACATGTCATTCACCAGATGGTTCATGTCTGTATTGTTGTTATTGTGAAAACCATTGGCCATGCTCTTCACTTTTCTCTGCAGTAAATATATAAGTGGAAGTATCTCACTAATTCCTGCCATAGCATAACTAACCAGCAAAGGTTTTCAGAAGCTTGAAAACATCACACATTAGTTGCCATTGACCAAGGGACAAATATGTCTCCTATAAAATGTTTAATTTATGCATTGTATACTCACTAATGGACTTATTCTGCTCATACAAATGATCTAGCATGTACAATACTGAATTCTACCTCAATTTTATACAGGTAATAGGGCAGGAGGTTATGCTTTTGTAGGGTATATAATGCATTTACAACACTTTAGCACTGGCTAAAAATGTGGACATATTTTGTGGGCAATATTTAGAATTTTTTTTAGGGTTTTGAAGTCTGGAAGGAACAAAACAACAACTAATTACAGGACATGTGTGAACAGGATACATTAACCATATCAAGGAAGCTATTAATTTGAAGTCATTGTCAGCAGATACAAAGTTAGTTTTCAAGGACCGGGGTACAAGCCATTGCCTGTCATCTGCTCTAGTTTATTTAACAGATCAGCAGCTTTGTGGGATTCTTAATTTTTGGGTCATTAGTGAAGTATGTCCATACTGTGGATTTCATGGGGGTTCTGAGGGACTACTGCCACTACAGGGGCTAGATGTTACAGCTGTACTAGCAGTAGCTATCAATGGTTGTGCCCTTTCAGCAGCAACAAAAGCAATTATCATAGCTAATGTGTTGCTTCTTAATTAAGAAATTGTGAGTAACAATGTGAGTAACTAGTTCCTGGGAGAGTTATTTCTATTGACCTCAAATATATTTGTAAATGGTAATCATATAATACTTTACATGTCTTTTTTAATGTAAACAAACCCAGTTAGGAGAGTCTCTCTTCATAACTCCAAACCCCCTATCCCTTTATCAGTTTTGTTACTCATCTGCAAATCTTCCAGTTCAGTAATGTCTTTTTAAAAAAACTGGCGTCCTAAATTGTATTCCATACTCTAGATGATCCCTTACCAAGGATTTATATAGAGGAAGAATTTTATTCCCATCCTGTGCATGTATACCCCTTTTCAGGCAGGAGAGTACCCTATTTGCTCTTGCAGCAGCTGAGTGACTTTGCACACTGCTGTGAAGCCTATCGTCTATCAGTAGACCTAAATATTTCTCTAATATGGATTCCTAAAGTTGTTTTCTATTTAGCGTAAATGCAGCATGTTTGTTTCTATAGCCCAAATGTATAACCTTACATTTATTTACATTAAACCTCATCTGCCACTTTTATGCCCATTCACCCAGTTTCTCTAAATCCTTCTACCGAGAAAAAACAACCTGCTCTGTAGGTATTTCCATAAACACCTTAGTGTCATCAGCAAAGACTGAGATATTACTTTCAGTTCCCACTTCTAAAGCATTAATAAAGAAATAAAAAAGCATTGGGCCCAGGACTGAACCCTGGGGCACCCCACTTACAAGTTTACACCAACTTGAAAAGGTTCCATTTACAACAGCTCTCTGCCATTTATTATTTAACCAGTTCTCAACCCATGCACAGAGATCACCTGCCAAACCAAAGTCTTTTAATTTATGCAGTAACCTGTTGTGAGGCACAGAATCAAAGGCTTTTGCAAAATCCTAGTATAGCGTGCTGGCTGCTCCTAATAATATTGATGGTCTTCCCCTAGTCTTCAATACTGAGTTTGGTGCATTTCACATATTAAATGAGCTAAAGAGGAGAAAATTGTTGGGTGCTTCTAAGTTGCATAATGTGCAATTATACATAGACCTTTGTTTGATTGTTTACTGTACATGTGAAATGTATTTTCAAAAAAACATGAGAAGTAAATTGATTTACAGAACTATAAACAATTGTCATTATTTCCTGAAACAGCAAACATACTAAAAGGTGGTTCTCACTCAGAACACAGAACAGTGAAAAACTATATGTGGTAATGGAGTCAGGTTAAGTCAGCAGCAAAACTGAAGGAAACCACAAACCTGTGAACTACAGTAAACTAAAATAATCCATATGCACAAAAAAGACAAAAGAAGTGCAATCCTGCAGAAACCAATTGAACCGTTGTGGATAAATAAAAATTCCACATATGGATATTGCTTTATCAGCAGGTCTAGTGCATTGAGAAAATTCCTGGTGAAGAAGCCATGACTGCATTATGTACCATGGAAAAGAAACCCACTAATACCCACATGCTGCTTCTGCATTCGTGACTGAACTGCAAAACGCTGAGGTTTAACATTTCAATCTCAGTGGCTTCATACACAGCCTATGTTGACCGTAGTGACCCACAAATTTCAGGGATTGCATTCCAGATCACAGCCAGCTAGAGGGGTCAGGCTTCTCCCCCCACCCCTTCCCCAAACAGATGCCAGGAAACATTCTGGGGATGCACAAGGCAAGCCTAAGCTTTTACTAAGTCTGTTCCCACATGATAATTACCCTTCAGGTGGGGCTTTAAACCCACTGAATGTTAATTATATATTCAATGCAATGCAGAACAATGTGCACAAGCATGAGTTTGTGCATGTATATGTGTTTGTGTTTGTATCTTCTTGACCAATAAATAACAATTGGTCAAGGAGATTTTCTCTTCAAAAGATGTCATTAAATAGAGTCATCTGCGGACAAAATGCAAAGTAAATATTAATAGACATACCCAACTCCTATATGAAGTATATACATTAATTAAACATATTTAGAGACACAATTCTATTGATATAGTGCACCCTTTCAGAAATAACATAGTAACATGATGGATATCATTCCATCAAGTTCAGTCTTTGCCATATAACCCTAGTTGACCCAGAGGAACGCACAAAAAATAATCAAGCCACAAATGGGTAGGAAATATTCATTCCAGCTCCAAAGGGAAGATGGGTATCTCCCTAGATTAACATCCTATCAGCGCTGAAACCAGCTGTCAATATTCTCAGTATTGTCCTGAGCTTGAAAAGTATCAATACGTTTTTGAAAGCATCTACAGTTTCTGCATGCACAGCCCGCTCAGGAAAATAATTCCATAACCTTATTGCCATTACTGTATAAAACATCCCTGCCCTTGTGTTAGTCATATGTACCTTTCCTTTAGTCTTATTGCATAATCCCATTTTTTGCTCAGTTCACCAGAGAGTTCTTTGTATAGACCTGGAATATAATTGTAAATAGTAATCATATTCCCTCTAGACATCTCTTCTCTAATGTAAACAAACAGGTTATCTAATCTCTCTTTAAAACTAAAACTTCCAATACCTCTATCAGTTTTGTTTTACATATGTGCTTTTTCCAGCTCAGTAATGTCTTTTTTTAAAGAACTGATGCCCTAAAAGTACACTGCATATATTACCAAGGATTTATTAACAGGTCAAATTATTTTCCCATCCCGGGCATCTGTACCAATATTTATACATGTTAATACCTTATTGGCTCTTGCAGTTCTGAGTAACACTGCACACTATTTTGAAGTCTAATGTCCATCGCTACCCATAATTCTTTAAGAAACATTCCTCAAGTAGTTTAACATCTAGTGTATCTGTAGCGTGAATTTTTTCTGTAACCCAAATGCATAACTTTAATTTATCTATATGAAACCATAAAATCTCATTGTGCCACTTTTTTCCCATTCACCCAGTTTATCAACATCTTTCTACACTGTACTCTGTATTTATTTCCTTACACAGTTTAGTGTCATCAGCAACGATTGAGATACTACTTTCAATAATCTCTTCAAGATCATTAATATATTGAAAAACTTCAATCCCTTTACAACTTTAGAGTTACTTGAAAAGGTTCTAATCACAACAACTATGTGTATTCTGTCATTTAACTAGCCCTCTATCTATTCACTAGTGAGAAAAGCTTGCCCTACCTTACCATCTCATTATAAGATCTTAACTAGTTATTATAGGATGAAGTGATAAATAGAAAATGTATTTTATATACATTTCTGTGTGATATGTAGAAAACCTACACGATCCGATTGTTGAAATATTTGTTCCGGTAGTTTCCAACCCACGTGAGTTGAGAGGGATCGTATCACATGAGCCCACTCCTCACATGAGCCCAGATGGATCCATTGAATGAATCCTACAGGTTTATCCTTAAAACCTGTTGAGGGATTTTGAGAACTCGAATTGTCATCACTTTTCAGTTTGTATATTTAACAGTAAAATGTAAAAACGATGTGGATAATTTTGCTGACAATGGGATGTCTTCCATTGAAGGAGATGACTGTATCACTGTTTTTATCTCAGATTGTAACATAGACTACAGTAGAAACATGTGAGATAATACCAGTGATAGCATTTGTCACCTGCAATGGAATCCAGTCCATTGCTAATACTATATCTGTGTGTTTTATGTTTGCTAGTATCAGCACAAATGTGTTTATATTATGACACCCAAGCAAAAACAACCCTTTGAGTGCCAGAGAGGTGCAATGCATTGTAGATGTCTATGGCACTCAAAGGGTTTAAAGTAAACTGTTACTTATTGGATGCAAGATAGGTCTCTAATGTGTTTCATCTAACAAGTAAATTGAAAGGTCAGACCTGCCAAACAAACCAGGGATACATCACGTGCCCTGACAGATTGGCCAAAGAGCCAATCAGAGGTCAGAAATCCATGGCTGTGTGGCTAATCCTGCAATGACTGTTAACAGCTGATAGGAGGCATTTGGGGTTTGCACAGTGCAACCACATGCTTTTTCCTCAGTTTGCTCAAAGGAGAAGGCATCACAAAAGTGTGATTTTTAACCTTTAAACTCTGTGAATCGTTATCAGTTTCATATGGCCAACAGAATAATATTGGTAAATAATATTTTGCATGTATTAATGCAATGTAGAATCTGCTGTAATTCATCTTCATATGTCCAAATAAATACCTGGCAATAAGAATGTATGTGGTTCTGGGAAGGTTCATGAATATGCATTCCACAGATGTCAAAGATAATGTTTATTGCCTGTCATATTATACCTAGAGTGCTATATGTAAAATATTTATTACCCCAATACAATAAAATAGGAAGACCAAGATATGAGCATGGGTTTTTATTTATTGTGAGTGGATTTAAATACACATACACACTTCATGCTGTTTAACCCTTTGCTGCTAGAGAAGAATCCAGTGGATTGCAAGCAATGTGCTGGATACCCCTCTGGCATGCAAATTGTTAAAGGAACGTTAATATTAAAATACATACACTTATATGAAAGAGCATGTTACATTATTAACAGATCTAGCAATAAACCTGGCCATATCTTGATAAAACTGAATATATAATATTGCATGTGCATTTTTCTGCAGTCCTCACTACCTGGGCAGGAGGCTGTAGTCTTGGATAAGGAAATGAGGACAGGTTCACTCAGCCCACAGAAACACAGCATATTTAATAACATGTATATATAGAGAGAATTATATCAAGATATAGAAACTTTTACATACATATCTGTAAATGTTACAACAAATGTTTCACGGGATTCAACTGTGTCATTAGCATTCCTTTAAAACTTTAAGTATCAGAGGAGCAAGTATCACATGGTAAAGCAATGTATTACGCACCACTATGTTCCTAAAAGGGTTAATGACTATATCAGTGGTTCTCAACCAGGGTGCCGTGGAACTTTAGTGCAATGTCGACATCCACTTAGTGCCCTTTTTCTCTATAAATACTTTAACAAAAAGTCAATATTGAGTTTGAAGTGCACATTTATGGAAACTGTACTGGACAGTATGTTCAGTTACCTTACTCTGATTGTGATAATTAAGAATATCTGTATATTTATGTATTTTGCCCTTCATTACCCCCTGGCTTTATACATATAATATGCTGCAGGTGCCCTAAAAATTCCAGATTGTGTGTCAAGGGTTCCTTGAGGAAGAAACAATTGAGAACCACTAGACTACATCTATATATGTATGTATGTACTATATATGTATGTATATATAAAATATATAACAGGACTAAACCCTATAGGAGGGGAAAATATAGCATCACCTTAGCAGAGACCACAAGATAGATCAGTTAATAAATAATGTATAGTAACATAGGACTCGGTAGAAAAAGAGAAAGAGACAGTTTAAAAACACATTGGACAAGCACAACTGAGCAACAGTAATAATCCCTCGTACCCACACCCTTTCACAGCAGGCAGAAGTGCAAAGTGCAGGAAAGTCTGCCTCTATATCTTGTAGGGAAATGTAGACTTGGTTCTATAGCTAAAGAGAATCGTAACACACAGTAATATGGCAACAGATATGTTTGGCACTATTAAAAAATATATACGTATGAATGAGAAAGGTCAAAAAGATGCTTCAATGCAAAATGTATCTGATGGTGACTCCAGCAGTATAGGAATACAATGAGGATGAACCAAAGACCACAGGTTCATCTGTGACATGCAGACATTGCAGGGGGTGATTCACTCTCAGCTTCAATGGCCCAGGTGGTGGTATTACTGATCAGCTGTTTGTTTGGCTATGCAGCTTTCTGATTATACTCTTACGTGCATATATAATGTTTAATAGTATCAAGTATATCTAATGCCATAATATTGTGTTGCTGCTATTCTGTTTACCTATAGACCTAGGTCTGTGTTTCTCTAGGAGAAATGCAGTTTCCCTTTTGAGACACACAGGTACTTTTGGCTCTTGCACTTCCTGTGTACTTCTGCGTGTTGTGAGAGGGTGTGGATTGGCTAGGTTTATTATTGTTGCTCATTCTGCTTGTCTAATATGTTTTTAAGCTGTGTTTCTCTTTTTCTGCTGATCACTGTTACAATAAAGTATTTATTGATTGAGATATCTTGTGTGTACTGCTACATTGTAACCTATTCCTATTATCTGCCTGTGAGTACCTTAGGAGCACATCTACTAGTGATATATATTCCAGATATTGTAGGTTGATGTACATTACTGAATACTACATTTCTTATATTAAAATATGTGCATGTTAAATCTCAGACTTTTATAGTCACTGCTGCCCTCACCTCTGGGAGTAGCAGCCTTATACACATATAGCCCTAATTGAAGCTGACCTTCTCTTAACCTGTTATGTGCTCAAGAGAGGCAGCTGATGAGTCTTTTTTGCCTCTGCGATGTCACACACTCTCATGCAAAGTCATCTGAAGTAAGTCTGCCACTTGAAGCTCCAGCTCTTACAGGAAGAGGGGCAAAAACTATAGGACAGACATGTACAAATCAGTGCTGTAAGTTTAAAATGTTGCTAATAGCATAAGAGAGAGTACGAATAATTAACATTTAAAATACTAAACGTTAACATGTTTTTTAATGTTAGTTGCCCTTTAACAGTTTTAAAGTGTGTTTTATATATATTTTATGTTTCATATACATTTTAGGTTGAATTTCACCATTATATAGTTACCTTATTTGATGTCATCATGAATAGGAATCAGATTTACTATGGTTGATTGCACCCACTGTAAATCATATCTTATTACTCTTATGTGTCAATGCTGATTCTTTAGGGGATTTTGAATATCCCCTTGGCTTCCAGAGATATCGCTAGTGCATTGCTTCACAATGCAATGGAGACATCTTTAGAACTCATAAAAAATAGTTTAATTACACAATATGAAGCTTGATTTTCTATAGTGTGTCAACATGTCATCTTTATGTGGCAAAAAACACATAAAATGGTAACAACAAGATGGAGTTGCACTAATATGATCCCCATTTAAACTATGCACTGGGAGAGATTTCTTAGTGTTACACCTGCCTAAAGCCAATATACAAAGCTGTTATTCAATAAATCAGTAATACAGTCAAGGTCAGTACAGGGACAGCCTAAACATTGTGCTGCCTGGGTCCAAGGATGACATTTTGCCCCCACCACCACCAAAACCACTCCCACCAAATACACACACATCCATTGTTATCACAAATTTACATATTTGGGGTCCAATTTTCCTTTGAGTGCATACCCCTCTTGCACTCAAAGGGTTAATGGACTGACATCCGGATTGTAGTTCTTGATTTACAGAGCAAGGCGAAAATCCACAGGGGCTTTTAGGATTTTCTGACTATAATATTTTCCCTTTAAAATCAATTTGAAATATTTATCCCTTATGTTACGATGGTTTGCCTTAAAATTACTCTACTTTCCTTTTAATGTAAAGTCCACTGGGTGAAGGCTTTCAGGTTCTAGAGGAGCAGACAATGTATTGGGGGTGTCTGTCTCCCATCAGACAGCAGGCACTTCTCACAAGCTTGGCATCAACTAGTGGGTGGATAATGCAGCAAAGAGCCAAGCAGCAAATTCTCCCACCTCACGTATCATCTGCCCTCCCCGTTAGCCAGATGCCTGCATCATCCCCTTGAGAGGCCCTGTGTAAAGGGTTGAGAGGTCTCCTGGTTTTCTCATTCAACTCCCTCCACCCCAATGTATATATTTACCCTACTCCAGCTCATCAAATGCCGCTCTGCCTCTCAAGAAGGATCATACAAACTCTGTGGTGTGGATATTCGAGCCAGAGATGAGTTGAGCTGGGCCTCTGTCTGGCTGCCCCCAAGTGTATGGGGCCAAGTCACTTGAAGTTCTTTCCATGGGTTGTTCTGAAGTGGCACGTTGCGGGCTGACAGGTTAGGGGAGCCGTTGGGAGATGCAGATCCTGCAATACTAGACCAACTCAGCACCCACTCAACTATTCCTCATGTGCTGTGCACGCTTTCTCTGGCAATCAGTGAATCAGCTTCAGCCCCCCTAGCGACGCCCAAGTCTCCCTTTTTCTATTTTTTTTCGATTTTCCTATTTTCAAATTGCCGTCCCTGTCAAAGTGCAGCCTGGGTCCCATGGACCCACTGGGACTCATGTAAGGGCCGGCCCTGGGTCAGTGATTCTCAGTGTTAGACCTCAAGACACATCAACAGGTCACATTTGCTTGTTTACAGTCAAGTAGTCAGAGGCTCAGTTGTTTTGATTGTACAACCTGTGCTTAATTAGGTATATCCTTAAAACATGACCTATTGGTGTGTCTTGAGGATAAGAGCTGATAATCACTGCTCTGAGCGTTCCCCAAAGTGTAGCTGCATGAGTTGGAAGCTAATGCCAAAAGTGCAGCAATGGCAGATTTGTACATTCTCACCTATGGGCTGATGTACTAAAATGAACTGGAGCAATCCCAGGGGAAAAAAAACCAAACTATATGGGACAAATAAAAATCCCTATTAACCCTTTGAGTGCCAGAGGTGTACAGAACGCATTGCTTTGCAATGCTTTCCGTACCCCTCTGGCACTCAAAGGGTTAAACTGGAACTGTCTGATTCTGAAAGAGAAATGCACCAATATTTTTGTTAGCCATTTTTTTATTTTAAGCAATAGTGTATGGTATATTTAGCTTTATTTATTTGACAGTTTATTCAAATTAGTTAGTACTTCATGGTAGAAAATGGCAGTTGGGATGGTGAGCAGTATGGCGGTGCCTGCCAGATTTGTCCTGACTGACAAACAAATAAAGCTAAATATATCGTAAACTATTGTTTTAAACAAAAAATGACCAAAATAAATGTATGGGGTTTTTATTCCACTGAATGCTAGATATGTATCCATCTCTTTGTGAAATAATGGGGGTTATTCACTAAAGCATGATAAAAAGGTGATAAAGTGGAGATGGATTCTCCAGTGATATCACTTTCTGTGTTATTCTATGAAGCCTATGCTCCACTGGAAAAATTTTAGCGCATAGGCTCCATAGAATAGCATAGGAAATGGAAAAGTGATATCAATGGAGAAGTCATCTCCACTTTTCACTGCTTTATCACGCCTTAGTGAATCTCCCCCAATGTGTTGGAGACCTCTTTAGTATTGAAGGGGTCTAAAGCCTCCTTTAAAACAATGGGATCTGGGGAGTTTTGACTTGTCCAATATGGTGCATTTCGTTTTCTACAAAATGACTCTCATTGTTTGTAGTACATCAGCCTCAATTCAGTTTACTGATTCTGTAAGAATAATGTACTGCCTTACCCTTCTTGTATGAATGACCACATTTTTTATTTTCTTGCTTTTGAACAAAAATAAATTATTTTAGTCAGGAAGTCTGTCATAACACCCATTTCATAATTACACTTATTATAATTAATAGCAGGATGCAGACTGATAGCATTCTTTTCTGACATTCTAAATTATATTTCTAAATGACTCTGTTTCTTTAAAACTGCAGTCTCCTCTATTTGCCCTATTAATTGTTGATATGTTGCCATCCACAAGACAAAAATTAGAGCTGTAATTAAATAATCATGTGATGCTCCTTAGTGCCAGTGAGAGCAAACTCATTTTTCCAGGCACTGATGGTCACTGATTATTGCATTATAACAGGCTCATTTTATGTTTTTTACAGCACTCTACATTATCTACCTGCTAAAAAATGAGTTAAACTGCATCAGTGATATTGAATTTAGATTCCCATAAACACAAGGTGGACATACTGTTTTTCTGTTATTTGTCACCAATTGGTTCATTTTGGACAATTGCATCAATGGCGTACTGTAGATGTTTGCCATGTAATTTACACTGGTGTTTTGGCTGGTATGAATGCATATGAGGAATGCCAGGAGAATTACAATAGAAGATGGGTATTAAAATGCAGAAATGATTAAAATTGAAATAAAAGGATGCTTCTTCTTTGCCAATACTTTCACAGTCATGATACACAGATCCGTTTCCACCTCCACTGCTTTCTCTCCGTTCAATCTAGATTACCATTCATGTGTTTTTCTTATAGATTTATATTTTTTCTTTCTGTAAGTCTCATTGCATTATTTCTCACATATTCTTTATTTTTATTGCCAAACACAACCAAATAAACAATCTACAGCTTTAATGACACAGAACCAAAGTATATATAAATATTTGATTCATATGCTATTAACATGAAAATAGGTCAGTATCATGATTAGAGGATAGACATTATTCATTATGTTTCCTTATTTCACAAAACCTTGCATTTGACTTACACTGTGTAGAAGAAATTTCTTGCTAGTTAAAAATAAATGGAATATACTCAGTGGCCATGGATTGTTCATTATTTAAGTATATTTATAACAGGTGAGGTTTAGTGAATTAAAGTTTCATTCTGACTTTTTAAGTCATAGAGGCTAATATGATACTGTTACAAGGAAATCTAGCTGTCTTGGAGCAAACCAGTTTTTCCATAGGAGAGAAACAAAAATTCCCAAATTGCCATTGATTGAAATAGGGGTTGTAACTCATTAACTGCTAGAGAGGTCACAAATCATTGTAAACCTCTGAGTGCCAGAGGGGTACATAACGCATTGCTTTGCAATGCGTTGCGTACCCCTCTGGCACTCAAAGGGTTAAAAGAACCATTTAAATCAATGACAATTTTTGGAAACTGTAATTTTACATATGGTTTTCCCCAGAATTGCTCCCAGGAGAGAGGCACTAAGGGGCAATGCTATGGTGTAGTGGGTCTGGTGCTGACACACATTGTCGTATGTGCTAAGAATTAAAGAGATAGTAATGTTTCTTTAATGAAAGGATTAGTAATGTCTTGTATTAATGAAAAGTAATATTGTAGATATTCAAAAAATAAATCAATTGATGCCAGTCCGATCTCTCAAACCTTTATGGTTTGAGAGATATACCAAGATAAAGTGTCTACAAAGTGTGCCTGGTTTGTAAGCACACTTTGTAGACCGTTCCAATGAAGTATTTATTTTTAGATTGCAGTATTTCAGCTCTGCTGAAGAGCCGCCTGCCAGTCCTGGGACCAGGATCTTCTTCTGTCAGCTAGAGGCTGACATCAGTGAAAGGGGAGGGAGGGGAGAACTTTATCATTGTATATCTCTCAAACCATAAAGGTTTGAAATATTAGACTGGCATCAATTGATTTATTTTTTGAATATCTACAATATTACTTTTTATTAATACAAGACATTACTAACCCTTTAATCTTCATAGTGTTTGCGCCATGGAGAGTGTTATTTCAGTACTGTCATAGTTGTAGTTCAAGAGTAATTGAATGGTAAAATATCCCACTCCTGCCCCTTTTACATAGTGTAAGCCACCTCCCCTCAGATGTGGAATCTGGTCCTGGGACCAGACAGCTCACAGCAAGGGACAATCTTCTTAATGTGAGCATAAGGAACACCCTGCTCCTCCTTGACAAGTTTTTCAGGTTTTTCCTTATGCTCACTGAAGATTGTCCCTCTCTGTGATCCATCCGGACAGTCTTGCTGCTCTGAGGTGAGCAGTGTTACATAGTAAAAGTGGTAGGAGGGGGATACTTTATCATTCAATTACTCTTGAACTACAACTCTGACATTATTGAAATAACACTCTCCATGGTCCAAATACTATGAAGATTAATTGGACCTGCTTTTATTGTGAAGCATTACTATCCCTTTAAGTATTCAAGTAACATCACAAATACATGATATCCTATATAATAATTTGCTAAAACGTGTGTAACGCCACAGTCGTGTGCAGTAGAGACTGCCAGTGACGAGGCTGATACAGAGCAGGGAGCTTCGAAGGAGCGTCCTGCTCTGTATCAGCTGCATCGCGGGCAGTCTCTACTGTGCATGACTGCCTCGGGATCGGCTGCCAGTGGCACTGTGGCCCATGAAATGGGCTCTTCAACTAGTTATAATATAAAAGATAACGAGTAAACAAAATGTTACTCACAAGTGTGGTGGTCAGGGAACAGTGACCTGACAGAAGCGCAGGCAGAGAATATAACCTGCCTCTGCTAGGGATACTGCAGGATCCAGTATCAGTATATTCACAGGTCTGATGAATGAAAAGTAATAACCTGGTAGAAGATCAGGCAAAGAGGATAGACTGTTTCGCTTTGAAATACTCTAGGGTCAGTATAAGTATAGCAATAAATGGAAAAAAGTGGCTAAATTATCAATTAGGGTTAAAACATTTAATAAAATATCCTATATAATAATTAGGTAAAACGTGTGTAACGATGCAGTCATGCGCAGTAGAGACTGCTGCGCGTGCTGCAATCATGCTCAGTAGAGACTGCCCGCGCCGCAGCTGATCAGCCGTGGGGCGGGCAGTCTCTACTGTGCATGACTGCCCCGCGACCGGCTGGCAGTGGCACTGTGGCCCGTGTAACGGGCTCTTCAACTATTATATAAATAATAGTATAACAATACAATGAGCCTATGATACAATCTCACACATTTTTGGTGTAATACCACTACTATTTTATATATATTTTATTAACTATTTTAACCCTTATTGATAATTTAGCAAATTGTTTCCATTTATCTCTGTACTTGACTCTAGAGTCATGACAGGCTATCCTCTTCGCTTGTACTTTTACCAGGTTATTACTTTTAAATTATCAGACCTGTGACTATACCAATACAGATGCTGGAGCATCCCAAGCAGAAACAGGTTATATTCTCTGCCTGCGCTTCTGTCAGGCCACTGTTCCCTGACCACCACACTTGTGAGAAACATTTCTCTTACTCTTTATCAATTATATATTTGTATTTACACTATGGTACCCTTTTTTTCTTCTGTATTCCATACAGCGTAGCTAAAACTTGTAACTTTCTTTCATCTAAATTCATACACCTAGGGGAACGTTGTAGGATAATCAAGTAGGCATTTTATAGGTGGACCACAGTCACAAAACATGTAAGGCTTTTACCCCATTATCTTACAATGTCAGCTGAGGTATAGGAATAAAATGTAACTACAATGACTCCAATCTATCAACTTCTGCTTTGACTAATGGTTTCTTCCTTCCTATATCTTCATAGAATACACCTGAACGGAATACATACAGTGATTCATTTCTTTTGTAATTCTTCTCATTCCTACTTCTTGAAGACCACAAAGAGTCATGAAAAAGGTGAAATTACATTTGTAAAAATGAAACTGTATCAGACAGTACCATATAAATAGTAGTAATATTCTATTTTATCTTCTTGTACTTTAACAATACATAGTAAATATGTTCATGTATTTTACCTCCTCCTATGTGTTTTTTTAATTCTGTATACTTAAATTGAATCAGCTATTTCAGTTCTCTTTCAGTGGTGTGAGCGCCACCTATCTGCAGTCTATAAAAACAGACAGCCACTAAAAATATCTGCAAAGCATCAGAACTGTGCCTGTGTATTTTACTATCCATTCACTCTCTATTATATCTTCAGCTGTTTACAGTCATTGTGCATAAGTAGAGAGAACAATAGTAAAAGAGAGAAAACAATAGTAAAACACAAATACTTCTGGTACTTTGTAAACATTGAGAAGCATTCTGTTTTTGTAGATAGCAGGTAGAGGGAGCTAACATCAGTGACAGCACAAGGAAGGGAAGAAATGCAATTGTCGCTTTAACCCCTTCGCGACCATTGATGTGCCAGAACCGTCACGGCGGGTTAAGGACCCATGATGGAACTGGACCGTCATGGAATTCCGGGCTCCCCTCACGGCTTCACGCCGTTCGGGGAGTCCGGAATCCAGCCACGAAAAAAAAAATGCTACGTGGTCCTTAACGGACCGCAAAGTGCGTGCACGGCCGGTCGTTAAGGGGTTAAGGAGAATTAACAACTTTTAATAATAACCTCCACTTACCTTACTATTGCCAGAAAATCATAATGGATCCAATGAATCTTGCCATTGTGCCATTGTTGAAGACCTATCTTTAATCAGTACTGGATGTATATCATGTCCATGGAGGCAATCAGCAGCAGACCCTTTTTCTCAAACTGAAGCAAGCAGTGAGCATAAGCCTTCTTAAAGGGATAGTAATACTTAAAATGTAAAAAAAATATGTTGTAGGGTTTATCCCCCTGAGTAAAACAAGAGTACTCCCACTGCTGAAAAGTGTTTCATTTAAAAGTTATTAATTTTCAAAGTTGAATTTTTTAGGTGCAATATCACAGTGGCCTGAAATTGTACAGTGCCGCTGTTGCTACACGATCCTATGGACAGCTCTGGTCCCGGGACCATAAATCTCCATAGGATGGTGTAGCAACAGCGCCACTGTACAATTTCAGGCCACTGTGATATTGCACCTAGAAAATTCAACTTTGAAAATTAATAACTTTTGAATGAAACACCTTTCAGCAGTGGGAGTACCCTTTTACGCAGCGGGATAAACCCTACAACATAATTTTTTTTACATTACAGTATTACTATCTCTTTAAAAGCATAGTAATATTTAAAATGTAAAAAAATATATGTTGTAGGGTTTATCCCCCTGAGTAAAACAAGGGTACTCCCACTGCTGAGAGATATTTTATTAAAAAATTATAAGAGCTCAAACTTGATTTTTTTAGGTGCAATATCACAGTGGCCTGAAAATTTACAGTGGCGCTGTAGCTACACCATCCTATGGAAATTTATGGTCTACAGAACAGAGCAGTCCATAGGATGGTGTAGCAACAGTGCCACTGTAAATTTTCAGGCCACTGTGATATTGCACCTAAAAAATTCAAGTTTGAGCTGTTATAATTTTTTAATAAAATATCTCTCATCGGTGGGAGTACCCTTGTTTTATTTGGGGACATAAACCCTACAACATATATTTTTTTACATCTTAAGTATTACCATCCCTTTAAAATGTTAAGGATCATGGCTGGGGGTGTGCAAGGTATTGCTTGGCAATGAGTTCACACCCCATTGGTCCTTGTCCTTAAAGAATTAAGATTACCATGAGCAGAATCTGAGGTCCTGTGGTCTTGCTAGCACCTGCCATGTCTGTCTCTATGGAGATGACATCCAGGACTGACTGAAGATCTTATCTGTTGAACAAAAGTGCAAGGGCAAAATTCATAGGGGCCATTAGTATTTTTGGGGGAAGTTATTAAGAGATGAAAAGTAAAAGAGTAATATTTCTTACTAATATCTTTAAAGTAAATGTATGCTACTATTCCTTTAAAAAGCAGAATATTAAAGTAATAGTTGGGTATAACAAATGTATTTTGTTTTCCACATAGCTACATTTTGGCAAATTAACCCTTTGAGTGCCAGAGACGTGCACAACTCATTGCCCCCTGGCACTCAAAGGGATAAGCAGTCAGGGCATTATCAAACATGGTTTAGCTAACACTAATTATAACCTTGTGATCAGAAGCATAATACATCCTTTCGACAATGTTGACAATGTAGACGGGAGCTGCTTCTGGTCGGCAAGCCGGAAGTAGGCTGCCGGACACTTTTTAAACTTTCATTTTTGCGCATATAACTGTTTTTTTAAAACAATTTACAATGTTTCAATTTTTTTGATAGATGCTGTAACTAATGAGCATTACATATAAGTAGGTGAGAGATCTCCTTTAATGAGATAAATGACATGATGTATAGAATAATTATAGAACTGAAGGAATGTAGATAATGATCTGGAATGTAATATTTTAAGAGAGAAGGAATGTCAAAGAAAATAGTTTGAAAATATTTCTGATGGTGTAGCAGATCTATTGTAGTATATTCTGGAAAGTATACACAGAAACAAAAATGGAGCAATCCTGGGGAAAAATAATTACCTCAAGATAAAAATACCTGTTACTTTCTCCTTTAAATATGTTAATTAGTTGATGGGACTGATCCAAAGGAAGACAAAATAAAATCTTTTTGAAACCATTACCAATTAAGCCTCAAATGAGGAGAAAAATCTTTCCTTACTCCAAAAAAGCATTTGAATCCCTCTCTGGTCCAAGACACTATCTGACTTGAAACCCATTCTCATAATTCACAATTCTGTTCCGTGCTATAAAGTTATCCATTACTTTTTTAAAACAACTACAGTGTATTCACACACTGCACCAGAAGCAGATAATTTTATAACCTTAAAATATATAATCTCATCTTGTCTCTTTATATATAGACTAGTGTAAAAGCCTGTGTGTACGGGCCAAGTTCCGGGTGATGTTAACCCTTTGAATGCCAGTGGGGTACGCAACACATTGCTTTGTGATGCGTTGCGTACCCCTCTGGCACTCAAAGGGTTAAGAGGCCGGTCCTGCTCTGCGTCCTGCCGCCGACTCAGTCATGCGTTGTAGAGAATTCCCGAAAGCACAGAATGCTCCCAGCACAGAACTCTCAGCATTCTGTGTGTTCAGCAGTCTCTACTGTGCATGATGGCTTCTGACAAACATCCTAGCGAATTATTATATAGGATGGTAGTATTATTGGTCATTTAGTCATAACCACTATGTATTAAATGTATGGACAAAGTGGTTTAAAGATTCCCTTTATTTCGTTCTTTTTCCTGGACACTAGAGCTTAAGATTTTTTTCTTTGGAAATATTTTGGATTTACTGAGGTTCTTGCTGTAGGGGTTCCTTTTTTGGAGCAGAAGTGTGTTTGTGTTTTTGCCTTGCCCTCTCCCATCTAGTGAGCATTCTTTATTTCTGTTTTGAAATTCTACAACTTCTTTGTTATAGTCAAAAGCACCTTTCCATTAGTTTTGATGGATGATCTCTTGTTTCCACAGCTCTTTGCATTGAAGGCCTATATAGCCTTCAAGAAGTAAGATATTTAATTTTGGGACTTTCAATTTGTCTCCTGTGGTGCAGCTGGTTCGACTCACAATTATTCCACTTTAGTTTCTGTGCATTTGGTCATTAGATTCCAGGTATGTTACTGCTCCTCACAGAAGTAATGACAAGAAATGTGTCACTTAAAATTAATTCTTCTGTGATGAAAAAATTGTGATGTAAATTGTAAATTCCAAAAAATACACATAAAAATGTTTATAACTATTTAATGAGGTAAAAGGTTATACTATTCAAATACATAAATAGTAAGCAGCTTTCTGTGACTTTTTTTTATCAAAGATTTTAACTACTTGGTTTCCTTTAAGTCAAGGTTGTCCAATCTTTTTTGACCAAGGGCAGTAACAAATAAAATGACCATAGCCAAGGGATGCATAAGTAAGAACAGCTTACTGTCAACAAATAAAAACATTTGCGATGTAAAAAAAAAAAAATTGTGATATAAATAGCAACTAGCTGGGATTTTTTTTTTTCAAAGATTTGAACTACTTGTTTCCTTTAACTACGTGGTTTCCATTACGTCGGGATTGTCCAAACTTTTTTGACTGAGTATCATAACAAATAAAATGACCCTAGCCACAAAAGTAAGAAAAGATTATTATCAACAAATATTATGCATTTTTAATCATTAACAATATCAATACACAATTATCACATGGCACTAATAATATTCTTATTAAAATTTACATATCATATATAATATATGCAGCACAGTACTTAGGAAGATTATTTCAAACAGTTTGACAGACAAAGAAACTGATACATGAGGCTGAAAATTCCCTGCAATTACATTGCATATAACACTAATACGTTACCTATTGGGATAAAAACGTTGTACTTATTGTAATAAGCAGGGCTGGACATCTCCACTAATTCACTTTCCTGTCATGATGTAGAAAGTCCAGCAAAATATATTGCTTTTTCATAACATTGTGTGGACTAGTAACTTTTACTCTGCAGAGACAGACTTGTAAGTTTCTCGTGTGGCTTGCTAACTTTACTGATTATTTTACAGGCCTGGCAATAAGAATCTTACTAGGGGTGTGTAATCATTGTGTTAAACAAGTACAATAGGTTGTCTACAGTTCCACTCCACCCCACTTTGCTTAATTATTAAGGTTAAAGGGCATTCAGCTTACAGAAATACTCGAGCAAGATTCATGAATACCTGAGCAGCTTGCCTTTATTATGTCCACAGTGCTAATATGCATACCTGGGAACTTCGAATTGAGTTCTACCTGGAGAGGAGTCCTCTGGTGCAGCAGGGGGTGACAATAATGACCCGAATCGCATCAAAAAGGATCAGGGCTTGACAAGAGTTGGGGGGGCAGGGCTTAAAGGTGTCACACGGAATGCTGGGGAAGGATGAATACTGGGAGAAACAGCAGAAGTGGGCAGAGTTCCAGTAGAAACTCCCCACATCCGGAGGAATCTGCCTCTGCCCCAGAGACCCAGTAAAGCTCTGTCAAAACTGGAGTCTCCGGGCAAATCCGGAGAGTTCCCAGGTATGCTAATATGCCAATCACCTATTCGGAGATGAGCAACCTGAGGCCTTTCAGATGTTCAGTACTACAATTCCCTTCATCAGAAGGCAGAGAGTGTCTTGTACTTGGCATACAGTGACAAGTATATGCAGGACAATAATGACAAATATTAAACACAGAGGCAGTCAAAGAAGAATAAGATAAATTACCAAAATGTGATGACCTATCCAACTGTAGGCAACATGGATGGACTCTATGTGTGACCCAATGTAGGGGGTACCAGATTATAGAAAGAAACAGGAATAGAAATCAAACCTGGGTAAGTGCAAACTACAGCCACCATACTCAAACCTAACAAGTAAAACCATTGTAATAAAAGGATATTACAAGTCCATAATAAAACATGTAATATTAATAATATCCATAAATATCAATAACTGGAAGATTGACACCTTATTAGTTGAATGTAAAATCACATTAGCAGAGTAATAAGATGATATGATGAATAATGAGGTGGAGGTAAAAGGAAGCCCTCAATAGGGGCATATGGTTTGCTCCCACCACAACAGCTTACTTCCACTCAGTGGATACAGTGCCTTGATCAATAACATCACTTTAAATCTGCATAATGCATATGTATAGCAGAACATTTCAGCTGTGCCCTTACTTGAACAAAGTCTTGTTTGTGGAAGGACAAATGGATGTTGGATTATATCTGTGATGGACCGCTTGCCTCTCTCACAGGCGATCTTTTCTTCCTCTCCCATGCTCCCTCTCTCTCAACCCACCCCTCTCTCCACTGACACCTTGTTCCTTAACACGCCTCATTGAATATCTGCATCTAGAGATAACATCCATTTGTCCTGCCACAATCAAGACTTTGTTCCTGGAAGGGCACAGCTGAGATCTTCTGCTATACATATCATATGCCCCCATAGAGGGCTTCCTATAGTCCTGTACCTACGAACCACATTTTATTTAATAACGTCCCTCATGCTGTCAGCCACATTTAACACAGGAGTTGTTCACGTGGTCTGCAGACCGCTGGTTGGACACCCCAGCTTTAACCTGTTGAGTGCCAGAGGGATATCCAATCTGTTGCTTTGCAATGCTCTGGATACACCATGGAACTCAAAGGGTTAAGTTGCAATATTTGCATTAGAAGCTAACTTATTTACATACATATCACATAAACTAAGAGAAGTGAAATGTTGCCAGTGGTGTTTTAGAGGCCTCTGTATAAAAAATCTCATCTGAACTGATACTTCTTATGGGAGATTATCACAGCTACATAAACTACGGAGCATTTTTTTACAGTCAAGAAAACCATAGTGGTAATGCAAAAACTGAATTTTCAGAGCAAATTTCACATGGAGAATTGTGTTTCTGTGCGGTCATTGGAGAAGTACAAATATCAGAAGCTATGGTGATATGCAATTCACATTCAAATCAACATGCATTCTACTTACTAACACTTTACGTTGATTAGAAGGGACTTTTTATCTAATAAACCTTATAGGCACAAAAGATGATGTAAGCAGCTTTTCACAATAATAATAAATGTAATAAAATATATATTTTACACAAAAACATTTCTTGCAATATGTAATTAGTATTCCTACCCAATTGCATTTATATATGTTTACTCCTTACTTTCAGTGCATAAACCCAGTTTACAAGACATAATTGAATTAACATGCAAATGAATACATTTATAATGTATGCTAAATGTTTGCATCTCATTATCTTTAAAAAATCCCTGGTAAAGTCATAAAAACACACTGAAGCATGCACACGTGTGCACACACACATTATCTGCTTTCTAAAAGTAGCTATTATATAATTTAGGTAGACTTTTAACTAGAGGTTAATTAACTTTTAATGCCAAAAGTAAAAATAATGAGCATGGGTTGAAAAAATGGTGAAAATGCAGAATATAGGGTAATGGGTGGTTATGTTTTTTTTCTACAGAGAAAAGGAAGTTTGGGTTATTCTTAAATGACAGCTATCTTAACCAACTATATGAAATCTGCTTTAATTGGAATAGATATAGCAACATTCATAGAACTACACATTGCAACTACAAAACTGCTCCTGTTAATCATTTGAATTTAGGAAACTAACATCCTTGGTTAACGTGGTGGTTGGGAGCTACTGAAGTTCTTCTCTATAGACTTGTGTTGAGTGCATGTGTCGAGTTTGTAAAAAAAAAGAAAAAACAGAATAAAAAAAGCATTGGTAGTGTTTTGGGACTGCATGTGCAGCTTCTGGAGATGTAATGCAATGCTTTACAGTTGCGTTTCCTCATGGCATCCCCTGACGAAGCCTTCCGGCGATACGCGTTGGGTTGTGTGGGTTGAAGGAAGCATTGTGGCGGCTGTATTTTCTTCCTGTGACCTGTTAGTACTTTGGTGATTGAATTGATAAGTAGTATTCCTTTTTTCATTGGGATTTTGCTGTATACTGCACATTTCACTCGGCACTTTAATTAAGTATTTAATCTTTTGCACTTTATCTAGTGTTTTGTATTAAACGATTGATGTATATTATCGATATGGTTCTTTGATTTTCTGTATGGTCCAGGGAGTTTATATATTATTGGCATTCTCCTCTCCATCATAATATATATTAATATGTAAATTACTATTAACCAGTTGTGAGTTGGAGAGTTGACTATTTGTTTTGAGCCTCCAACTGACCTCCTTCAATGTGTTTTTAATTATGTTTTAAATAGTACTTTTGATTGCATATACTGTATCCAATAAATAAATGTATTTTTTCACTATGAACTGAAGTTTGAGTGCCTCTTGTAATGGTCTTGCTACTTGGGTTCTTCTTGTTCTCTGCGTGATGCGTTTCCTCGTGTGGCTAACCAAAAAGCTACCAGTCTCCTAACCAAAAAAGCTGTCAGGGCAGATGCATAACTACAGGGGAGGGGGATGCAAATGATGCAGTCGTGATGGAACCTAGTGTCCAAAGGGTCCATTCAGTTCTGCATATCCTGCAACCCCTTAAAATCAGACCAGTTTCCTTTCTTAGCTGGCAGTACCTAACATAATCATACACATCTGCTAAAAGACGGTAAGATTTAAATAACACTAGTGACCCCCTTCCCTTTTCTTCATGAACCCTTTGCGCACCATAGATGTGTCCAATACATGGTCTCTGTTGTCATGTGTTATTCCTACTTGCTTCATGCCATGTGGGTATATGTGTGAGGGTTGCCACAGGACCCAGTACTTCCTAGTTACGCTACTGTGTCAAGATCATTTTCTGACCACTAATTTGATTTGTGAATGATCAGCAAAGGTATACAAAGCAGCAGGTCTGCTACTGCAGTGGCAAAACTGTTGACATGACTCTATTTCCATAATTGTTGCCCTTTCACCACTTAAGGACAGTCAGCTGTGTTTGTGCCTTAAGGACCTGTGATGGTTCTGGCATGTCACTGCTTTTATGAGCACAGCTCTCCTTTGGCAGCACTGTGATCACTAGGGGAGTCTGAAACTGAGTGCACCAAGACCGAGCAGTCACTTTCAGCCTCTCTTTTGGCGAGACAGTACACGTGATCGCTTACATGTGCTGGATCTCCAAATGATGTCTATGTGGTCCTTAAGGAAACATTCAGAAGTAATAATAAAGCTCAAAAACTCCAAACTCTGTACTAGGAACAACCTGCTGACTTACCTCTGGGAACAGAAGGAAGAGGGTGCAGCGCCTTCTTAGACTGAAAGGTAGAAAAAATGAATCTAGGGGAATAATCATGTAAATCCTTTCAAAATTGAGTCTCACACAAAGGGGAGAATTTGGAATAAACGATAGGTGCTCTTTAATCCACTAAATGACTTGTCAATGATTTTGGTGTCTGTCCTCACTATCCCTCATCCTCATCTCAACATTGCAGCTTACATAGTCAGTAATGATTGCTTGTGGTAGTTTACTAGTGTTACTGTCCTATATATATCATCAAGTATTTTTATGTTTGTGATTTCAAGAAGTGTCAGAAATTTCTGATAGCTCTCTTCAAGCGAAAACGAAACCTTGTTTATGAATTCATCAGCCCTTAAAGGGAAAAAAACAAGTATAGTCAATTTGAGTTTGAGAAACACATTCAATGAGTTAAAAGCCCCATTTAGATCAATGGGAATCTGACTAATTTGTATTTGTCCCATATGATGTAGTTAGATTGCGCCACAATTGCTATAGTGCTTCTGCCCCACTATGTTTACAGTAATAACAAATGCAGAGAAGTATCCAGTATATTTTGTGGCTACATGATAATAGTAGAGAGAGGTGTTTAAATGATTTTATACCAAAATAGCTTTCCCTCCTGCTTGTTTGGCAGGCATGAATGCAGTTACTGAAAATGACTGCCCTGATCACATCAAAGTGGGAGAATAACCAAAAGTCTTCAAAGAGCTACTGTCATTTCACTTTTCTTATCTTGCCAGTTCAGATAAACACTCAGCAGCAATGGAAAGGCCAAACCTTTTGATGTGGCAGGCTTAGGATACCACCCAATAGACCTCAGGGTATATTGGAAGTGTCCAAGCGAATTCGGGACTGCTCATCAAATTTGGGGGTTTCACACCACACAGATGTTGATGCCTGTTACTATTTTATCTGCTCTTTATAATCCAGTAACCACCCTGACTAGTTAATATGCTGCACATTAAAACGTTTAATGCATACTTGACATTAAGGTACAATTCAATGCATGTTACTGTCCAATTCACTTCCATAAAAACATAAAATAAGGCAACTTTTGGTGGCATTTATTTTGTCTTTTAGTTTTGTCAGGTGGTTGGCAGACTTTGAAGCTAAGGCATTGGCTACGATACAGGGAAAATATTGGTTCATTACTGTGTCAGCTCCTTGTGAAGTTAGGCAGCTTACTTGATCTCCCTGTACCTCAGGCACTAAAACTTAAATTATAAATGAATATGGGGACAGGCTTACTGTGCCTGACATATTCAGTATACAGTGAGGCTGGTGAATGAAAGAGAAGAAAAGCAACTCTGAGGATAATCAACGGAAAATGGGACAAATACAATGTTCCGTTTGTTTAAAGGAGAACAAACACCTCCAACTATTAACCTCCACTTACCTTACTATGGCCAGAGAATCCTAGTGGTCCCAAGGTATTTACTCCATATTCATGAGAACAAAGATTAACTATGTTTGATCATTGCATTGATACACTGTATTTTTATTGATTATTGAAAGTGAAATATATGATGGGAGAGTTTTGTGCAGGGTTGCCGGGATGGATGCTACCGGTTACCTAGGGACCTGGGTGAGCGCCGATTTGGAGCCCTGTACGAATGGAAGTGCTATTTAAAGTGAGATCGTTTGTGATCTGTAAAACGAAGTCCCTGATGAAAGTCAGTATGGTTGACTGAAACATCGGACAGGACGCATATATATTATGTATATTTTGAATAAAAGTTAAGTTTTAATTATTTTAAACTGAGTGCCCAACTATTTTTTGTTTTGGATATGACTATATTATAAATTGGAGGCACCTAACAAAGGACTATTGTGACTGTGAGTGCTGCAGTTTTCTCTCTTCTGCTTTGAGAACAAAGAGGGACATTAGGATTTTTTGGCCATAGTAAGGTAAGTAGAGGTTTATTGTATTCAAGACCCATCTAACTTTCGAGAGTTTAAAAGCCCCATATAAATCAATGTCAATTTAGGATTAGGATTTTTATTTATTCCCAATGATGCAGTTGGTTTGCTGCAGAATTGCTCCTCTTCTCTTTAGTATTGGTAACTGTATAGAATAAATATATATTTTTTCATCATGTCTCAGTACAACAGACAGGACAATATAATTGTTTAAACATTGTTCAATAAACAGATACAAATTTACATCTCTTCTATGAGTCACGTTGCATAACCAGTGATTTTGGAGGTGCAGGTATGCATTGAATAGAGTGAAAAATATAATATATATATATATATATATATATATATATATATATATATATATATATATATATATAATTCAGGAATGAGAAAAATCCTGGGTGTCTGTACTATTAACCCCTTAACGACCGGACGATCGGTGCGGCGCGATCTGTTAAGGACCATGGAGCTTTTTTTTTTTTTTTTTGCTTCTTCCTTTTCCGGACTCCCCGAATGGTGTGCAGCCGCGGGGGGAGCCCAGAATTCCATGACGGTCATAGTACATCATGGGTCGATCAGTCAGATTTACCCATGACGTACTATGACCGTCAAGGGTCGTTAAGGGGCTAACAGTGTATCAATGGCTTCTAAATTTGTGGGGTATTTTTATGCAACCCTTCACTGGTTCCTATATTTCCCAGTTGGCTCCTAAAACTTTCCCTGGCTCCAAAGGACTGTATATTCCCCCCACCCCACACACACACTGTATTTTGCCCTGGAGGACCAGAGGAGGTATGCAATACATTGAGAAGCATTAATGGGATAGTAATACTTAAGTATTACTAATCCCTATATTAAAGTCCTATTAAAAATAAATGTATTGCCCCCAGTCTCATCTCTCAAACCTTTATTGTTTGAGAGATGATCGCTCCTAAAGTTGCCCTCTCCCTCCCCCTTCCCTGCAGTCAGCGTTCTAGCTGACTGCAGGGAAGCAAGTCGTACGACTTTCAGGCGGCTCTCCAGCACAACCGCGATCGCGTTAATAAAAAAGAAAACTTTCACTGAAATGGTCTTCTACGTGTGCTTGGTTTGCAAGCACACGTAGAAGACTGTTTTAGTGAAAGATTTTTTTTTTAATTAACGCAATCGTGGGTCTGCTACAGAGCCGCCTGATGTTCTATGACTGGATTTCCCTTCAGTCAGCTACAACGCTGACTTCGGGGAAGGGAGAGGGCAACTTTAGGAGCAATCATCTCTAAAACCATAAAGGTTTGAGAGATGACACCGGGGGCAATACATTTACACTGCTCCAAAAAATAAAGGAAACACTAAGATTACACATCCTAGATCTGAATGACTGCTCCAAAAAATAAAGGGAACACTAAGATTACACATCCTAGATCTGAATGAATGAACTGACAACAAAATCACACAAAAATTCTCAATGTAAATCAAATTTATCAACCCATGGAGGTCTGGATATGGAGTCACACTCAAAATCAAAATGGAAAACCACACTACAGGCTGATCCAACTTTGATGTAATGTCCTTAAAACATGTCAAAATGAGGCTCAGTAGTGTGTATGGCCTCCACGTGCCCGTACGACCTCCCTACAATGCCTGGGCATACTCCTGATGAGGTTGCGGATGGTCTCCTGAGGGATGTCCTCCCAGACCTGGACTAAAGCATCCGCCAACTCCTGGACAGTCTGTGGTGCAACGTGGCGTTGTTGGATGGAGCAAGACATGATGTCCCAGATGTACTCAATCGGATTCAGGTCTGGGGAACGGGCGGGCCAGTCTATAGCATCAATGCCTTCCTCTTGCAGGAACTGCTGACACACTCCAGCCACATGAGGTCTAGCATTGTCTTGCATTAGGAGGAACCCAGGGCCAACCGCACCAGCATATGGTCTCACAAGGGGTCTGAGGATCTCATCTCGGTACCTAATGGCAGTCAGGCTACCCCTGGCAAGCACATGGAGGGCTGTGAGGCCCCCCAAAGAAACGCCACCCCACACCATTACTGACCCACCGCCAAACCAGACATGCTGGAGGATGTTGCAGGCAGCAGAACATTCTCCACAGCGTCTCCAGACTCTGTCACGTCTGTCACATGTGCTCAGTGTGAACCTGTTTCATCTGTGAAGAGCACAGGGCGCCAGTGGTGTATTTGCCAATCTTGGTGTTCTCTGGAAAATGCCAAACGTCCTGCACGGTGTTGGGCTGTAAGCACAACTCCCAACTGTGGACGTCGGGCCCTCATAACACCCTCATGGAGTCTGTTTCTGACCGTTTGAGTGGACACATGCACATTTGTGGACTGCTGGGGGTCATTTTGCAGGGCTCTGGCAGTGCTCCTCCTGCTCCTCCTTGCACAAAAGGCGGAGTTGTTGCCCTCCTATGGCCTCCTCCACGTCTCCCGATGTACTGGCCTGTTTCCTGGTAGTGCCTCCATGCTCTGGACACTACGATGACAGACACAGCAAACCTTCTTGCCACAGCTCGCATTGATGTGCCATCCTGGATGAGCTGCACTACCTGAGCCACTTGTGTGGGTTGTAGACTCCGTCTCATGCTACCACTAGAGTGAAAGCACCCCCAGCATTCAAAAGTGACCAAAAATCAGCCAGGAAGCATAGGAACTGAGAAGTGGTCTGTAGTCACCACCTGCAGAACCACTCCTTTATTGGGAGTGTCTTGCTAATTGCCTATAATTTCCACCTGTTGTCTGTTCCATTTGCACAACAGCATGTGAAATTGATTGTCAATCAGTGTTGCTTCCTGAGTGGACAGTGTGATTTCACAGAAGTGTGATTGACTTCGAGTTACATTGTGTTGTTTAAGTGTTCCCTTTATTTTTTGGAGCAGTTTCTTTTTAATAGGACTTTACTATAGGGATTAGTAATACTTAAATATTACTATCCCTTTAACCAGTGACTATATATAAGCAACAAATGAATGGTTGGTCAAGCAGAAATATAATTAAGATATGTTGTATTGCACAACTTAATGACTGCATGTACAATGCCAATCCAGAATTTATGAATATCCATTATTAAAAAGGCCATCCCTTTTGTCTCTTACTTCTCCTCTCCTCCCTTCTGACGCAGGTCCTTTCTGCTCTGGCTTTGCTTTACTCACTGTCACATATTATGTAAAATTTCTCTTGACATGTTTACTTTTTGTATTATGTAACCTGCTTGCCTTCTTCTGTAATTATTTTACTTCATAATAAAGCTGTCTTTGAATGCCCCTTCAATGCTAATTATTTCCTCAACACTTTTTTTTTTTACAAGGCACCCAAGTGCAAGACCTCAATAGCATCCAATCGGATTCTGGGGTGACATTTTTAATGGCAACATTTTGATGGCAGTATTTGGATGCCCATGATCTTGTGAATGCTCTTTTTTGAAACTTTCGATTTTGGCGGCAGCATTACAAAAGGATGCTGGTGCAGCTGATTTGCTCCAGACTCATTCCAGTTCTTCTTGCTACAAGTACATCAGCCTCACAGTTTTCAAGATGGAAATTAAGTCTAGTGCTTTCTGTACTAGATGATCCCTCCTCCCTTCTAAGCAGATGTATATGGACAGTAAAGAGAGAAAACATTCCTTTAACCCTTTGAGTGCCAGAGTGGTACGCAATGCATTGCTTTGCAATGCGCTGCGTACCACTCTGGCACTCAAAGGGTTAAAGGAATACCAAACCTCCTAATAATACCCGCTCAGTCACAGGAGTTACTAGATTTCCTGGTGCTTGGGACAACCTAATGTATTATTAATGCACTAGTTACAAAGCCCGTATACATGGGGTGATCCGGTGTGGGGAGCTCCGGAAGGCTCACAGCCTGTCTGTGCTCCCGGCTCCGGGGCAGCAGCGAAGGCACTGGGTGACAGTTTGTCACCCAGCCGCCTCCGCTGCTGCCCCAGAGCCGTGAGCACAGACAGGCTGTCAGCCTTCCGGTGCTCCCCGCTCCAGATCAGCCCATTCTGCGAGTCCTTACTGCACGTGTGCGGTTACGCACACAGTAAGCAACGTATTCTAGGACTTTATGTTATAGGATATTGCCAGCCAATTCCGCTAATATTGGTGTGGAGATAGAACCATTGCATACTCCAAGCCATCAACATGAAGCCAGAGGGCTTAGCATCCAGAGCAGTATGCATCATAATTCGTGCTCCCACTCACTAGGGCAGCAAATTCTAAAGGCCACTATGAATTTTACCCTTGAACCTTGGTTCTAGAGTGTATTTTCAATCAGTATTGAATGTCAGAGATATGACTGCTTTTGAACTATAAGACCTCCAACCCCACTCACTGGAACTTCTGTCTTGTTGGGGGGGTTAAATCAGAGTACCTATACCAGCAATAGATTACCATGTGCAGTAGTCAGAGTTTGAGGTCCAGTACTCCTGCTAACAACAGCCATGCTTGCATATGACATCCAGGACTGACTGAAGATGGTGAGCCAACACACAAGGAGGAAGTTCCTAGTGGCAAGTAGGATTTTATGGCCGTTGTAAGATAAGTGGAAGGGTAGTATTAGTTTTCCTTTAATACAAATACATGTTATGGCCACTGAGTAAATTGAATTAAATGTCTTAATTACATTTCTCCTCTCAGCAAGTGAGATTTTGTAAGAATGAATCCATTTTGTTCAAATTATATATAGCATTAATATTCTAGGAGCCCATGGTGCCTGTTTCAGGACTCATGAAATGCAAGGAATAGGACACAAATACAGCTAGCAACAATACAAAATCAAATCCAAAAGTGAGTATTTTATTGCCTAGATCTTCTTGTGGTTATTGCAGAAGTGCAGGCAGTCTGATTAGGAAATATAATTAGATTCAAATGAGGGTTAAATCAATGCAAATTACAACTGTTGCATTAAACATATGTCGAGCAAACCAACTTCCACTCGGGGAAAGAATTCTCATGCACGCTATAAATACAGGGGTACAGGACCATTATCCAAGGGGGTGCATTGACACATGGCCCAGTAGGTCATAGTTATACCTCTGGGAGAATATGTTTGCTACAACACTGACTTCAGGGAAAGGGGAGGGAGGGTGGAACTTTGCGAGTGAATATCTCTCAAACAAAAAAGGTTTGAGAGATGTCACTGGGGGCAATTCATTTTTTTTTTTTATTGCTACAATATTGGGATTAGTAATTTTTAAGTATTACTATCCCTTTAAGGCTACACTTGATCAAGCAAAATAAATTATTGTCACAGCTATTACTGGTACCTCCTACAGTAGTAAACAGTAAATAAAGAATCAGAGAAGGTACTCGCCCAAAAAAAACCCTCCCGCCCCTTTTACCTAGTGTAAGCAGCCTCCCCTCGGATGTGGAATCTGGTCTCTTGACCAGACAGATCACAGAAAGGGACAATCTTCTTACTGTGACCATAAGGAAAACCCTGCCCCCCTTGACAGGTTTTTCCCTTATGATCACTGAAGATTGTCCCTCTCTGAGATCCGTTCAGACAGTCTTGCTGCTCTGAGGTGAGCAGTGTTACATCAGTAAAAGGGGCAGGAATGGGATACTTTATCATTCAATTACTCTTGATCTACAACTCTGACAGTATTGAAATAAAACTCTCCATGACCCAAACACTATGAAGATTAATTGGAGCTGCTTTTATTGTGAAGCATTACTATCCCTTTAAAATCCCTTGATTTTAGCCCATAGTGCATAGAGTGTCTGCAATAGATATCTAAACCAGCATGAAAACACCAAAAACTACTCTCATATTCTGTGCATACCCATGTCCAAATGAAAGGCACATACAAAATAGATTAAAAAATATAAGAACAAACAACAAGAACAGTCTTGAGTGTCATTTAAATCTAATGGTCTTAAGCATCTGTCTGGTTCACATTGTAGTAGTAGTTCTGTGTATGCGCTAACATGCTCTCCCTAAGATATCTAATTGTTCTTCCTATATAAATCATGCCACAGGCACATAATACAGTATAGAGTACATATTTTGTCCTACATGTTATAGCTGTATTAATCTTTATTAGAAGATCTGCCAGGTAAATGAATGAAATCTTAGGTTCTCATATTTCTACAAGCTTGGCAATTACCACATCTATAATTATCTTTAGGTTTATTACTCTCTTGCCAAGTCAAGGGCATAGATTCTTTAAATTTGCTTTGTAAAAGATAATTACTTTAACTTTTACAAAAAATCTACTACTGGCTTCACTTCAGATACTGTGAGGTTAGAATGGGGTCTCTAGTCAATATGGATCAATTATCTTAAACTGATTTTTTGAACATTTATGTTACTGTGAGTATTCAAATGCAAAACACATTTGTGTTTTTCATTCTTTCCTCCCTTCTACTTCTCCTCAGCAACATTTTCTATGCTGTTTTCATGCTCTTTCAGTTGCTATGTTTAGGAGCTTTAAAATATATGCTGTACAGTCCAATCTCTCATAAAACTCTTCTGATATTCAAAGTCTACATTTGACTTATTTCTCTGTAGTCTTAGAAACTGTCTGTAGGGGATAGATGCAATTGTATGTTCTGAATGTTTCCTAGGTGCCTGCAGAATTGCATTAGTAGCTGTAGATCTGAGGAACCTCCAAACAAGCATCCAAAACATTAATCTTCAGTTCTAGAAATTCCATAGACTATCCTCCAAAACATTTTGTAAAACTCATGTTCCTGACATTTTATTTAAATAAAGGAGGAATTGTTCAAAAAGGGCAAAGTCCTCATCCCACAGAACTAAGGCATCTTCAGTCAATCTTATTTACAACTTTATTGGACTAAAAAAGGTGTGTGTGTGTGGGGGGGTTGGTATGAGCAAATAATCCACCTCCCATGTTAGCATATGTTAGAGCAGCTTAAGTACAGCTTGACGTACAGTACCTATCACTGGTTGTACCAATGCCCATTGCAAAGGAAGAAGTAATGCTTCAGCACATAACTCATAGAGCACAGCAGAAATACATTCACTGTCGCATTTCTGTCATCCTTCTGTAGAAAATATTCCACATCTGACAGGTCATGTCTGTGTCTTATTTTGTTATAGAACATTACAACATATATGCTTGTTGTTGGGGAAGTCTGGAGAAAGGGAAGAAAAAGTTTGCTACTCTGTTTTGTTTGCTCTGATAATGAGACTTTGACTTACCGCTAGAACAGGGGTATACAGCCTTTGGCTCATAAGCTGTTGGACACTACAATGCCTAACAGTCCCAAACAAGCTAACAGCTAGAGAGCCTAAGGTTTTCTACCCCAGATTTAGCAGGTGAGAGCAAACCAAGCCAATCTAAATTGGAGTTCGGACTAGAAGAGACTTTATTCACTGGGAATGACATGACATGCCAGGCTTAGATGATCCCCACCAACAACCATTTCTGCAAAATTTTAATTTTTTTTCATTCAATGCTTATGCAAGAATGCATTAAATATACTTGGTAACATATATTTTGAGAAATGGTATGCCATGATAAACTGCTTCATAAATCAAGTTTCTGCTGTTTATTGAACTATGAACACTATCTTGAGCTGTTTATGTGATTGACAATTATTCTTGATGTGTTTGTTGTTTTTGTGTGCTGAAATGGTTGTGTACATATTGAAAATATTTATGCCTTCACATAAGCAGTCACTTACAGCTGATTAGGGATGTGCTAAAATGTTTCCGTCAAAAGTGCAAAAATGAGTACTTTTCGTCCCACAAAAAGTGCAGGTGTTTTGGTAACTCTGAGATATGGATATATTGCACATGCAGCACCCATAGGCTAAATCTCAGACTGTTGAGTCTCATCAATTGCTGCATATGCAAATGGCTTTGAAGCAAGTGAAATCCATAGCTTAGGCTATGTACTTCGCTTATGAAGGTAAGCCCCTGTACACTATGGAAATACGTTTTTTTATGGCAAAATGGCTTACATGAACCACTTGAGGCTGAACAAATATACATACAATTAGTATTTCATAATGCCTTTCTGGAAGACAAAAACATTTAAACAGGTAAGAGAGACAGGATGTTGGAAAATTACAGCCCATGGGCCAAGTCTGGTTCCTGGTCTGATTTGATCTGACCCTCAGATTTTGCAGCTTGTATACACAATAGTATCTCTGGCTTTTTCTGCAAAGAATGAGACATATGTTTTGTCACAAAGAACAAAGCGGATACAATATATCTTACTAAGGTAGTAAGAGTAGAAGTATTACTTTCTCTGTGCAGCAGCACAGATGTTAACATGTGCCTAAAACAGCCCAAAGATAGCCAAACATATCTCTCCCTCTCTCCCTCTCTCTCTTTTGGTGTGGGGGAAGAGTCATTATTAGCCTCTGTGGTTTATTCTGTGCTTATTTGATGATGCAGTACACCTTTGACAACACAAAAACAATATCTCAGTATTTTACACAAGTAAAATATAATTTATCTTTAACAAAAAGTATTCAAAAAATGTTTCAAATGACTTCAATATCTTTGCAACCAATGAGCCCCAGACCCTCACTAACAGTGATGGAAAACTATAAAGCTTAGTTCTTGTAGAAAATCCTGAAAATGGTAGCACTGAAATAAATTTCTTGGTTTTACTCTACTGTTCTTTCTGTGTTCATTAATGTTATTGATTCAAGGTTTTGACCTTCTACTCCATGGATGGTATTTGGATATGATAGTCAGCCTTTGGACCTCCACCTGTTGGGGTCTTTAACTCCCATCATCCACACGACAACCATCCGTTATCTGGTTGGAGATGATGGAAGTCATGGTCCTGAATATCTCAAAATCTAAATGATGAACCTAGCTTGGAGTTACAATCTTTAGCGTATGAAGGAGGGATTCATACTAGTTTGTAAAATTATGGAAATTCTTATCCACGTTATTCAATAAAAAATAAATCTGACATAAGTGGTTGTCAGAAGCCACAAAGGCCTCTCCTGAAAGGAGGTAAACTGATGTTCCATCAGAACAAGATTTGTAAGCAAAAAATAAATGATTGAATAAATAACTAGATAATTATTTACTCTAGAATATCCTTGATTTGCACAGGGAATAATTATAACATGTTTTTTACAGCATAACACAGTTGTTTATTTATTAGAGGATTTATTGCTATGATGGACAGGATTTTCATCTCCATTTTCTTGTTTGTGTCATGTATTACATTGTATCCAAGGACAAGTAAATTGCCATATCTGTCAGAATCAGTTTAAATGGGAACAAAGCCCCCAAAGAACAAGAACGTTTTAAATGGTCTTGTACCTGTAGTTGTTCTATTAAAACTACACTTTGCTGTTTTGTTTTTTGCATTTGATCTCTGTTTTTGTATCCTACTAGTTGTTTCAGTTGAACCCTTTGAGTGCCAGAGAGGTATCTAATACATTACAACACAATGCGTTGAATACTTCTCTGTCACTCAAAGGGTTAAAACTGTTTGAATCTGATAACACCTAGGGTTAGGGTCCCTTCCAATGTAATTAAGTCTACCACAGTCTATTGTTTCTTGTGAAGGGAGGGGGTTGATCTAGAGGCAGACTTCAATAGAGATCACTACATATATGACATTGTAAGTGCATGGAAACAGTATTATATGGATTAGTGTATGCAATCCACAGCTAGTCTGACAGTTCATATTACATTTTCCTAAAGAGACTTGTATATGCAGCATTGAATGGTTACATAATTACTAAAGATAAGATTAGTAGTGCTTCTATTCATTATATATGTCATGTTTAATTGAAAGTGCTTAGTATTCTGGCTTGACCATAGCCAAGAGCCACAAAGAGCCCCTGGACCTTATTTTGGAAATCTTTATATATTTAATATCTATACTGAGGTATAAATAGCAAGAGGTCAGTTTAGGTTAGAGTCTCTTGAGAAAGTGTGTTAACACAAGAAACGTATGTAGAGAAGAGGGGTAGGAGTAGCAGAAGCGTATGATCTGTTGGACTGAGTCGGAGCTATCCTTGTCTCCATTGGGTCTGTGATTTGACACATGATCTACCACGCAACTGTCGGTGTGATGACACCATAGCGAATCAAGGGTAGAATGGACGTGGAGGGTGCCAATAGGAAGGAATGGAGGAAATGTTGGGCTCCGTGACGGTCCGTGGATCTATTTACTGCTACTTTTTGATGAGCTTGACTTGTTTGGTTATCTTGTGAGTAGATCCCCTGATGGGGGCCTTTTTTAAATAGATTTTTAGAGTTTCTATTAAAGATACTACACTTAGAGGGTTCCCTTCTTTTTGCTCTCCTTTCCTCTTTTTTCTTGTTTAGAGTTTGTATACTGCTTACAAGTCGGCACGCTTGTGGATAGGATAGAGCATTAATAAGGGGGAACTTTCAGATCATTCCAAATGGACTCTTTTATGGACTAGTTATGGATTTTCAAACTTGAGCACTATATAAATACTATACTGTTTTGGATTGTTTCTACAAGTTTAGACCATTTTTATTTTGCCTGGAAAGATGATGTTAATCAGACAAAAAAAAATGACAGTGAAGAGAAAAATTTTTTGCCATAAAGTATGATGGTAGATTAAACCACGCCCAGTTTTAAGACTGCTTTTTGCCATTGACAGAGATGGTGGAGTGGGATGCAAAAATCATGATAATTGATGGACCATGGTGTAAGAACTTTTTTATTCTCATTAAGGGGGGCCTTTTTTAATAGATTTTTATGGTTTCTAATAAAGATACTACACTTAGAGGGTTCCCTTCTTTTTGTTCTCCTTTCTTCTTTTTTCTAAACTTGTAGAAGACTAATTAAAGAACTGTTAGTAAGAGTGAGAATAGTAATGTAGAGTTAACTTGAAAAAAAAAGGAATTGTTTAAAAATGTGTCATTTGAAATACAAAAAAAGTCTTTGTTTCTTTTAAAAAGACAAAATCAAAGACATTTTTAACATCAGAATTTTTAAGGGCAATATTCATCAAAATCTTACCGTCAATTTTAATTTTTTAGGACATATTTTCAGACATGATGGATTTACTTGTAAGGATATTTTCCATCTTTTACCACCAACTTATGATCCAATAACTTTTCCATTATGACGACTTTTTGAACATCTCGCTCTCCGTGTTTTAAATAAATATTGTATAGTTAGTACACATGTGTATACTACTCTTCTATTGCATTCCATCTCACCTTTAACTCAGCCCCCAAAGCAGGGATAAGGAAAAGTAAGAATATAAGTTTGTACACGTCCTGGGCACAGAGGAATATCATGCACCAAAATGCCAACACACTCCCACACTGCCTACTCCTTGGCACATATGGTGCAAAGTAGCTTTTTAAACATGAAGTGTTGGTTTCATTTTTCATGCATCCATCCTGGTGTACATAAGCTGGAATATATCAGATTCAGTTTGTAGTTTTTTAATGATTATTAACACTGTATTAGTAAAACCTCCTGTGTAGGTTACCTCTAATTTTTTGTACATGCCTCTCCCTGAGTTCCTTCTATGGAGAGCTCTGTCCCATCCTTTAACACCACATCCTGACAGCTCCCCACATGGCTTCAAGTGCAACGCCAATCCTCTGTTCACTGTGTTGATTCAGCATTTATACACTGAACAGTTCCCTGATCCGCTCCTACTCAGTGCATTGTGCAGCATTTCTCCCTGGGGATGTTCAATCCCAAACCCAGAGCATAACACAGCACTATATGTCCTTCAAACAGGACAGTGGAAGGCATGAGTAAAGGTAAAGCCCATTTTGCACCTACATTATACTGTCCTCCTGCCCAGGAGAGGAGTGGTTGTTTGCAACATCCAGAGCTGGTCATGGGAGAACACTGGGGGCACATGCTAGGTTGCTGTTCCAGAAAAATATAAGGGAAACCTGGACCAGTGCAAGCTAGATAACCTTTAGTGTGTAATACATAGACTTTGTAGGGGCTCCAACATCCCATTCCTGTTGAGGTTTCTAACATATATGTTGGTGCTAGAGGCCATGCAATATGTTGTACATCACTATGGTAATCAAAGAGTTAATAGCACCATGAGGAACACACTCTGTGGAAGGGACAGTGAGGGTGCTGCAACAATGGACAATGTTTTGCCCTCCAGCTATCATTATCCTCAGTCCAATATGGATTAGCTGAGGATGATGTGAGTTGTAGTTCTGTGGTAACTAAAAGGTTGCATGTTGCCCAATGCTGGTATAGGAAGAGGGAAATTGGGGATATAATTGTATCCATATCTGATAACTATCCCTGGTGATTTTGGTTCCCTGCCCCTGGATCCTGCTATCCCTGTTTATCCCTGTCACATACCTTAAACTATATGAGAACCCTATATTTTGTGTGATTCAACACCTTAGAACTTGCCCACATGTTAACATTGCTATTTGTATTGTTTAATATATTATGTATTTGTAGAAAATGTCTATTTTGCTATACAAGTACAGGTTTAAGTCTACTGGATAAGTTTATCTGTTGGTGTTATATTAATAATACAATGGAAACTAATAGGAAAAATAAAACAGATAATCCAGGTTGGGTGTGGGTGAGGATTAGAAAGAGGATTGGTTAGGAGAGGGTATATGTGCTATTTAACTTCTTGCGGGTCAGTGGAAATTTGTAGGGCTACTTTAATCAAATAGGGTAGTGTGGTTTTGCCAGTCTCATGTGGTGTGTTAACACTACAATAGTCTAATTTAAAGGGGGTAATATGCCCTGCTGGTTTCATGTAGTGGGTTAATACCCTGCTGGTCTCATGCAATAGGGCAATACGCTCCCATTGTATCATGTATCAGTTAATCCTCTGCTAGTAGCATGCTACAATGGGGTAATATGCTCTGTCAGTCTTTTGTAACATTCTGCTACTCTCAGTTAATAGGTATATACTCATGATTCAAGTAATTTTGCTGGTCTCATATAAACGCAATATCCTCATTGTCTTGTATAACACTCTTCTTTTATCATGGCATGGGATAATGTTCAACTGGCCTTGTGTAATGTTCAGCAGGCTATATTTACAGAGTAATGTGGGGAGTGGGAGACAGATTAAGATTTTGGCCTTGGGTCCAGTAATTTCTAGTTATGTGCCTGCTGATGTGTTTGAGAAAATGTGTATGTGTATCTTTTTGTGACAATGTGTGTGTCTTTGTATGCCCAGTGTGTGTGTGTGTGTGTGTGTGTTTGTCTGCAAATTCAGAGAGTAGGAGTGTGTGTGTGTGTGTGTTTGTTTCTGTGTATCTATGCATTCCCAAATTGTGAGTGTGCATATTTGTGTGCCTCTGCATTTCCAGAATGAGTGAGTGTGTGTGTGTGTGTGTGTGTATGTGTGTGTGTGTCTCTGCATGCCCTTTGTCTGTGTGTGTCTCTTCATGGCCAGTGTCTGTGAAAGCTCTTAAATTATGTCTGGCTCCTAAGTGTTTTGTAATTTTATGCATTGCTGAATGTAACCCTACTTATAAATAAATATTCTAAAATATCCAGTCAATGTTAAACAGTCCTTGGCAGCTTGTGATGATGTCATTCTGGTCCCTGGAATCGAAAAGGTTGAGAACCACTGCACTAAAACATAATATCAATTTAGTGCAAACTGGTGCACAGTCCACCACTGTTATGACTTCAAAGCGAACACGTCCTGAATGCCAACTCTATGGCATTCACAGGAAAATAAAGTAAAGCAACACCAAGTTCCACCTCATCTACTTGTCAGTACATAATATTAAACAAGGCGCACAAGAGAACAATTCCATGAAACACAAATACACTTCTTTATGGGATTTCGTGTACTTACTAAAATCCTTAGTTTCTCTTATGTCCAGTATGGAATACAGGTATCATGGGGATATACCAAAACTAACTTCCCAGAGGTGGGAAAAAAGGAGAAAGAACCTCAGGACTGTCCCCATGATATGAGGTTCCAAAGACGATCCAGAATTGGAATAGCCCGAACAGAAAAAAGTGTCAACGGACACTGAGCTTACACAGCACACAAGGAGAAGAGCCAAGGGGGCACAAACTGCTGAAAAATAGTAAGGCAAACAAATGTGTAAAGCTGGCTTCAGTTGAAGCCAGAACATCGACACATAGTGCTTAACAAAGGTGTGCAAAGAGGACAAAATCGCTGCATTGCACAACTGCACAGCTGAGGCCTGATTCTTGTAGGCCCAAGAGGCCACCACAGACCTAGTGGAATTTGCTGTAACCTTAAAGAGAACAAGTTTCTCACTGAGCTCATACACCTGGTGTAGGGTAGCCTTAATCCAAGGGGCTACAGTGACCTTGGAAGCAGCTTGACCTTTCCTGAGACCTCAGGAATGACAAGTAGTGAGTTGGCCTTATGAAAAGGCTCAGTGCTGTGAACATAAATTTTCAGTCAAAACACCACATCCAACAAATGGAGATACTTTTCCTTGTCAGACTTAGGGTCAGGAAAAAATGAAGGCAAACGATCTCCTGATTGATGTTGAACTTAGAAACCATATTAGGAAAAAACTCCTGAGAGGTTCGAAGCACCAACTTGTCCTTATGTAAGACCAGGAAAGATGGCTTGCAAGACAAAGCCTGCAACTCAGCAACTCTTTGGACCGAGACTACTACCAAAAGAAAAGACATCTTAAATATCAGTTGATAAAGAGGAATGGAAGCGAGGGGCTCAAAAAGAAGGCCTCTGAAAAGCTCTCAGAACCAAATAAAGGTCCCACGGAGGATTAGGAGCCTTAAAGAAAGGGAAGGCATGGGCCACCCCCTGAAGGAACACCTTGGTATCTGGAATGTTGGCAATATGCCTCTGTAAGAACACAGAAAGAGTTGAAAAAGTAACCTTTAAGGAGTTCAAGCTGAGTCATTTGCTCCCTCCATCCTGGAGAAAGGAAAATACCAAATGAATGTCAAACTCCTGAGAGGACACAGACTTCTCCTTGCACCACAAATGAAAAAGAGACCATAACCTATGGTAGGCCTTGGAAGAGACTGGCTCTTAGTCAGTGCTGGAGGGTCAAATGGATCAGAAGGGGCGACAATACAAGAGGGGCAGAGAGGTCGAGGATACTCTCTAGTGAGCCCCAAGTGACATGAGGAACAGTAAGCAGTGGGGGTAAGGGATGTTGCTGAGTCCTTAGTCTTAGATTTACTCCACTGACCATTAGAAAAGCCTAGGAAATCACATATCTGGCAGACAAAAGGTTAGATGAGAGTGCCTGAGGAGAAAAAGAAAGAGCCCACTTTGACTTCTGTTTGTCAAACAGGTGTAGAGATATATCCCAATGAAGTTCACCCATAGAAATCAATGAAGAAAAGATGGCGGCAGCGTGGGCACTCATTCTTAAAAGGGATGCAGTACAAAATCAGGCAAATTATCCAAACTGCAGCCATCCATGCTCCATAGCCCAGGGGATGAACAGTACATTATATAATAAAGATACCCAACATGAATGCAAGAGCCCAAGGGCTCAGCGAAAACATCTGTATGTTGAGGCACAAGGTAGGGACAATGTGGACCAAAGGTTTACTCACCAGACGTCTGTCTTCAAGTTACCATTGTAAATTAAAAGCAAGCAGAGCCCCAAGAGACTCTGCTGAGAGGGAAAATGTGGCCTGCAAGATTCCCTCCACAGGGCTGCAAGGGTCCACACTGTGCCTGCACAGTGGTCAGTCCACTGCAGAGAAAGCCCAGTAATGATAACCCGCCTAATGGGGAAATCTTGACAGCCACATATCTATCAGAAAAATATTAAAAGATCTAAAACTAAGAGAGTGTCTCTGCTCCATCCATTCACCACAGGACACATTCATACTGGGGATTACAAAGTAGAGGAAGGGTTGAGCTGCAGAAGTGGCTGGGAGTCTTCCACCTATAAGACTCTGTCTTTTGAGATGTGTCCTGTACTTCAAAAGGAGGGACTCAACCCCATGGTGCCTGTTCCATATTGGACATCAATGAAAGAGGGAGATTTTTGGAATATGTAGTATAGTAAATTGACAACAGAGATGCACCAAACTAAGAAATCAGATCCACTACCTAGTTTGAATCTTAATACTACATTTCCCTTTGTGTTTCTGTCTGTATTTTTGTCAGTGTGTCATTGTGTGCCAATGCAGTTTGTGTCTCTGTGTGTATATGTATATACATATGCATATGTGCCTTTGTTGAAAAAATAACATCTTTAACTGGTCATAGATGTGAGGTCCATGGAGGCAGAAATGACAACTGCTGGCATTTTATTCAAACTGAAGCAAGCAAAATGCATGAGTTCACTTAACCCTTTAAGGACAAGAGAGTGTATGCAACACATTAAAGAGCTACAATTACCATGTGAAGTGGGTGGGGTTTGTGTTCTGTGGCCCTGCTAGCAACTGTCATGTCCACCTCCACCCAGGAATGACTGAAAATGTTATCTCTTGAAAAAAGGCACAAGGACAGAATTTATAGGGGCTATTAGGATTTTTGGGCCATTGTAAGGTAAGTAGGGGGTTATTATTAGGAGGTGTTACTTCTCTTTTAACCCCTTGGGTGTGTAGCAATACATCTCAGATGTCTTTAGCATCAGAGCAAAGCACAAAGTAATGCGTTATGTACCCCTCTGGCACTCAAAGGGTTAAAATCCTACTTTGTGTAAAATAGTAACAATGACATAAGACAAAATAGACCACCTGATCAATTTTTCATTTGCTAAGCTTTAGAAAAGTTTTTGGAGGCCACCCGTTTTTATAGGACATGTTCTGTGTTTACTATACCACCCCATAATGAAGTATATTCAACAAATGCCCACACCCCTGCTTCCGTTCCTGGTGAAAATATCTGAAGTACTTTTCATTTTCCGTTCTCTAATCTTGTGGTCAGGCTTTGTACTCTTGCCAAGTCTGATTGCCTAATGCCTTGTTTATTAAAAAATAAGACAGAGGTAAACATCTCTTACTTTGAAAAACAAATTTACAGACAAAGAAACATAACATTTAGCATTTTTGGTGCATTAAATATAATAATGTTTAAGTAATACATTACTGACAGTTCTAATTTAAAAAAAAGTCTTCTGGTACAAGAATGTTGCTTTTTGTGGTTATTCAGTGAAAAACAATATTGTATATGTATATGCTTGCATGACTTGTAGTTAAAATATGCTGCTCAGTTTTGTTTGCATAAGGCAAAAAGGGTCGAATTGTATTGTAAGTGATACATTTATTCTTTGTTTAATTTCCAAATGTCCACGTAGGTTACAACGGTAATATAGAAGATACAATCCACTGACTGGGTGATAGAAACCAGCCTTTACAGTTAACCATTTGAATGTAATTCGTTAGTCCTCAATGATCTGCAAAACTCACGGATACTTAGGAATGCATAGGAGACCTCACTAGCATATCAGAAGCCCTATTTATATCAATGGGAAACTTGGGAATTTACATTTTTCCTCTATGACAGAATAGCTCCAGGGGGTGATGCACTAAGGGACAATGTTATGGCAAAGTATGTCTGACGACATATGGTGAATACATTGCCTTGTTAATATAGACAACCCGCTATGCGCTAAGAATTATATAATATGCAAGGGGAGTGGGATCAAATATATTCATTATCATGCAGCACTGTTGAACCCTTTCAGTGCCATAGGGGTGTGCACTGCACACTCCTGTAGCACTGATAGGGTTACAATATTGAAATTCTGCATTCTACCCACAGTAACAGTTATTAAAAGCAGTCAAGGTTGTTATAATGCAAACCCTCAAACAGAAGTAACAAACACTCATATACCAATAGTACATACAAATACAAAATCAATGGTTTATTTGATCCAGCAGATATATTTGCTGCCCCAATCATTCACCCCCCCAATCTACCCCACCCCAAATAATAAACATCCACCCCCAAAAAAAACAGGAAGCATAGAAAGCAAAATAATTATCAAAAATAAACCCATTGTTAAAGGGATTGTAATGTTTCACAAAAACAGCAGCTCCAATTAATCTTCATAGTATTTGAGTCATGGAGAGTGTTATTTCAGTACTGTCAGAGTTGTAATTCAAAAGTAATTGAATTATAAAGTTCCCCCTCCCACCCCTTTTAACTAGTGTTAGCCACTTCCCCTCAGATGTGGAATCTGGTCCACAGACCAGACAGCTCCCAGCAAGGGACAGTATTCTTACTGTGAGAACAATGAAAGCCTTGCCCCCATTGACAGTTTTTTCAGGTTTTTCACTTATGTTAATTGAAGATTGTCCCTCTCTGCAATTTGCTCGGACACCACCCTGCTACTCTGAGCTGAGCAGTGTTACATCTGTAAAGGCGGCGGGAAGGGGAAACTTTCTCATTCAATTACTCTTGAGCTACAACTCTGACAGTACTGAAATAACACTCTCCATGGCCCAAATACTATGAAGATTAATTGGAGCTGCTTTTATTATGAAACATTATTATCCCTTTAAAAGTATGATGGTACCACTGAAAATGTCAAATAAGAGGGCAAATATGTCACATATATCCTCAACCCCTAAAAAGACAGATAATAATGTGTGTTTCTGTAGGAGCAATGAACGAGAAGGTTCCTATATATACACCCCAAAGTTCAGGTGCATGGTTTATATGCCTTCATATAAGTGAAGAAATTGAACTGCTCTGGCAGATACATACATCTTTCTGTTTTATTCCTTACTAATTGGGAAGGCCATGAATTGCTGCTAAATGGCATATACTGTAAGCACTGGAATAAGTAGGCACAGCTTTCATGTTACTATACCTCTTAAGTAGATGTGCCTATACCATAGTAAGACTATCACATGTATAATTTATATTGCACATCACTACATACATTATAATCAATCAAATGCATAATAGTTCATAAGACTGACTCTAAAACGTTTCACACAATATTCTATAATGACACCGATCGTCAATCTGTCATATTCAGACGGTCGTTTGTAATTTTTCCATTTCTTGATGGTCCTTTCTGTTCAAATAAATATTTTACCACCTTTCATCTATTCACTTGGTCTGTGTATAACAGGTATTGTGCCTGATTTTATAAACTGTTGCTTATGAATATTTAATCAACGATGTCTATTTTTGTCAGGATTGTAATGCCCTCTCCTTTTTTATTGAGTTTGATTAATATTTCATTGTCATATCTTTGCTGCAGGTTGGTTTGCTTTGTGTCTGCATTCGTTCCTATTGAGGTATTTAAAGCTTAATCCATACAAAATGTGGCTTTCAGTTTAAATTGATTCTAGAAAATGTGATCACAATTATTTTTACAATATTACATTTTATGGATACACACTGAAGCAGGAATAGCATTTCCACATTCCTGACAGCCATGGACATTGCAGACTTTATTCAGCGAAAGATTAGCAATTCTGTGGCAAACCAAGTACCCCATAGTGGATAAAAGAAAGATTCCATTGATTCATATGGGGCTTATAACCTGTTGAATGAAAGAAAGGCCTCAAATATATTGTTTCACAATGAGTTGCAGACCTCTAGCAATAAGAGGGTTAAAAATTTAAAAATGTGGGAATTTTTTTCTCCTATAGTGCACTTGGTTTGCTCCAGAATTTCTCCTCTTTACCTTCAGGGATACAGCCAAGAATATTTTCTGCATAAAGTAAAAATAAAATGTATAGATAGTCATTGTAAGAGGGAAGATTGAATTCAGGAAGCTGGGTTTAGCTGATTGCACAAAACAGCAACATAAAGGACATATTCGGTTAGAATAATAATATTTAGTAAAATGAGTTACAACAAAATGCTTATCATGTGGATGCTTCTTATTTTTTTACTAATATATTTACCATTATTAGAAAACTTGCAATCACTGTGTTTTAACAGGGTCTCCTTCTATGCTGTGATAACTGGCCAATATACAGTTGTAATCAAAATTATTCAACCCCCATTGCAAATCAGGTTTATTGTCAAAATGTACAGACTTTCAGCTGTTTTCAGTGAACAAATCAAACAAAAGCAATTGAAATAGCTCAACACAACAAATGCTTTAAAGGGATAGTAACACTTCGTTTTAACTTTATTTTATTTTGTAGGCATTAAAAAAACATGAAGAATGATATAAGTCTTATCTCTCAAACCTTTATGGTTTATGAGATATTCACAAGCAAAGTTCCCCTCCCCGCCCCTTTTACCTAGTGTAAGCCATCTCTTCTCAGATGTGAGTCTGGTTGTATGACAGTACAGATAACAGAAGGGGACAATTTTCTTTGTATGAAAACAATGAAAGCCCTTCCCCCCTTGACAAGTTTTTCAGCTTTTTCCATTATCTTAATTGAAGATTGTCCCTCTCTGCAGTCTATCTGGGCATCTCCCTTCTTATCTGGCTGAACAGGGGGGGGATACTTTGTTTGTGAATATCTCTTAAACCATAAAGGTTTCAGAGATAAGACTTATATCATTCTTCATGTTTTTTTAATGCCTACAAAATAAAATAAAGTTAAAATGAAGTATTACTATCCCTTTAAGTGGTTTCGCCAAATTCTACTATAAATGCAACTTACAATGACTTCTCCAGTCTCAAAATTATTCACCCCCTTCATGGCAAGCATCTTTAGTACTTAGGAGAGCACCCTTTTGCTGTTATGACCTGCAAACAAGATACATAGCCAGACACCAACTTCTGGCAGCGGTCATGAGGAATCTTAGCCTGTTCCTCATGAGCAATGGCCTCCAGTTCAGTAATATTCTTGGGTTTGCGTGCTGCAACCGCCTCCTTCAAATCCCACCAGAGATTTTCTATGGGTTTAAAGTCAGGTGACTGTGATGGCCACTGTAGAATCTTCCAGGACTTCTTCGGCAACCTAGACTTGGTGGCATTTGAGGTATGCATGGGATCATTGTCCTGTTGGAAGGTCCAGTGATGCCCAGGCTTCAGCTTCCTCACAGACGGCATGATGTTTTCTCCTAGGATTTCCTGATACTTCAATGAATCAATCTTGCCTTCCACATGCTGCCGGTTTCCACTGCCAGTGGATGCAAAGCAGCCCCAGAGCATCAGTGAGCCACCACCATGGTTAACTGTAGGCAAAGTGTTCTTTTCAGCTTATGCTTCATTCTTCTTCCTCCAGACATACCGTTGATCCATCGGGCCGAAAAGTTCCAGTTTTGTTTCATGTCTCCACAGAACACAATCCCAAAACTTTGGTGACTTATTTAAATGATTTTGAGCATATTGGAGCTGACTTTTCTTGTTCTTTTGGGTCAGTAGTGATGTACGGCTTAGAGTACTTGCATGGAAACCTTCTGTGTTTAGTACGCGCCTTACTGTGCTCACTGAAACCTCAGTGCCTGTTGCCACCAAGTCTTGCTGCAAGTCTTTTGCAGTCACTCAAGGGTTTTTCTCAACCTGCCTTCTTCAGAAATTTGGTTGCAGCCATTGATAGCTTCCTTTTTCTGCCCAGTCCAGGAAGTGTAACCACTGTTCCTTTGACTTAGCTATATTTCTAACATGCAGTCAAACGTGACACTCAACAAACCCCTAGCCAGTTCAGGTATTTCATGTGTTCCAGCTCAAGCACACCTGATGCAACTAATGAAGTACTTGATTAGTTGCATCAGGTGTGCTTGAGACAACATCTGTTTTACATATTTGTGCTTTTCTGAGGGATTCTATTCAGTGGGTTGAATAATTTTGAGACTGAAGAAATCATTATAAGTTGCAGTTTCAGTTGAATTTGGGGAACCACTTGAAGCATTCGTTGTGTTGAGCTTTTTCAATTGCTTTTGTTTGATTTGTTCATTGCAAACAGATGAAGTCTGTAAATTTTGACAATAAACCTGATTTGCAATGGGGGTTGAATAATTTTGTTTACAACTGTATTTATCTAAAAAGGTCCTGTTTAATATAAGCTAAAGGGATAGTAATGTTTCACAATAAAAGCAGCTTCAATAATCTTCATAGTATTTGGGTTATGGAGAGTGTTATTTCAATAGTGTCAGAGTTGTAGTTCTAGAGTATTGATAAAGTATCTCCCTCCCGCCCCTTTTACTGATGTAACACTGCTCACCTCAGAGCAGCAAGACTATCTGGATAGATCTCAGAGAGGGACAATCTTCAATAAGATTAAGAGAAAAACCTGAAAAACCTTTCAAGTGGGAGGTTTTTCCTTATGCTCACAGTAAGAACATTTTCCCTTGCTGTGAGCTGTTTGGTTTCAAGACCAGAGTCCACATCTAAGGGAGGTGGCTTACACAAGGTAAAAGGGTCGGGAGGGGGATAAGTTATTATTCAATTAATCTTGAACTACAACTCTGACAGTATTGAAATAACACTCTCCACGGCCCAAATACTATGAAGATTAATTGGAGCTGCTGTTTTTGTGAAACATTACTATCCATTTAACTTTAAGGATATAATTGGTTGAAACTTTGATTAGGAATGGGTGAAAAATTTTGCAGGAAAAGCAAACCTTGAAACCTATGGCACTTTTCACCTTACAATGTGAAATCATGCGAAAAGTTAATCTTTCTATGTTTTTTCTCACATTGAAAGCAGTAATTCCCAATGTATTCCCAAATACTATCTCAGTATAAAAGGGCGTGTTAAGTTACGGTATTGCCAGTCTGTCCTGGGAAAGAGTAAAAGCTGCTGAATGTATGGAAACAACAGCCTTTTTCCAACTGGTAGTCACAGAACCACACATACTGACCACCAAGTCCTGTCCCACTGCACTGGTAACCACCAAAACACAATTACTGAGCCCTCAGCCTTGTTCCACTGGTAACAATAGAACCACACAATCTGACCCCCTCCAGCCTTGAACCACTGCACTAGTAGTTATAGAAACACACAAATTGATCATGCCCCACTGTACTAGTAGTTATAAAGCACACATAATGGCCTTGGCACACTGGTAGCCATACCACACATACTAACCCCCCTTCCTTGTCCCATTGCACTGGTAGCAATACAACCTGTCACCAGTAATTCATAGGGAATTCTCTTGACCATAGAAAGCATAAGCTGAAAATGGCAAAGTTCTTTCGAGAAATTCATTGGCAGTATCAGTAATGGTGGAAATATGATGTATTTTCTATGATCTGTTATTTCCATGGAAAAATTAGCAAATTGTGGTTTGTCCACAAAATTTCCCACAAAAACTGGACTTTTCACCAAACAGTAACTATGATACACTGATATTTTGGACAACTAATATCTGTTACAACTTACAAAGTACAACTCAGTGCCTGTTAATGGATGAGAATTGAGACCAGGTGATGCATTTGTCTATGGCATGAGTAGTCAACCCTGGTCCTCGAGAGCTACCAACAATGCATGTTTTCAAGATATAGCTGAATGTGCACAGGGAGACCAATTAAAGTGAGTGAGCCATGAATTAGTCCACCTGTGCTCCAGCCTGGATATTATGAAAACATGAACTACTAGTAACTCCTAAGGACTAGGGTTAGCTACCCTGGTCTATGATAACTAAGATCACTTCAGCAACTCCCCTAAAGATACATACAAAGCAACAAAGCACTGATAAAACTTTTTAGTGAAAGAAAGATCTATAACTACTATAATATTATAGGGATCTCACTGTATCAAATCTACCTTAAAAAAACAGAGAATAATAGGTATTACAGTACATGCTTCTATTGGAAAGATGCGTTACAGATTAATAAATATCCTGTATTTTCAGCTATGTTAGTCATTTGACTACTACCACCCAATATGTGAAGACAACGTAGAATGGTTTGTGGGGGGAGTGGAGTCACATTTCTGGTGTATAGAAAATGGAAAATGAGGCTGATGTACTAAAAAGAACTACAGAAATTCTGGGGTAAACCAACTTCATTATAGGGGGACAAATAAAAATGTTTTTAACTACTTAAATGCTGGAGAGATCTTCATTGCATAGCTTCAAAAAATGTTAGAGCAGTCTCTAGGATTTAAGGGGTTAAAATATCTATTTACATTAACAGGAACATTTATGTCCCCTAAAGTGAAGTAGTGTACACCAGAATTAATCCTGCAGTGAGCTGCTTAGGAGTCCTTAGTTCAAAATATCTGAATACAGTATGAATACTAATTAGCTTCAGGTTAACTATACATTCTATAGTAAAAGTAGTTTCATACATAAGGAACAAATAAAATGAATGCTGAGTACTCATTCTCAGAAGACAGCAGTTGTGTGCATACAAATGGGAGCAATGCGTTGCGTACCCCTCTGGCACGCAAAGGATTAATTTGCTGATGTAAAAAGGGTTAACTCTTAGGATGCCAAAGGGATGTCCAGTGCAACGCAGAGCAATACAATCGATGCCTCTTTGCACTAAACTGGTTAAGGGATAATGTTAGCTCAGACCTTTTAATCACTTTACTTACTTCTGCAAATACTTCTTTAAAAAAATGAAACCTTTAATACATTTGTAGAATTGGCACAAACACACCAGGAAGTTAAATATTTTCAGACCTGTGTGACAGCCAAGCTCACTTGTAAACACTGCTAATGTTTTGCACCTCTGCATTTGCAAGATGCATTAAGTGAAGAGATTTTTAAAGGAGATTATTAAAAACTGTTCCTCTATAACCTGTACAATTTAGCTGTCTCTGTTTCAGTTGGTTAGTTTCTGATAATATAGATATTACTGTCATAAAATATATGTTTTAAGATCTAGATTAATGTCTCACATTTTCTTTTAACATGTAGTAACATATATTGCATTCCTGTTTTCAAACACATACAATGTTGTATCTTACTGTACATAGTAGCTGTTGAAGGGGATAGGACATTAAAAGGTGACTTGTTTATTTTTATGATGCATATCAAGTTAAAACTGTTTTATGTTAACCCTATGAGTGCCACTCAGGGAGTTAAACTATCATTCATTTTATGAATTTTGTCAAATAATGGGGCCAAATACTTGCATATGAATTGTAACATCAATGTATTAATGACAATCTTAAGCTTTGCAAAGGAATATGTTTTATACTACTCATAGGGTTAAAGGAACACTAACAAGTAAAAATGGTTTGGGGGAGATTCACTACGAGGTGATAAAGTGGTAATGACTTCTCCAGTGATATCACTTCTCCAGTTCCTATGTTATTCTATGGAGCCCATGCACTAAGACCTCCAAAGCTGAAGAAATCTTAGTGCATGGGCTCCATAGAATAATATAGGAATTAGAGAAGCGATAAACTGGAGAAGTCTTCTCCACTTTATCAAATCTTTATCACCACTTAGTGACTCTCCCCCCTGTGTTTTAAATCTATAGGGAAGTCTCCAAGGTTCACACACTTTTACATCACTACACTAGTTTACGTTGCTACACAACGTTTACAAGAGCTAATATATATATAAATATATATATAAGCTCCTGTAAACTTTGTGTAACAAAGTAAACTACAGTAGTGATGTAAAAGTGTGTGAGACTTCGCTTGCATTCAGTGGGGTTACAAGGCCCATTTAAATCAATGGAATGTGTGTGAATTTTGTCATAGTCGTGTTGCCCACAAATTACTCCACTTTTGACTTTATACATATGGGCCTCACTCATCTAAAATACTGGCCTCATGCAAGGAGTAAGGGAGGTATAAATGAAAGAAAAAAAATGCCTAACCTATTTAAGATCTCAGCTGCTTCAAATACTCTCATTCATCATCGTTCTTCTTGGACCATAGTTGAACTTAAGGAAGCAGAGCAGAAATGGACAATTCCAATTGCCAAGAGGTTCTGCATTAGCTACATGCTTTGGAGCACCAGTCTCTGAGATTGACTAATGATCCCTTTTACAAAAAATTCCAGCAGACTAGTTTGATAACTGAATACTGCCATCACGGCTGGATTTCCTATGAGGAACACCAAACATATGCCATGGAGCACATAAAATTTAGGGTACTAGTCACTTCAGCTAAAAATTAAAATCTGAATAGATTTTTCTGTAACTCAGCGTAGTGCTATGAATCTGCATAGTTCTACAGATCTGGTGGACTGAAAATAACATTCAGTGTGGCATCACCTCTAGTTCCACTGCAGACATGTGCCAAAGGGAATATCAAAAGTAAATCTAGCCTTGGCTGCCATCCAACCCAATTGTAACGTTACCATGGATTGACAAAGATGTTGAGGTACTAAGAAGAACTGCAGCTAAACCATATGAGACAAATACACATTCCTATTGATCTAAATGGTGTTTTAACCCCTTGAATGCTAGTTCTCAGACTTATTGCTTTCCAATGTGTGACCTCTCTAGCATTCAAGAGGTTAACAGACCCATTTATTTTACTGTAGATATATCAAGTTAATTTTTTACATATTTGAAAACTTTGTTCACATGTTTCAAGTTAACCAAAAGTCCTGCAGATGTATAGTTTAGGAAATACTTTTATTTATGGGAATATTGAAAGTGAAAGTCTTCTTGGTGCAGCACAGTGCTTCATAAGTGTATGAAATATCACTGAAAACTGCCATTAACATATAAAACATCACTGAAATACTTCTTAAGTGTATATTAAACTGAGAAGCTTAATAAGCATATGAAACATCACTGGTACCTCACTAGCACAGCAAATAGCATACATTAACATATGGTACCAAGTATGACTATCTTCTTAAAGGGATAGTAATGCATGAATATAAATGTATCTCCAATGACTTCTCGTACGTTTTTGCACATGTATCGCTATATTTCAATATCCTCCAACATGTAGTTCAACAGAAATGCAAATATCAAGAATCCTTCTCCCGCCCCTTTTAACTACGTCATGCTGCTCTCCAAGACTGTCTGGACAGTGCGCAATGAGGGAAATTTTGTGTGAGCATAAGGAAAATCCTTCCCTCTTTTATCAAGGGGGGCAGGGTTTTACTTATGCTCACAGCGAGAAGATTGTTCCTCACTGTGAGCTGTGACCATATTCCACATCTGAGGCAGCAGAGAAGAGGTAAAAGGGGCGGGAGGGGGATTATTTATAACTACATTTCTGTTGAACTACATGCCAAAGCATATTGACATATAGTGGTACATGTGCAAAAACATATGAGGATTCATCGGAGATGTGTTTATGGCGCACCTGTTTGCCCAGGAATTGCTATAATTCTTCTTAGTACAAAGCAGTGAAATGTCAGTGTTGAACGATGAGTTTGGAGACCTCTCTAGCACCAGAACATTGAGAAGAACATTGTAGAGTGTTGCTGTCTACCTGAAATATAGTAAAAGGTATAGGTCTTTCAGACAAGTCAGAATCCTGTTTGGAGCTGCATCCTGCCTTTGAGATCAAGTAATGATATATGGAGAAAAACAATCCAGACAAAATCATAAGCAAAGTATCCAGACCTCCAATAAGTAGCTTGTTAGCTACAAGTTCAGATAGGTATGCTGACCCAATAAGAACAAGAAAATCTAAACATTCTTCATAAAGTCTCTACCAATTGGGACAATGCTCGGTTATCCCAGCTCTCATGGCCAATATCCTCCACATCCAGCAACTAATCTGAGGACAATAGAATAAAGCAAAAATGCTTAAAGCAATAGTAATAGTTCACAATAAACAGCACTCTGATTAATCTTCCTATTTGTAGTACATGTAGAGCCATGTATCAACACTATCCGATTTGTATTTCTTGAGTAATTTAATTATGAAATATCCCCATCCCTCCCTCCCATTTATTCACATCACGCTGCCTCTCATGCCAGCCAGGAGCAATCTTCAGTAAGCATAAGGAAAATCCTGCCCTCCTTCTTCAAGGGATTCAGGGTTTTGCTTATACTTACTGTATGACAACTGAGGGGAGATGGCTAAGGGTAGGTAAAAGGGACATGAGGGGGATACTTTATAATTAAATTATTTAAGAAGTACAAATCCGTTAGTATTGATACACGGCTCTACTTAGACTATAAACTATGCAGATTAATCAGAGTGCCACTTATTGGGATTTATTACTATCCCTTTAAAGGGAAAAACAAATGCAAATAAATAAATAGATTCATGACACATCATTTGTCTATAGTAATAGCAGTATCTAGTGTTTAAGCAGTGAAGTTCTACACTTAGGGATATGGATATGATGTCCAGAAGGACCACATTCTGTCAGAAATACAGATTACTGAAATTTCACAGATTAGAGAAAATTTCAGATTCATCCAAATAAATATGAAATGAATCGTATGTAGACAGCATGAGGCTAGACGTGCAGGAAGTACACAAGTAGGTGGTGGGAGTGGCAATGCAGTAGACCACAAAGATAGATGGCATTGGAGTGCTGTAGAACACTGGAGGAGGGAGTGGGAAAGGGTGGAACCCTGGGAAAATGGGGGGGGGAGATGGGAAGTGATATAAAGGGGGAGTATGAGACTGCAAGAAAAGAGGAGAGATAGAGAGAGAATGGAAGAGAAGTAGCAGGGCAGAAGAAGAGAGAGAGATAGTAGGAGGGAGGGAGAAACAGAGAAGTGAAAAGTTGTCCCACAATCCTGCTTGCCTACTAACCAACCAAACAAGTTCTCCTACCTTGTTCTTGGACAGGAACATGTTTGACTGGCATATGCAGGTATGCAAACCTGCTATTTTTTTCTTGGACATCATGTGAATACAAACAAAAGATTTCTATATAGCTATTAACATAGTACTAGAGGAGGATTTTTTCACAATTCTGTATAAATCCAAGTTAAAATGTGTATTCCAATCTTTGTACATTACTCAGCATTTGTACAATCGGGTTTCATTTTTACATATTCTCTTCCCTGCTTTCACCCATTCATTGTTATGTACCCTTACTAATTCTTACTCCCTTGAATTTTGTTTTATATTTGTAATGCACATCATCAGCCCTTGGAAAAATATTGAAATATTGCAGAGTTAACTGGAACAACTCTGGAGTGAACTGCATCATAATGGATAAATAAAAACTCCCCAAATTCCCTTTAATTTAAACTGAGCTTTTAACAAGGGATGAGTGAAAAGTCAAGCTTATTCCTCACGGGAATATTGGTGGAAATCTGGTAAACTGACACTTTTTCTGTGAAAATTCTCACATATAGAAACCACTCAAAATAGTCTCCATTTTATTAACCTTAAGAATTTTTCTCACGGAAAATTTGCAATTTCCTGTGTGTGTGTGTGTGGGGGGGGAGACAAGGTTGAGGGGTCAATATATGTGATTCTGTGGATATCATGGGACAAGGCTGTGGATCAGTATTTGTGGTTCTATGGCTACTAGTGTTTGGGGGTCAGTGTGTATGGCTCTATGGCTACTATGCGACAAGGTTGGGTGGTCACAGCAGTAGTAGGCAATTTGAAGCAATTCAGCTACTGCCAGAATTCAATTCCCATCATTCCCTGCCAGCAGTTAGGACAAAGATGGAGTCAGTATGTCTGGTTGTAGTGTCATGTAACAAGGCTGGGTATTACAATGCATAAACTGAGCTTTTCACAGGAATTATTTCAGAAGGTCAAAAGTGCCATTTTTCACAATTTTGCCCATCCCTACTTTTAACCACTTGAATGCTTCACGACTCCCCTCCTATCTCTTACAACTTTCCTTTTTTTGTATCTTACCAATAACATCTCCTCTACAGTCCCTCTGTCTGTGGGGGTTCCTCAAGGCTCTGCTACTTTTTATCTCACGTGAACTTGTTAATTAATTTGGCTTCAAGTATCGTCTATATGCTGATGATATCCAGATTTATATATCCACTCCTAATATTTCACCTCAGATTCTGTTACAAATTTCAGACTGCCTCTTGGCCATATCCTCCTGGATAGCCTATTGTCATCTAAGATAAACATGTCCAAAATCGAACATTTTCCCTCTAAGATCTTGCCAAACATCCAGCTTCACCATTACAGTTGATGGAAATAATGATTCGGTCAGCTCAGCATGCTGTCCTGGGGCCATATTTGATTCCTCCCTTTCCTTCTCCCTTCACATTAACTCCGTGGCTAGAATCTGCTGCTTCTTCCTTTGCAACATTGGTAATATCTGCCTGTTCCTTTCCATGACTACAACTCTTGTGAATACCCTCATTCTGTCCTTCTTAGACTATTGCAATGTCCTACTAACTGTTCTCCCGACTTCCAACCTTTCCTATGTGCTATCTGTCTTAAGCTCAGCTGCACAAATCACCACACTCTCCCCACTAAATTAACCTGCCTTATTGTCACGGTCCCAGCAAGGAAACACAGGACAAGTACTTAAAGGCAACACCAACTTTATTAAGGCAGCAGCAAAAACAGAAATATCACGGAGACAGTATATAAATATGCAAGACTAAAGAGAAGCGCACAACAGAGCAAGTGACAACTACGAGGAATAGAAGACTGCTACCGTGTGATTCTCTTGATAAATATATCCCAGCAATGGAGCTAGGAGTAGTCTGCAATACCACAGGTCCGCACCTGGGAGAAGACAGACAAATGGGAAGGCACCAGGAGAAAGTCTGCCAGAGCCACATGCCTGCACCAGATTGGTTATGTAACCGAATGGAAGGCCACACTAAAGGTAGTTAGATAGAGCCACAGTTCAGCGCCAGATTGGGTGGTCAGACAAGCCAAGAGTCAAGCACGGAGCGGGTCGTCAGCCAGCGCCACAGGTGTGCACCAGATAGGATGTCCACTGAAGCGTTGGTATGCTGGATACGCAGTGGACAGAGCCCCAGATCAACACCAGAAAGGGTAGTCAGACAAGACAGAAGTCACACACGGAGCGGGTAGTCAGCCAGAGCCAGAAGTCACAAACAGAACGGGTAGTCTGCCAGAGGAGCAGGTCTGCACCAGAATGGATGTCCAACAAAACCAAGGGTCATACATGGAGCAGATAATCAGACAGAGCCACAGGTCAGCATCAGGTCAGTTAGTCAGACAAGTCAGATCATACAAAGAGCCCAAACTATAGAACTGCACTGGACACCAACGAAAGGGTGACTGAGTCCTGTGTCCAGGCAGTTTAAATAGTCAAAAAGAGACGAAGAGGAGGAGCAGCCAACAGGTGGCTGTCTCTTTAAATGGAGCGCACGTCCATGCCTTTGGACGTGCGCCCAATAATGATTTCACCCGCCTGCCCGAACGCCAACAGCAGAGGTGGCTGGAGCCGCACCAGAACTCAGCAGGCGGCTGCGCCACCTAAATGGAGGCAAAGCAACGTGGGGCGGAAAATGCCTCTGGAGACAGATGCGGTCAGCTCGAGCAGCCGCTGCACAGGTACATCTGTTATGGCTCCCTGTTCAGCACCATGTCACTTACAAAGTCATTCTTCTTACATTTAATTCCCTCCACACTGCTGCCCCCCCCTTATAGCTCTTCCCTCACCTCATGCCACCTTCTTCGCTCAGCACACAACTCCCTTCTTGTTACACTGTCCACTCCCTACCTATGGAACTTCATACTACTCTCCCTACATCTAGAACAAACCCCCCTCTGTCTTTAAGTCTACCCCAAAATCCTAGCACCATGCACTACCTTTTAGCAAACTCAGCACTTGAACTCGGAGCACTTGACACCCTCATACCCTGTTGACTGTCTCCTATTACCAATTTAGATTGTAAGCTCCTTGGGGCAGGGACCTCTCTCCTATTGTTTCTGTGACTGTGAACCTTATTTTATGCACATTTATCTATTGTAACATACTACTGTTGTAAGGTGCTGTGTACATTGTGTGGTACCATATAAATATATATATATATATACATACATGCAACGTTTTAAAACATGCTTAACAATGTGTTAGAGACCTCTCTAGCAGTCTTAATTCAATCTGGAGTTTTATTTGTCCCCTGTGGTGAATTTGGTTTGCCCCAGAATTGCTCCTGTTCTTTTTAGTACTATAGATGTATAGAAGTTTGCGTTTAGTTCTTGCAGAAATTTCCATGGAAACGGATCAATATTTTTCATTGCAGCATGGGAGTAAGCGTAGACGAAGCTTACCTTCAGTGGGCGCAAAACATTCTTTTGACATTATCCCATCCTGGGCTCATCTTTCCTGCACCATGTTTCTGGTATTCCTGCATTAAAGTAACAACACATGCATGCATACATACACACACACATTTCCTCCACTACACAGAAGAAGTCAGCTGAAAGTACTTTTCAGCAGAAATTCTCATGAAAGGAAGAAGGCACTGTTTCTCAATGAAGTTCTTCTTACTGAGGAAAGTTCAACTCACCCCTACAGAGTCTTCAGTCTCAGCGTGTTGGAAAAATGGTGAGTTACTTTTATCTGATAATTATCGGAGTTATCTAGTAAGATGCAGTACCCCAAGTTTCACACATTCCTCACCTGATACAATATAAAGGATTTTTTCCCCTCCAAATGAAGGCCTGTTTATGTAAGGGATGGTCATAGTGATGACTTCCACATGCCATTTGACTTCAAATCCATATATCCTCCAACAGCATAAATCTGGTAGATGGTGATGGTATTTGTAGTTTAACAACTACTGGAGAATCTCAAGTTGTCCACCCCTTATACATATACTTTACTTTGGAGTGAGATGTCCCTTAACTCACAATAGAGGAAGTGATTGGCATAATTCTCATTCACTTCCTGTATTACTGTAGAATTCACTTTAGACAGTGATGCTTTCACCATGTACTTACTGCTTGTAGCTCCCTGACTTAGCAATGCTAATTATTGGGAATTGGGGTAAAAGTAAAAGGTCTCACTGTATTTACAGCCTCTTTGAAAATGATGATACTATGGCATTTTATCTATTTGTCTCTCTGAAAAAGCAGGAAAAATATTATGCTCACACTATTATAGTCCTATTGAGTTAAAGGACTCTATAGTATATTCAGGGCAAAAAGAGCAGTGTAAGGGGCTCCCATTTGGCCTGCCACCTTTGTATTTCTGTGCAAAAATAAAAGTAGAGCAGTGTGTGTGTGTGTGTGGAGGGGTAGAGTTGTATGTATGCTGGAAAAAAAACATTGACTAATAAAGGCGTAGCAGCCACCTTGTTCCTGGTGTGTTACCTGTATGTCTGGGTGTCAGCTACTGGTAGGTGCACAGAGCAGCACAGCAGGCTCACACCTCTCCTTTCTCACATTATATATATATATATATATATATATATATATATATATATATATATATATATATATATATATTGATATACTTACACAGACAACGAGAGGGGGGAGATGCATAACCTACCAGTAATTGGAGACGTGGTATCACTGGAGAAGTCATCTTTAGTACCTCTTTATCACTCCTTAGTGAATCTCCCCCAAAGAGATGCATTTACAACTTCTGGTGATATTATGGATTTGTATCTATTTGTCTGTCTCAAAAATCAGCAAAACATATCATGCTCACACTCTTACAGTCCTAGCGAGCTAAGTGACTCTATAGTATATTCAGGACAAAAGATCAGTGGAAGGGGCTCCCATTTGGCATGCCATCTTTGTATTTCCATATAGAATGAAAAGTAGAGCTGTGTGTGTGTGTGTAGGGGGTTACAGTTGCTGTATGATGAAAAAAACATTGACTAGTAAAGGCATTGCAACCACCTTGTTCCTGGTGGACAGGGAGGCACGGCAAGCTCACACCTCTCCTTTCTCACATAGCGTGTATATATATATATATATATATATATATATATATATATATATATATATATATATATAAATCTCCATATACATACACAGACACCAGGGGGAGATGCACTAAAGTGTGATAGAAAGGTGATAAAGAGGAGATAACTTCTCCAGTGATATCCTATGCGCTAACATTTCTCAAGTGGGAGAGATCTTAGTGCATAGGCTCCATAAAATAACACAGGAACTGGAGAAGTGATATCCCTGGGGAAACTATCTCCTCTTCATGACCTATTTATCACTCTTTAATTTATAACCACCCTGCGCAGTTTTGGTTGTGCACTAAAGTCTGATTTAAAAAAAAAAAAAAAAAAAGGTGATAACATGGAGATCAGAAGAAAACAAAAAGATGGGGGCGCTTTTACAAGTCTGGACCAATAATATCAAATAATGTAATTTCTTTACTTACAACTGGTAGTCTATCAGTTAACTGTAAGTAAAGTAAATTCCATTATTTGATATTATTGGTCCAGACTTGTAAAAGCGCCCCCATCTGTTTGTTGCTTTTCTTCTGGTTCTTTCCCTTCTTGTTTTGAAGGTGATTGTCAGGGGAGCTGCTTGGTTCGATTCAATATATCTGCGTGGAGGGCAGTGTAATATCCCCTACTTGTCTGATTGCCACAGGTCTATTCTGGTGGCCAAAGTTAAATGTGAGCGCCTCCTTCCTTTATGTTCTTCTATTTTGCATAACATGGAGATGACTTCTAAAGTGATATCACTTCTCCAGTTCCTATGTTACACTGTGGAACCTATGGACTAAGATCTTAAAATTTGGAGAAATCAGTGCATTGGCTTCACAGAATATCATAGGAATTGGATAAGTAATAACACTGGAGAAGTTATCTTTATTACCTCTTTATCGCACGTTAGTGCATCTCCCCCAATGAGATGCATAGCAGAACCAATTGTTTCCACTGAGAGCTGAGGACGTTAGGAGTTATGAACCAACACCAGTTAAAGTGCTGTATGTTACTCCAGTGATAGAAGGACACGATGACTATACAATGGTTGTCCTTACAGTTATGATAATAGCTTTAGCCATATTGATATATTACTGTCTATTAGATCTTTAATTTTTTCACTCTTATAAAGTCCTGAGAGCACGTGCTTTTGTGCCCTCTCTCTCTCTCTGTGAGGGTAAGGGTAAGTGATAATTGGTGTTGTGAATGGACGGAGGGGAAATAGTGAAATGAAGAGAACATTTGAAGGAACAGCCAAGGGAGATGAATTAAGAAGCGCAGATTAGGCATCTCAGATGCAAGAGGCAGGAGTTAATGTGGGTCACAATGCACTGGCCCCGACTTCATCAGTGAAAGGGTTAAAAGATGTGAACATTATACAACAATAAAAAATAAACTTTTAACGTGTGAGAGTGGGGGAAAGATATATTTTTCATACCCCTCTGCTCCTTGTAACCACCTCCATGCTGGCAGCCATTGAGCCCTTGTGGAGGCAGCGTGGAGATGCTTGCCTTTGCTGCTAGCTTCCTCCACTACTGCTCTCCTCTCCTGAATCCTCATGGAACTAGAAATTGGCACAGGGCACTAACTTAGTTTCAATGCACAGAGTGTGCACTTTGAAAGTTGAAGGTCATGACAGGGCTCTTTGTCAATTTGTAATGTGCCGACGATGTTGGAGGGAAGAGCAGCAAAGGCAAGCGAGCAAGCATCTTTGTCTGTGCAGGTGTTTGTCGCAGGTGAAAACAGCATATAATGCCTTTACTGTAAACTGTGATTTATTGCCAGGAAGAGATGAATAGCAGATTATCAGTAATGTATTAATTTCTAAAACAAAATAAACATATCTCCTACTGGATCCTTACCTATCTTACTTGCTGCTCTTGATTACCAGTCTGATGTTCTGTAAAAACCTACCCTATCAGCTTCAGCTAAGCTATGCCCTGGAAAAGCACACAAACCTATAACCCTTTTCCACAGTCCACAGTTTGGCTGTCCTCCAAAGAAAAGGAAGTGGGGCTGATGTACTGTTGCCATTCTGGGTCCAACCAAATACACTATAGGGAATAAGTAAAAATGCATTTATTTAATTGGGCTTTTAACCACTTGAATGTTAGAGAGCTCTCCATGCAGAAGCTGCTGGAAAGCAGCAGTTACAGTGATGGTCCTCCCCAAACATGCAGGAGACCTCTTCATGCTTGGAAAGGAAGGTTGGGATTGGAGAGAAGGCAACTTAGAAACCTGTTTTACAACAGCTTAAAAAACCCTTAAAGGGATAGTAATACTTCGTTTTAACTTTATTTTATTTTGTAGGCATTAACAAAATATGAAGAATGATATAAGTCTTATATCTCAAACCTTTATGGTTTAAGAGATAGTCACAAGCAAAGTTCCCCCTCCTGCCCCTTTTACCTAGTGTAAGCCATCTCTTCTCAGATGGGGATCTGGTTGTATGACCAGACAGATAACAGAAGGGGACATTCTTCTTCCTATCAGAACAATGAAAGCCCTTCCCCCCTTGACAAGTTTTTCAGCTTTTTCCCTTATCTTAATTGATTGATTGATTGTCGCTCTCTGCAGTCTACCTGGGCACCTCCCTTCTGATCTGGCTGAAGAGGGGGGGATACTTTGTTTGTGAATATCTCTTAAACCATAAAGGTTTGAGAGATAAGACTTATATCGTTCTTCATGTTTTTTTAATGTGTACAAAATAAAATAAAGATAAAACAAAGTATTACTATCCCTTTAAGGACCATTGATGTGCCAGGATCGTCAAGGCAGTCCGTCACTTAAGGACTAGTGACAGTCCTGGCACGGCATCGAGTTCAGGGCTCCCGGAGCGGCTGCACACTGCTCTGGAAGCCCTGAACCAGAACTTAAAAAAAAAGCCCCGTGGTCCTCAAGTGCCGGCCGTGCTTGCGTGCCGGTCCTTAAGGGGTTAAACTCTTGAAGACCAGAGGGGTGCACAACACATTGCACACACCTATGGAACTCAAGGGATTAACTAGGGTTAAAATAAACTGGGAAAGTGCCAGTAATATAACTGGTGATAATGCATATGGCAATTAATTGAAGAGCTCAATGTTGCAATATGTATTACAAGTCATATGACAAAACAACCTGATCAACAGTGACTCAAACTGTTGAAAATTAATTTTCTGTAACTTTCATTGAATCAAGTGAAATAGTTTTCACAAAAAAATAAATAAATAAAATTGAAGAGTCCAACATGTATATGTAAAGTGAGTATAAAGAACAATGCCTTTTGTTTGTATATAATTCTGCTTTCCAATGTGTTTCTCTTACCACATATGATGAGGACTGGAGTTCAATATTTGCATATCCTGAAATACAAGCAGCTAAAAGGAAAGTTAAATATTAGTGTGAAATGAGCTGTTTCACATCCTATAGATAGAATAGACCTACTCTGTCATTCCGATGGAAACAAACAGGATTTAAACACACACTGAAAAGGACTGTTGACAGTTGCTACTGTAAATTTCAACACTTTATATGTAATGTATTAAGTATAAATCTCATTTCATTTCATTTTATTTAATTTTCCTTGCAATTTGATTTGGGTAATGTAATACCAACACATGTCTTATTGTCCTTCAATGTAAGGTAAAATACCTTACCTCTTTCAAAAAGTACCAAGGGTGGGTGGAATCAAATGAGGAAGGTTGGTGTGACCAGGAGTGGGACAGATATATCTATCTGCTGTATGAATAACACCTACAGACATTTAATCTCAGTCTCCCCTAGAAGGGGCATTTCTAGCTGCTATTAGCCCTATCCAATGTCGACCCTCTGTTTCCATATAAACCCAAGCTTTACCTCATACTCTGTTGTCTGAAATATAAAGATACACTTTGCCTATAACTGACAAGCACAAAAAAATATCTTAAACCCCTTGTCTGCTAGAGAGGCCTCCAAGAAATTGCTTCACAATGCACTGGAGACCTCGCTATCATCTAAGGGGTTAAATAACTGTCAGTAAAGGGGTATAAAACTGGTAAATTAACTGGCCATAAAACATGAAGCAAAATGGTGCAGAGTTAATGAAAATGCTTTGGATATACCCACAACTCAGAATATGGATACAGTAAGCAAAGCTGATACTCCCCTCTAAATTTGGTGCATTAGGTCCAGGATGCCTTCTCTGCCTAATGGGAAATCCTTTAGAGCGGAACTACCACCCCTTCTAAACTTGCCACCAAATAATTACCCATCTGGAGACTAGCTGCTCAATAGTGCTAGTCACCAGAATTATTACCATGTTATTGAGAATTCCTACTTTTCCCGGGACGGACAGCCAGGATACAGCACAGACATCTTTGCATAGTGACATCTGTGTGCCTGTGCTGTCAGTCCCTTCTGGGACCGTGCAGTCCCTAGCAATGCCTCCTAGAGCAGACTGGGACTGACAGCGCAGGCGCACAGACGTCACTATGCAAAGATGTCTGTGCTGTTTCCTGGCTGTCAGTCCCGGGAGCAGTAGGAATTCTCTATAACGCGGTAATAATTCTGGCAACTAACACTATTGAGCAGCTAGTTGCCAGATGGGTTATTATTTGGGGGCAAGTTTAGAAGGGGTGGTAGTTCCACTTTAATGACATCTGTCTAGGTAAGCTTTCCTGCTTAACAAATTAAGAGCTATGTATTCCAGGGATATAGAATCCTATTCAGCTTAGTTCACACTGGTGATTTGTTTGATTTGAATCACATGAATCTCTGCTTTTCCAGCCATTATGCTTTTCTTCAGATTCAACATTGCAGCTTCAACATGGCACAGTTAAATTGCAAATTTGGTGTAATACATTTGAAATAAATACAAATTGCATTTGCAATAATGCACTGTCAGATCAAACATTGACACAAGGGGGGTTATGCACTAAGGCAGTGGTTCTCAACCTGTGGGTCGGGACCCCTTTGGGGGTCGAATGACGATTTGCCAGGGATCGCCTAAAACCATCAGATATTTATATTTCGATTCATAACAGTCGCAAAATTACAGCGATGAAGGAGAAACTAAAATAATTTTACTGTTAGGGGTCGCCACAGCTTGGGAAATTTTATCAAAGGGTCGCGGCACTAGAAAGGTTGAGAACCACTGCACTAAGGCATGATAAAGAAGTGATAAAGTGGACATGAGTTCTCAAGTGATATCACTTCTCCAGTTCCTATGTTATTCTATGGAGCCTATGCACTAAGGTTTCTCCAGATTTGGAGATCATAGTACATAAACTCTATAGAATAACATAGGAACTGGATAAGTAATATAATTGGAGAATTTATCACCACGTTATCACCTCTTTATCACACTTTAGTGCATGACCCCCAAGATGTGTTACAATGTGATATGTTCTGCATTTTTCAGTAGTGTGAACAGTCTGATAAAACACAATGATGTCAATTTCATGATTTTTTCCATGCATTCGAATGATTGTGATTCAGTTACTTGAGTGAACTAGGCCTAATAAGCAAGCTAAAGAGATGCAGTACTGTGGGAAACTAACTGAACCAGGGGGTCCACTAAAATTCCACACACATATATCATTTTAACCCCTGAAATGCAAGAATGGTCTCCCATTTGCTTTGTAATGCAATGGAGACCTCAAAGCGTTAAATGTGTCAATTATGCTGCAATTCATTTGCTCCACAGTTGCAGCTCTTTAGTTTGCTGAATATGGTCCATAATTCCCCTTTAAGTAATATATATATATACATATATATAAAACAGAGGCCATCACTTAAGAAGTTTCTCGATAAACTGCAGTAACATGAAGAATTAAAACAATTCCTGATCTAGTGTTTGCTGCTCTCCAGCTCAGAATACAGATCAAAAAGATGACAAACACCTGTCTCCCATTTTCTGTAAAGGTTTAATAATATGTGACACACTTGTTACAAATAAAGATGAGATTACATTTTAACTATGGGTTGTATCCATGGAGCTAAAGATTAGCAATTCTGGGACAAATCAACAACCATTTGGGTCAAACACTGATTTCCTACATTTCTATTAAATTCAGTGGGGCTTTTAACCCCTGGAACACCATACCTGTATACAAACAGGGATAAATGTGAATGTGCAAAGGTGTGGGTGGATGTTACATTTGGAGGCAGAAAAAGGTGGGTAGGTGGATGTGTGGAGGCAGCAGAAGGGAGAGTGGGAAAGCAAAGAGCATTGTGAGAAAGGGAGGAAATGTCATCAGAAGACTGGGTGAAAGGGACTGGGCAGTGAAGAGGACTGGGTGAAAGGGAGGGAGGGAGGATGGATGAAGAGGACTGGGAGAAAGAGAGGGAGGGTGGCTATAAAGGAGACGGCAAAAGGGAGGGAGGGCAGACATATAGTAGTTAGAGAAAGGGATGGAGGGAGGGCAAACAAGGTTTGTGGAAAGGGAGGGAGGGAGAGCGGACATAGAGAAGCTGGCAAAGCAAAGCTGGTGAAATGAAAGGAGGGTGGATAAAGAGGACATGGGGAAAGGGAAAGAGGGCAGTCAGTGGCCCCAGCTATTTGTGGGTCTAGCATACCTCTCTGTAGGGATAAATGATAAATGCATGCAGGCTTTGCCTACACATATTAAAAAACAATTTCCTATCTCATCATATTTGTGGGCAGGTGAAAGTCCCTCTGGCAATGGACGCCATTAGACATGTCTAACAACACTCACTTCCAGCCCTGGGGTGTGGCCAACACAGATCCAGAAACCCATAAAGTGACTTTCATTTTGATACATATATATTTATATGTACACACAAACACAGTATACATACATATGCATGCATACATATATATATATATATATATATATATATATATACACACACACACACACACACACACACACACACACACACACACACACACACACACACACACACAATCTCTGACATCCCTGACCCATTAGTAATCTGTCTTTCTGACTGATATAAGAGTGAAGATGACAGGCTTATGTTTTTCAGTTGCTTCTGTGTCTGATTGTACACTACATTTGTATCTCCATAGAGAATGTATCATTTCTGTCTGTCTCTGTACTGGTAGAATGGTACACTGGATGAAACTTGCGCTTTGTGATACACTGTATTATTATTTCTGCAGAGAAAGTCAAAAGAGATGTTTTCTCTCAAGGGGCTTATTCAATCAGCCTGCAGTCCTCATCTGGTCTGTGGGCCGTATTTTGCCCATCCTTGGGTTAAAAGAACCATTTAAATGAATGGGAATTTTCATGTGTCCACCAGCTGGTTTGCTCCGACACTGCGCATATTTAGCTTTCTGAATATGTACTATACTGTATGTGTAGTCAGTGTATTTATCTATTTGCAGTAACTTCAGGGGAAGATGAACTAAGGTGCAATAAACAGGTGATAAAGTATCTAGTGTGACAAATTTCCATGGTACTATATGTAGCATAAGCACTACAATTTCTCAAGTTTGAGATATCTTAGTGCATAGGCGCTACATAATAACATAGAAATTGGAGATTGTATCTAACTGGATAGGTTATCTTCTCTTTATCACACTTGAGTGCATAACCCCCTGGTTTAGTATGCTCACAACTTCATCCCCTGGCTCTGTTGCAAAATCTATTTGACAAGTGCTTTACCACTCTACAAATATATGATTTCTTCCAAGTTGTATTAACTGTGTATTCTGAAGCAATTGAGCTTTACTAGATTTAAAATAAATATATGAGATAATTGTAAACGGCAAACATTTTTGGTAAAATTAGATTTCAAACAATTTTTTTTTTTAAATTCGGAGGATCTGAATTTCGGACCGGACCTGTTCGACTTGGACGAAACTCGTCAATAGTCCAAATAATTTGTCCGAATTTAAATTTTTTTTTTTAAATATTCAATAAAAAATTAAAATTAAACAAATAAAAAAATACATTAAACTACGTTAATAATAATATTAAATCTCTAATGAGACAGGAAGGGGTATTTTATAAACCCCTCCACACTTATATATGTATATGTCATATCATATTAAAGCTCTTTCTGACCTTTAAAAAATGGTATATAATATGTGTTTGTGCAATAAATGAGAAAGATAGGAATTATGGTTGAACACACACATAGCAAAAATGGCAGAATTGCTTGTGTCCTTACGTGGTTAATATCTGCACTTTGCATGAACTGTAAAGTACCTGTTTTACAAGATCTATTTTTAGCAGCATGTAGCAACATTGTAATAGTTTCAGGCAGGAAAGCACCGTGCCCTCTATTTCTAGTAGCATGTAGCGACATTGTAATGGTTTCAGGTGGGAAATAGCCATCCGAATTTCCGAAATTTACACCTAAATTTTGGCTTAAGTCAGTTTCGGTTTCTGATTTTTTTTTTGTGTGGGCAGACCTTGGCTTTCGGAAGGGCCAAATGATGCCGAATATGCCTTATTCATCCGAATTCCGAAATTAGCCGAACCGAATCGCACAAGTCTAGATAATTGTAAGGATGTTGCATTTAGAGATATGTGCTGTAGATAATGTCATTAATACTGTTTCTTTGCAGCAGAACCTGAACATAACAGTTTACACATTTAATAATAAACATTTTTTATACTAACTTTTTTATCAGATCAGATCTCTTCAATTATGGAAAAAAAGATAAGAAACCAAATAATCTAAAAATGTAAGGTGGTTGAGTACAAAACATTAACTATTGATTGTTATCATGGTAGCAGTTTCAAATTTGCATTTCAGACTTTACTGCTTATTTCTGGGTTTCTATTGGCAGGGAGTGAATATTCCTGCATTTTTTTATTGCAGGATACTATGAATTGCTGTGACAGCACTAAACTTATGTTATTGTTTAAGAAGATAAATGATTAATAATTATAAAAATATATAACCTAATGTAATGAATGAGAGCTGCATTTACCAATGCTTATTATGGCAGCAGGGAAGATTTGCTATAGTTCTAAAGGCATATCTATGTTATCTACCATTTTTTAAATGTTTATGACTTTTGAACAGAATTACTAGTTTGGCTGAAATTTTGGAATCAAGGTCGCATTGCAAGTCCCTACAAACATTGGAAATTTGTTAAAAATCAACTATTTTCAGAGTACAATGGAACAGTAAAAAAGTGTAGTTTGCTGTGTTTAATTTGTATACTGTCATTTTTTTCATCATACCTATACCAAATTCTACTGAACTTACTGCCACACCAGATTTTACACACAGATCTCAATTCCATTGCAGCTGAATACATTATTAAGGGTTTTATCAACAAAATTCTCCCTACAGATCTTTTGGGAATCTGTTAGACAAAACCAGTAATAACTTATCGACTGCAATATACTCTTTACCATATATCAGAGATGGGCAAAGTACATCCCATAGTCTGGATTTAGGCCACCGGCCAGTTGAATGTGGTCCCCCAGTCTGGCAAAATGCCCATTTTTGCTTTCTCCCCCGAGGAATGATACATTTTATAAAATCTATGCTTTGTGGCAAAATGTATCTGTGTAAGTGCAGAGACAGAACTGATACATTGTGCAGCTGTGAGATCAGATTTGATGTCATCTACAATCTCATCAACAAAACAGAGAAGGCACATGTTTGCAAACTTGAACCATCGTAAGTGTATCTGCGTGTGTTTGACTGAGGTCTTTCATACTCTTTACTCTTCTGGTCCTTAAACCTTTGAGTGTCAGATGGGTATCCAACGCATTGCAAAGCAGTGAGTTGGATGCGGCTCTGGCACTCAGAGGTTCAAAGAATTTGTATTTTTATTTAAAGGGATAGTAATACTTTGTTTTATCTTTATATTATTTTGTAGGCATTAACAAAACATGAAGAATGATATAAGTCTTATCTCTCAAACCTTTATGGTTTGAGAGATATTCACAAGCAAAGTTTCCCCTCCCGTCCCTTTTACCTAGTGTAAGTCATCTCAGATGTGGAATCTGGTTTTAAGACTAGACAGATAACAGAAGGGGACAATCTTCTTCCTATGAGAACAATGAAAGCCCTGCCCCCCTTGACAAGTTTTTCAGGTTTTTCCCTTATCTTAATTGAAGATTGTCTCTCTCTGCAGTCTACCTGGGCACCTCCCTTCTGATCTAGCTGAGTATTGTTACATCAGTAAAAGGAGCGGGAGGGGGATACTTTGTCATTGAATTACTCTTGAACTACAACTCTGAAATAACACTCTGCAAAGTCCAAATACTATGATGATTAATTAGAGCTGCTTTTATTATGAAACATTACTATCCCTTTAATCACTTATGAGATTGTAACCTGTGCAGACTAAAGCCCTTCAGTGCTTGCTTGGTGTCCATGGCAGTGAGTGAGCAACATGTGGCAACTCTGTTGCTGTTAAATATATATATATATATATATATATATATATATATATATATATATATATATACTATAACATAAAGTCCTAGAATGCATCGCTCACTGTGTGCGTAACTGCACATGCGCAGTAGGGACTCACAGAATTGCTGATCCGGAGTGGGGAGCTCCGGAAGGCTGACAGCCTGTCTGTGCTCCCGGGCAGCGGCGGAGGCGGCTGGATGACAAACTGTCACCCAGCACCTCCGTTGCTGCCCCGGAGCTGGGAGCACAGACAGGCTGTCAGCCTTCCAGAGCTCCCCACTCCGGATCAGCCCGTGTATAAGGGCTTTGTAACTAGTATATATATATATATATATATATATATATATATATATATAAATAAATATCACATCATCCCCAGCTGGACAATGTTCAGCTGAGGATGGTGGAAGCTGTAGTTCAACATGTTGTCATATCTATATCCTTACTGCATTAGTAGCAGGTCACAAGTTTGATTGTATTATTTAATAAACATAAAAAATACTTGTACTGTACAATGGCAGCTGCAAAATGTCTGATAAGTTAATATAACAATGGTGAAAAATAGTTTTATTTACAAAATCCAGTTTGTAAAACAATCCTAGTCACTGTTCAATGTATTTATATTTATTGTTTCAATCGTAAATAAAAAAACATTTTTATGTAAAAGGATTCAGGATGCTAAGGCAAACCTTAGCTAGTGTCTAAGTCTTCGAAAAGTACATTTGTTAAAAAAAAGTCTTATTTACAACAACTGGGTTGTGAAACCAGCCCTAGTAGGTGAGACAGATGTACTAAGCAACACGTGTAATTCTGGAGCAATCGGACGACACCAAAGGGAACAAATGAAAAATCCTTATTGATTTATATGGGAATGTAAACCCTTGAAAGCTAGGGAGGTCTACAGCTCCGACAAGAAATGCATTGGCATTAAGCCTTTTCGTGCCAGAGGAGTACGGACTCATTACCACTCTGGCAGTCAAAGGGTTAAAAGACGAACGTAAACCAATGCCACTTTTGGACTTTATTTAGACCCTACGATGCGCCTGCTTTGCGCCAGAGTTGTATCACTTTGCTTTAGTACATCAGCTTCAGTGTCATTTGTGATCTGCATATAATGTCCCAATTGGGAATAAAAAACGATACGTTTTAAAGTATGTACGTGGCTGATACGAACCTTAGCTGGTGATAAACCTATGAGCGCCAGAGACGCAGCAACGCATTGCGAAAGTTGCTCACAACTGTGGCACTCAACGGGTTAAAGTCAGGCCACTGGCTGCCATGTCAGGATGTCAGATATGTGCGCTTTAGGCTAGCCACCACACACACACACAGTCACTGACTGGCCGCCTAAGACAGGCGAGAAGGGGTTAACTAGTGAAAGGTTTCGCTGAGTTGCAGTGGTAGTAGCTGTCATTACCCCTCCTCCGGCTCCTGTGTGCTCCCGTGTATGTGTTTGTCAGTGTGTGTGCGAGCTGTGCCTGCCTCCCCTGACCATGCCTATCAGCCTGCATTCAGCCGCCCTTCCCCTCTCACTCTGCTCCCTGTTATTCTGCCTATTGTGTGTATAATCTTCGCGCAGCCGCCTCACTCTAATCAAGAAGATTAGATTCCTGCGCGTCCGGAAATCCCAATTCACCCCCCTAACACACTACACCCCCTCATCCATTTCACCTCTCACTCTGCAACTCTCTCTTGCCTTGTAAAACTCCCAACTTACTCCTTTCACCTCCTCCTCCTTTTTAATGTTGCTTTCCTATTCTCCCTTATATATTCATTTTTTATATTTCCTGATCCCATTATCCAAGCCTTGCTTGCTGCTCTCCTCCCCCCTCTCATCATGTCTCTCCTCCTCCTCCTCCTCTGTCTCTCCCAGGACGTCGGCTGATCCGGGGCCGCCAGGGAAGGGCTTGGGGGCTGAAGGAAGGGAGATGGAGCTCCGGCGGTGGCCTGGTTGGTGTTATTTTGTATTAAAATGAGGAGGAGGAAGAAGAAACAGCATCAGCTACAACACCAGCAGCAGTACCATCACCATCATCACACACCATCCCTAATAGCAAGAGCAATAATAGAGCAAGAGAGCAGGGAACGGCGGCAGCAGCAGGAGGAGGAGGAGGAGTGATGAGTCAATACAACTAATAATTTAATGGGGACACAGATTCGCAGAGAGAGAGAGAGAAGCAAGGCAGCACCGGACAAACAAACATACACACACACTGATACACCAACCTGCCCTGATAATAACATCCTGCAACAAGCACCAAACCGGCCTGGAAAACACAACCCAACAACAAACAGCAACAACAACTACTCCTCATTATTATCTGCGTGCCTATTGTTTAATAATGCACGAATCCAAGAGAGGAAAGCTGAATAAACCCAGGACTGAGAAGAGTCGTTTTAGCCTTCATTTTGCGAAACTACTGAGCAGTTTGTTTTGATACGTATCTTTCATCCTTATATTTGTATTCCTGCGGAGTTCTACTTTTCGTCTAATTTATTTTATTGTCCTCTCTCCATCGCCTGTCTGTTTTCTCCCCACAAACCTACCTCCCTTCCACAGTGAGAGAAAACAGGTCACCCTTGCTGTATTTTCTTCCCATCAGATCCCATACATACATTTGGGAGCCAGAAGCTCCACTTTGCGTCTTGTATTTTCTAAGCTCTGCAGAATTCAGCCAGCTAGAAAGTTTGTAGCTTTTAGTGTACCATTGTGCTGCTGGATGACACTGCCACCAGCTCTGTCCGAGGCTGCCCTGCTACTTCCCTGTTCCCTGCCTATATTGCCATTTTCAACCAGACTGTGAAGATAACTCCACTTGTCACTATGCTGTGGTTATACTTGATTGCAAGCTTTCCGGACATCTCTCCAGACTGAATCTCACCAGCTGCTGCTCGCTTCTTCCTATATGAAGCATTTCATCTGCCAGATAATTAATTAATTTATTTTTTTTTATCTCCGGTTTCCTCCCCCCTTTAGATTTTGTTGTGTGTTTGTTGCTATAATTGCACATTGTGCTCATGCTTACTCTTTGACGTCGTATTCTGCCCTTCCCCCGCTCAGGGGAAGCACATTAAGAAACACACAAACATTAAAATAAAATACACATTTCAGGGGAAGTCATCTTTAGGTCTGCTGCTAAAAAGGACTTAAGAAATCCCCAAGCGAGGAAGCTGTGCTTTCTTTTTCACGTTATATGCTGTCAAGTTTTGAAGTGGTAAGTTTCATTTATTGTAATTTGTTTTTCTGTCTGTGCCCATGGCATTTTCATACTGGTAAAGTGGAGAGAGTTTTTGTTTTGAGGGAGCACTTTGCTTCTTTGTCTCTTTAAAAGGTCAAGGGAAATCCTGGCTGGGATTGTGTCGGTGACATGGAGTGGAAGGTGCACCAGCCTCTGTAATATGGGTTGTGCAACTTTACTACTGTGTCTCCTGAGACTTCCTGCTCTTGCAGCACAAATGTGCATAGTGATTTGACGATTGTCACTACAGGGGTCTAAAGGTTATCCTAGACTCATGTTACCATCCATCTCTGTTTTCTGTGTATTTGTTACAGTGTTTAATGTAATGTTTAATGCCTGACACATTTCATGTTTTTGTAGAAGATTACTATACGTTGGATCAAAATGAAGCATTTTAATGTTAGTTATTTATAGTCTTATTTTATCTGTTCAGCCTATCTCTAGCTTTGATTTTTATCATGCATTAACCCCATGGATGCAACAGGTCTCTAACATCCAGTGGGATAATAACACCCATACATTGTTACATTTTTTTGTGAATATTCACCTTAATATTTGCTTCTACATATTTAAAACTTGGGTTTCTTACAACATTTCCAACATATTTCTCTGCAATTGCTAACTTCCAAGAGGTTAATATAGGAATAAAGATTATCTAATGACACAATTAATAATATTAAATATTAGCCATTTTTTTTAGTCACCTACTGTTTATTTTGCTTATAAAATTGAGCTCATTTTATTGTGAATCTGACACCAGTTGGGGGTATACATTTAAGTATGGATATTACCTGAAGTTCTCTTATACAATGTCCTTGTCTATTTAAACTTTGCAGTATAGATGAAATCAATGCAATAAAATGATTTTTGTTTTGATAGAGAATCTCACTTGCCTTTTTTTCAGTGTGAAAAATTTAAATCTAAGTAAATACTTTGCTGACCTCATTTGTGGCGATAGGGTTAACCCCTTTGAGAGGCAGAGGGCTGGTTTGCTGTGCGCTTCACAGTTTTCTAGCACTCTGAGGGTTAACCTGAAACCAGCTCTCAATCTGACAGGGATAACTACAGATAACAGTAACAGCATTGTGCTGTCACTGTGGGCAAGCTGCGCTTGTTGTTTCTGCTCATCATTATTTGTAACTGAGATCTTATTGAACTTTAGCCTTTGGTACAGTGTTTGAATAAGTAAATTAGGTAGGTGTTTCATGCACATTCAAGTTTGCTTTTGGTAAGGTTATTCTGTGTTGAAGTTTTTCTAAAACACACGAAACTGTGGGCAGTTGAGTTGAACGAATATATTATTTATTATACTTTGTGAAATGATCAGTTAAAACCATACATTATAGCAACATTAGGCCAGCATTTAGGAAGCTAAAGACCTAGGACAAGCCAGCGTTGTCATAGGGGTCATATAAAAACTCCCATTGAGCTAAATAGGGCTTTTAACCCCTTGAATCCTAGCGTTGTCTCAGACACGTTGCCTAAAGCATTCCAAGAGTTTAAAGCTCCTTAATAATCAATGGAAATATTGGAATTTTTAATTGTCACCTATGGTGCGGTTAGTTTACCTCAGAATTGCTCTTGTGCTTCCTGTCTGACATCCAGACATCAGTTAAATCACTGTATTGAGATTTTCAAAGTCAGTAGGATCTGTTTAATACTGTGCAAGGTATAAACTGTTCCCATGAGCTAAACTATATCAGTTTTATTTCTAGAATGTAAAAAAGCAGGATATTCTCAAGTGCAACTCTTAATTTATTTGATCTCTAGACCTTCCTTAAATAAATGTTATAAAATTATGTAAATTAGCCATATTAAGTACGTACTATAATTCAGGTGAACGGTTACATATTACTATTTGGCTTCTAATTTTGCCATTCCAGTGCATATATTTGAAATGCTCTTTTATTTAAAGATACAAGGAGTATACATCTTCATGTGCTAAATGTCCAATATCCTAAAAGAGAGGGACAATGTATAGATATGATGAATTACTCTGCTTTTGTAAGATTATTATAAGGAATCATTCCACTGCTGCCTTTATCATCACTGTGAGCCGATAGATACATGCTGATGTACTAAAAAAAATTAAAAAGACTTTGGTGCAGTTCTGGGTCAAACCAACCACAACAGGTGACAAATGTAAATAGCCCCCCCCCAAAATATACTGCTTCCATATCACTCTTGTTCAAAAAGTTTGTCTTATTTCTGAATATTACACTGTTGTGGGCCATAATGAGATTAATTTACTAGGATAAAGTTGAGTAATTCTGGGGCAAACCAACTGCAATTTATGGGACAATTAAAAATGCCCATTAACTCTTTGAGTGCCAGAGGGGTATGCAACGCATTGCAATGCGTTGCTTACCCCTCTGGCACTTAAAGGGTTAATTTAGATTGCAATTTTTAATCCCTTGCATGCTAGAAAGGTCGCTAACACATCACAATGCCTTGAGACCTCTCTAACGTTCAAATGGGTTAACAGAGAGAAATCCAATGCACCTCTCTGGCACTCAAAGGGTTGAAATCAATTAGAATTTCTGTTTGTTCCCAGTGGTGCAATTGGTTTAACTCAGAATTGCTCCACTTCATCTTAGTACATTTGCCTCGTTATGTGTAATGTAGTATTAGAATTAAGACATTCTAATTGAACAGGAGACATGCAAGATCAGTTTATTAATCTTCAGTGAAGTCCTCCTTGATTAACTTTAGAGATGCTGCGGTTGAAAGGGCATTCCTGTGTAATCCTGCTAGCACCATGCACTCTCTGTGGGATGTTAGTCACGTTTGTATTCATGTTGAGTTTTATGAACTCAGTTTTAACAATGTGCATTTTGTAGAATTCAAAGCTGTCACTAACCCTTTAAGGACCAGGTGAACACGCCTCTGGTCCTTAAAGGGCTAAACACAGAGTTGTATACATACCTTGCCTTTCACACACAGCTCACACTGACTTAGTGTAGCATAAGACTAGCCACACTTGCCTGTAGTATCACGTTTTTTGAAATCTGACCTGTGAATCTCTCAATTCTTGGAATGCACTTTGTTGTTTTCCAGTGGTGCAATTATACAAGTCTTCTCCTTCAACTGTGCCTTATGAATGGAAATGATCTCCCAGCTTAACATCTTGCTAAGGAACCTGTACAGGTGATATGTATAAAGAAAAAGGAAACAATGCTAGGGCAAACCACCTGAACCATAGGGAATAAATAATTTTAATTGATTTAAGTGGGATTTCTAACCCCTTGAATGTTAGAGATGTCTCCAATGCAAGGGTTTGGAGAGCTCTCTAGTATTCAAAGATGAAAAGACCCATTTAAATCAAGTATACATTTTTCCCCCATACTATAGTTTGTTTGCCCCAGAATTATTGTCTTTTATACATATGCCGCATTGTGTCAATTGGAACAGAGCAGGCAGCATTGCAGCAGCACTGTCAAATACATGGCATTCCTTCACCTAAACTTTTGTTTGCATCCCACTTGAAATTCCTGCTACTTTAACAATGCCTGAACTGGAAATCTAAACCATAAATGAGATGCTGCCTTGGTGTAGATTGAACGTTTTTGGAATGTAAATTTACTGATATTATGTTCTGTTTGGAAGCCTTATAATACTGCAGTAAGTACATGTTTCACAGGTGTTCATTAATTACAAATGTGTTGGATTTCAGAGATATGTTTTTACTTCTGACAAAATTGTCCAAGCAGTGTTTAACACGTAATTAGGACAGTGTATGTATATGTATATGTATGTTTAAACAAGTAAAGTTGGTATCCATTTGCATTTCTGCCACAAAAGACAAGCACGCATCATAGATTTATAAATACTTGTGTTTTTTTTTTTTTTTTTATAATTGTGCCAGGTGATCCTTAGAGGCGGGACTGAGCATGGATCATTCGAACGAGACAACTCAGGGGATAGAACATTCAGAAATGTCTAACAATGTAAACGATCCAAAGGGTCCACCAGCCAAAATAGCCCGCCTTGAGCAGAATGGTAGTCCTCTAGGAAGAGGAAGACTTGGAAGCACAGGATCAAAAATGCAAGGGATGCCACTTAGACACTCTTCACACATGATGAGGACAAATATCAGAAAAGGTAACATTCTTCAAATATTTTCTAACAACCACATCTTAGGTGGTTCTCTTTAGAGTCCAATGAGATGTAAAATCTCCTGACATGTCCTGACTTTTTATTTCCAGTTGACGAATGAGCTTTTTGGTATCTCTGTCCTGCAAAACGGAAAAGAAAAATAGAATTGGGATAATTTTTTCTTCTTTTTTTCTTTTCTTTAATTTAAGTTTCTGTTGATATTAATACAACAAACAATTATTGTATGCAAAAAACCTGAGTGGCAGAAGTTTTTCCGTGGAACAGTGTATACTTTTTAATTTCAAAACTCCAAAAGTGTTTTTTCTTTCATTGGTTTTGAAGAAGGTACATTTTTCCCAAGCTGACACTATTTTTGTTTCAGTGATACTGGTCCCTGCTGTGATGTTTATATACGTGTATATATATATATATATATATATATATATATATATATATATATATAAAAGCCCCTTCCATATACTATCATTCAAAATATATAAAGGAAACATGTATATACGTATCTGCAAATGTTAATCTGGCAGCAAAATATACTGTTAGTGATTTAGAAAAGTAGAATTGGACGGTAATGGATGTTTCCTATTTTTATATTGTAATGCAATGTGCATTATTTTCGGGCTACTGATACTTTCAAGTAGAAAGTTGAAGGCAGTGGAATTTCATTGTATTCAATGTGTAACATTTATCATACAATCATTCATTTTGTATTCTGTTTGGTGAAAACAAAGCATATATTGATCCTAAAATGAACAGACACAGCAGTTGGTATTGTTAGACCTTTATCTATTAAAATGGAAAAACAGCACTTCAGCAAATTCTTTGGCCTCTGTTCATGATTACCCTATTTATTGATTGTTTGCCAAGAATGTATGCATCTTAAGAAAGCCAGGGTAGGAGCATTAAAAATATAATTTATTATGGCTTTTCAAATAGAGTGCATTAATATTGTACTGAGAAGCTAAACTGAGGCTATTTAAAAGGACTTTCTGACGCCTGCAAACATATAAGTTCTATAAATTCCTAAATAGGAGATTTCAGCTGTCTCTGGTATTATGTGATATTTGCTCTGCAAATTTTAATGCCAGGACAGTTTTAGACAAGAACTCTACAGACACCCCTGCTCCTTATGGCAGATGTGTTGTTTACATAGTCTCATAAACCTTCAGCAAATGCTCTAACATTGCCTTCAGGTTGGAATCATCTTATATTTTTAGCACGGAGCACTGACCAATATATTTTTTTTTTTATGTTGTTGGCCAGTTATAGAGTTGCTGCACTGAGTGGGTTAGCCAAGTATTAGGTCAGGATAGATCAGCAATCTGAGAGTGCTGCTTTATAATGTTAATCACTGGAGTAGCACAACACTTGCCACTCTATGCTGATAAAATGCAGTCAGTTCTTTCTTCTTTTTTTGGCATTTGATACTTTCCTTGCATTAACTCTTGTAAGCATTGACATGGAGATTAGATGAGCTCACTCCAACAGCTTTACTCTTGAACATTAAATTGGTTAATTAATATACATACACTCGGTAGGGGAGTACATTTTTTTTTTTGTGAGGTGAGAATATAATGTATATTTTCCTTATCGCCTGCTGACCATGCATTCTATAAAATATTTGTTTTGGGGTGCCATGAGGCACTTCTCTGAATGGTTTATCATCCACATCTCTGTGTGCTGCCTCAGACACACATTCTCTGTTACTTACTACGCATGGCTTGAACTCCCTGCACCCACTTCAGACAGAGGGATTACCATAGAGCTATTACTGTTTGAGAGAAGAATAGCTACATTCTGTTTATACATTGTGTGAATGTCCTAGATATCAACCTCTTAGGTGCTGAAGGGAATTGCAGTTCTTGTAGTTTTCACTTTTATCTGGTTATTGTGTTATTCTGAATGTAGCAAAAAGTCACGATTCCTGTATTAAAGGGGATCCATACCCTAAAAACAAGCAATTCTTAATTTGTTAATAATAATCTCTTTTAGTCTGCTGCTAGTTGTTTGTCTGTTACAATCTGATAAAGACTAGTGTCCACTTACAAGTAATTCAGGTTTGTGAAGCCTGTAGTTTGTTGTGAGGAGGAATAATCTAGAAGATGGCCTCGCTTGAGACAGCTACATACACTAACCGACAGCTATAATACGTGCCTTAATATATAATGGCAAGATGCACTTGATTGCTGTATGACATACGTCTACCTAGGTAAGTCAGTGTGTTAAATGAAGTGCCACTTATTCTTTGGATATGTTACCCTTTAACCCTTTGAATGCCAGAGGGGTACGCAACTCATTGCAAAGTACTCTGGCACTCAAAGGGTTAACCTCCTTAGAACTATAGATGGACAGTTGTCTGTGGTAGTGTTGATTACGTGCTCTGTGATAAGTAAACAGGACATGAGAGGTTCTCAAACAGTACAGAAGCAATGTGTTGCACACCCTTCTGGACTTTAAAGAGTTAATCAAAAATGTAACATATAATATTTGGATGCAACATAAAATAGTATTTCTGAGTCCCTTCAACTTCAGTCTATTTTTAGAGTACATTATGCATCACGACCAGTAAACAGAGGGCAGTGCTTATAGAAATATTAAAATTCAATGACCAAGAAAACTGCCTTGTCATTTGTACTGTGAATCCCATCTGGTTTTATGCTGCCAGCGGGTTTCAACTACTCTGACTAAAACACAGTGAAATATCTAAAATATTTAGGCATATGTATACAATAAAAGTTGATCAGTTCTAGGGTAAACCATCTGAGCTGTAGGGAGCAAATCAAAATTAGCATTTATATAAATTAAGCTTTTAACCCCATAAATACTAGTGAGCTCCCAAACACATTTCCTTGTTATTTACTTGAGACCTCTCTAGTATTCAAGGAAATTAGTGCTCCATTTAAGTCAACTGGAAGTTTTGGGGATGTATGATTGTTCCCTGTGGTGAAGTTGGTTTGCCCAAGAATTGCTCAGCTTATTCCCTTATGTAGCCCAGAAATGAACCATACTTTTAACCGTTTGATTGCCAGAGGAGTTGCACACCCCTCTGGAAATCAAAGGGTTAAAAAAACGTAACCCTTTGAGTGCCGGAGGGGTACAGGAACACATTGGAAATCATTCAAAGGGTTAAGTTTGTCTGTTTTATTTTGTTTAGTCTTAACTTTGCTGTGGATTAGACCTTTGCATGCTAGAGATATCTCTATAGCATTGCTTTTGTATCAGCAATACCTTTAGCTCACAAGGTGTTAAATTGACTTTTGAAAAGAGGAGGTAGGAGACACTAATACGAATGAAATGATGATAAAAATGTAGGCATTGCATTTTAACCAATGTTAGGTGGAAGCTACAATATAATTTTTCTCTCTTCTCTTAAAATGATTGTTTGGTTACTGGGAGTGTCTTAGCTTTCAGCTGGTTCCATTGGGTTGCTGGTTTGCGTGGCTCCGACAGTAATTATAGAGCAAGGTATTTGATCAAGTTTGGTGTAATCCTGAAACTTCCTTGGCTCAGTACATTGCATTTTTAAAATGGAGATAAACATCCATCATAGTTCTTTGCCAATTTTCTTTTTTTTTGTTTCTTTCTTTTGTGGTCTACAAATATTTACTATGCTGTTCATCCAACATATTTAACAGAACAGTGGAAAGCTACTAAATGGTTTTCTTGCTTTGCTAGTAATTTAATATATAGAAATGAAAACTTGGACAGTCTTATAGAGCCTTAGATTTTCTGTTCTTTAAAATATTATTTTCTGTTATTTGTTTAGCAACACTACATGCAAACAGCTACAGTACCTTGTAGAATTTGTTAGTGATTTTTTTTTTGTGTGTACATTTTTTTCAAACATTTAGGAAATATGCTTCCGGTTTTCTGTGTAGTGGAACATTATGAAAATTTCATTGAGTACGACTGCAAAGAGGAACATGCAGAATTTGTATTGGTTAGGAAGGACATGCTTTTTAACCAGTTGATTGAAATGGCCCTGCTGTCTCTTGGATATTCACACAGCGCAGCTGCCCAGGCCAAAGGTAAATATGTAAACAATTTTATAACCGTATAAGACAGACTTGTGTACTCCCCTCATACATTTTATATTTCTGTGGCCAGGAATACAATTTGATTTGTATTTATTTCATAAATCAAAAAGTGTGTGTGTGTGTGTGTGTGTATATATATATATATACACACACATATACAAACAAACTTTGGCAGCCAAATGTTAGCTAATGTGGCTAGTTCTAGGAGACTTAAAAATGTTATCACTGAATCATTAGCATGCCTATTGACCTTAATAATATGCTCCACTGAGAATCCGGCAAGAAATGCTGAGCATGTCTGAGCAGATGGAATGCTGAGAATGAATTTGCATTTATGACTGAATACCTACATGTGTTTCCTTTTTTTATTTCACATTTTTTTTATCTAGGTATCACAATTCCCACTTCACGTTTTTTGTCTAAAACACAGTGCAAATGCATCAGAGATCAATGTATTCACTTAGCTATTTGAATCTGTCAGTTTTTCATGTTTAATAATATAAACCTTCATAAATGAATACCTGTAATCCAATGAGTGCTAGTAGGATGTGCCACACATTGCTCTACAATAAGTAGCACTGAATGGGTGACGTGAACAAAGATAAAAGAGCAATTCTGGGCAAACCAGCTTTGCCATGCGGGGGATATATCCCAAAATTCAGATCTCAAACACTAACATTCTAAACTTAACCCCTTGAATGCTAGTGAGGTCTCTAACACATTGTTTCGCAATGTTATAGAGACTTATGTTGCATTCAAGGAATTGGAAGCCACATTTACGTGAATTCAAATTTGTATTTGTCTGCGTGGTGTACAGTTTGTGTGCCAGAATTTTTTTATTCACTTTGTATGTATTGCACATAGGGTTCATATGGGAATATTTACCCCAAACTGTGTGTTTGTGTGAGAAATGTAAATAAAATAATAACTATCTATTGCTGATGAGACAGCTCAGTTAGGTAATGTACCAGCTGTAGAATTTGTACAAATCGCCGGGTTTCAGGTTGTAGTTGTGGCTAGGTCAACTCAGCCTTTCACATTTCAATTAGTACTATTGAATTTGGTAATAATAACATCTATATCCCAGGATACTTTTGAAAACGAGAAACAGTTTTGAGATTGTGTCTCTTTTTTTTTTTTTTTATAAATACATTGATCCTTCCTGGTAAAGTACTTTGATATTATATCATTTTTTAAAATTGTATTGTTGTTGCTTGGCAAAGCAGAAAGAGCTAAACCACAAATTTTGACTCTGACATTCCTCCCCCCTCCTCGTGCTACAGGGCTAATCCAGGTTGGAAAGTGGAATCCAGTTCCGCTATCCTGTGTGACAGATGCTCCAGATGCGACTGTAGCAGATATGCTGCAAGACGTTTTTCATGTGGTCACCCTGAAGATACAGCTACACAGGTAAGTTACCACACAGGGAGGTGGAGCACTGGGCAAATCATCTGCACTATAGGTGACAAATAAAGACCAGTAATATAAATGTAGGTTTTAACGCCCATTTAAATTGGTGGAAATTTTTAACATTTTCTATTATTCCCCTGTAGTGCTGTTGGTTTGCTCTAGAATTGTTCCATTGCATATTAGCAGCACATTTGTTCCCACATTATTTTGTTAAAATGTTATGGCGCAACAGTTAATAGAGCTTAACCCTCTGAGTGACGTGGGTTTGTCCAAGAGGTTGAAAAACAAAAGAATATTTGTACTTTTTCTTGCCCTTGATCTTACTTTTTATGTATACAATCTTACTATATATATTGAGTTATATTTAGCCAATTAATTGAATACATGCATTACAAATGGGTATTTTACATAAAATGTACTTAACAGAAAAATAATTTTGCATATCCCATACCACACCATCTGTGTACATTCTGTAGAATAATGACTTCACCATTTGTAATGTAATCTAGAATGTTACTTGTTTCTCCTTACAAAGCTGATTTTAAAAACAAGGGGAAAAACTTAACATGAGCCTGTTTCTTATGATCAGTTGTGAGAAGCATTGCACCTTAAATTGTTTTACCAAGCGTATCAGAGCAGGAAGGTAGAAGTAACATGAAAAAATAGTCGCCACATGCAGCTGATGTATAATTCATGCATCAATACAGCAGATGTGTTGTATAAAGTAATTAACTAATCGGAACAATCAGGAGACCGAGAGCAATCTCCAGATGCATCTGCTTGATGCGCAAAATGAAATCTGTCTGTCTTAAAGGAATGTTCTGTAGCAGGATCCAATCTTGTAATAATCCCTTCTCTAATCTGTCTCTAATAGTTGCCCTAAACTAGAAGACTTGCCTCCTGAGCAGTGGTCCCATATAACAGTCAGAAATGCTTTGAAGGACTTGCTGAAGGATATGAATCAGAGTTCATTGGCTAAAGAATGCCCCCTCTCACAGGTATAGAACTTTATACAGGATTGGAAAAAATGAAATAATTGTATTGATAGCAGCCCAAAATTTGGCATCATCTCAGTAATGTTGTCTTGAATGTTGTCACCTTGAGGAGTTGTATTTATCTATGTACAACAACGTACATCAGATTGTCTCATTTCACGTAGGCTGTCACTTGACATTCCTTAGCCCTGTGGAGCAGTTGCCATTGTACACATTCGTACAGATGTTTTAATACTGGCCACAATAGAGGGGAAATACATTTTGGCCAGCCTATGCTTGTATAAAAATCTACACCCAAGCAATGAATTATGCATGCAGTAAAAAGGTGAGAAAAAGATTCCTCTTGGGAGTCAGAATAATTACAAGCAACACAATTAGAATCCTGTCATATAATTTAATTAAAATATTCTAGTAATAAAATTAAATCATTGAAGTCTGGTCTTTAAATACTGGTCTTGAATGGCTGGGAGGAGGTTTTTGATCATTCTTGTACTCTCTGTTACTACTATTGTTCTGTGTTTTGTCGCAATCAAATCTTTGCACTGTATTATATTTTCAGTTTGAACTCCTATTTATTTGATTTAATGTTACTTTTAAGGAGGAATTATTTTTGTCCTCTCATTTAACATGAACAATTATCATCATATGTATACATATCTTTGTATTTCATCTTTACAGCCAGCATTGGTAGCCTACAGCTCCTTTAGACTACTGGGTGATTCCTCTTTTTTTTTCCTCCCTTCATTTTTTGACACTGTAATTTTATTCTCCACTATTACTCTTTTCACATCAAGCTGGAGAACACAGTGCATGGAGTTTTATTTGTGTACGAATTGCTCCTCATGTAAATTTTCTAGTGTTGTTTTTGTTCAATGCATTTTACAATGAGTTTCTCAACCATTTTTTGACTTGCCGTTTTTTCATTTTTTTAACTAAAGATGGGTCATTACACCGTTTCAATGCGTATTAAAATACTGAAATGGAAAAAGTGATTTGGACTCTTTCCAAAGCAGGGGGTAAGCAATTTGCAGTGCTCTCGCTATTGTTGGACTACATTTCCCATTATCCTCAGGTGAACAGTAGCTCCAGATAGTAGAGAATGGACACGTTTTGCTGCTATTAATAAAACTATGGGTTCAGTCTGCATACGTTATTAGAATTATGACTATATGGAGTACACCATATGGTACCAACATTGGTGATAGCCATCAAAACTACTTATATAGGCCTGATTACGTCGCAGTTGATAATTTTTGTCAAACCTTGTATCTACAAATGTCTTCATAGATTTCAATAGGAAGCTTTTAGCTCAACCAATTGATAAAACCTATCAACTGCAATGCAATATAAGCAATAATGTGGATAAGATGTTGATCCAAGGAGATTTCTGACTGACTTCTGGATCAATAAAGGTCATATGGCGAAGGCTGAACTTGATGGACATTTTTATCAGCATCCTCAGCTATGTTACTGTAATGTGGCTGTAGGACCTGTTGTGTATAACTGTTATTTAATATATAATTGTTTTCTTCCTTCATTTACACTCACTTTTTATATTTTGGAAATAAATACTAAATATATCCTAAGTTTTTTTCCTAGACATAAAATTAACAAGCTAATGTGTGCTATGTATAAATGCATTTTATCTGTTGACATACACACACATACTTCAAGTGTCTATAAAAATCAATAAATTGTGGTGTTATTAAAAACATGGCAGATCACAGAAAAGGAGTCGGTAAAAATAATTGGCTGTCAATAATTTTGTTTTGTAGTGACAGTAAAAAACATTTTCAGGAGTCGACATCTTTACAGAATATAATATTTGTATTGCAGGATTGTTTATGTCTGCGCATAGAGATATGTCACTTTTCAGAAGTTTTGCATATTGCAGCAAAAAGCCATATATGAACAACTGTGGTTAAAAGATGCGACTAAACTTGTTTAAACAATACTGTTGGTTTATTTAACAGATTTTCTATACCCAGATACATTTCTTTAGAATAAAGGGGAGGCGTTTTAAAATTGTTTTTAATTTTCCTGTCTTTTCACTATTTACCAAGGTTTTTTTTTTGTTTGTTTATTTGTTTGTTTTTTATCCACCCTTTCTTTTGTCTTGTGGCTTCTGTTCAGTAATTGTTGGATTGGAAATAATCAGTTCTGTTTACTGGTTGCAAACCGTTCCAGTTGTGCATTTTACAAAGCTGCCATGTTTTGAACCTACTGCACAAGCTTGTGGACGTTTGTTGCAGGTGGAGACTACAGATAGGATTTGTTCCATGTTCTTTAAATAATACTAAGAAACAAAGAAACATTAATGAAAATACATTTTTATTCTTGGGAGAGGATAGTAGATCTCAACCTCTTGGATGCTAGAAAGGTTTCCTACACATTACTTTTGCTTTAGAGATTCCTCTAGCATCCAAGGGGTTAACTGAGTAAATGCAGGTAAATGCATTTTTTTTTTCACTTCTGTAAAGCGGGGGGGGGGGGAATGAAAGAAACAGACGTATTAAACTGATACTCTAGTGAATAAGGAAGGATTTCTGAAGGTTTATGCAAAAAGTGGACTCTTTTAAACAAAATGATTTTGTCTTTGTGTTTTTATTGATATTTTCATAACTAAAACAGACTTTTAAATGTGATTCTTTAACCCTTTGAGTGCCAGAGGGGTACGGACCTTGCCTCTCTGGCACTCAAAGGGTTAAGTACATGTGTGAAAAATAGGGTAATATCCTATTATGAAAATTGTACTCAAACACTTCTTTATAAAAGACAACTTATTCTAGAAGCCTCTCTTTTCACCTGGAGAAATTCTAGTGCAAAGCAACTGCACCACGGGGACCAATGGAACATCTCACAGTTCTCTTTCTTGTAAACAATGCTTTAACTGCTTGAATGCCAGAGCAATCTTAGATTAATTGAAGACTTCAGCATTTAAGGGATTAAAAACCCCATTTAAATGAATTTAAATGTTTATTTGCTCCTACGGTGTAGCTGGTTTGCTTCACTTTTGTGCATATGGGCCTGAATTTTTCAAATAAGCATGGAGAAAAGGTGGCACTCTACTAGTAAATCAATCACTGCTTACCTGAAAATGCAACCAGTGTACTATAATAATTTGTTTTAACCCTCTGAGTGCCAGAGAAGCGTCCAAAGCATTTCAGTGCAATGGAGTTGGCTCAAAGCAAATGATACAATTTAATATTATGCTTTTGTGCATTTACCCTTTGAGTGCCACTCATAGGGTTAACAGATGCGAGAGATTTTTATAACCAATCTTATCTGGCCTCCGATTGTATGTTTCTATAAACACGGCCTCTTTTATCTTTTTCATGGTTCTGTTATCACACATTTGTTAGTCATGTGTCATGTTACAGATACGTTTCACATGGAAGAAGCCTCCTCTGCACAGTCATTCTTGTGCTACTTGAACTCGTGGTCACTATGTCAAAACGTGACTGAGAGTAACAATTTGTTCTTGATTTGAAATATATAAAGAAATGGATGCAGCTTGCGCACACTAGCCCACTATTACCCTCAAGTCTCAGTGGGGAATTTGTTTCTTCCCTATGATGCAGTTGGTATGCCTCAGGCCTGCTTATCTTTTATTTGTTTTGGGAACCTCTGTTATTCAAGGGGTACATCAATGGAAATTTTAAAATGTTTAATCCATCCCCCACACAATGGTGCAGTTGATTTGCTCCAGTATTACACCTTTTTAACTTTGTGCATGCAGCCACATATCCGTTAACCCATGGAGTGCCTTGCAAAAGTCTTGGCTAGATATGAACTAACCATTTGAGTGCTATAGGGGCCACCTCTCTAGTACTCAAATGGTTAATTCATTGACTCGTTGTGGAAGTCTTGGGCGGACATTAATTTCAGTGCTTGGGGGATGCGCTAAACGCCAGTGTTTAGAGTAGTCTTGACAGATAACAGGTGTGAGATATATATATAAAGTTCCATTCCTGTATAGTTAGATGTCTTCAGCCTTTTAAAAACAATAGAAAACCATTTTGTTATAGAGATTTATCACATTTTTTTTTCTCAAATTGCTATGTTTTCATATATTCGCAGTGTCTTGCACACCCCTCTTGCCCTGTAACCCTTTGAGTGCCAGAGAGATATCCAAGGCATTGCCTTTCATTGTGTTGGACAAGGACCAATGAACACCAGGTTGCCATATTCAGCATGCAAAAAATGAGCAATTCTGTAGAATTGGGGACAAATAAACGCTCTCATTGATTTAATGGAATGTTAACCCCTTGAATGTTAGAGAGGTCTTCAATAAATGCTTGCTAGCATCCAAGGTGTGTGAATGTAAATGTGTCCCCTATGGAAATTTGACCAATAATTGTTCTGTGGCTTCCTGGATGCTGCCCTAGTTCTGAACACTTACAGATATATACCAGGACCAGCACCTATTAAACCTTTAACCCCTTAGCACTTAACAACGTTTTTTTTTTTCCTATTCTAGCCAATGACTTCCTGGACTTACCAGGTACGTCATCTGTCACTAAGTGACATTTTTGCATGACGTACCTGGTAAGTCCATTATCGCGATGGGGTTAAAGGTATATTGGCCCATATTTATAAAGTCAAACTGGAGTTATTCCGGAGTAAACCAACTGAACCATAGTGTACAAATAAAAAAATCTAAATTCCAATGCAGTTGAATAGAGGTTTTTAACCTGTTGAATGCTAGAGAGGTCTCCAATGCATTGCTTTGCACAATGCATTGGAGACCTCCCTAGCATTCAAGGTGTTAAAAGCCCAATTTAATTTAGCAGGATTTTTTTTGTCCCCAATGGTGCAGTTGGTTACTCCTGAATACCTCAAAGTTTGCTTTTTTAAATTAAAAAAAAAAAAACAAAAAAAAAAACAATCTAGGGTTTACACCGTAAATGCCTTGTACTCCATATTCTCTATATGTATTTTGATACCTCACATCCATTCTTACAAATGCTCTGTGGAGGCCTCATTTTTGCTTTTTCCAAGGCTTCCATTACAATTGAAATATTGATAGGTGTCTAACAATTGATAGTATTCTGTTGTCTGTTAATGAAACTGAGATAAGCTATAGGTCTCTCTGATTAGGGGCTGGATTCTATTACAGGTGCTAATTTTATCTCTGCTTTTATCTCCAGTTTTCTATGTAGACTTCAATAGGAAAATGTTTGATAAAACCGGTGTTAACATTTATCACCTGCAGTAGAATCCAGCACTAGAAGAGCAGCAGGTAGCAATTTCAATAAATTACAGCAGTCGCTGGGCAGTTAATCAAATGTTTTCTATATAGGAAACTCTACACATGCAGTCAAAATTAAATTTTTGGATTAGATTTTAGGGATATCAAAATTTTGCATAATGGAGGTACATGATATTTAACCCTTTGAGTGCCAGAGAGGCATTACAATGTGGTGGATGCATCTCTGGCATTCAGTGGGTTAAAATTATATAACAGAACTTCAATGTTTGTGTTATTGTTCCTTTGATTACATTTTGTGTTGAAAAAGGTTACCATACATTCATATTTCGTGCTTTGTTTTCCTATATACAGGACTGCTGCTTCAGTCTGTATAATATCTTGGGGTTGTAGTGGTAGAGTAGGAAGACCATTTTTTATCAGCCCAAAAGATAAGCATTAGTGTATCAGGCAGCTGGTTTACTTTCCCTCTGAGACTCAAATTACTCTCTGCCTCTTTCCTACCTTGGTCTCTTGTGTTTTAGGAGAATGTGTAGTGTGTATACAATATTCCACAGCAATAACACATATTATGTTTGTTTAAACTTCAATATATGTGTTTATAAATTAGTCTGTGTAAGTAAGATACCTCAGTCATGTTCTAAGTCATTTGCTCATTTACATAAAGAGCTGCCAGAAGGTCATGAGTTAACTTAAAAATACTTGGTAATGCCTCCCCATCAGTCCCACTCCACCACTGCACCAAACCACCATCTAAACAAGTGTATCCTTTTTTGGCTAATTGAAATGTTTGGCAGTATAGTGTGCATGTCAGCTATCACATACAGTTCAGAGCCAAATTTGTTTCTAAGGGCTGTATTTTAAAAGCTAAAGAAGTTAAATTCTAGAGCTAACCAAATGCACCACTGGGAAAAAATACATATTCCCAAGCAAATATCCAAGCAAATTACAGAGAAATGCATTGGAGATGTTAAAGAGATGTTATCATGAAAAGTAAAGAAAAGGATTCAGCTACATTAATCCCTTAAGGACCCATGACGGTCCTGGACCGTCATGGAATTCCGGGCTCCCCACGCGGCTGTACGCCGTTCGGATAGTCTGGAATCGGATTGCCAAAAAAAAATGCCCCATGGCCCTTAAGTGACCGCCGCATGCGTGCGCGGCCGGTCCTTAAGGGAATAAAATATTATGTAGTTAGCATTTTTTTTTTATATTATGTTTTCTTTGATGTAAATATTTTATTTTTTAACCCCTTAATGAGTGGATTGGGATGCACTTTTTTCCGGCCTACCCAGTGATCACAGCACGCTGTGTAGGTGCAATGTGATCATGAAATTCCATGACGTGCCAGGACTGTCACTGGTCCTTAACCCTTTGAGTGCCAGAGGGATACGGAACGCATTGCTTTGCAATGTGTTCCGTACCCCTCTGGAACTCAAAGGGTTAAGGCACAGACACCAATGAAGATACTGGCACGACATCGGTTGTTATGGGGTTACATAGTGGAGAAAGTTGGCTATTGTTATCAGACCAGTTAAAACTCTTTTTCTTTACCATAGACATAAATGTTTTGAGATAAGAACTCACCCATTCAGTTCACTTAATCTTGTAGCGATTATTTTTTTTCCTCAGTCAAGCCATATATTGCCCTTATCACTTATATAAACAAAGAGAGGTCAAATGGTCATACATAGCTGCCTCCAGGTGAATAGCTAAAGCATGTTTATATTGTTTTCTGTGGCTTATGTACCTAAGAAATCATTTTTATGAATGTTGGCTAGGAGCAGTGGCGTAACTATAGTTGTCACAGGGGTCGCACTTGCAACCAGGCCCGTGCACTCCATGGGCCCGGCCACCCCCTGCGACCCCTCCGCCTGGCTCCCGCAATCCCCCTCAAGCGCTCTAGTAATGCAGATCACTGGGAGATGACATCATGTGTATGGTTCCTGTGGTGCATTTGGTTTGCTCCAGAATTGCACCTCTTTAGACTATTGAAAATGGCTTTAAATTCATATTTTTCTGTGAACTTCATAGTTATATGTCGTACCTAATGAATTCACAGTAATTTCAGTACAAATGTATCAGTGTATTTAACTCCATTTTTTTTTTTTTTTGTATCATTCGCTATTGTTTGAAAATGGATACAAAAAATATCATCCGGCTTTGCAACTGCAGCATACTCCATGAACACACCTTTTAAGATAAGGAGATGTTTAGTGCTACATCTATTCTGAATAACCCTTTGTATCTGTGCATATAGTAAACTATACATTAAGTAGACAATGCATTAGTATCAAATTTCTTTTAACTGAAAAGCTTTAATGGAAGGAAAATTGCAGAGCGTTCTATAAAATACTAGGTGATGGAATATTGTAGCTGTCCAGGTTATGACACTAGCCACAAAGTTCTGGACAAACTGTTCTTTCTTTTATTAACTGAAAGACTTACAAAAATGAATGCAAACCGAGGACTGAGTGCATTTTATGTTCAAGCGCGTCCCCCCCTTACCATCATTTTTACATATATAATCATAGTTTTATTGATCCTCCATAGTTATACCACATTGCAATATATATATATATATATATATATATATATATATATATATATACAGAGCTCAAAATTTCCACTCGACACTAGCCAATGGCGAGTAGAAATTCAGCCCTGGTGTGTATGTTATAGCTTGCAGTGGTGAGTAACTTTTCAGGTCTGGCTAGCAGCAAAGGACTTCATATTTTAAGCCCTGATATATATATATATATATATATATATATATATATATATATATATATATATATATATATATATATATATATATAATGTGTGTGTGTGCATGCCTAGCTGTAAGTGAGCTTAACCCTTTTGGCTCTAGAGATGGGTCCAACCCATTGAAAACCAATGTTTTAGACCAGTGTTTCTCAACCAGGGTGCCGTGGCACATTGGTGTGCCCTGGACATCCACTTAGGGTGCCCCATTTTAACTATAAGGCTTTGACAAAAATGCGAATGTAGACTTACAGCTGTATATTTGTATATGGATATTACTATGCACATTACTATGTTTATTTTAGTTGTGAGGTCTGATAATAACTTTATATTTATGTATTTGTAACCTTCATTACACCCTTGACAAACTACATAAAATGATAGGAGTGCCCTGAAAATGCCAGACTGCATGTTGCGGTGCCTTGAGAAAAAACGAAAGCTTGAGAACCACTGTTTTAGACACTCCTAGGCACAAAAAGTGTAAAGGATTAAACTTCAGTTTTGTGTGAGATGCTAATGACAGAAAGGGCTTGTTTTTCACCTCTGACTGGAACAGTGGGGAGACATTCTGCGGGACATGAACACCAGTTAATATTAGGGCTGCAACAACTAATCGATATTATCGATAAAAATCGATTATGAGAATCGTTGTCAACGATTCTCATAATCGATTAGTTGCAGCCCCAGACTGCCGCCGCCAGTGTCAGTATGACAAGATCCATCTGCCCGCATCATCACGTGCCCCTGCGGGCCGTGATGACATACAGACAGAGAAGAGGAAGAGGGCAGAGGCACCGAAAGAGAATCGCTTGCTGCCAGCAGACTGATCGTTACTGTCTGGCAGCAAGCGCTTCTCTTCCGGTGCCTCTGCCCTCTTCCTCTTCTCTGTATGTATGTCATCACGGCCCGCAGGGGCACGTGATGATGCTGGCGGGCAGGAGGAAGAGAGGTACAAAGGGGAGAAAGAGAGGTACATGGGGTGAGAAAGAAGTACAAGGGAGGAGAAAGAGACACATGGGGGAGAAAGAGATGCACAAGTGGGAGAAAGAAGTACAAGGGATAGAAAGAAGTACATGGGGGAGAAAGAGAGGCACAAGGGAGAGAAAGAAGTACATGGGGGAGAAAGAGAGGCACAAGGGAGAGAAAGAAGTACATGGGGGAGAAAGAGAGGCACAAGGGGGAGAAAGAAGTACATGGGGGAGAAAGAGAGGCACAAGGGGGGAGAAAGAAAGGTACAAGGGGCAGAAAGAAGTACATGGGGGAGAAAGTGAGGTACAAGGGGCAGAAAGAAGTACATGGGGGAGAAAGAGAGGTACAAGGGGCAGAAAGAAGTACATGGGGGAGAAAGTGAGGCACAAGGGGGAGAAAGAAGTACAAGGGGGAGAAAGAAGTACATGGGGGGAGAAAGAAGTACATGGGGGAGAAATAGAGGTGCAAGGGGGGGAGAGAGAGGTGCATAGACCCCATAGTAAAATAATAACAATGACGCATGTTAAATATGTAAAGTTTTTTATTCTGCTGTTTGTAATTAACAATCCGTTTGTTCATTAAATCATTTTAAATAATGAAAAATTAGCATATTGTTTTTTTATCCGATTAATCGAAAAAATAATTGGCCAACTAATCGATTATCAAAATAATCGTTAGTTGCAGCCCTAGTTAATATTACTTGATGGTGCTCGTGTGTGTGTTGGCAGTTCATTGGAGGTTGCAATGAGGATTGCAGCATCCAGTGCTTCTATGTGAAATAATTGCTGATGGCACCACAGGCACTGTGCAGGCTTTCCTTACTGCAACTTTACTGCATTCCTGAGGCAATCTTGCATGCAGGATTTTGTTGTCGTTGTGAGGCTGAAAGTTTCCTATGCCAAAGCCAACATAGTCCAGCATGTTATCTTTTACTACAGGCGACAGATGCAAAGCAGCATTTCTGCTTTGGTATCCCCCATGTAAAAGTGGCCTAGCAGATTCTGTGAACTGGACAGGATGGGTTCTACTGTAAAAACAGTACATAGACACATTTGGCTGTTGTATAAAGGACTCTTTATAAATATGCAGTCTGATGAGTGTGGGGGTGAATGAAATAGCTTATAGAGCAATAAACATAAGGGTGGTTGCAGACTACATATATGTTACTGTGGATTTTTCTGTCAATGTTTATATAGTACTAGTGTAAAAGCCCATGTACACTGGCCAAGGCCCGGGTAATGCTAACCCTTTGAGTACCAGAGGGGTATACAACCCCTCTGGCACTCAAAGGCTTAAGCAGCTGCTACCTCACTGCTCCACATGATGCAGTCTTGAGCCTCACTTACGAGATGCAATCATGCGCAGTAGGGACTGCCCGAACGCAGGCAATCTCTACTGCGCATGATGGCTTCGGGCAAACATCCTAGCGAATTATTATGTAGGATAATTATATGCCTTTTATAAAATTGCACAGTTATATTGTTGTTATAATATGCCTCCCCCCTGATTGTCCCCCTAGATTCATAGTGAAGGAAGATCATAAGTACAGTGGGTTTCAATAAGTACATACATACATATGTACGTACTTATGCACATGCGTACATATGCCTTTTGTACTACTGATTTCACTTCAGAGTCACAGTGGTGAACACACCACCCACAGACACACAGACTTTCACACACACTCACTATAGTGCATGTCATGTAAAAGAAAAATATGCAGATGGGTTACACTTTTTATTTACTTTTTGTGTGTGTGTGTTCGTGTGTGTGTGTGTGCATGACCTTTGGCTAGTTAACCATCTGAGTGCCAGAGGGGTATGGAAAGCATTGCAGAGCAACACGTTCAGTACCCCTTTGGCACTCAAATGGTTAATAGGGTATTGTGTCTTTTTCAAATATTTCTGTTTCTCTGAAGTGATAAATACAGCACTAAATGTCCTGTTTCTTGTAACTTGTATCTAAAGGGTCATATGCAAGAACGAACAGAGGAGTAAATCTTACCACAGGGGTTAGAGGTACAAATTCCCCAAATTCCCATTGTCTTACATGGGACTTTTGGACACTTTATTGCTAAAAATGTCTTGAACGCATTGCGAAGCAATGCATTGGAAACATATCTAGCATTCATATGGTTAAAATCACCATGTAAACCTTTGAACGCCAGAGGGATATACTACCAATTAAAGGGATAGTAATAGTTCGTTTGAAGTTTATTTCATTTTGTAGACATTAAAAAAAATATGGTTTGAGAGATATACCTTTCTAAAGTTACCTCTTCCTGGTACTTTCTCTGAAGTCAGAGCATAGCTGATGGCTGCAGAATCTGGTCATATGATCGGATGGAGGCTCTTCAGCAAGGCTGAAATTGCGCTCTTTAGAACTAAATACTTAATTGGAATGGTCTACAAAGTGTGCCTGGCTTGCAAGCACACTTTGTAGACCATTACAATGAAGTATTTAGTTCTAAAGAGCTCAATTTCGGCTTTGCTGAAGAGCCTCTGTCCGGTCAGATGACCGGATTCTGCAGCCATCAGCTATGCGCTGACTTTGGTGAAACTGCCAGGAAGAGGTAACTTTAGAAAGGTATATCTCTGAAACCACAAAGGTTCGAGAGATAAGCCTTACATCATTTTTTATATTTCTTTAATGTCTACATGATTGAATAAACTTCAAACTACTATTCCTTTAAAAAGCATTGCACTGCATACGTCCCTGGCTTGGTAATGGTTGTCATTGGGGAGGTTTATTTATCCCCTATGGTACATATATCTTAACCCTTTGAGTGCCAGAGTTGCTTAAGGTGTTTAATTTCTTGTAGGATACAGGTGCTTATGACTCTTAGGGCCCAATTCGCAAAAGAGGAAAAAAAGAAAATGAGCAAACCAATTGCCTTGCAATGCGTTGGATATGTCTCTGGCACTCAAAGGGTTAAATGTCCCATTTAAAAATGTGGGAATGTATTTGTCCCCTATAGTGCATCTTCCTTTGCTTCACAGTTTCTAGAGTTCTGCTTAGTGTTTGAACCTCATTATCTTCATCTTTTGTTTTCTTTCCCTCCCTGTCATAATGAAAAAAACACCTCTCCTACACATGAGTCAGTGAAAATATTCCGTTCTATTTGCTAAACCTCATTTTATAACATTAATTAAAATAATGTTTGCTTTGGTGCATTACCCTGTGCCAAAGTTTTGTTCACTACAATTATAGTGTACTCCTCTCCATCAACATTGTAATTAATGGTGGTAGTTTATTTATGTTTGTCATGATGAATGTACGTTAAGGTACGGTTTCTAGAACAATGCATTTTCTTTCAGAGATTTTAAAATTCAGCATTCAGACCAAGGTGGTGATTTACTGTAATGGGTAGCTGCTGGTTATGCTTCACTTTACTGAGATTAAATTCTTCTATATTTCCTACATACCATGTTGTGTTGTATTTCATATCCCCTGTAAGGGTTAAGATCTTTAAACATTTGAAGTGTATGATGACCATCTGGGGCACCGCTACACCTACACTGTATTATCCATATACAGATAATCATTTGCTGCCTAATGTTTTTATGTTTTTTTTTTTCACACAATATCAGGACTGAGTACACTTCAGCCTTGTGAAAACTGTTGACTTGTGTAATAGACCACACCTTAAAACAAGCATCAAATACTGTAGGAAATTACTGTTTCATATGCTGACAAGTTATTGCACTTGAGTGGATTACAGTATAATATATGGAAAATCTCAATACAATAGTTATTTATACATTCAGGAATAATGCTTTATAAAAACATATTCTTTATATAATAAGCTTTGACTCTTTAACTCCAAAAGTGCCAGTGGCCCAGGAAATTTTCCTTCCCTTAAAGGGGAACTATCATCCCAAATAAAGTCTCCAGCCAACAATTAGCCATCTAGCAATACGCTTAACAATAGTAGTATTAGCCAGCATTTACCGCATTAATCACAAATCCTACTTGTGCCGAGACTGACAGCCAGGCAACAGCGCAGATATCTTTGCTTACAGACATCTGCATGCCTGCGCTGTCAGTCCCTGTCTCCCCTAGGTGGTTTTGCATGGTACCTTTAGGTACTAGAAGGGACTGATGGCGCAAGAGCACAGATGCCTCTAAAACGCTGTTGTCTGGCTGTCAGTCTCAGCAGAAAAAGGATTTGTGACTAACGCAGTTATTATGTTAGCCAATATTACTATTGTTAAGCTTATCACTAGATGGCTAATTGATTGGGGTGATAGTTCCACTTTAAGGACTGATTTGATCCTTGCCGACACACCAGTACAGGTGACCTGTACTTGTACCAGTGTGCCAAGTTGGGATCTGAGAGAGACTGCTCCAGTCTTGGAGTGGTGAATTTCAGACCCCGTTTTTACTTACAGCACTCCCGCGGGAACATTGTAAGTAAAAAGTACATGACGTGCTATGACCATCACTAGTCCTTAAGGGTATACATGATCTTGACAGTCATTGCACATCATGGGCCTTTAAGGGGTTAAAAGGAGTGCTGCCAGTGCTGGGAGATGATTCCTAAATTTCGTTTTTTAACTGATGAAACTGTCACAAAGTTATAGAAGTGTTACTACTGAAACATTCTGTGGAGATGTGTAGCCTGAGTACAAATGAGACTAATACCTTATTTCTCCATAGAATTTGGTTGAGTATTCACATTTCTACCAAAACCCTAGAAAAAAAGATGGATCTGCTCATCCCTATTGGCTGGATTTCATTACAGGTGCTAAATGTTATTATTGGTTTTATATCATATGTACTGCAGTGTAATCCAGGCCAAAAAAATGGTACTAATGGCTTGTGGAAAGTCATTGAGAATTTCCAGCAAAAAAATGTTGATGTCATAAGGTAAACTGGAGCAAACCAACTATATCACAGGGGCTATCACAGGGGCAGGTAAAAACTCCCGAAAGCCCTATTGATTTAAAGTCTTTTAACCCCATGGATGCTAAAGAGCTCTCTAGCGGCTTGTTTCATAAGATCTCATTATCATTCAAGGGTTTAAAAAGCTCCATTTAAATAAATGTACATTTTCATTTGTTCCCTTGGGCGTGGATTGTTTGCTCCATAACTGCTTCAGTATTATTCAATTGGTCTTTAACCCTTTGATTACCAGGGGGTGTCCAACTCATTGCAATGCAATGTGTTGAATGCCTCCCTGTCTCTCAAATTGTTAAGCCAGCACCTTTAAGTGTAATTACGCATACACTGACTAGAATACTAGACAAACGTAATTGTGAATAGTTTACATTTTCTTTTTAAGATCAATTTCCATTTTCTATTATGTAGGAAACAAATGTTTGTGTTTACAGATACATAATAATTCATACAGAAAAATTAAATATGTGTTGTAGAAGTTTGTAACCACACAGATGGTCAAAGCATCGATGCCCGAGATTCCGAAGAAATATTGCTTTTTTTTTTATGTCCAGATTACCCTATTTAAACAGTTTTGACATCTGTCTTTAAATTTTTGGAAGAGAAGAAGACTTGAAGAACCATTTTGCAAAGTGTTCTCCATTTCAGCCTTGCTTTACCTGTATTATGAAAGCAGATGGTCTGCCTGTCTTTTGAATATTTATAACTATCAAAAACAATCTCTTGCTATTCACCCCTAGGCTTATGAGATGTCAGGACTGTTCTGGTTGGGAAAAATCATCTTGGTTGTTTACAGAAAGAGGATTACATTAAGCTGAAATGACTATACATTTTTGAGTTTAATATTTGTCCATCAGCTGTTTAATCGTATTTAGATAATTGTGTAAATAAGTTGTTTCAGCCGTTGCCCTCTTTACTTTATAGAGCTTGAAATCTTTAAACAGTAGTGAACCAGATTTGTAAATAGATTTTTTTTCCCATGCTAAGCAGAAAAAAAGTTATCCCATTGGATGGCAGCTTGCTAGTATCCAGGATCTAGATCAACATCCCTTCTGGTGTCTGACCTCTGCTTTAAAACAAACAAACAAACAAAGAAACAAAAAAAATAAAATAAAAAAAACCTCTTTCTTTGTAGTTGAAATTGTATTTTCTGTTAAGGTAGAATTTTTTTCCCCCCTCTGCAGCCTGAACATTTTTGAGATGGAGATCTTGTAAAGATAATAAATTACACATATTCTTATGATAATTTACTGGCATATTAGTACATTTTACTTCTAAAATCATCACAGTCTCCCTCGTTATTTCCCTCAGTCCTATTAAAGCGGAACTACCACTATAGTAAAGTCGCCCTGCAATAAATAGGCAGGTGGCGACTAGCTTAATAATAGTTATATTACCTCTGAGAACGACACAATTCTAAAGAAATCCTTAACCCCTTAAGGACCCATGACGGTCCTGTTCCTTCATGGGTTGTTATTCCCTTAAGGACCCATGACGGAACTGGGCCGTCATGGAATTCCGGGCTCCCCATGCGGCTGCACGCCGTTCGGGGAGTCCGGAACCCAGCCGCGAAAAAAAAAAAAATGTTCCGTGGTCCTTAACAGACCGCAAGGTGCATGCGCGGCCATTCGTTAAGGGGTTAATCTTCCAAGACTGACGGCCAGGTCAGTGCAGTCTGTGTGCCTGCGCCATCAGTCCCTTCCGCTGCCTTTCGGGACAGTGCGATGCCTCTTAATAGAGACCAGGACCGACAGCACAGGTGCGCAGACAAGATGTCTGGCTTCCAGTCTCGGAAGATTAAGGATTTCTGTAGAATCATGTCATTGTGGGAGGTAATTTAACTATTATTTAGCTAGTCGTCACCTGCTTAATTATTGCAGGGTGACTTGACCTCTGGCGGTAGTTCCGCTTTAAATAAATGCTTTTGGAAGTGTCTCACCTGTAAAACATAAAAGCTATCCTGTTTGCCCACTACACTGCAGTTCACTTTTAACCCTTTGAATGCCAGAGGGTTTAAAAAGAATGTTGTAACTAGATTCATATTATTATTATTTTTATTCTTTACAGTATTTAATAAGCTTGTGCCTTTTTACTGTTTTACACAATTATTGAAAAACATACTTTAGACTAGTGATCCCCAAACTTTATGCTGTGGTGAAACCCGTTTTATATTTTGGGAAAAGTGTGGTACTGTGTTAGTCATAGAAAGAGCAGGAAACTGGTAGGGTAAATGTTTTGCCTTTATTGGCTGAGCGGCTCTAGGATGCTACTCAGTTAGCCAATAAAGTTATCATTTCTACTCGACCAGGCTCCTCCTTTTAGATTCACACAAAGTTACCATACAACTGTAATGATCAAAAACCTAAACTTTGCATTCTAGCGAGGCCTCCAAAGCATTGTGAAGCAATACACTGGTTACCTCATTAGCATCCATGGTTTTGGTTTGTGTCAGTGTCAAATACTGTATATTTGAGTTCTAGTTAATTTTGAAAGAGGAAGTTATAGTTTAACAGACTTAATAGCCTAGATAGGTATCCAAACATCAGTCAATTATATCTATTTACTATTTTTAGTTGCTTTTGCTTATCCTTGAAGTCCACTATTCTTACGAGACATCCAGGCCTAATTAAGCACATTGTTTGCATTTGGAAATGGTTTCTTCTCCTCTTTGATGTAGTTGATATGATCCGGAATTGCTCCACTTTATCTTGTATATAAAGGCCCAACCTTTTATAGTAATAGGCACTTATTCATATGTTTAGTTCCTCTTTAACCCTTTATGGACAGCGTGCTGGGCGATGCCAGTCACACGGTTTGCCTTAAAGCGGAACTTTGATCCGCTATAAAGTCGCCCTGCAATAATTAAGCAGGTAGCAACTAGCTTTATAATATATATATATATATATATATATATATTACCTCTGAAATGTATCAGATTATAAAGAAATCGTTTATTTTAGGAGACTGACAGCCAGGTTAGTGCAGTCTGGGTACCTGCGCCGTCAGTCCCTTCTGGTTACCTTGTGGTAACTGCAGTGCTTCTCAGTGGAGACTGGGACTGACAGCGCTGGTACCTGGCTTACAGTCTCCTAAAATAAAGGATTTCTTTATAATCAGCTACATTTGAGAGGTAATATATATATATATATATATATATATATATATATATATATATATATATATTATAAAGCTAGTCACTTCTGCTTAATTATTGCGGGGCAGCTTTATAGCGGATCAAAGTTCCAGTTTAAGGACCGGTGACAGTCCTAGCATGTAATGTACTTTTTACTTAGTGCACTCCTCCTGGAGAGCTGTAAGTAAAGACAGGGACTAAAGTTGACTGCTGCAAGACTGGAGTGTTCTCTCTCAGTCCCCAAAGCAGCGCACCAATACACACAACAGTTCATGTGTACTGGCGCATCAGAAAGACCAAAGTGGTCCTTAAGGGAAGCTTACCCTAGTCGGTAAGGGGTTTAGACTGTTATTAGGCTAATATTTATCAGGTACCAGTTAACACTTGTAAATAATTTTATTTTTTAGGCTGTAGTGATCTAAGAAAAAAATTGCATTGCTTGAAATGTTTGTCTAACCTTTTTCTCCTGGTCTGCTATTACTTGAATATGTTCAGTGGAACCAGTTTTAGTACTTCAGGGAACAGTGGGGGTTTCATAGAAGAACCCAGTATGAGAATTGCCGCATAAGACAAAGATTTTTGTTGTTTATTGTGCATTTGCTTTCTTAGCATTATATTAGCCAAGCACATAATGCATTCCATATTAATCTGTCATAAGAACATGTAAAAAAGAACATTGGTTGGAAAATCAGGTACTTGATGGAATTTTAATTTGTTGTTTTTATAGGGATAGTAATGTTTCATAATAACAGCAGCTCTAATTAATCATAATAGTATTTGGACTTTGGAGAGTGTTATTACAATTCTGTCAGACTTGTAGTTCAAGAGTAATTCAATGACAAAGTATCCCCCCCCTGCCCCTTTTACTGATGTAACACTGCTCAGCCAGATCAGAAGGGAGGTGCCCAGGTAGACTGCAGAGAGGGACAATCTTCAATTAAGATAAGGGAAAAATCTGAAAAGCTTGTCAAGGGGGGAAGGGCTTTCATTGTTCTCATAGGAATAAGAGTGTCCCCTTCTGTTATCTGTCTGGTCTATGGACTGCATTCCACATCTGGGAAGAGATGGCTTACACTATGTAAAAGGGACCGGAGGGGAAACTTTGCTTGTGAATATCTCTCAAACCATAAAGGTTTGAGAGATAAGACTTATATCGTTCTTTATGTTTTTTTTTATGCCTACAAAATAAAATAAAGATAAAACAAAGTATTATTATCCCTTTAAACTCTATTCCTAACTGAAAACTTCTAGCTCGGGGCAGACTACTCACCTCACTACTCTCTAGCTGCTGGAGACTACAGTTCCCATCATTATCAATGGCTGGTTGGTTTACTGCTGTTTGAAACAAAATATTGAGACATTGCCATCAGTTTCTGTTAATTTGTACAGATTTAGGTCAACATTTATAGCAAGGTTTGTCAAAAAAGCACCTTTGTTTTCATAGCCTTTTTGTAATAGCCATGATTGCATTGTCATTAGCTAAAATCAGCCAGATAATGTAAAATAATAATGAGAATTACAAAAACAGAATTTCATATTAAGTTCAATAATTAGCAGTGTAACATTTAAAGTATTTATGCACTCAATGTTCAATGCATACTGAGGCTGATGTACCAAAAAGGACTGGAACAAACCATTGGTCCCCATAGAATGTAAATAAAATGTTCCAGTTTTCCTATTCATTTAAATGGGACTTTTAACACAAATGCTAGGGAGGTCTCCAGTGAATCAAGAAACAATGCACTGGAGACCGCTATGCTATTGAAGGGATTTAAAATCCCATGCACATCCATGGGATTATCTTTGTCTCGTGTGGGGAATATAGGGTACTAAAGAACACCAGCCTCATTAATTCCATAAATAAAAGATTTGGTGGTAAGTGAGGTGTTAGATCTCTTAAATTAATATTTTAGGTCACTCTGAAGATTTAACCCTTTGAATAGCAAAGGGGTGTGCAAAGCATTGTTTTGAAACACGCTGCACTCTCATCTGGCACTCAAAGAGTTCATGTGTGTCCTTTGCACAAAAGTGCTTATTAAATAGTTTAAAGAAAAGTGACAAATCAACTGTACCATAGGAGAAAATTAAATATCACCATTGATTTAAATTACTTTTAACCTCTTGAATGCTAGAGAGGTTTCCAACTCAATTCAAGCGGTTAAAGGTATAGTAATGGCTTCCTTTATTGAAGATTAATATTGTTGATATAAAAAAATTAATTGATATAAGTCCCATCTCTCAAACATGTATAATTTGAGAGATATAAGCTTATAAAGCCTCCCCCCTCCCCTTTTACTACTTTCAGCGCTCTCGCTGAGAGAAGGAGATTCAGGTTGTGCGACCCGACAGCGGCTCTTCAGCAAAGCCGAAATACCAATATCTAAAAACAAATATTTAATTGGAACAGTCTAAAAAGTGTGCTTGCAATCCAGGCACACTTTGTAGACCGTTCCAATGAAGTATTTCTTTTTAGATAGTGGTATTTCAGCTCTGCTGAAGAGACGCCAGCCGGTTCCGGGGCCAGAATCTCCTTCTGTCAGCTAGAGCACTGACGTCAGTGAAAGGGGAGTGAGGGGGGAAATTTATCATCTTGTATCTCTCAAATTATACATGTTTGAGAGATGGGACTTATATCAATTAATCTTCAATAGAGGAAGCCATTACTATACCTTTAAAAGCTCCATTTAAATCAATAGGACATTTTATTGGTTCCCCTGTGGTGCAGCTGGTTTACTTCAAAATGACTCTGCTTGTGTGCACAATATTAGCAAACTACACAAAACTAGTGTGTTTATTTATTTTAAACAATGATCAGTTTAAATATACCTGGGAATTTGTATTAACCCTTTGAATGCCACAGGGATACACAACTCATTGCTTTGCAATGTGTTGCTTACTCCTCTGGCACTCAAAAGGTTAAACACAGACATTGCACAGTGAATATAACTGCACCACGTTTTCTTTAATACACCAGTCTCTGTGATACTGTGCTAATAAAAAGACTTTAACAAAGTCTCATACAGAGAGGTTGATTTATTAATTCAACCTTCTGAGTGCCATGAGCGCAATGCTTTGGATACCTTTCTGGTACTCAAATGGTTAAGAAGAATTGGGTGATTTTGCACTAAGCAGTGATAAACAGGTGATAAATGGAGACGACTTCTCCAGTGATATCACTTCTCCAGGTTCTATGTTTTTCTATGGAGCGAATGCACTAAGATGGCGAAATCTTAGTTCATTGAATCCATAGGGCCTAGAGAGTTTATCACACCGGAGATGTCATCTCCACTTTAGTGCATTTCCCTCTGGAGTTATTCTACAGCTTTTAAACCCTTGAATGTTCTGCGATGCAGTGCATAGCCATGAGCTGCAGACATTTCTAATAATCAAAGGATTAAAATCCCTAGAATTCCACCGCTTCCTCTTAGTGTATGAGCTTCTAAATTTTGGTGAAACTTTATTAACCCTTTGAGTGCCAGAGAGGGACATAACGTTTTACGTTTGCAATGCACTGTATACATCTCTAGCATTCAAACGGTTACAATCTTTTTACATGCTTCATATCACTGAGGCCAATGTAGTAAGAAATATGGTGCAGCTATGGCACAAACCAGCTGCTTTATAGGGAGCAAATACATATTCCAAAAAATGTCCATTGATTTAAATTGGCCTTTTTCATTTGGGAATGTTTATTTCTCCCAGATAGTACAGTTGGTTTTCTCCAAACTTACTATCAGCCTCGAAATCTAGAATTTCCAATAGTGTGTATTGTGACATTGAAAGTACAGTATCTGCAATTTATATACATTTCAAAATACTGACTGTAATGTTTGTGTTTAACAAAATCACTGGTATTTTGAAAACTGATCGTTGTTAAAAACAGGTAATTTTGTGTAGCCTGATAGTATTGTGCAATTCTGGGGCAAACCAACTGCACCACAGGGGACCAATAACAATTCCTATTTTAAAAGGGGATTTAATCCCTTCTGTTCTAGAAGGGGGGTTTAAAAGCCCCATTTACATCAGAGGTAATTTATATTTGTCCTCTCTAGTGCAGTTTGTTTGCTTAGAATTTCCCCTCTTTCATCTGTGCATGTGGCCCTATTAGTCAGACACTAACAATTGATATTGTATTACAATAGGTGCATTTAGTTCTAACAGATTGTTTGAATTTTTTCTCCTCTCATGTAGAGTATGATTTCTTCCATTGTGAACAGCACTTACTATGCAAATGTTTCAGCAGCAAAATGTCAAGAATTTGGAAGGTGGTATAAACATTTCAAGAAGACAAAAGATATGATGGGTAAGCACAAGACAACTTTCAGAAATGATTGCTCCACTGTTACTTATGTCAATGTCAATCACAACTGCACAATCCCTTAGTTTGGTTGCCCAACTAGAAATCATTTAACTTTTCATTATAGGGAGTCATGAAATAATGATGATTTTATAGGAGTAGTAACCCTTTATTTTGACTTTACATACTCTGTAAGTGCAAATTGTGTAATTTCAATTTGCCTATGCTGTTTTGTTTATTTCTTTATTTATTTTTTTATCTTCTGCGTCTTTTTTTTTTTTTTTTTATTCACTTTCTTGTCACTGACTATGAGCTCTCTGGATCTGTTTCCATAGAGTTTCCTGTCAGGTACTGTGAAAAAGGTATAATGATACAACTTAAAAAAGATACAAAGTAAAAAAGATAAGGATAACAAACCCTCATTGCTATAAGGATATGCTACATTGTATCAGTTTGGTGATCAATGACCAGAAAGCTCTTTGGAAATGGAGATCACAAGGGCCAGGGACATAAGTGTGAAAGAAGGTGAAGGTGAAAATAAATATAAATTATAGGTAATTTGACTTAACATATTATGCACCTGTAAATTAAATAGTCCAAATAACAGGTTTAAAGGGGAACATTCACATCCCCAAAAATTTTCACCACTGCTTTTAAAATGTAAAGCAATTTCAGCTCTGGCTTTATTTATTTTCTCCACTACCTAAGAGTGGAGATATTAATCGTTGAAATGTGGCACTTCCACATTCTGGGGAACCGTTTATGAGCGGCAGGACTTCCCGCCTCCCTCCCAGAAGCCCCTGGGGCGCGCTCAGCCTCAGTAGCATGGTAAACGGAGCTTGCTGTCACGTTAACCCAGAAAAATGCAGCTCCAAAGGGAAGCGTGAATGCGTGCCCCAGGGGCTGCTGGGAGTGAGGTGGGAAGTCCTGTAGCTCCATGCCGCACATACATGGTGCCGCAGACCCGGAAGTGGCACATTTCAAAGCTTAATATCTCCACTCTTAAAGTGGATGTATCACCTAAGGACAACATCCACATAATTGTTAGATTATATCTCACAAACAACGAAAATGCTTTTTTTTTTTTTATTGCAAGTTTTGATTTGTATAAACTTAACTTATAAATTCTGGGCTGCAGCTTCTTCCGCATAGACTGCAGCCCGACGCTCTGCCTCCTCTCTCCTCCCTGCTCCGATGACGGCGGCTTCGGTCTGTAAGCAGGAGTAATCTCATTGGCTAGATATCGATCTCTGCCAATGAGATCACTCCAGCTTACAGAAAGAAGCTGCCGTCATCGGAGCAGGGAGGAGAGAGGAGGCAGAGCGTCGGGCTGTGGTTTAACCGCAGAGAACCGCAGGCTACAAGGAAGTAGCTGAAGCCCAGACTTTAGAAGTTAAGTTTAAACAAAAGCAATCTTGAAATAAAAAAAATAAATACCTTTTCATTGTTTATTATATATAATCTAGCTATTATGGGGATGTTGTCCATAGGTGATAGTTCCCCTTTAAGTAGTGGAGAAAATAAATAAAGCCAGCGCTGATATTGCTTTACATTTTAAAGGCAATGGTGAAAATTTTTGGGGATGTGAATGTTCCCCTTTAAGAAATGTGTTCTCATGTGTATAAGAAATCGTGGAATGATGTTGGCACTTTCATTAAATGTGCAGTAAACCTGTTATAGAAAACATGTTTTTCCTGCTGAGTAAAGCTAAGACATTAATAATGGCAGGAGATTTTCATTCAAAAGCTATTTCAGCTCAAACATTTATTTTTGCTTTGATTTTGAGTGCCAACTGAGGTTCAAAAGACATTTTTTAATAATGCTTTCTATGGGTGAGCTAGAGTGACTGACTATTTCATCAAAATTATTTTAACTGCTTCAGTTTTCCTTCATTACGTTACTGCTCTTAAATTAGGAATTTCAGCTACTCTTCTTTTCCATTTTATTGAAATATAGGCACCTTTTTTTTGCAGGTTGTAAAAATCAGTCTGTGACTCAACTAAAAAAAGAAAATCCCCCCAAAAAGACAAAGCAAAAAACCTTGGCTTACTTCATTTACTCTTTTGCTTCTTAAGTGCAAAAGCTGGCACAAGTAAAAAGTGAGCAAAAACATACAAACTCACAAACACGTATGCATATACCAGTGAATTCTTCACAATGCAAATCAGGGCTCTCAGTTGGTTCACTTAATTCAGTGGGAATTTGGGAATCATTGCTTTCTATGGTTCAATTGGTTTGCTTCTCTTGCGTTGTTTATGTGGCCCATAGACTGTTTTAACAGTCTGCAGCTAGACGGCATTCACATTAATAATTGCGGATGGAAGAGGAGTATGCATTTAAAGAAAATGCTGGCAAGTATTAAAATAATAAAGGTTAACCCTTTAAGGACCCACAGCATACATATACGTCATGGAAAAACATATGTTAAAGAACCATGGCGTATATGTACGTCATGGAATTCAGGGGTCCCCATGTGGCTGCATGCCATTCGGGGACCCCTGATTCCGTTTAAAAAAAAAAAAATGCCCCATGGTCCTTAAGTGCCAGAGGTTCTTAAGGAGTTAAAATGAAAACATAATATTAATTTATACATACATGTGCATGGATACTTACAAAGATAAGTTTAACTCTAAATTTTTTGTAGAGGTGCTTAAGAAGCACAGGGTATTTATACAGGAATTAAGAGGCTTTTTACCTGTTTAACAGAAGGAAGTGAGTATGAATTATACCTCAATTCAGCTAGTGTGCGGGTGCACCAAAATGTTGACCAGAATATATCCCAGCACATCCCTTATGTCCTAAGAATGCCAGTCCTTTCACCTATACCATTATATAGCTAATGAATCGGCATGTGATGTGCTTGACCCTTGAGCAGTTATATAAATGCCTTCATAATGAGTTTCCATTTCAGAGATTGGCATAATTAAAGTATTAAGGTGGAGTGTTACATGGATTTTACTACAATTCCCATTTTCAATATGTAAAATGCTGTATTGCATTCAAGCTGAATTCTGTAAACGATGAAGAACTGTACTGAATTTGGGATCCTGTTTATGCTTGAGACACGGATGAGCTTCATTGCTTTTACGTCCTTAGCCATCATTAATCTAATTGTTCTTTTCTTAGTAGTCATGTGAGATGTTGATTATAAGCACTCAGCAAGTGCATTTGTTGTGTCTATCTTATAAACATGGAAAATCATTAATGTATGCATTATACAATTTTATTCAAATAAACAGTTTTTATTTTTAATATGAGGTGAACTTTGCCTTTGTAACTATCCCAAAGCAGAATTAATCAGAGATGCTGCTTAATGCCAAATCTATTTTCAAACTGTCTCATCAGTTATTTGAACTTTTCAAATGGAAGGTCAGTGCTGTATTAATGCAATGACCCTACAGCCATTTAAGAAAATTATTTCTCTTAATGTGCCAGATGCCAAAATTAAGTCAAATTCTGTAGCCAATATAATTCAACATAATATGTTTATCATGTCTAATATCACACATCACCCATGTGGCTGGGTCATTAATAGTAGTATAATTAACCAGTGGCTGTAATTTGATTCTACAAGCCTTATTTTCTTTAAAGAAATGAATTGTAAGAGTTGTTTTTAAACAGTCTACTTTTATGATGGTGCAAACATCTCACACAAACATTTTATATCTTCTAAAAGGAAAAAGTTATCTTTATCTGTGGATCTTTTTCCCTCCATAGTGGACATGGAAGACCTACCTGAATTGTCTCAGCCAAGTACAAATCATGTGAACTATGGTCAGCAGCCAGTTCCTGGTAATACTCCAGAAAAGCCTTCATCCCCTGTACAGCATTCTCACAGCAGTCAACCGACTGTGCGGACACCACTTCCCAACCTGCACCCAGGACTTGTATCTACTCCTATCAGCCCTCAGTTAGTAAATCAGCAGCTGGTAATGGCTCAGTTACTAAACCAGCAATACGCAGTGAATAGACTTCTAGCCCAGCAGTCCTTAAACCAACAGTACTTGAACCATCCTCCTCCTGTCAGTAGATCAATCAACAAGCCTATGGAGCAACAGGTGTCACCCAATACAGAGGTGTCTTCCGATATCTACCAGTGGGTGCGAGATGAATTGAAAAGAGCGGGAATCTCACAGGCAGTATTTGCACGAGTGGCTTTCAACAGAACTCAGGTAAAGTTTACCTAAGTATTATGTGTCAGGCCTAGGATGCTATTTATACATGAGTTATTGGAAATGTTTTACTTTGATGTGCACTGGAACTGTATTCACTTGAATATGTGTTACTTGTATTTCTGTTGGTTTTTTTTTTGTTTTTTAATTGAGAGACCTTCTTACACGGTGGTTATTGAGATTGTCAAGGCACATTATTGGTCATTCAAATTGATGTATAACATAACCAAATGTTTGTAATTGCTTCAAGATATGTTGATCAATTTCAAGCATGTTTCATTAACACATTGCTGAATTAAGCAATCCTTGTTTTATTCTGATTGAGCAAGATCAATGCTGAGTCAGATATATATGATTATATCATTGTTTATCTGAAACTCAGTATTTTTCCTTCCATTAGTTATTCTTGTATTTGTATATATACTCAGCTGTATGGACTTTCTTTTCTGAGATGGGTGAAGCATATTAACCCTTTAAATGCCAGAGGGGTACGCAAAGCATTGCGGTAGAAAACGTTGCATACCCCTCTGGCACTCAAAGGATTAAAAAAAACATAATTTCTCTTTATATGCATTTATGGTTTGCTGAAAATATTTACTCTTTTTGGATTTTTTTCCCCAATATATAACTTTCACATCTATCTAAATAGATAAGGCATGCGCAATTCTGGCATTTAATGCATAAAAGGGATGGTAAGGCTGGTAAGGGTTAATATGGAAAAATATGTATTATTGAGTAAAACATGGGAGCTTCCACTGCTGAGATGTTTTGTTCAAAAGCATTTGCAGCTGAAATGACCAATCTTTGGGTGCCGTACCTTCATGGCCTGCAGTTTTACAGTGGTGCCGGACTGCACCCAATAAGTGCAAGTTTGAGCTGCAATATCCTATATAATAATTTGCTAAGGATGTTTGTCAGAAGCCGTCATGCTCAGTAGAGACGGCTGTGCACGCTGCAGTCATGCTCAGTACAAACTGCCTGTGCCGTGGCTGATACAGAGCGGGGCTCTCCAAATTCAAACCCAGGAAGGTGCGCAGAGAGGACTCCGGTCTGAATTCGGAGCGCCCCACTCCGTATCAGCGGCAGTGCTGGCAGTCTATACTGCACATGACTGCAGTGGTGGCACTGTGGCCCGTGTAAACGGGCTTTTCAACTAGTCTCAAATAAAAGAGCTCTCAGCAATAGGAGTACCCTGGTTTTAGTCATCAGGATAAAAGCTGCAACTTGTATGTTTTAAAATATTATGCATTACTATACCTTTAACCTCTTAAGGACTAATGATGTGCCAGGACTGTCACATCAGTTCTGGCACGTAAGTACCAGTGATGGTCCTGGCACGTCATGGAATTAATTGCAAAAAAAAAAAAAATAACCAGTAGTCCTTAAAATCCTTTGAATGCCAGAGGGGTGCGCAATGCGTTGCGTACCCATCTGGCATTCAAAGTGTTAACTGCCAACCGCAGGAGGCCGTGACTGGTCATTAAGGGGTTAATTACAGATAAAAGTCTGTGCTTTCCCATGGTTAGTTGATCGCTTCATGTCCTACCATGTTTGTTTATTTTGAATAGCAGTTGAGATTTTTGTGAAGGAAGGCTTCAGATATCAATAAGCAATTTGCTTTTAGAGTGGGATGAAAACTGCTTGATCACTGGAAATTGTTTTGCTCTATTTCGGGACCTCAAATAAGATATACTTTTCTGATATCTTTATTTGTGATTGCCTCATTGCAAAGACATTGCGTATTATGGTTTATGTCCAGTTTCCAAGATTATTTTATCTATAAGTAATCAGAGACAGAGCATGCTTAGTCTAGTGTATAGAGACATGTACAAATACAACATGTTAAGTAATTGTTAGTGTTGGAGCATAATAGGCTTCTCCAGTTGTGGGGAAAATGGGAATTTATTCAAAGTCGCAGTTCAGAAAGCACCTTAGTCAGGTTAAAATGAACAGTGTCTTCTATACTCCAGCAGTTTTCCTACTAATTTAAAAGATGGGAAAACAGAACCTATTGCCTACAAAATAGTGACCTTAGCTGAGCAACAGCTGCATCTATAGTGCGTAGTGTAACAATATTACATATTGTATTGTAAAGCACAAGTGTATTATCTCCTTTCTTGCATCAATCCATATAGAAAAGAAAATCAGACGACAGAAATACACTGTAATAGAAACACATTTATAGTATTTTCTCTATACAACTCCTGTATTCTGATGCCTTTTATGGACTATCCACATTTTGAAATGTTGATCAGCTTTTTCTTTTCTATTTAGTTGCTGTAAAAGGAAAAAAATAGGCCTTGCTTATATAACGTTATGCCTTTTGCTGTTCTCTACAGGTGCAGCAGTTTCTTTGCTAACATCAATTTTTACAGGTGAATAAGTCCTTGTGGCACCTCTTCCTTATTTGTGTATTATAGAATGATATATGCTATTGGAGCTTAGTACATGTGGTGAATAGTCACATTAATTTATAGACACACCCATAGGAATACAATAACTCATTAAGCTGAATTTCAACTTAGTCATTGTCCAAGTACACACTGCAACATCAAAAACCTGGCTAAGGCATGACGAAATTCTGGTGACGATATCTTAGTGCATGTAACGAATGAGTATTGGAGCAATTTAGACTGTAAGCTCCTTGGGGCAGGGACCTCTGTCCTATTGTTTCTATGACTGTGACACTTGTTTTATCCCCATTTATTTATTGTAACATACTACTGTTGTAAGGAGCTGTGTACACTGTGTGGCGCCATATAAATAAAGACATACATACATACTAATGCACAACAATATCTCCAACCTGGACCCTTATTGAATCCTAATGCATCTCCCTTTCCCCCTCTAACACTAATTAAGTTTTTACTTTGGAGTCCAATTTCTCCTTTCCCTTTCAAATGATTTCTGTGCTTCCCCAGTTTCATCTTATATCTATAATCTTCCATGAAATTACAGGAATTAGTGTTGGACAATATTTTGCAAACTCTTTTGGAGACATTTCTTCAGCACCAACGGTGAGAACAGTGATGCTTTATTTTAACTTTAATTTTTGGGTAATCTGTATTTATACTATCCTTTTTATTTTAGTCTTACTGTAAAATCTCACGTATAATACTCACAATTTTGCCCCTTTTCACCTTATGTGAAGTGGGGGGGTGTATTATACACAAGAAATATTTTCAACCTGTATCCCCCTGTGAGGACCTGTGTTAACTCAAGATAATGGTAGTGTCATTTGAGGATGTCAAGGCCCTCGCAGGGCACTACTGTAGTTTCAGTGTGCAGAGGTCTATGCATTGGATGTACGAATGTTTTTTTGTTGGTAGAGGGAGGGAAAATAAGGGTGCGTATTATACACAGGAACTTTTGTTTTCCTCTTAAATCTTGGGTTAAATTTACACCTGAGTATTATACACAGGTGCGTATTATACCTGAGATTTTATGGTATATCAGCATTTCCGTTTTTTTATTCCTCTTTACTGGTATGTCTTTTACCAGATTTTTGATGAACAGAGAATTGAGAACAAAGAGAGAAAGACACATCACAGTTCAATAAAGAGAAAAACTGAAATTTGCAAATTCACAATAAGTACCGTACACAGAATTGGATTTAGAGCAACTACAGCTTAAATAAGTACTGTATAAAATTCTGAAATGTCAAGTTAAAATAAGGCATTACTATCATGTTTGTAGTCATGTCCACCACCTTACTGCTAAGCCTTTTCTTCTCCTCACGTCACACTTTTGTTGCAGTTTACAGCCAAATGACAAGATGCAAAAAGGCTGTTTTATTTTATGTGACATTCCAATACAACTGTCACGTAGTGTTTTTTTTATTACATTCTACTAGCAAATGCTTGTGGTTCTAAGCATGGTATTAACTCACCTTTCTAAAATGGCAAAATCCATGCTGTTATACATAGGTCTTCCTATAAAAATGAGCAACTGGAAAATATTTTCTTGTTTTTTCATTTCTACCTCAAGGCTGGTTTGCTATGAAATAACCAGATGTCCCTGCAGTAAAAAAAAAAAAAAGTTTTCACAATTTCACTCTTTGACATATAATGAAATCACTGAACTGACATATTACTCATATATCACACATTATTTTGCATTTAACCCCTTAAGGACCAGCCGATCGTGCCCCAGCCAACACTTAAGGACCACGGACCACTTTTTTCTTTTTGTTTAGAATCCGATTCAGGGCTTCCTGAACGGCGTGCAGCCACTTAATCACTTAAGGACCGGCCGCGCACACACTCAGCAGTCACTTAAGGACCACAGCATATTTTTTTTTTTTTTTTTTTTTTTAAAGAATCCAATTCTGGACTCCCCGAACGGCGTGCAGCCTTGCGGGGAGCCAGGAATTCCATGACAGTCCAGGACTGTCTTGGGTCCTTAAGGGTATAACAACCCATGAGGGTCCAGGACCGTCATGGGTCCTTAAGGGGTTAAAGAGAAAAACATTTTTTATGATTCCTTTTACCTTTAAATAAAACCTTAGACCTGGAGCCTGCCAGCAGACCTTTAACTCCAGTGAACTTGGAAGTTAAGATGCTTATCATAAGCTGCAATGGCTGACCCATGTAATATTCAGCTTTTGCTACCATGGACTGGCTGTCAGCCACGCCCCTTTTCAGTGTGATCGTAAAAGAGTGTGTACAGTTTTCTATTTTATATCTGTGCCAATTTACATTAAACTACATACATTAAAGTATATTATTGTTTGATTTTCTTTTATTTGCTATTATTGTACATCTTTTGATCTGCTAAAGACCTTATCTCACTTGATTTCTGTGAACAGTAGAATGGTTAGGTCTGTGATGGGAATCTCATGCATTGCTCACGTGTATCTGCATACACAAAGTATAAACCCATATGCGTGAGATAAAAACCACATGTATATATAAGCCACAACTATTCAAAAATAAAAAATAGTCTATTCTGTGTCTATTTAGTCTTTTTTTATTTTTGAGTATTTGTGGTTTATACATACCTGTGGTTTTTATCTCATGCATATGGGTTTATATTTTGTGCATCATTGCCTTTAATTGGTTCTGCTTCTGCTATCCATAGAGGGTGTAGATTCCCATCATGGTTTGGTGGGAGCTCACCCTTTTTGGTGTAATATATCCTATACATTCTTATATCTTTAGAGGTTTTAGCGCTTACTATATAAATTTACAATTAACAATAGTATATCTTTATATGTTGACATTAATGTCCCTTTATAGTTAGTTTCCTGCACCTAAGAGATGACTGTCCTGGGTGAATGGAACCATTGGGTTCAAAACACCCTATGTTTAGTGACTGTTCAAAATGGCTGTGTCATTGAAGCATAGATACTCATGTGAACAAGCTATTAGGAGTAAAAAGATCTGAGCATGTGCAGTAGTCCTCCCTATTACCAGGTACAGAACTGATCATACTTGTTTATTTTTTGCTTTTGTCAGCGCTAAAAATAAAGCAGGCGTTTTTTTAAATCAGTTTTAGTATTCTGTTACCTGACTTGTGAAAATAAAACCAGCGGTAATTATACTTACCGCCAGTCTAAAAAAATCCCATAGGAAACAACTAAAAACAACGTGCAATTAGTATCCTATTACCCACGCTCAGTGTTACCGCCTGTTTTGTGGTTACATTTAAGTCAGAAATTCTGCACCTCAGAGGTTGAGGCGTAGAAGCTGTAACGACAGATTCAAAACCATTGTTGTTTGAACAAAAGCAGTGTATAATACAGTATACAGCATAGAAATAGACATAAAGTGCCCCCCTTGGACATATTAACCGCCCTTTTAAAAGTCGACTTGCAGTGCTTTCTTTCACCACTTTAATTCGACTAATATTGCTCACATGCCACATTTTAACCCTTCCCCTTCAAAATTCCACTTACAGTGATTTCTTTTCCCATATTAATTCAAAGAATATAGTACATCTGACATTTTAACCCCCCCTCCCTTTAAAATTTGACTACAGTGCTCCCATGACTTTCTTTCACCATTTTTATCTGACATTTTTCTTCTCCTTTTTTTTTTTTCGACATGCCCTCGTATTTTCTTTTGCAAGATTAATCCCATGAGTACCAGAGAGGTAGCAACACATTGTAATGTGTTTGCTACCCATCTGGCACTCAAAGGGTTAAAAGAATTAGTGGAAACAGTGCTCCTCAGTATTACATTAACCTGTATCTTGATTCTAATGAGTAGCCTAAACTCTATTTTATGAGATCAGCTCTTAGTAAATAATAGGGATCTAACTTCCATTATCTTTATGAGCCACCCTTACACTGTCAGTCGCTTGTGAGCCCTGGGCTGTAGAAACCTCAGAGTTCTCAAAGCCAGCGTGTGTATGTATGGCATGCTGCCAAAAGCCGACAATAAGTTCCAATCTACTCTTGCAACAAAGTATTCAGTCAGTGTGCTCAAGAATACTTTGTTGCAAGGGTAGTTTTGATGATCACTTGTTTTTTTTCTCAGCTCTTCGAGTAAATAGTTCCCCATAAAGTTATTTTTTTGACCTTGAATATATTTGTACATTATAACCATAGACCCCCCTTAGATTTCTCTAATGGAAAAAAGACCAGTTTAGCTAGTACTTCTATAACTAAAATCTTGACATGCCGTTATCAGTTATGTTGCAACTGTGTAATATTTCTAGCTCAATAATGTATTTTTTAAGGACTGGTGCCCAAAACCATATGCCATATTCTAAATGAGGCCTTAGCAAAGAATTTTAAGGAGTTGGAATTATATTAACATCCTATGCATCTATACCCCTTTTCCTATGCTATACTACGCCTTTGGCTTTTGTAGCAGTTGAGTGGCAATGCACACTTAAGAAATCTATTATCTAACAATACTCCTACATCTTTTTCTAACAAGGATTTCCCATGCACTTTCCCAGTTAGTTTGTATGTAGCATGCTAAATGAATAACCTTAAATATATCTATATCAGGGCTCAAAATTTCCACTCACCACTAGCCAATGACGAGTGAAAATTTAGCCCTGGCGAGTAGAAATTCAGCCCTGGTGGGTATGTTATGGCTTGCAGTGGTGAGTAACTTTTCAGATCTGACTAGCAGCAAAGGACTTCAAATTTTAAGCCCTGTCTATATCAAACCTCATCTGTCATGCAGTTTATCCAAATCCTTCTGCATAGAAAATACATCCTTCTCTGTATATATTTCCTCACACAGTTTAGTATCATCAGCAGAGATTGAAACACTACTTTCAATACCCATTTCCAGAATATTAATAAATACATTAAAAATCATTGGGCTCTGGGCTGAACACTGAGGCATCCCATTAACAACTATACTCCAACATTTACAACTTCTCTGTTGTATAACTTAAAGGGATAGTAATACTTCGTTTCAACTTTATTTTATTTTGTAGGCATTAAAAAAACATGAAGAATGATATAAGTCTTATCTCTCAAACCTTTATGGTTTATGAGATATTCACAAGCAAAGTTCCCCTCCCCGCCCCTTTTACCTAGTGTAAGCCATCTCTTCTCAGATGTGAGTCTGGTTGTATGACAGGACAGATAACAGAAGGGGACAATTTTCTTTGTATGAAAACAATGAAAGCCCTTCCCCCCTTGACAAGTTTTTCAGCTTTTTCCATTATCTTAATTGAAGATTGTCCCTCTCTGCAGTCTACCTGGGCATCTCCCTTCTGATCTGGTTGAACAGGGGGGGGATACTTTGTTTGTGAATATCTCTTAAACCATAAAGGTTTCAGAGATAAGACTTATATCATTCTTCATGTTTTTTTAATGCCTACAAAATAAAATAAAGTTAAAATGAAGTATTACTATCCCTTTAAGTAGATCTCTATCCATGCACAAATATAAACTTGTAAACTGAAACCTTAGGCACAGGATCAAAGGCTTTTGCAGAATCTGAATATAATACATCAACAGCAATACTCTTATCCAAGTTACCTTTTCATAGAATGCAAGTAAGTTAGTTTGACATGATATATTCATAAAATCAACTTGATTCTTGATAATAAAGTTACTGGGTGTCGCAGTCTTACAAACTTTTGGTTAGTAAGCCTCTAATATCTTACTGCCTACTGAAATCAAACTCGATGGTCTAGATCTTCCTTCTATTTTGAATAACATAACTACTTCTGCTTTCCTCTAGTGGTCATGCACCATGCCTGATGAGTGAGTCAATAAATATTCAGCATAATTACTTCTCTGTAACTGAACTGAACTACTTAAGTCTCAAGGTGTATTCTGTCAGGTTCAGGTGCGTTATTCACCAAAACCTTTTCCAATACCTCTTGGACTTCTCCCTCAGTATGCCATGTATATGGTGGAGAAAATCTTGGGATTCTCCCTGTTTGTGCAAAACTTGTCATTACTGGCAACTGCATCAAGAAAGGAGAAAAAAAATAAATCCTCAAATCCCCTTTGCATTTAAATGGGGCTTTTAACCCTTTGAATGCTAGAAGTCTTCACAGCATTTAAAAGCCCCATTTAAACAAAATATGCTCCATATGGTGCAGTGCAGGTGAATTGACTCAGAAATGCTCTTCTTTAGCTTTCCGAATATGGCCCATAATTCTTTTTGCAGAATGCAAAACGTGAGCAGTTCTGGAGAATACCAACTAAACAATATGGGGGGATCCACAAATCCCCATTTTTTAAAAAATGATTATTTTAACCGTTTGAATAGTCTCCAGTACATTGGAAAGCAAAGCTATATATAATTTCTATAGCTTTCAAGGGGTTAAAAGATCAGCTTCAGACAGCTATGGTACAAATGGTTTGCTCCACCATTGCTTTCCTTCTGTGTTCTGTATGAGGTCCACAAATTAGAATTTCCTTTTCCCCTGATTTTGTTCCAGTTTGGCACCAATAACAGTTGCTATTGTGTTTGGTATATCTCTTAGAACAACGTTTAAACTTTCCAACATGTTTTCTTTTGTGTAATGATTGCCCATAAATGGGCACATTAATTAGTAAATGTAATGGTCTAGTAAGTAATGTGCAACAGAATGATCTCCTTTTTTTACACAGTTACTTTAATCATTAACACTGATAACACACATTAAATACCAGTAATAGTTAAAAGGCAGCTGCTAATTACCTTCCTGAACATCTTTAAGTCTCTACAAATCACTCGGTTACGGGAAAGAGTCACACGATTAATGTATTAAAATTAGTCCCACAATATTCTTGTTTACAGATATGTTTTTCTTCCCTGTACACTGAATAGATTTAGTCTGGGTTGGTGGTAAAATATTAAAAATAGATGTTTTGAGGTTCCCAGTAACCAGAACTTCACTGAAATAGCTATGAGAGAGCTTTTTATTTAATGTACAATCTACAGTAGTGCTGTGAGGTCTGAATGGACCAGCAAAGTATTTACTTTAGGATATTTTTATTATAAATTGTCCTAGCTTTCTGTTAACGGTTTCCTTTAACTCTTCATCTGGCAGAGAGACTTTCTTCTATAAATATTTATGTGAAAAACACAATGGGCCTTATGGAGTAAACCATGGGGAACAACTGTAAACTCTCAAAGTACCCACTGATTTTAATTGAGCTTTTTAACCCCTCGAAGTTTTAGAGAGGTTTCCAACACATTGCTTTGCAAAGCGTTGGAGACCTCTATAATATTCAAGGCATTAAAAGCCCCATTTAAAATAGTGTTTGCTGCAGAATAATTCCAGAGCTGCATGTATAATAGCAAACTGGAGCAATTCTTGGGCAAACGCACTGTACTGCTGGGGAGAAATAAACACTCCCAAAATCCCCATTAATTTATATGGAATTTTTTTAACTCCTTAAGGACCCTTGATGGTCCTGGCACGTCATGGGCCGGTGAGCTATAAGTACCCACGACGTGCCAGGACCTTCATGGAATTCAGGGCTCCCCACAAGGCTGCACACCGTTCTGGGAGCCCTGAAACTGATGCGAGCAAAAAAAAAAAAAAAATGGTCCGTGGTCCTTAAATGCCGGTCAGTCCTTAAGGGGTTAGTCTCTTGAATGCTGGAGAGGCCTCAAATGTTCATGATTGAGTTTGGATACTTGAAATGCGTTGATCTGTTGGCATAACGCCTACTCATGAAAACTTCTCCTGGTCTGTAAACTTCTGTTTATTCTAGAACAGTCCTAAATCTATATTAATATAGTTTTCATTATACTACCGTTTAAGGGCCGTTAACATGCCAAGACTGTCACCGATGTCCATGCTTTAAAAGGATAGTAATACTTATTTTTACGAAAGTTTAATATTGTTCCTATTAAAAAAATAAATCAAATGATGTAAGTCCCGCTCCTTAAAGTTTTATAGTTTTTGAGTTATAAAGTTTCTTCCTCCCACCCCTTTTACAGACGTCAGAAATACTTCATTATAATGGTCTACAAAGTGTTCCTGGGAGGCAGGCACACTTTGAAGACCATTCTAATGAAGAATTTCTTTGTAGACAATACTACTTTGGCTCTGCTGAAGAGCCATCCGGTCCCGGGATCAGGCTCTCAATAGGTCAGCTAGAACGCTGACATCTGTAAAAGGGGCGGGGGAGGGAATTTTATACTTTTATAACTCAAAAACGATAAAACGTTAAGAAACAGGACTGTATAAGAACAATATTCAACTTTCGTTAAAATAAGTATTACTATCCCTTTAAGGACCTGCAATGGTCCTGGTACGTCATGGCTTTTGTGATCACATCGCTCCTGTGGGAGAGCTGTGATCACTAAGGGAGTCTGAAACAGACTCTCCAAAACTGGAGTGGTCAGTTTCTTTTGGGCGAACCATTACACATGATCGCTCATATGTGCTGGCTCTCCGAATGACCTCTGTGTGGTCCTTAAGGGTGATCCTACCCCAGGACCGCCGGATGTTAAGGGGTTAACGTAACTGCATGCAGTCAGGTTTGTTTGGTGTTGGTAAGGCCGATATGTTTCTCTGCTGGTTATAATTCAGAAAGATAAGACTGTTTCTGGTTGGCACAGTACATCGCTGGCACATGTTGTGGTTATTTACAGAGAGAGTTGGCTTTAAATTGAATCTGATGATATTTAACCTTTTGTGAACTGAAGCTGCTACTTGTTTTTTATATTCCTAACTAAGCCCTTTAACCTTAGAAATAGTGCCCAAAGAATACCCAACTCATTGTTTTGAAATGCGCTGAATACCCTTCTGGCACTCTTAAGGGTTAAGCCCTAGAGGGCTGTGCAGCACATTGGTTTTATCCGTAATGGGGAGAAGACTAAAGGTTGAGAATAAAGGTACAATTCTTGAGCAAACTATCTGCGTCATATAGGGGACAAGATCCGAAAACGGGTCGCTTGACTTGATGAATCTCAATGAGGGACAATATTGTGTGAGTCAGTATAAGGAAAACTCTTCCCCCCATAAACTCTTCCCCCCATAACTAACTCTTCCCCCCATAACAATATTGTCCCTTGTTGTGATCTAGCTGGACTCGCTTTCGGATCTTGGGGAGCTCTGCATGACGTGATGCAAAGGGGCAAGAGGGCAAAACTTTTAACTCAATTTTCAAGACAAATATGAAGGTAAAGGATTTTCAAAAGATACTGTGCATTATAAAACATACACTGAACAATCGTACATAGATTGATTTTTCAACATTACTACCCCTTTAAAAGGAAAGATAGTGCATAATAAAGTTTATCATTAGAAAGAGCATTACAATTTTCATATACTCTGTGTCAAAAATCACCCAGATTTATGTTAATCATTTATAATTTTAAACAATAGTTTGTGACATTTATCTTATTTATCCGTTTATGCTGCTGAGCTTGTACTGCCTGGTCGGAAGTGACAGTTGGTATGGCAGAACTGTGTGGAATGTTTGCCTGGAAGACTTACACTAATTGAAAAATAAATACCTAGTTATATCTTATAAACTAATTGCTTTAAATGCCTAACATAAATATAGTTGTTTTTGAATACTACTTTAATATCACCTGGTTGTTACAAAGAGAGCAGTCCAACAGAAGTGTATGTTAACAATCCAGCCCCTTTTTGGTCACATCCGCCCTTCATTTCAGAGCTATGCCTCACTCATAGCATTTAAATGTTCCTAGCTGGGTGGTTCTGGATGATTTTTTTTAATCCACCATTCCCCTCCCATACTTGATCAGCTCAGTCTCTGACTGTCCAATTATTATACTGGAACCTGGGTACAGGAATCTGGAAGTGTACTTCCACTATGTGTTTTCTACCTGTCAAGTTTTGACATGGGATTTTCTGCCTAGTATTTTTGCTTGTGTACTCTTATTGGTTTCACCAGAGCACTCTCTCTTTCTCTCCCACCCTCCCTCTTTCTCTGCACTGCATGGGTACTAATAAGATTATATTTTTGAGGGAAACTACAGGCATCGAACAGTTAATGAATTCTTCCTGCAAGTTATAGTGTTGGTCTAGTTTCTGGCATTAACACTTGGGTATACAATCTGAGATAATCTGAGCTGCCCAAATTTGGGTTTACTGAGAGAGGGAAAAACTCTGTGGGTGGTGACATGGGGTGGAGAGGGAAGAAGCCAAGCTCATGTCACTTCAAACATACAGTAGGGGGAGGGGAAGTAACAAAGTAAATTAGGCTGAAAAAAGTCACTAGTCCATCAAATTCAATCTTTGCCTCATAACCCAAAGAAATGAGAATTATATAAACCTTCCTGCTGCCCAATAAGTGGGGGTTTATCTGAGCTTCTTGTTTTGCCTATTAATACACAGTATAACCCTGTATGTCCCCTCCTGAAAAAAACATATCTAATTGTCTCTTATATGTATCTATTGTATCTGCCATAACCACATCCTTGTGCATGGAAAATGAAAGGTGATATTTACATGATCTGCTTTTGTTGCAGAAAAAATAACACAGTTCATGTTTACTAGGCTTCCTATACAATCTCTTGTAAAACTATTATTTGTATTAGGCATGACAGGTTCACTTTAAAGCAACATAGCATAAATAACATGTTTTAACCCTTTTAATGACTCTTGTGCATTATATAAAAGGCACAAATGTCTGAGCTATTTTGCCATTTTTATATATGACACCTGACACATGCTTCCCCACCTAATCTGAGGACTGTCTCTTGACATCAAAGGGATTCTGAGAGTGCATAGAGCCACTGTTATGCTACCCACACTTTTTTCTTTAAGTTAACACATTTTGATCTAGAGGATTGTATGGGCAGCAGCACAGGAACCCTGTCATCTGTGTCAGCATGCTCCCATGCACGTGACCAGTAATGGGCCCATATGGAAAGTGATGGCATGGTTCCCTTCATTCAGTTCCTAGTGGTGAGAAATTGTGTCTATGTGCACTCTGTGACAAGGGAGGAGATATTCTAAGGGGTGATGGCATATCCAGTGAGGAAAAACTCCTCAGTCTTTATGCGATTGTATGTAGCAAATGCACTAACTAGGGGTGCACCGAAATGAAAATTTTGAACCGAAACCGAAACGTCAGGATGCACTTGGCCGAAAACCGAAACCGAAAATGACTTTAATGCATATTTTAAAACCGTAACCCTGACAAACTGTAGAATAAAAAACTTTACACAGTTAACATGCATCATTGTTATTATTTTACTATGGGGTCTATGCACCTCTCTTTCTCCACCATGTACTTCTTTGTCCCCCCATGTACTTCTTTCTCCTCCCTTGTGCCTCTCTTTCTCCCCCCTTGTACTTCTTTCTACCCCTTGTGCCTCTCTTTCTCCCCCATGTACTTCTTTCTCTCCCTTGTGCCTCTCTTTCTCCCCCTTGTGCCTCACTTTCTCCCCCATGTACTTCTTTATGCCTCTCTTTCTCCCCCTTGTGCCTCTCTTTCTCCCCCTTGTGCCTCTTTCTCCCCATGTACTTTTCTCTCCCTTGTGCCTCACTTTCTCCCCCTTGTGCCTCTCTTTCTCCCCCATGTGCCTCTTTCTCCCCCATGTACTTCTTTCTCCCCCATGTACTTCTTTCTCCCCCATGTGCCTCTTTCTCCCCCATGTACTTCTTTCTACCCCTTGTGCCTCTCTTTCTCCCCCATGTACTTCTTTCTCCCACTTGTGCATCTCTTTCTCCCCTATGTACTTTCTCCCCCTTTGTACCTCTCTTTCTCCCGGTCCCCCGCGGCTGGCTGGCTCTGAGCTCCCTCCTGCCCGCCCGCATCATCACTCGCCCCTGCGGGCCGTGATGACATACAGACAGAGAAGAGGGCAGAGGCACCGGAAGAGAAGCGCTTGCTGCCAGACAGTAACGATCAGTCTGCTGGCAGCAAGCGCTTCTCTTCCGGTGCCTCTGCCCTCTTCTCTGTCTGTATGTCATCACGGCCCGCAGGGGCGCGTGATGATGCGGGCTGACAAGGATTTTCGGCCATTTTTTTCATTTCGGCTTTTTGCCGAAAAGGCCATTTTCGGCCGAAACATTTCGGCCACCGAAATTTCGGTGCACCCCTAGCACTAACATGCCTCTAAAATGAGAGCTCTTGGGGCATTGGCTCCATAGAATAATATAGGGACTGTCAAGTTTATAACATTGGAGATCATTTCTCCAATGTTAAACACTCCAGTCCCTATATTATTATGTGGAGCCAAAACACTTAGACATCTCATTTTAGAGAAATGTTAATACACTGGTTCCGGACTGGGAGTTTCTCACAGGAGAAGTAATTTCCACTTTATCACCTATTTATCACACCTTAGTGCATCTTCCCCTGGTGTCACAGAATGCATATTTAAAAGCGCAGGGACATGTTTAACTGCGTGTCCCAGGTTATAGCCTGAAACCCTTAAAAATATAGTTTCTAATGTATTTTTATTATTAATAGTAAAATGGTACCCCATATTATAAAAATGGCACCAAACAGCAATGCAGAAAGTGATTATGTAAATGGCAGAGGTATGGGAATTTGATTAGGGCCATTGTATGACGACTGCACTGTGTGCATATGAATCGCCAATAAATGTTTAGTGTTTTTCTTGCATATGTTTATATATGATATATATATATATATATATATATATATATATATATATATATAACTGGATGATTTATATTTATATATGGTACCAAAAAAAAGCTTATTGTATCCGCCCCCAACAAAAAATATATATATATATTTATTCAGTCCTGTTAATGACTGAGCATGTCTGCATTTTTATTATGAAAAAATATGTAATAGTGGATACTTCATTAAAGTAACGGCTGAAAGGTTTTGTTTATTAATGGTTAGAAATAGTGCCAACTCATGTGTAGACTAGAAGGCATGTGTTTTTATCCTCTGGCTAGCATCACAGCCTCCATTGTCACCAGTGTTATCAATTTGTGTGGCATCCCATAAGCTTACATACAGAACAGGCATGCTGCATGTTGGATGTACGCAAAGCATGAGTGAATCTAAGTTGCAAAATGTTGGCTTAAGGTTTGTTAGGGGAGCAAAAATTACTTGAGTGAGCCATTTGGGTGCTTTGTCATGATTACAGAGCATGTACACAGTACACTAGTACCATTAAGTATCCTCCTAAACTGCATTACCATTAAAATGTATGAGAATGGGCCAAAACATTAAGCACATGTTAATAGTCCACTCAAATTGTAATATATAGGATGCGATCATGATGAAAAAATTGCCAGATCATCAGTTTGTGGTAAAAGACGGATAATATTTTCAGATGTATCTCAGTCTCATTTGAATATTGTTGTGAAAAACTAAAAATGATGGTAAGATTTTCAAAGAAACATACTTACTTTTTGTCTTAAAAACAACACATTTTCAAACAAAGACTTCTACCAGTTAACTCCATACTACTGCTTCTCACTCCTTCTAATAGTACTATAAATTGTTTTCTCTAAGTTTATAACATTTTTATTTTGTACATAAGTCAGACAAAAAAGTGCCGACTAAAAAGAATATTTTTCTGACAATACCTTACAATATTATGGTATTGTCACCCACTTGTAAGACTGTTTTTTTTTTTCCTTTGATGGAGATGGCAGAATTGGATGAAAAAAATGGCAATAATATGTCTGACAATTGACAGATAATGGAATAAGAACGTTTTCATTCTGATTTACAGACAATTTCAGTTACCGCAACTTTTTTGCCCATAGAATAGCAGCCTATTTTTACTATTTTTGTTTTTAACTAATGTAAGGCTAGCGAACTATTGGAATATTCCAGATATCTAGATATAGCTCTCTTTCTCTATCTGTCTCTCTCTGCACAGTTATAACACCCATCCTCCCTTTCCACACTTTGCCTTCCCATTTACCCCTCCCACTCACCACTTTGCCTCCCCATATCCCCATTAAAGCCTCCCTATTGCCTCCTGACTACTACCACCCACCCTCCCATTTGTTACTTCACCCTCCTCGTGCCCTCCCCTTTGACAAGGTGCTCTCCTCACTCCTTCCATTTGCCACAGTGCCCTCCTCACACTCTCCTTTTTGCCCTCCGTGTACCCTCTAATTTGCCACTTCACCCTCCTCCTGTCCTGCCGTTTGCCACTGTGCACTCGTCATCTCTCCCCTTGCCACTTTGCCCTCCTTGTACTCTACCCTTTACCACACCCTACCCTTTGCCACTTCACCATCCTCTCTATCTCCTCTTTACCACTTTGCTGTTCTCAGTTAATCCCCTTTGCCACTTTCCCTCCTCTCACCCTCCCCTTCTCCACTTTTGCCCTCCTCACACCTTTCGTATCATCTTCTCCTTCTACCCTTCACCTCCTCACTTGTACGCAATATATTGGATTCTTGCACAGAAAAAAGCTGTGCTTATTTAGCTATTGTCTGTGTGTGTGTTTACCTGGAAGAAATAAATATATACACTAGCAAAAGAAACACAGAGTTGCCCATTCAAGGAGAAGCAGGGGGAATAGAGTCTGTGGAAGACACCAGACTTGACACCACAGCATTGTTGAACTATCTACTGCTAGTGGCAGAACCACATATACACTATGTGGCACCTCTTGTAAGGTTGTTCTTTTGTGAACACATACACAGCACAGCAATGGGCTACGTTCAAATGTGTGATTCTGGTTGATCGAGCAAAATCAGCTAGAGTGATAGAGAAAGACACAAGAAAAATCCAAGCACATATGGTGTGTGTGTTTGATGGCATTCATAGTGTTAATACATTAACTGACTGACCTTTCCTTAGTGAGAAATGTGAACTCCTGCTGGCTATCTTTGTCTTGCTCAGATCTCGGGTCTGTGTAATTGTTTGATGACGAAAACACTGAAAGAACCGCATTCTGTAAGTGGAAAGTGGGGGCTGAATGGGACTGCTTGAAGGGGTTTGTATTTTATGACTGTGAGAAGTAGGGTGCAGTGGTCTGTGTGGCAAATGAGTGCATATTGGTGAACTCAAGAAAGGCAAAATACAGAAGAGAGAGTGGAAGAGATGGTAAAGTGATGAGAGCAGACGAAGTAGTTGGAGAACAGCAGTTGGAGAGGCAACATACAGGAGGATAGGGTGAGGCGGAGGGATGGGAAAGTCCTTGCAGAGATTTTGGCAGGGGTGGCCAGTGGGAAAAAAATAACCTGCTCCATTCCTGCCAAAATCACATCCCTCTGTATGTGCTGGACAAGCAGTATGGAGGAGATCTGAATATCTCCAGCTTAGATTCCCATTGATTTTCATAGGGCTTTTTAACCCCATGAATGCTAGAGGTGTCCAATGCATTGCAAATCAGTGCTTTGGGGGACCTCTATAGCATTCAAAATATTAAAAGTTACATTTAAGTCCACTGGAATTATTATTTCTCTTACACCCAATATGGGACACATGTAACATGGGGGTTGAGCCCTCCTCATGGAGGTCAGGGCACATCACAAAGATGGGCCTCTGGGATGGAGACTCTCTTTTCCTCTTCCAGCTCAACCCACTAACTCCGATAATGCAGATGTCCTGCAGGCATGCTGGAACGGCATGGCTATCCTCTTCGTTTTTTATTGTTTTCCTATTAGATGGGGGGCTATATAATCCCCCCATTAGACGGGGTTACCATAATTGGGCTTCCCTGCAGTGGATTGCCCAGTTCACAGGTGACTTTATTTGTTCCCTATGGTGATGTTGGTTTTCCCTTGAATTGCACAACTCCACTTTTACACATAAGGCCCATATGCTCTAAGTGATTCTGGAACAAGCCAGCTGCACCATTGATTTGAAATGGGGCTTTAAAGGGATAGTAATGTCTAAAATAAAGTAGATCTCCGAGTCTTCACTATGGTAAGCAGAACTATTTGCGCTATTCTTAATAACTTACTGTGATGTAGTTTTAAAGATATTCAATGTAAAAGAAAAACCCTTCTGCCCTTTCTGGCCACGTCATCTAAGAAGCGTGGGACAATCTTCAGTAAGCAAAGGAAAATCCTGTCCTCCTTTGTCAAGGGGGGAAGGGTTTTCCTTATACTTACTGTGTGAAGATTGTCCCTCTCTGTTTCCGTCCAGTCCCACTACTGGATTGCAGCTCCAAGAGGAGGTGGCCAGAAGGGGTCCATTTAAACACCTTTAATGCTAGGGAAGTCTCTAACACAGTGGTTCTCAACCCGTGCCCTTAGTGGCCTCAGGAACTTCCCTGCTAAGCACAGATGTGTTGATTAACTCACAGATTAACTCACCTGGTCTCTAACAAGGAAATCCTCAAATCCTGGCCTGTTAGTGGCCACTGAGGGCACGGGTTGAGAACCACTGCTCTAACACATTTTTTCTCAGCTAGTTAGACCTCTTTTGTATTCATGGAGTTAAAAGTACCATTTAAATAAGTGGGACATTTTATATCTTCCCTGTAGTGCAGTTAGTTTTCCTTCGAATACTCCAGTTTGTCTTTATACATAAGGACTCGAATTGTTTTTTTATTTTTTTTAGTGGTTGTCATATATCTCCTCTTGGCTTCATGCCAGGCCATTTTAATTTAAAGTTAATATCCCATTCATGTGAAAATTAAGTATATACATACAAATGTATTGCTCGTTCCTAAAACTTGCTCTGGGTAGTGGTCTCTGTGGAGAGCTTAGAGAACCACTATGCTTTCACATAGATGCAAACGAGAATCATCTTACTGGCTTTGCTGAAGAGAGAGATGTCAACTTAGTATGTGGCAGACAACATGGGCTTTCTGCTTTTATTGTTGTACTATATAAAGCATCTACACTTTCTGCATCACTGTACGTCGATTGGGCTATAAAAATACATAACCTCAAAAGATATTACATAATGAATATAAGAGATATTGCAGTTCTACTGTAGGGCTGGGGAACCTGCCCTGCTGAAATTTAGTTCCAGCAGGTGGTTAGGCAAAGTTTTAGACTATTGTGTAATAGAATATAATTTAGTATGACAAAATAATAAGCTATTTTATTAAGGAAGTGAGTTCTTATGAATGGTGTGAAGACCTGGAGGACTGTAATGGACCAGAGTGTGTCATAAATGATAGATTAAATTTTGTTTATGGAATAAAGTAGCAATAAACTTATTTTGAAAATAGAAGGATCTATATAGGAAGGTACCATCATAAAACAAGGATACATCCGCTGTTGGAGTTATGTAACTCAAAAGAAAATATAAGTATGCTGTAATAACTTTTTGAATTAAGTTTTTCCCATCAATGGGAGTGTACAGAAAAAGTGTTCTTTGCGTAACGGTTTTCTCCCCTTCAGCAGCTATATAAGTGACTGTTATTCTGTAAGTTGCAGTAAAGATATTTCTTTAGTGAAGACTCTTGTCTCGAGCATTGTGAAAAAAAGGAACCATTCCATTATTACATTTTGTACTTTTAACCCTTTGAGTGCCACAGAGGTATCCAGCGCATTGTAACATAAGGGTTGTGTACCTGTTTGGAAATCAAAGTGTTATGAATGTCAGTTTCTGAGGTAATTGTGGTAATACAGATGAGAAAGAAGAATGACAATTACAACAGAAAAAAAAAAACAATTACAAAACAATTACAAAACAGAAAAAATATATATTTTTAGAGAAAATGAAGTGTTTAAACTACTTTAAATGTAGATTTTTTTTCTATGGCCTGAAATGAACAAACAGTATTAGGCAGTTAAATTACTTTAATTACAGAATCTTCAAATGTTTGAATTGAGCATATAATATAAAGGGCACATAATTACTATTGAAACAAAGAATGCATATATTCTATGATTTCATAAACAAATGAAACAATATTTCTACATTTGTCATCTCAAAAGTGAACTAACGTATGTTCTTTAGAACCAGTTCTACATAATGGACAATAACGCAGTCTTGCAGTGAATCGAAGGTTGTGTAAATGATGTGGTAAAATAAGATCTTCTGCTTAAGTGTAACTACTTAATTGCTACTGTGCTGCATGTAATTCTTTGTAACATAATTTAGGAATAAGCAGACCCTCTCTCATTACTAGATAAAAGGTAAAAAAAAAAGGTGCAATTACATTGTCATCACAACTCCTTGTGTTTGTGTGAGACATAGACAAATGTATGTGTTTCCAACTTTCTTGGCTATGATCCGAGTTGGTAGGTGTAGTCCAATTTTCCACCTGGACAAAAGATTGAAATTAGTAGGTTCTTGCTTTAAAATAATAATAAAAATGTATTTAGAAGGAAGGGGCTTTAGTAAGTGGTTTCTTTGCTCCTGGGAGCTTTGATGTTGCTTGAAGCTGATCAATTCTGGTTCAATCAATGATTATATATGAAGGCGAGACAATCTGGAGGCCAGACAGGAGACGTCTTTATGCTGGCTGTAATTTACCTCGAATTTCTAAAGAGCTCTGAAATTAACTTCTGAAGGTGCTGATTTTCAAGTATAGTACTAGATCAGGGGGAATCCCATACAGCAGTATTCTTGATGAAATCCTCCTAATGAATGTCAGAGCACATGTGTCTGTTAACCACTTGTAGTCCAGAAGGATATGCAAGACATTACACAGCAATACGTTGCAAACCCTTCCGGTCCTCAAGGGGTTCAAAGAACACTAATACAATAATAATAATGCCTCCTGCCACCTTGTCCCTGAAATTTCTAATTGCCACTATGAATTTTGCCTTATTGGTTCAATAGTTAACCTCTTAAGTCAGTCCTAGATATCATGTCCATGGAGACAGACGTTACTAACTATCATGACAAGTGGACTTCAGATTCTCCCCATGCACACGATAATCTTCTTCAGACTTATGCACACATAAGGATTTTGTAGCCATAGTAAAGTAAGTGGTGGGTAAATAGGGAGATTGATGCATGGTAATATGGACTTGGGACTGCCCAGGGGAGTGTGTGCGCCATTATGCACTAAAGCAATCATATGTGCTTTAGAATGCTGTTATGCCATGTTACTATTTTGGGGCCAGTGAGTATAACATGTATGTGAACAGATGCATGTTGCATATCAACATATTTAGATTATAAAAAAATATACACACATATTATATATAATCTTTTTGAGGTTGAGGTTTGCAACTTTTTACTGGAAAAAAAATCTCAAATATCCTATATATTAATTCGCTAAAACGTGTGTAAAGACAAAGTCATGCACAGTAGAGACTGCCCGCACCACGGCTGATACAGAGAGCTCTATATCAGTGGCGGCGCAGGCAGTCTCTATTGTGCTGGCCTGTGTAACGGGCTGTTCAACTAGTCTAGAATCCTTACTTTTGTATTAAAAGACAAGGAAGCAGATGCGGTTATTTTTCTACTATGAGGCAATTAGACTACCTAAACTGTGTTTAGTTTGTTTTAAATACTGCAGTGAAAATGTTTAAATACTGTTAAGCTATTTCTAAATTGAGGTCCATTGGAGTAATGTAGGTATGCGGCCTATACATATTTGATATCTTTGTTCTCAGGAGATATAGAGCATTCTTAATATTTGTTAGATACACTAAGCTTGTGTATGATGTGCTGTATATTGTGATTTTGATTTTGTTTTGTTTATTGGAAAACTTCTTATTTCTGTAAATCCCAGTTTTTGATGATTTTGTGCAAGACACTTTAGCCAGTTTTCTGGAACAATCCAACACACTTGGACACACAATGCTGGATTTACATCCCAGGAATCCTAGGCAAGGCATTCTAGGCACCTTCACCCTACCCATGGCCACACTCTGACTCCTCATATGAACCAACCCTCAGTGCCATCCAATGTTTCCTTGCATATAAAATACCCTTAGCCAATAACAAGAAAGAACAAAACTTCTAACCCCTTTGTTACTAGAGAGATCTCCAGCTCATTGCTCCAAAATGCTTTGGAGAACGCTATAGCATCCAGTTGTTAATGGTGAGGGGGCATTGAGATTGCTCTGGCCATACCCACAAGTCAGACTGTGGGTATGGCCAGCACAGCTGAAGTGCCCCCCCCCCAGGCAGTTGTCCTGAGGATGCAAAATTCACATTGATTTTAATGTATTTTAAACCCCTCTAACGCTAGAGAGGTTTCTAATGCATTATGAAACCATGCATTTGAGAACATTATAACATTGAAAGGGTTAATATCCCAATTTAAATTGTTAGGAATGTTTGTCCCATACATAATTCTCCACGGTTGCAAGATGCTACAGCTATCACCACTGACCAGTATTCCAGTAGGTTGCAGTGCGGAAGACTATTCAAGAAATATTGTTGTGGTTCACGATTCAGTTGCCAATCCCTGCAGGTTGGAGGTGGCCATCTGTGCCCTGTCTTCTGTAGACGTTACTGAAAACACTCTCTAAGTTTTTCACTGATACTCTAGTAGCGACAAGTTTGCTTTACATGTATTACTTGACTTACACATCATCCCTTTTATGCATGCAAAAAATGACAAATGCTATGTAGCACAAACTATGAGGAACACTGAGGAAGCAAAGAAATTGGCAATGTTTTATAATTTTGCCTGAATGCATTTTCGGTGAAAGTATTTACGCAATGATTATGGAGGTCAGCAAATTTTATAATTGACAGTCAGCTACATATTAATTGGAAATGTATGTATAAAACCCCTTGATTGTGAGATGTATCCAATGCATTGGAGACATCGCGAGCAATTAGAGAATTAAATTGCGAGCAACAGTATCAGCTTGAGTCCAGCTAGTTTACTGAGTGAATCTATGCAAAAGTGACAGATGAAGTGTAAAATAGATAAATGCAATGTTATGCATTTGTGCTGCAGAAAAACATGCTACATATCCTCCAAATGGGAAACTACTTGGGGAATCCTTTTTTTTTTTAGCTCAAAATAATAGATAATTATGACATGTGGTTTCAGTGCGGATAGGATGTTGATCCAAGCAGATTTCCAACTGCCTTTTGGAGTAAGGAATGACTCTTATTTTTACTCTCTTGGGGCACAGTTGGAAATGGCTTTAATGTTTGTTCGTTTGTTGTTTTCTACTTCCTGTGGATCAACAAAAACTAGGGTGATGCTGATAAGTTTGAACCTGATTGACACATCCTTTTCACAATCTAACTGTTATAATGATGTCCAAGCACTCGTTCTATGGGAGAGGTGAGCAGCTAGCTACTATTCTCTGTAGAATGTGATAGTAACTTCTCCACCAAAGTTCTGTCATTTTGTGACCCTTGCCTTGTTTTCCTCATAGGAGGAATAGAATATTTGTTTTTTCAAAATAAAGCTTTATTGAGCCCTTAACATGTACACATTTACATATTCAATGTAAAGGGAATTCCTGTGACAACACACTGTAACAAATTTGCACGTAAGCAAGTTCTACATGTTAGCACTTTTGTCACTTTAAAGAGATAGTAATGTTTCACAATAAAAGCAGCTGCAATTAATCTTCATAGTGTTTTGGCCATGTTATTTCAATACTGTCAGAGTTGTAGTTCAAGAGTAAGTGAATGATAAAGTATCCGCCTCCCTCCCCTTTTACTGATGTAACGCTGCTCACCTGAGAATAGCAAGACTGTCTAGATGGATCGTAAAGAGGGACAATCTTCAGTGAGCATAAGGAAAAACCTGTCAAGGGGGAGCAGGGTTTTCCTTATGCTCACAGTAAGAAGATTGCCCCTTGCTGTGAACTGTCTGGTCAAGTGACCATATTTCACGTCTGAGGGGAGATGGCTTACACTAGGTAAAAGGGGTGGGAGTGGGGCTACTTTAACATTCAATTACTCTTGAAATACAACTCTGACTGTATTGAAATAACACTCTCCATGGCCCAAATACTATGAAGATTAATTGGAGCTGCTGTTTTTGTGTAACATTACTTTCCCTTTAACTTCTATTATTAAGTTTAATATTACTAATGCAATGTGAGATTAGTAAACAAGTGGTAAAGAAATGGGACTAAGTAACTAAATCACAATTTACTGCTTTCAGATCATAAATGAGTTGCATAGTTCAGTTCCCTTCTGTTTTCTCATTGCACAATAAATTACATGCCCAATTAATCGCTATGACCCCATCAATAATTATTCAGAGGTTATCTGTGCTGCAATGATAAAGCAGACGGTTGTGAGTTATTGCGCACATTTATGTGATACATGAGTAGTTAATAGCAGTTTATCTAAGATAAAGTATAGTGCTTGGAATACCTAATTATATACAGACAACCCAGTAGACCATATTTACAAATGAAAACGTAGAGCAATTCTGCAGCAAACAACTGTACCATAGGGAACCAAAATATTCCCTAAATTCAATACCTGGAGACAGCTCTACTTTTTAGAAGGTTTAAACCAGGAGTAATCAGTCTTTGGACCACTATTTGTTGGTGACTGCAACTTATATGATCCTATTTTAAAGGGGAACTTTCACATTGTATTGAACAATGCTGAGAATTATGACAGATGGCTTCAATGCAGATAGGATGTTGATCCAGGGAACTAACTGCCATTTGGAGCCAGGAAGGAATTATCTACCCAGTTGGGGCTAAATTGGTAATGGCTTCAGTGGGTTTTTTATTTTTTGCCTTCCTCTGGATCAACAGGGGTGGACTGGACTTGATGGACGCGTGTCTTTTTTCAGCCTCATCAATTATGTTACTACTAGTTGAAGAGCTGTTACACGGGCTACAGTGCCACTGCCAGCTGGTCGCGGGGCAGTCATGCGCAGTAGAGACTGCCCAGGCCGCGGCTGATACAGAGCTGGACGCTCTGAAGGAGCATCCAGCTCTGTATCAGCCGTGGCGTGGGCAGTCTCTACTATGCATGACTGCAGCACGAGAAGCAGTCTCTACTGAACATGACTGCGGCGTTACACACGTTTTAGCAAATTATTATATAGGATGTTGCTATTGTATAAAGTCGCCCTCCAATAACTACACATAAGGCGACTAGTTTCATAATAGTTCTATTATCTCTCAGAAGTACCAGATTCTGATGTAATCCTTAATCTTCTGAGAGCGGACGCCAGGCATCAGTGCAGACATCTTGTCTTAGAGATGTCTGCGCACCTGCACGGTCAGTCCAGGTCTCCTCTAGGATGTATTGCACTGTGCCGAGAGGCACCAGAAGGGACTGTTGGCGCAGGCGTGCAGACGGCACTAACCAGGCCGTCAGTCTACAAAGATTAAGGATTACTTCAAAATAGGGTACTTCTGACAGCTAATAGAACTATTATGAAGTTAGTCGCCAAATGCTTAATTATTGGAGGGCGACTTTATAGAAGATGAAAGTTCTGCTTTAATATTACCTGTGGTGCCACAGATTTGCTCCAATTTGTTGGTTAGATTGGGCATGACTTTATAATGCTATATTTTATGTTGTAGTTTTCAGTGCTATGTTCCATAGTGCACAAGAGTTGAAAGATACTGCCTATGTACTTAGCAGATTAAAACGGACATTGTCATCTAATATTTAAAGGATTCATACTGTTTTAAATATCTTGTTCACAAAACCAATATTTAAAAAAAAAATCTTTCTATTGTACATGAACCTTAAAATTTCTTAAAGGGTTAGTAATGTCCAAAAAAAGTTGTTTGCATTTAGAAGAGCTTAAAAAGCTGAGCTAAATTCAAAGAAATATATCTCTCAAATCGTTATGGTTTAAAAGATACAGGCATTTAACCCCTAGAGTGCCAGCTACTTACAATGTACGAGATTGGACAGCTGTACCTGCTGTGCCAAGCTCGTATGTTGTACATCTAAAATGTGGTCACTGCAAAAAGCCGGTATAACCGGCTTGCAGTGGCCACATTTTAGATTAAAACTAGTTTGGCACTCATGGAGGGGCATGAGGATCACTTTTCATGCCCCCCCAGGTATGGATCTCCCAGCCAATAGCGCTGGGAGATCAATATGTACAAACGAGAAGAGGAGCTTCTCCTTTCCCTTCTCTCCTACCCGAACTTCCAGGTAGGAGTAGGCGGGACCGGGGAAAGCCTCCCAACATCATCGGTGACATGTTCATCAATGACGTTAGCAAGGTTAGCCCAATCTCGATCACTCCTATTGGACGTTGATCTCCCAGCCCAATCGGCTGGGAGATCAATAACTGGGGGCACATCAGGAGGGGCCCTGATGTCTCCCAGCAAGGTCTGAATGAAAATTAAAAAAAAAAAAATTAACTCTGAGTGCTGCAGGGTTCCCCACACATTGCTTTGCAATGCTCTGGAGACCCCTGTGGCACTCACAGGGTCAATTCTTTTGGGCACTATTTGTTTTACTAAGACCTCATTGGGGACACCAGGATGGGTCCTGATGTCCCCCAATGAGGTCTATAATAAAAAAAAAATTGAAAAAAAAAAATTAACCCTGTCTGTGCCACGGGGGAAGGGGGTTCATTGCAGGCCTCCCCTCCTGTGACACACACAGTGCTATTTTTCACTAACCTCTAATCAGAGTTTGTTGGGGGGACATCAGGAAAGGTCCTGTTGTCCCCCCACAATCTCTGATAATAAAAGTAAAATATAATAAAAAAAATAACTCTGTGAGTGCCGCAGGGGTCCGCAGAACATTGCTTTGCAATGAGCTGGAGACCCCCGTGACACAGGGGAAATTCTTCTGGGACAATTTTTTTTACTAAGACCTAATTGGGGGACATCAAGAAGGGTCCTGAAGCCCCCCATTGAGGTCTATAAAAAATGAACAAAAAAATTACCCTGTGTGTGTGTCACAGGGGAAGGGGTTAATTGTATACCCCCTTCTGTGGCACACACAGGACTTTTTTTTTTTTTTTTACTATTGCTTTACATTCAAAGCTTGTTGCCAAGCTATGAATAAAGAATATATATATATATTTTTAAATGAACACTCTGTGTGCCACAGGGGGGTCCCAATGCATTGCTTTGCAATGCATTGGACACCCCTGTGACATGCACACAAAATGCCTCCAATATCGCCCCCCCCCCCCCCGTACCCTACCCACCAGCCTAGTTCCACATCCCACTGGCAATCCCATTCCCACAGTTTGACCCCCCCCAGCCTGGTTCCACTTCCTACTGGTAGACCCAAATGTGCCAGTACGCACTGGATTCAGGGTGGGAATCAAACAGTGTATGTGGAGGACTTACAGTGCACAGTGGTAGTCACAGATCCCCCATATGTACTATCTTACCTCCCCCACTACCACTGCCATACTTGCTCATTGCCCACTGGTAGATATACCCACGTATACTGCCTGACCCCTCCCCCCACCTGGTTTCACTGGAAGTCACAGGTCCTCACGTATACCAACTGACCACTGATAGACATAGAATCATACATACACTGTTTGCTTCCCTTGTTCCACTGGTAACCACGCTCCTGGCACCCAATATGGTATGTCAGTGGGGTACCATTTTTCGTAGGCTGGCAGGAGGTCCTCTTAGGAAATCCCATGGTGTTTCGTATCTTTGAAGTGACTGATTTGTAAAAAAAAAAACTATTTTTTTTTCTGTAGCACCACGTTCTGGAAATAGTTGTGCACGCTAACAGGGGTAGAAAGGCAAGTGACACCTCATTAGATGCGGCAAGTTATCTTCTTTCCAAAATGGTATGGTTTCTCTACCTTTCTTCACTTCTGAAGGTGTTATAGCCATTTTCATACACGCAAGAATGTTTGAGAAAATGTTAGAGAAATCAGAGGTTGTAGCAGGAGTAGTTTTGTACTTTTAGCACCCCCTACAGTATGTCAACTCATACCAGTGGGGTGCCATTCTTCTCCTAAGAGCACTAGCTAATGAATACAGTTGAAAATTCTATGTTTTTCACAGTTTTCAATACATTTGAAGGGGCAGAAATGTAAGAAAATGCCTTTTTTCATTAATGCCACCTTCTGGAAGCATTTGTTCACACCAGGCTTGGGGTAACAAGGCAAGTCACCCCTCATTAGATGCGGCAGGGTGTATTCTTTCCAAAATATATGGTATGTCTACCCTTTCTTCACTTCTGTAGTTGTTATAACCATTTTTGTACAGGAAAGTCCTGTTTGAGAAAATGTTAGAAAAATCAGATGTAGTAGGCGTAGTTTTGTGCTTCTAGTACCGCCTGTCAACCCATACCATTGGGGTGTCATTTGACCCCTAAGAGCACTAGCTAACGAATACAGTTGAACATTCTATAGTTTTCACAGATTTCAATACATTTGAAGGGACAGAAATGTAAGAAAATGCCTTTTTTGCATTTCGCTCAGCTTTTTAAGGTCTTCTAAATGCAAAAAACTTTTTGGTCATTACTAACCCTTTAAATGTGTCCTTCCTATGCATGCCTTATACATATAATTTTTGACATGCTTATAAAAGCTTCAAATTAATGTTAATTGCAATGCTTTGGATACCTCTCTGGCTCCCACAGGGTTAATTCAAACAATACATACGTAAACAAACATGGCTGCTATATGAAGGGCATCTACCTAGGTAAATCAGTCTTTCAAATGAAAAGCCACTGTTTCATGTAGTAAAATTATCCTTTATTTAATCCTTTGAGTGGTAGAATGGTTTACATCATATTGTAAAGCAATACGTTGCACTCCCTCTCGTACTTTGGTAAGTTTCTTTATGCAAAATATAGTTTAATTTTTTTCATTTTTGTAAATTATTTAGCTAGTTCTTTCTGTTGGCAATTGGCGATGTACTTATATTAGCTGGTATTTTAAAATAAGTGGACCTTATGCATAAAGAAGAATGAAACAATTTGGGGGTAAACTAACCCGATATCTTACATAAAATCCTACTGGGTTAAATAAAAAAACAACAACATTTAAATTGATGAAAATGTATATTCATCACCTTTCTTTGTAATTAGGTTGCCTTCAAATTACTTTTTTTTTACTTTGTGTATAAGGCCTTGACTTGATGGTATGTTCTAATGTAGCATGAATTAGAACTGGGAACAGAGCAGTTAGCCTGACAATGATTTTTCAGACTGCATGGTGAATGTAATAACAGGTATAAACTACACCTTAGTCCTCTTAAACTTGTATGTATTCTTATGTCTAACTTGCATCAAAATAATAATTCTGTTAATATGTACCTTGTAATTCCTTTAGCAGACCCAGAGGGAACAGTACCATCATGCCCCTCATCTTTACTTTATAGTGATAAACACTGGTTTGTTTCCTTTCATAAATATTCTGGTCAAGTCATGACCACTTTGAATCATATTACGAGTTTCCTTACTCATTGGCTCCTCCAGGCTATCACTGATTGACAAATCTCTGGGGCTGTCAGACAAGGACCCTTTACTGTTAAAGTGATTTGCATATGTTTCAACATTGGAAGCTATGAACGATATATATACATAGCGTGATGCTAGTGTCATTTCTTAATGGATTGAACTCTTTATGGAACGCTGGTTTCCTGAAAACCAGATAACTTGCCCCTCGGAGACATCGGTTCTGGACTGTACAACTTTGTAACACACATGTACCATATATTTATTCTCATTTGTTTTTTCCCGTAGATGGTTAATTTTTGGATACTGCAACTAATCATATTTGTTATTCTCCCAACACGGCGTCGTGACGTGTGTTCCAGTAGGGGAGACAGTCTACAGATATGCGGCAGTAGTTTATTAATTCACATAATCTTCGACTACTTCAAGCGTGATGAATTCCAGATAATATACAGACTACATTGATTGTGTAGACTGATGAGCTTTCTTGGTGGTTGGGGCTCCAGAGACACTGTGCATAGCGCTGGAAACTTAACGGTCTCTCGGGTAGTGCACAGCTTCGTGGATGCCATGTGATATTTCCGCTATGTACATTTATTTGTCTTGCTTTATATATCAGCTCTCTCTTCATTTGCTCTCGTTTCGTTTAATCACTCCCCACAGGAGTGATAGTCTGTCTCATTATGTCAGGGCAGTGTGATGATGTTCTCTGCCACAGCCACCATACTTACGGCCCGGCGGTGACATCACCAGTACCCCTCGGGCCAGGTGGCTGTCTCTTCGGTGTCTATATAAACCATCCGCCATTTTGGACTGGTTGTCTTGAGAAAGGTCCTCTGATAGGACCGAAACGTTGACCAATTTCGTTGTTGTTTTGCCCATTAAAAATTTTGCATGAAGAAGTCCCACTGGTGCTGCCTTTCTTCTTTCTAAATACGTATAGATTGTAAACTTTTGATCAGGGCCCTAGTCATCATTGTGTATGAAATACTGAGTACTTTCAGTCTTTGTGTGCTTTGTCCTCCATTGTGCAATATTTGAATTTTGTCACCCTGTTTACAGCAATACAGATTATGTTGGTGCTTTATAAGTAAATTATAACATACCTGTTTTTTTTCCTCTGAAAAGGCTATGAGAATCAAGTCCAAACTTCTAATCAGATTTATGTCTTAGTGTAACTGTTTTCTTCGTTTTTTTTCGGCTTTTACTATCTCATTAATCTGATTTTCTTATTCTTGAATATGCAAGTCTTAATGCCATTCTTTGATATGACTGCAGTATTCTTGAATAAACAAAATCTAACCTATAAATTAAACTGGGTTATTCACATTTAAATATCAGGTGCTGCAAACTAACATCTGTAAACTCCTTTGGTACCAGAGAGCTATATACATCTTGAACAGGGCCCAAGGTCCATTTTTTGTACATATTTCTCCTTGAAACAGTGTGGTTCAATAGTCATAGTGATGGACACAAGTATTTATCAGTTTGTGAACTTAAAAAAAAAAATTGCAGTTCACAACAAGAGAGATCAAATGCAAATAAAAATATACAGTCATGCCTTCCAAGTGTCCCTCTTCAGGAGTAGAAATCCCCCTTTGGGACCCAAATCTCTCTGTCCCTCTTTCCCATCCCGATGTCCCTCTTTTTAGGAGATCAGACTCTGTGGTGTATATATAAGTGTATCACACTGCTTCACAGCAATAATATAACATTCATAATGTCTGCATAAACATCAGTATTTGTGTTTATAAATTAGTCTTTGTAGATAAAATTCTGTGGTCTTGCTCTAAATCATTCATTCAGCTACACAAAGAGGTGTCAAGAGGTCATAAAATAACTTAAAAATTCTTTGTAATGTCCCGCCCACAAACACACCCAAGAAACACCCCCTAAAACAAGTGTCCCACTTTGGCCATTTGAAATGTTGGAAGGTGTGTGTGGCTGTAACCAACAAGTGTATGAAGGATATCTACGTAGATGTAAGTCATTATGTTAAAATTAGGAGACCTCTATCTCTAGGGTAGAGTTCCCCTTAAAACAGTCATTATAGATTTATCAAAAGTGATATTGCAGTAATGTCTGTAAACTCAGAGATGTTTATTTCTAAAGAGAAGGGAAATGGGTACTTATATTAATATATTAACTGATTTTCATATGATCTCTTAATACAGCCTGCACAAACAAAAGTAATCAATTAGTGGTGTAATGGAACAAGAGAACAGCTTTTTACACATGCATTAGAAAAGCCAATGTGGAACTTGATCTTAGGGTTCTAGAAATAACTCTTTAACTCTGTGTGTGCTAGAGGGATATCCAACACATAGTTTTGCAATGTGCTGGAATCCCTTCTGGCACTCAGTGGACCAGAGGGGTGTGAAACACACTGAAAAGTAACATGCTGGTTTTGAAGTATGTGATAGTTAAATGTATTTTTTCAAGTTTTACTTTTAAATGTTTGCATTGTATTATTTTATACATTCTTTTATTTGGATTATTCTTTCCACTCTGACAGAAAACCTCTTCATATTCTACATTGCTGTTTTAAAGAACTGAATGCCTGAGTCTATGTTAGAGTTCAAGTTCTCCATAGAAACCCACTGATCATGGGTTAGTGGGTGTCTCTGGGCAGAACATTGAAGAACACTTCCACAAAGCACCCCCGGAATGTATCTGAGTGCCACTGGAATATGCAATGCATTGCCGTAGACAGCAGAAGCACATCCTGCAATCAGAATCTTCAAGCTGGGAGTAGCCTTTCAGTTTTGTAATCGTGTTTATAATATAATGTCTCTAATCATTGTCAGAGATGTTACCTCCTTGAATGGTAGGGACGTCTGACAATGCAGTGTTTTGGATGCTATTATAGTATCGGAGAAAACCATGAGTGTGAGTGACTTTTGAATGGAAAAAGGAGGTTACTAATGAAAACCATTTATCTCCTTTACTTGGTGCCTCTCGTTATTATTATTATTGTATTATTTTCCTTAATTTTTAAAGTTCCAGCATATTCTACAACTCTATACATTATGAAAGTCATTACAAAACAAGCACACTTAAAGAGATACAAATGGTGGCAATAGCCCTGGTTGCAAGAGCTTAGAGTCTAGAGCTGGGGTAATGAACTGTTGGACCTCAAGCTGTTGGGGACTACAACTTCTGTCATTCCCCACCAGAAATATGTGGGTGGGGGATGATGGGAGTTGTAGTCCCTCAATAACTGGAGGTCCAGCACCTGACCACCTCAGATCAAGTGAACATGTGAAACACAGGATAAATTTGGATGGGATTACATTTAGTTAGAGAGAGGGAAAAGGTTTGGGCCAGTTGTAGAGCTGGTCAGTTAGAAAGGGCCAGAACAATGTAAACTGTCCATAGTGGTAGTTTTGGGACCATTAGAAGTATTGGGTGTAAGCTTCTTTTGAATAGGGGCTTTTTGAGTTAGTGCTTGAATGACTGAAAGTGAGGGGAGAGTCTGATGGAGCATGGTAATGTGTTCCAGATAGAGGGCGCTGCTGTGGTGTAATCTTGCAGTCAAGAGTGAGAGTTGGGGGTAAGGTGTTAAACAAAGCTGAAGATTGTTTACTGAGCTTAAGGGGCATTTAGCTGTTCAAATGAGTATGGATATGTATTTGAGGGCACTTTTGTGGAGGGCTTGTGTAAAGTAAATTAAGCAAATAAGGACTCTAAGATGAATGCCACATCTTTTAATAAAAAAAATTACATTTGAAAAGGGAACTATGCATAAAGTGGAACGTTCATGCTAGTAACATTGCCCTAAAATATATTACTAACCTAGTGATATGCAAAGTCATACTATCCTTAAGCTCAAAAAGTCAACGTTATTGCAAAAAAAACACATCTTCAGCAGGAACCAGAGGACAGACAGTGCAGACATCTTAGAGGAAATGTACTTCTGTGTCTGTCTGTCCTGTTCACTGCCAGCATTGGCGAGTGGCGTTCCTTGGTGCCTTAAGAAACTGGAAGGGACTGACTGCGCAGGCGCACAGAGCTTCTCTTGTACACTATGTGCAGCCCGATGCCTGCAGAAGATGTGTTTTTACTGCAATAACACTGACTTATTGAGCTTAAGCATGAAAGTTCCGCTTTAAGGGTATAAATTACTCTTTATTTAAAATAAGAGAGACTTGCCTAGGTAGCAGTCATTATTACAGCTTCTGGGTATCATTTATTTTATTATGGCAGCATGGATGATATGTTCCAGGATTACATCACTTTAGCTTTTTGAATACAGCCCTTAACCACTGATATATCGTGTCCTCAATCGGATATTTCCTATATCCCACACCTTTCTTGAGAACCAGAGGTGCTTACTCTGGTATGACTTACATTGGCAGCCTTAATGGACCATATGTATCAAGCAGAAGTTTAGTTATTTTGTGGCAAACTGTCATACCATAAGGGACAAATACAAATTACCAACATTCCCATTGATTTAAAAGGAGCTTTTTAGTACTTACGGAATAGAGAGATATGTAGCACTTTGCTGTGCAAATCATTGCACATCCTTCTTGCCTGCAAAGGGTTAAGTTACTGAATGCCAGAGAGGTCTCCATCATATGGCTTCTTAATACTTGGAGACTCCTCTAGCATTTAGGGGGTTAAAACCTCATTTAAATAAATAGGAATTTTGATTTGTTCTCTATGGTTCAATTAGCATTCTCCAGGAATATTCTGGTTTTGGTTTAGTTTGATGTAGGTTAGGCTTTTATTTTGGCTTGTGTGCCGCATTGCTGTTTTTAGATAAAGATGTTGCCGGTATGAATGGCAAGAGATATACACTTTAATCTCATTACTTCAATTTGCAGTACTACTGGATTTGAAAGCCAACATGAGACCTGATATGTATTATGTAATGTTCCAAAATAAAATGGATGACATCTTTTTACTACCCTGTGTCTGTGTCTAATATAAGACTGGATTCCATAACAGTTGAATACTTCATCAAGGGTTTAATCTACAAAGTTATCCATAAACTTCTATGGAAATCTATTAGATCATACCAGTGATAACATATTAACTGCAATGTAACCTAGGTGATAGTATGTGTTCTTCAATCCCGTACATTGAGTCGGCTTGTGGAGAACATGTTGTCCATACAGAATCTATTTTTTCCAGTATCATGTATTTTGGGGGCATACATTGTTAAATATAACCCATAAACATCAGTTTAATCCTATCAGCCTTTAATTCCTTGCATGCTATAGACAGTGAGGTGATAAAGTGGAGCTAACGTCTCCAGTGATATCACTTCTCCAAGTCCTATGTTGTTCTGTGGAGCCAACTTTGGAGATCTTAGTGCATAGGTTCTATAGAATAACAAATGAACTGGAGAAGTGATATCACTGGAGAAGTCAATGCTGCTTTAACACCACTTTATCACACTTTAGTGCATAACTCCCAATGCGGAAACATTTCTGTCATCCAATAGGTTAAACTAAAACTCTCAAGAGGTGCAGTGTTCTTATGTTTCATATAGGTGCTTATATATGACAGGTCTTTTCTTGTAAAGTCTTTATTTGGTGGTTAGTGGGTAGAGATATTACATACTGAAGGTATGTTGAAAGGGGGGCATTCTATGCATCTATGTTGAGGGACACAGTAGCATGCAGTGTACCCTATATGTCTATATGCACGTATTACTGCTTGTGATATCGTGTACCTGTATGCACTAAGTAGCTTGGTGCAAAAACATTTATGCACACCAGGCTGGGGATAAAAGAGCACATGGCTGCTTATTTGATGCAGTAGGATATCTACTTTAAGGAAAAGTACAATTTTAGAGGGTTATTTTGACATGAAATGGTAATTATGCCTTTAATGTATATTTAGTAGATTTTGGTTATCTGCATGAAAATTTAAATTGAAATTCTGTTATGCGCTGTTACCAGTTTGGGGCCTCTGGGAATGACATACATTTGAACACCTATGCATATTGGCCAACAGTGTCCTTAGGAGAAATGTGGCATATTTACTTCCTACATTTATATGCTTCAGATGTTGCGCTGGAATTTGTGACTTGTGTCGTTGTTTCATGTAGGCAGAACTTTCAGACATTTTCTGATTCATAAGTTAGACTACTTTCAAGAAATATGCTTATGAAGTTATTGGACTGTTTTATTGTAGTTTTACCATGTAACCAGTGGAATGTGCATTTTTAGTTAATACATTTGAAATTACCATTTTGTGCTCCTGTTATTTAGGGAGTCTGTGAAGGCCATACATGTAGGTAATTATATATATTTGATATCTTTGTACAATGGGGATTCAGGGCATACAAAAAATTCTGAAACATTCACAACCAACAAATGTTTTCGATATATAGTGTACAGTATCAAAATGTGTTCTTTTATTTTCATTTTTTTTTATTTGACATTTTAGCTTGTCAAATGATGTAAAATGTTCTTCATGTGAGGCACTATAACTCACCTACACTTTTGCCTCACATCATCCCTCCCACTCTCCCTTACACTGCTTCACATCCCTTTCCATCAATTTCTCTGCCTTGTTACCTCTTTATCCTTCCCACTACTGTTTGCCTACATATCCCAGGCAGCACTTTAAAGGGATAGTAATGTTTCATAATAAAAACAGCTCTAATTAATCATCATAGTATTTGGACTTTGGAGAGTGTTATTTCAATTCTGTCAGAGTTGTAGTTCAGGAGTAATTCAATGACAAAGTGTCCCCCTCCTGCCCCTTTTACTGATGTAACACTACTCAGCCAGATCAGAAGGGAGGTGCCCAAGTAGACTGCACAGAGGGACAATCTTCAATTAAGATAAGGGAAAAACCTGAAAAACTTGTCAAGGGGGGCAGGGCTTTCATTGTTTTCATATAAAGAAGATTGTCCCCTGCTGTTATCTGTCTGGTCTTACAACCAGATTCACATCTGAGAAGAGATGGCTTACACTAGGTAAAAGGGGTGGGAGGGGGAAAATTTGCTTGTGAATATCTCTCAAACCATAAAGCTTTGAGAGAAAAGACTTATATCGTTCTTCATGTTTTTTTTAATGCCTACAAAATAAAATAAAGTTAAAACGAAGTATTACTATCCCTTTAACTCCACCTCCCTCTATCATTTTGCCATTTCACATACGCTTCCCTTCATGCCACCTTCCTTTACCCTCCATGGTCATCTTGCAACTCTCTTCCCTGCTCCATATTTGCACTCTGCTGACAAAACTCGACCTTACATAATGTGCTCGTACTAGATGATACAATTACAAAGCTGTCCTTGGGCTGACATGCTGCTTCATTACAAGATTATCTCAAAAATGTCCACAGCTATCCCAAACCCCATTAAAAACCATGATCCGTCCACTGGACTCACCATTCTTGCTTAGTCAATCACTGCCTACTCACGGTCCAACCACTCACATCACACCTGCACAAGGGTATTTCCACTGATGGGAATTGCTTTATTTAAAGGGAGAGTAGCACTTAAAATGTAAAATGTAATATATATGTTGTAGGGTTTATCCCTCTGAGTAAAACAAGGGTACTCCAACTGCTGAAAGGTGTTTTATTTAAAAGTTATTACAGCTCCATCTTTTTTTAGGTGTAGTATCACAGCAACCTGAAATTGTACAGCTGTTGCTACACCATCCTATGTACAGTTCTGGTTAGTTGACCATAAAACGCCATGTGTAATAACAGCACCAAAGTAACATTTCAGGCCATTGTGATACTGCACTTAGAAAATTCAAGTTCACCTTTCAGCAGTAGGAATGCCCTTATTTTATTTATTTATTTATTTATTATTTTTTACACTTTAAGTATTACTATCCCTTTAAACATTATTACAGCTTACACTTCCTTATTTAAATTAAACTGCTTTTACCAGCACCACCTGGCCACAAAAGCATTTATATTTTTTTCTATGGGAGAGTTAAAGGGATAGTAATACTTAATATGTAAAAATAAATATATTGTAGGGTTTAGCCTTCTGAGTAAAACAAAGGTATCCCACTGCTGCAAAGTGTTTTGTTCAAACGTTATTACAGCTCAAACTTGAATTTTTTAGGTGCAAAATCACAGTGGCATGAAATTGTATAGTTATACTGTTGCTGCACCATCCTAGGGAAGTTTATAGTCAATTGACCAGAGCTTTCCTTAGGATGGTGTAGCAACAGCTCAACTATACAACTTCAGTCCACTGTGATATTGCACCTAAAAATGCATATTTGAGCTGTAATGGCTTTTGAATAAAACACCTTTCAGTGCTGGGAGCATTCTTGTTTTACACAGGGGAGTAACACAGGGGAATGGCACTTACATTTTAAGTATTACTATTCCTTTAAACCTGAGGCTACTTCTCTTATATAAATTGATAGCACCAGCTTTTCTTTGTCACGACAGGTTAAACTACAATCACTTTTGAATGGAGCATCTGCTAGCAGTGAAGCTCCACTGTTTTACTGAACAGAACCCCCCAAATATATATGTTTTCATAATAATCTTTTAATTCACCTTTAAAGCATATCCAAGACATGGTACAATTACTGTTAAAAAATATAAATCTATATTAAAAAACGTAACTTTTAGTACATTGCTAAACTTAATCCAAACAGAACAGTGGGGGAGATGTATAAAAATTATGTAAGGCAAACACAGTCATGATATTAGTGTACTGTTTGTGCTTGATCAAATGTATAAATATGTTTGCATGAGTTGTATACATGCACCTGCCCTTTTTGTCCAAAGTGCCCTCGTGCCCTTTTAAGAAAAAAAATTTTTTTAATAATAATTATGAGAAGTGCCTTTTTTTCATTTGAGCCCCTGCCCCCCAAAATGTCTGTGCACGTCCCTGCTGATAAGCTTAATAAAAAAAAGTCTCTTAGTTGCGGGTGGGGTCTCAGATGGCATGGGGCTCGACTCACACTTTCCCACTCCTTTCACTACCCTCTTCTATACATGTTTTGGCCTCCTATCCTTCCTTTCACCCTCACTCTACATACATCCACTCGCTTAATCTGCTATATTAATATACTCTCTCACAGGGCATGCTTGTTCACACACTCACACATCCATCTTACCATGGGCTACCCATCCTATTACTCTATCCCATCTTCCCCCTTCCCCCTTTTTTTTCTGCTTCCCCAACTCTTTCTCCACCCAGTCCCCTTGTTCATTAGCCTTAGCTGTGACTTGCTTCCATTCACGACAGACATATTACTGGTACCACCACATTTATGATGTTTAAACGCCTATGGGTTTATGTCAATACCATCACCAAGCCATTTTTATTTGTATAAAGACCTATGTCTATTGTACCTCTGTATACCACTTTGCTCAATAAAGTTTCAATTATAAAAAAAAGCCTTTACTGTGACATTTTTAAGACTTTTCTTACATTATTGTGACATTTTCTACATATATTTTATATAAACTGACAGTACTGTGATTAAGCCAAGGAGATGGTGGTGGGCAAAATACTACATTTTTTATACACAGTCTGTAACAAAATTCTTACTTTAGTTACGTCCACAAATTATTCTATAAAACTAGTACAAAAAAGATTTTTTTTATGTGTAAACTCATTTATATGTATGTGCAGACAGTTTCTATGTGAAAATAAGGTCAGATATATGCATTTAATTTAACCCTTTGCAATGCGTAGCACACTCCTCTGGCACTCAAAGGGTTAAAGATCTCCTCCAATATGTGTTGTGTATGTATACCAAGGGTGGGCAACCTGTGTACCTTCAGTTGTTACTACACCTGTGTATGATGGTGGTAGCTGTAGTTCAGCAACAGCTGGCAGGTCACAGATTGCATACAACTATTACATAGTCTTCTTGTAGAGTGATAAATACCAGAACTTCTTCCTATGACTTGTTTCATAATGTGCTAAATTATAGTTGTACTCCAAATGTAACAACCCATTGTCAAAGGAAATGCGCCAACAGTTATTTTTGTCTGGCAGTTCACAAACTGCTCTACTGCATGTTGGAAGAAAAAAAATAAGAAGCTTGCAATGTAGGGATATAATCTTTCATTTGTAACTAAACATAATAATGTATTTGAATATATATTTTGCAAAACATCTCTCTCTATTTCATATACACAACCTCAGCTGTGTTACAGCAATTGTTAGTGAATGTGGTTTATATTGATGCAATTACTCTGGTATTAAACTAAAAATCTCAGTTGGTGTTGCTTTATCCTTCACACTATGAAAGGAAGAGACTAAGATGGTGAACATGGGTCATAATCTTCTAAATGGTCTCCCAGGAGTGGTATCTGTTTAGCACAGAGCAATAGGCATTCATATTTGTTTGGATAGATACATTTTTAGAAGCTGAATTGTATGCTTCTGGTTAAAATAAATGGCTAATTTGATACATTCTAAGAAGCAGTCTCCGATGTCTTGCTTTGCAAAGCACTGGAGAATTATCATGCATTTAATGAATTAAAGGAACATGAACACCTCCTAATAATAGCACCCCCCCCATCATAATCTGGACAGAAAATAAATTCTAATTACCACTATGAACTGACTCTGTGTAGATTGGCTTCTGTATTTATAATTAGCACTAGATATCATATCCATAGAGTAAGATGTGATTATCTGTTATGAGACTCTAGCACCAATATACCTCCCACTGCACCAGGAGGATTTGGAGGAGTTTGGAGTCCCAGAGTCATCACTGAAGTGAATATTCCCTAAGAGTGAACAAAAGCATGGCAGTTACTTGTTCTCTGGCTGGTCACCACTCAGGAACAGCAATGTTTAGTGCTCTCTCTCTCTTTTTTGAAATCCTAGGGAGTCTGTCTAAGGTTAATGGGTACTCCAAGTGTGGATATCTTGTTCTCAGTGCCTATAGAGACCAGCTACACCTCGCAGATTAGGTTTATCAAGCCCAAAACATACATCTGATTTTTGACAGGATTCTTGTGCAGAGGGGAATTACCCAGCATTTTTGAGATGACCTTCCCTTATTCCTGAGTGGTGACTAGCTGAAGAACAAGCAAAAGCTGTACTTGTTTGATCTTAGTGAACATTCACTTGTTTGAGTCAAATTTAAGGGACCGTAATGTTTATTTCCCAGTCTTCTCTACTGTAAACATAACACTTTGTGCTATGTTTAATAACTTACTGTTCAATAGTTCAAAATATATTCAATGTAAAAAGATCCCCCCTCCCGCCCCTTCTGGCCATGTCATGCTGCATCTAAGCATGTCCGGATGGAGAGCAGTGAGGGACAAACTTCAGTAAGCAAAGGAAAATCTTGCCCTCCTTCATTAAGGGGATCGGGGTTTTCCTTATACTTACTGATTTAAGGTTGTCCCTCGCTGCACAAGTCCGGTCCCACCACACGATTGCAGCTCTAAGGGGAGGCGTCCAGAAGGGGCGGGACTGGGATCCTTTTACATTGAATATCTTTTGAACTACAGAACAGTAATTTAAACATAGTGCAAAGTGTTATGTTTACAATAGAGAAGACTAGGAGATAAACTTGATTACAGACATTAATATTCCTTTAAACTCTATGGAGTTTCTCTGAGGATATACTACAGACCTGGTTCTGGAGTCCTGCAGATGAAATCATGCCTTCTGTCATGTACATGACATTTTGTACTAATTAAAGGTTTAGTTTGGAAGACCAATTTGCACAGGTTTGATTCAAAGTTGTGTTTAGAAACTTCTGCCCAGATTAACTCCTTTAAGGACCTAGCTGCCCAGGGGTGGGGTGCGCTGGAGGACCAATGCACTTTTTTTTTGTTCAGTCTGCAGGCTGATCACAGCAAGGCTTGTAGGCGTGCTGTAATCACAAAATTCCATCATGTGCTGGGATCATCATGACGGTCCTGGCACGTCACCATTCATTAACGGGTTAAGGTAAATGGGAAGGCTGTTAAGGTCCATAGTGATGTACAGAGACATGTCTATAGACTGTGCCTTAAATCCCATAATCACATAACAGAGCATGATGTGGACCTTTAAATGTATGGGAGTGTTGACAGCAGTGATGTCACTACTCATCTGTGTGCAGGAGGCTAAAGCTGGCTGTCTCTTCCAGTCAGAGTTTCCTGACAATTGGCTTTGTGCATTTTAGATTTAATGGTAATTCACTGAGCTCTGAGGATTTCAATGAGAAAGGGAGGGAGGCATGTTGACAGTGTTGATGGCACACTCCAGCATAAAAAAGGGATCCCAGGCTATCCATGTAGCCTAGGATTTTATCTAACTACCAAAAACCATTCATGGATCTAGGTAGTAAGATTGTGAATGAAACTGTGTAATTGTGAACTCTTTGTTTAAAAGACACAGGGCCCACATTGATGGGAAATTAACCACATTTTGACAAGTCTTCTTAAATGGAAGCAGACTTATTATTATTAAAGTAAACAAAAAAAGCTTTGTCAATTCCCAAAACAGTTTCTGTGAGCCATTCAGGGGTAAACAAACTGATCCCCCACAAGCTTTCAAGTCAGATGCATGTCTGTGGGGGCTGCATCACACAGGACAGCAAACTGGTTTGTTTGATGCATCATAGATACAAAGGGAGAGAGTACTGTGGGGAGGTCTGCCTTTCAGAGCCTCTTTTTCTCCACTGGGAGCTCACTGAGGCTCACAATGCAGCCTGGCTTATCAGGGACTTTTACTCACTCATTAAGACGCAGAACAGTCCTGTTCCTTTAGAGGTGTGTGTGTGTGTGTGTGTGTGTGTGTGTGTGTGTGTGTGTGTGTGTTTTGTCTCGCTGTCAAATATTTAATGGCTGGAATACTGAGATATGTATAAAAGGATTTTTCTCAGTGACTGTTCCTCCTTATTTGTTTATGTAAAAAAGATGCTTATTAAAGTTAACACTGCAAGTCCACACTGCTAAACACTAATAGGACCTTATGCATAAAAAGAGGGGGAACAATTCTGGGGCAAACCAGCTGCTCTATATGCGTAAAAATAAAAATTCCCCAAATGCTTGTTAATTATTGTATTTAACCCCCTTGACAGCTAATTGCCAAACAATTCAATAAGGTTGTTAAAAGCCCTATTTCAATCTATGGAGAGTTTTATTTGTCCCATATGGTGTAGTTGGTACACTCCAGAATTGTGCCACCTTTCTTTTGTGCATAAGGCCAGTGTCCATGGCTGTGAACAGTGTTTGTTAATCCACTGAAGATTCAAATAAAAAGTGGAGATTATCCATAGCTGCTTAAGAAATATTTTTCTTTTGGTGTTCATTTCATACAGGGCTTGCTCTCTGAAATACTGCGAAAGGAAGAAGATCCTAAGACTGCATCGCAGTCCTTATTGGTAAATCTTCGAGCAATGCAGAATTTCCTCCAGCTGCCAGAGGCTGAGCGGGACCGCATTTACCAGGATGAAAGAGAAAGGAGCCTTAATGCAGCATCAACTATGGGTCCAGCACCAATGATAAGCACACCACCAAGTCGTCCTCCACAGGTAACAGGGAGAATTTTTCTTGGTGGTGGCTAAGGGCTTTTTGTTCTTGTTTTTCCCCGCATCTCGCCTTTTTTAATTTGATTTTTTTCAGGAGTTAACTATGTAACTGCAGTGTCATCTGTCCACATTCTAACCTCTGTTGGAGCATCCATCTTGATGGAGTTTGAATGATTGTTAGTTGGTCAGCTAATGCAAATTGGCTAGTTATGGCTGACTGGGAGTGACAGGTGGGAGGTACAGCAGTGTGAATTGTTAGTTTTTGGTTGACATTCCAGCCAATACTGTCTAACAGCCGAACCTTTTTAACATGTGAGCACTGTGATTGGTCTTCACAGTAATCACATGACCAAGAATTGCAGAAACTGATTCCCAGAAGAGTTCCTTGACTGCACTGGGAACATATGGGTAATGTTTAATGCAGGATGTTCCGTGTTGTCTTACTGGTCCTTAAGGACCACTGTTTTCATAATGGCATGGGACATCCATATGCATGAAGGGGTTAACTAAAAAAATGGCTGACATAAACATGGTTTTCAAAGCTCTTTCAAAATCACATATTTGTTACACAGGTCGACTTTAATGGACCTAGAAAATAATCTTTATATCTATAGATTTTAAAAGTGGCTCTTAAGTCTTTGGATGCTAGACATGTCTTTAAGACATTAGGGGAGATGCACTATGGGTCGATGCCGCGGCGATGTGTGGCATATCATCCTGGCATAAAGGTGTTGATGTGCTGGGGTGGGAAGGGGGAGAGGAGACAGGGGGGATGCAGAGAAATTTCATCACCAAGAACAGCAGTTCTCACTCATTATAGTGATGGAAAAAGAAGGACTGATTGAAAGCTCTTCATGCAATCAAAGAAATGATTTAGAATAAGACCAAAGTGTTTGATTTGCACAGGCTAATTTATAAACACATAGACAGAAATTTAAACAAACAATAATGTGAGTTTTTTTTTACATTTGTGCCTTACTAATAAATGGTATACTATTTATTTTAAGATGAAATACAAAAGCCAATGCTTTAGCTAGCATTGATTTCTGTACACTGAACGTTTCTTCCTCTGGAGGAGGTTGGGCTTGGTTGGAGTGAGCGATGAATACACTAATGTAGTCTATGCCTCCCCAATTTATCCTTTGTTTCTTGAGTATAATGGGATTCATAGCAGGTTCCCATCTATACACCCACTGTCATTAACCGTTTGAGGATCAGTGGTGTGGGCAGTTCATTTGAGCATTGTGTGCAGCTCTGTTGCTTGGTGAAGAGACATCCACTCACTTTGCCAATATATGCAAATGCTGAGATGACAAGACCGGATATGAGAGGATGCCAGCTCTGCTGCTTGGTGAAATCCCATCCTCTATAATCTCCAGACACACTACTGGCCTTGTGCAGTTGCTGAGTACTCACATCTAGTTCGAACAATGTGGGATGGTCACACAATGTGGAATGCACAATCTTTTTTAGCCATGATCAATGAGCCAAACCATGCTAATAGTAGCCTTGTTGAGTAAATTGCTATTGTTCCTCACCTAGACAGACAGCGATGTGAAGGCTGATGAGTGTTATTCTTATAGCCCTGTATCAACCCTTAGAGAGGTAGAGTGGTATCTAACAAATTGCAACAAACTCAAAGGGTTAACCTGCAGAAGGATTCAAACTGACAACTCTCAGGTTGGTATAGATGCTACGCTTGCTTTTTAATTATCAGAACTAGTATTCCTTTTAATGCTTTGCACAGCAGTCTGTCATTCAATAGGTTAACCCTTTTAAGTCCATTTACACAAAGAAGCATTTCTGGGGCAAAGGAGATGTACCACTATGAACTATTAACTATTCACTATGAAATGAAAGGGTATTTCTTAATCCACCGAATGCTAGATTTGTTGGAAACATCTGGCATTGAAAGTGTTAACACTGTTATGTATCCTTAAGTTTGCATTGTTGTTTGCGTCAATGGCCATAGCTCCTAGACAGCTGCAGGGAGAGCTCAAGAACGCCAGCCTCAGGTAGGAGATGTTAGGACTGTGAACTCCCGACAGCAGATTGTGCTATCGGGGTTTAGTGCATGTGGTAAAGTGCCACATTAACATATAAACACACCCACATGAATATGACAGTGTCTCAATAACCTGCATTCTCATGTGGAAATTAACAATACAATTTTTCTAGATAATTAAAGGGGTTTCAAAAGAAACAAAACAAGTCTTGTCTTATGATTAGAAAACATTTCTTCAGTGTTCACTCAGTATTTGGCAAATGAAATGTTACCCAGCTTGATTATCTCTAAAAATCTGTTTTCTCCACTCTGCAATATGTTGGCTTTTTGAAAAAAAGTTTCACTGGTTGTTGTATCAATCTGTAAACAATAGATGTCTATTGCATTGTGTTTTGTCTGAAAGGCAGCAGATGTAGAATGCCTTAGAGTGGACATGTTAACAATACAGCTTTTAGTATCAATAGATGTATCTACTTAAACTGTCTATAACTTGTGAATTTTGTTTTCCAAGCAGGTTAATAGTTTGAGTTTCTTTTTATTAGCCAGGTAATCTAATCTCAGTAGAGTTTTGTTATCTGATTTGGGCAGATAAAGCCTGCATAATTAATTATAACCAGAAAATCATCACTCTTTACCTTGTATGGTTGATAAAATTATTAATTTCCATGAGAGGCTTATAATAAATTGATAAGAAGGAATAATCATGCAAATGCTTACAAGATGGAAGCTTTCACTGAGGGGAGGATTTAGGCGGTAAGTCCTTTGTAAAATAAAGAAAAAGGTGCATCTCAGACTAGCAAAAGAAGCATGGCGTTGCCCATGCAAGAAGAGGCAGGGCGAAAGGACAGATATTCCATCCACACATACATTGTGTGATATCCCAGCACTTGGGCACTGGTAACTATAGAACCGCTCTACACTGTAGACCAGCCCAGTCATGTTCCATAGGAAGCCAAAGAAAGGGACAGAGGGAGCGAGATGAGACAAAAAGCATGGAGGGTGGCTGAGGGAGGGAGGGGGAGCTGCAGCATGGAGCATGGCTGAGGGAGGAAGGTGAGCTTCAGCACAGAGGAGGCTGAGAGAGTGAGCTGCTGCACACAGGGTCATTGAGGGAATGAGGTAACCACAGAATGGAGTGTGGATGAGTGTTGGAAGTGAGCCTTATTTTGGAGGGTGGCTGAGGGAGGGAGGGAGGTGAGCTGGAGAATGGAGGGTCACTGCAGGAGAGAAGTTAGATGCAGAAAGGAGGGTGCCTGCAGGAGAGAGGGAAGCCACAGAATGGAGGGTGGCTGCAGGAATTAGGGGAGTCAGAGGATGGAGGGTGGCTGTGGGAGGGAGGGGAGCTGCAGAATGAAGGGTGACTGCAGGAGAGAGAGGTGGCCACAGAATGGAGGGTGGCTGCAGGTGGGAGTGGAGGAGATGCAAAATGGAGAGTGGCTGTGGCAGGGTATGGAGGGGAATGAAAGAACAGATGGTGGCTGCAGGTGGGAGGTGTGCAACAGAATGGCAGATGGCTGAAGGAGAGAGGAGAGTCACTGAATGGTGGGTGCATAAGGGAGGGAGGTAAGCTGCAGAATGGAGTGTCTCTAAGGGAGGGAGGTGAGCTTCTAAGGGAGGGAGGTGAACCACAGAATGGAGGGTGACTGAGGTAGGGAAAGAGCTGCAGCACAGAGGATGGTTATGGGGAGGGAGCTGCTGCACATAGGGTCACTGAGGGAGGGAAGGAGTTAGCTTCAGAATGGAGTATGGTTGAGTGAGAGAGGTAAGCCTCATATGGAAGGTGGCTGAAGGAGGGAGGTGAGCTGAATAATGGAGGGTGACTGCAAGAGAAAGGTGAGCCACATAAAGGAGAGTGGCTGCAGGAGAGAGGGAAACCGCAGAATGGAGAGTTGTTGCTGGAAAGAGAGGAATTGCAGAACACAGGGTGCTGGAGGGAGAGAAGCTGCAGAATGGCAGGTGGCTGTGAGAGGGAGGTGAGACGCAGAAGACAGGGTGGCTGTGAGAGGGAGGTTAGAAGCAGAATGGAGGGTGGCTGCTGGAGGGAGAAGAGTGGCTGAATGGTGGGTGTATGAGGGAGGGAGGTGACCTGCAGAATGGAGGGTGGCTGAGGGAGGTGACCTGCAGAATGGAGGATGGCTAAGGGAGGGAGGTGAGCAGCAGAATGGAGGGTGGCCAAGAGAGTGTGGATAGGGCAGGGAGCCTGGGTATGGAGATTAGCTGAGAGAGGGAAGGAACCACAGTTGGATGGTCACGGAGAGAGGGAAGGAGCCACTGTCTGAGGGTGTCTGATAGAGGAAGGGAGTCAATGTCTAGGGTGTCTGAGGGAGGGAAGTAGCCTCAGTCGGAAGGTGGGTAAGGGAGGGAGGGAAGGAAGGAGCTTTAGATGGAAGGTGGGTAAGGGAGGGAGGGAAGGAGCCACAGTCGGAAGGTGGGTAAGAAAGAGAGGGAAGGAGCCGCAGTCGGAAGATGGGTAAGAGAGGGAGAGAAGGAGTTGTAGTTGGAAGTTGGTTAAGGGAGGTAGGGAAGGAGCAGCAGTCAGAAGATGGGTAAGGGAGGGAAGGAGCAGCAGTCTGAAGTTGGATAATGAGGGGTGGGAATCACAGACAGAAGGTGGGTAAGGGAGAGGGTCATCTGTTGTATGGAGTGTGGCTGAGGAAGGGAGAGGTGCAGCATTGAGGGTCCCTGCTTCTAAAGCTATTTGGGACCCAAGAAAATCCCTATGGTAATGTGCTCAGTATGACATGCAGAGGAGCTCCACAGCTGGATGTCTAACTACACCAACACACAAACTCTGTGTCTCTCACTGTGCATCTATCTGTGTCTATCTCTCTGTCTGTTTCTCTGTATCAAATATAGTCAAGTTGATACCTTTATTGCCTAAGTAAGCAGATATAGGATGCAAGATTTCAAGACCTCTTAGGTCTCTTCCTCAGGCATGTTACATGAGGTCTTGAAAGCTTGCATCCTAAGTCTGATTAGTTAGCCAATAAAGGTATCAACTTTACTCTATTTGCCGCCTGTATTTCTACGTCTAACAAGGTACCAACTCTCATCTGATATCTCTCTGTGTCTCTTTCATGCCTCCCTGCCACACATCCATTGGAAATTAGATTTTTCACATTCTGGGTGGCATATACACCTAGAAAAGACATGCAACACATACATGAACTAAATCAAAGTTATATGGAAAATATCACTTAAGCTATAATATAAGATCTAGGTACATTGTGCATTACGAAATAAATGAGTTCATCAGAGACAAAAGCTTCTTCTTTTGACATGCAGTAGAGTTTACAGCTAATGATTACCAAATGTCATCCAGGAGTCATAAATAACGCAGGTTGGAGATGGTGAACAGGAGGAAGCTGCTACTTTTGTGCTCTAATGTATTGCAAGAAAGAGAGCAAATTTCCTTATTGAAAGGGAACATGGTGTGCTAATGGTCTAGGCTACTATTAATGGAGTTTAGCCTGAAGTCCAATGAAGATTCCTTTCAGAGATTAGGAAAAAGTACTCCAAATCATAAAAAAGTGATATCTCCATTGAACTCTAGTGATTTAATAAATAGTCTTGCCTCGGGCTTCACTAAATTTTACTGCAGTGCTTCTGCGGGTCTCACTGGCTCAGAAGGTTACTAATATAATTTGTGTTCTCTAATAATATTACTGATGCACAATTCTATGCTCAGTGTTAAAGTTTGAAATAACAATAATGCAGCACGAGTCGAAATGTTTTAAGTAAGTCAAATTTAACTCTTGGCTGAATTGTCAGTATATGCAAAAATATATGTTTGTGTATGACTGACCCCCCTAAGCGTATCCCTTTATTTCAGGGAATGCAGTTTAGACCAAGCACTTAATCATCTGTGTGCCAGAGGGGTACACAATGAGTTGTTGAGTACCTCTCTAGCACTCAGACGGTTAAGTGCTTTGTCTAAACTGCAATGCTTTGGGTAACTGTCGGGTACTCAAAGGGTTAAAAATGTTTATGCACTTTATGCAACACTTTATCCAGTGTTTGTAGGAAGACGTTTATGAACCATTTTAGGTTCAATGCCTTTGCAATGAGTTGCACAACCTACTGATGCTCAAAGGGTTAACTTTCTAAATAGGTAGTATTTGTGTGCATTATTTTTGTATATTCTGCTCTATGTGCCATTTCAAAAATGTTTCCCTTTCTTTTAACCCTTTGGGTGCCAGAGGGCTTTGCAATGCGGTTTGTACCCCTCTGGCATTCAAAGAGTTATGTATAAAGCCAAAGCGGAGCGGCTCTGGGGGAAACCAGCTGCATCAGATGATAAAGCTACAATTTCCCTCTGTTTTAAATGGAGCTTTTAACTCCTTGACCAATAGCGCCAGTCCAGCATTAACGGGATTAAACACCCCATTTAACCGTTTGTGTGCCAGATTGGTATGCAGTGCATTGCGGACACCCTTCTGGCACTCAAAGGGTTAAGCAACGGGAACTTTTATATATCCCCTTTGGTGCAGTTGTTGCCCGAGATTTGCTCCCTTTCCTTTACACGTACGACTCAATAGCTAATCCCTTTAAGTGCTTTGCAATGCGTTGTGTACCCCTCTGGCACTCAAAGGGTCAAATGTATAAAAAGCAAAGTGGTGCAATTCTGGGACAAGTTAATTAAATCATAGGAGATAAACATTCCCATGGATTTAAAGTTGAACTAACACCCCTGCAAGATGTAGCCTCAATTAGAGGGCTACAATCCGTGATAACTCGCTGTGTAATTATTATTTTTTTTTAAACGTGTTATTTATTTATTTTTTTAAACGTGTTATTAAAGAGTAATCCGTTAGTTCCAAAAAGTACCTGGTGACATCTTCCCCCGGAAAAGCGCATTGCGCATGTCTGCACGGAGCTGATTGGCTCTCTTGTAACTCCTCCCAGCTACACGAAAACACCTGCGTCATCAGCTTTAGATTCTCCTGCTGGTCCGAGAATATAAAGCTGATGACGTAGGTGTTTTCGTGTTACAAGAGAGCCAATCGGCTTCATGCTGACATGCGCAATGCACTTTTCCGGGGGGAAGACGTCACCAGGTACCTTTTGGAATGAATGGATTACTCTTTAATAACACGTTTAAAAAAAAAAATAATTACACATCGAGTTATCACGGATTGTAGCCCTCTAATTGAGGCTACATCTTGCAGGGGTGTTATTTCCACTTTAAGCGAGTCTTTTAACTCCATGAATGCTAGGGGAGTATCTAGTGCATTGCTTTGCAATGTGTTGGATTTTTCTGTAGCATTCCAGGGGTTAATTTAAGTTAATTTGAATGCTTATTTGCTCCTATGGTGTTGGTGGTTTTCCCAGAATCGCACCACTTTGCTTATATACATATGGACCAATGTGTGCTAATAAGCTCTTGATGTTGACCAATGCACAGCAATAAAATCAAATCAAATTAAATATGGATAATCTTGAGACTGCACCAGAGTTTAATATTAATCTCTTGAAAGAGCTGATGGGCTTTATGATGCAGTAAAAGGAAAATGATAGGCCTAATCAAGCATTTAACCACTTGAATGCTAGTGAGGTCTCCAGCTCATTTCAAAACAACGGGATGGATACTTTTCTAGCATTCAATGGGTTAAATGCTTCATGTAAATCAATGGAAATTTTTATTTGAACCCTGTGGTACAGTTGGTTTATGCCAGGATTGCTTCTCTTTTCTTTTGTGCATACGGCCCATAAACCTTTGCGTGCCAGAGGGGTACACATTGCATGGGCATAGAGTAACTTTAGAGAAAAAAGAGATGTACAGGCAAGAACTTTTTGAGGCCAAATATTTTACTGTAAACCACTGCAATAATGCAGAAGGATACATATATTGTAGTGTTGCACCGATACTGGTATCGGTGCCGATACCAGCATTTGCGAGAGTACTTGTACTCACGCAAATGTGGCCGATGCCAGCACCGATACCCTGTGTCAGGGTTGGTGCTGCAGAGAGGGAGCCCGGGGAGCTGCTCACAATGCTCCCCGGTCACCTCTCTCACTCCTGTAGCGTTGGATCGTTTCCGTGGGTTACCATGGCAACGCTTTGACACTGACCTCTGCCGGGGCTCGCGAGAGAACAGTGAGCACCCGGCAGAGGAGAGTAAGGGAGGCAAGATGGGGCAGCGGGTGGTGAAAGAGGCAGAGACGGGGGCCAAGAGGGAGAAAAAGAGGCAAAAGGAGGGGGGCCAAGAAGAGGCAAAAGGAGGGGGGATCAGGAGGGAGGGAGAGGCAAAAGGGTGAGTCAAGGAGGGGGAGAAAGGGGGATCAAAAGGGAGAGAAAAAGCCAAGGCAAAAGAAGGGAGCTCAAGAGGGGGAGAATGAAGCAAAAGGTGGGAATCAAGAGGGGGAGAAACAGTCAAAAGGGGAGAATCAAGAGGTGGTGTGTGTGTGTGTGTGTGTGTGTATATATATTTCAAGTACTCACCAATACCAATTACCAATACTTTTTTTTTTGTGGTCATTTGCCAGTTTTCCAAGTACCTAAAGCATATAGGTACTTAGAAAACTGGCAAATGACCGCAAAAAAAACAGTATCGGTAATTGGTATCGGTGAGTACTTGAAAAAAGTATCGGTACTCGTACTAGGTCTTAAAAAATCGGTATCGGTGCATCTCTAATATATTGTATGGTATTACGTTATCCAGCACAGCTTACTTTGGAGGATGGGGGATATTACAAAAGTGGTATCTTCCTCTCACATAACAAAATCAAAAGTTCAATTCTTGACCATCCATTGTTCTTCGGTTGTAATCCTGACACCTCATCCAGTTCTCACCTAACAGGTACCAAAAGCAAAAGTATAGTCCTAGAATGCAAACACTGTCGCCATGTGGAGTGTTATTTAAATAGCCTGAATTTAATGTATTCTTTTTGTAAATCATAGTGTTCTTTCATACAAGTGACAGAACTGTAGCAACCCTCTGCTAGAGTTGCCACTTGTAATCTCTACCTTTCTGTCTCCTGCCACCAGTGATCGGATGCAGGAGATACGTGTTTGATAGCTGGCTCATGTCAGCAGCAGCCAGTATTCTTGGCTTGTGCCCACATGGGTCGGTCACTCATTGGAGATTGTGATTAGCATCATAAGTTCCATCAGGGCTCTTCTGAAAAGTCTGCCTGTGGCCCCATAGGTAGTTGCTCATATGAAAAGAATATAGCCCAGCACAGAACCTTTCACAGTGAGTGACAGCATCAGTGTGGCATTGATTCTTTGGTGTTGCCTGTGTGAAAGGTAAAGTATTAATATTTTGTGTGCCATCATAAAACTGCATATACTGCAGTGGACCTGGAATTGTCTCTTTAGTGCTTCTGAGAACTTTCTTTATATACCAGCAGGTCACTTTCATATGTGTGAATATGTTCATAAAGTTCAAGTACATTCATACCTAATAATTGTACATGAGCATTAAAAATATATCTGTTTTTAAAATCAGTATTTATGGTATCTGTACTTGATAAATATGTTTTATGTAAAAGCTAACCATGCAAGGTTAAGCAATACTAGGAGGAAAGTGTAATAAAAATTTAAATTCAAGATGTCATGTTTCAGCTGTTATCACAGACATAAATCATGACAGCTATGTTGCACGCTATTCAAGATAAGCCACTCTTTGTTAAGACTTATAGTTAAATTCTTTCACATTAATTACAAAAAAGCTTTCAGTTTAGAGTTCCACGGCTCTGTGAAAATATTTGGCTGCTATCCACAAAACTTGTTTTATGATCTTTGTAATTTTGTGTTGTCACCTTACAATGGTGATCATGTTGTACTAACCTTTTAGCAAAATGCAATATGTTTCTAACACTACAGATGTGACATGAACTAAGGAAACTACATAATGTTACAAACGCATCTATTTCAGAAAAGCAGCAGAAAAAGGCAACATACTGCTCTACACTATGAAGCTTATTTAAAGGACCAAGCACTGTTTTTCATTAACCATTTGAGTGCCAGTGGGGAATGCAACGCATTGCAAAGCAATGCATTGTGTTCCCCTCTGGCACTCAAAGGGTTAAAAATAATAAAATACTAATAAATATGTATATGCCTACACACTACAGTGCAAAAGTTATTATATTACACCTTAAACTGCTATCCTGAGAGTAACAGCCTTCCTTTATCCAGTCAAAAGCAATACTTTTGAATGGATAAAGGAAGGCTGTTACTCTCAAAAGCTCTCCCTGAGAGCTGAATGTTAACTGAATGTTAGTCCAATAAAAAGGTATCAACACATACTGGAATACTCTTTTTTATGTGTATCTGTCTATCTATCTATCTATCTATCTATCTATCTATCTATCTATCTATCTATCTATCTATCTATCTATCATAGAAAGAGAGAGAAAGTATACTGCTCTAATAAAATGGACCAGCTCAAACCAGCAGAACCATAGAGGCAAAGTGTTTATGACTCCTCTAGCATTCTTGTAGTTAAAATATAAATTTAACTCATTGGGGATTTTTATCTGTCCCCTATGGGGGAATTGATTTATTCCAGAATTGCTTCAGTTCTTCGTATGAAAGCCTGGATTCTATTTCAGGTAAAAATTTTGACTGTTTTCATCTACAAGTTTCCCTGTAGTCACCAGTAGGAATCTGTGAGATGTAACGTAACTAATGATAACATTTATTACCTGAAACTTAGGCCTAAATCAGCCACTGTGCTTTTGTTTTTATGTGAGTAAATTAGCTAATAGATTTATATAAACATATGTTCCAGGTCAAGACTGCTACTATTGCAACAGAGAGAAACGGAAACCTAGAAAACTGCACCATGAATATTAATGCTTCCATTTATGATGAGATCCAGCAGGAAATGAAGAGAGCTAAAGTATCCCAGGCGCTATTTGCAAAAGTTGCAGCATCCAAAAGCCAGGTACATAATAATCCGCTGAAAAGATATTCTTCAACCTCTGTATAAATTCAGCCACTGAAAAGTAGTTACACAAACTTAAGTGAAATTGTTTATATTTTTATCATCATACTTGGAGATCCATCAATTAAAAAACACTGGGAAGGTCAATTACAAAACACTGGGAAGGTTTTGGAAAACTGAGGGCCCTAGGTTAAAAAAAAAGTGGCGTAATTCTGGTGGCAAACCAATTATATCACTAGGTGCAAGTGAAAACTCCCATTAAAATAAAAGAGGCTTTTAAATCCTTGAATGCTAGTAAGGTCTCCATTGCACTGGTTTGCAATGTGTTGATACCTCACTAGCATTTAAAGGGATAGTAATGTTTCATAATAAAAGCAGCTCTAATTAATCATCATAGTATTTGTACTTTGGAGAATGTTATTTCAATTCTGTCAGAGTTGTAGTTCAAGAGTAATTCAATGACAAAGTATCCTCCTCCCGCCCCTTTTACTGATGTAACACTGCTCAGCCAGAGCAGAAGGGAGGTACTCAGGTAGACTGCAGAGAGGGACAATCTTCAATTAAGATAAGGGAAAAAACTGAAAAGATTGTCAAGGGGGGCAGGGCTTTCATTGTTTTCATACAAAGAAGATTGTCCCCTTCTGTTATCTGTCTGGTCTATGGACTGCATTCCACATCTGAGAAGAGATGGCTTACACTAGGTAAAAGGGGCGTGAGGGGAAACTTTGCTTGTGAATATCTCTCAAACCATAAAGGTTTGAGAGATATGACTTATATCGTTCTTCATGTTTTTTTAATGCCTACAAAATAAAATAAAGATAAAATGAAGTATTACTATCCCTTTAAATGATTAAAAGCCTAATTTAAATCAGTGGGCATTTGGGGATTTGTAATTGACTTGCCCCACTAATACTCCACTTTTCTTTTGAACGTCTGATCCTTCTTGAAGCAACTAGTTAGTTGTTGCATTGGTTGTAGGAATTTTTTTTGGGGGGCAGAGAAGATTTGTCATCCCACTATAACAGTGGTTTACAATTTCATATATAAAGGATCGGGACAGTTTTGGTTTCAGGGATAGTCGTGATTTTTTGGTTTTGTACGTATGCACATCATGTCTAAATGGTTGGGAGTATTGAACACTTCCAGAGGTTTACATACATTCTTCTAAAGAAGTTAAGATTTCCCAAAATAAGTGGGGCTTTATTAATTTAAAGTAAACCTTTTTCCTGTAACTATTGTTTTTGACATGTGTAATTTTATTTTATTGGCTAATATAAAGTGTCTTGGTGTCTGGTAGAGATATTATGTTGTAAATATTATTGTTCTTTATTAGAAATTTGTTAAGAAAAATTTTCAGGTCAACAAAATTTCAACAAGTTTTATAAAACGACTTCATGGTTATACATATACTTAATGGGGAACTGCACCCTTCCCATGACTCCCAATGCCACCACCCTCAAAAATGAATTCACTGGGGGTTCTTCTGTCCTCTATATGCTCTTTTCATAGGTTTGGGTCCTCTTCCCCAGCTCTATTGGCCTCGCCATCTATGGTGGCCAGACTTTTTGCTTGTTCCTGGATCTCCAAATTTGCTGCAGTGGTGGTCTGCCCATGCATACATGGACAAAGTACATTTTGTTCACTGAGTCAGATCTTCTACTCATGAGCAGACTACTGTAACAGATCAGTTGGAGGTACAGAAAGAAGCCAGGATAGCTATGCTAGCCCTGGGGGGCTTACAAAGAGGACTGGATTCACTCCCATGTAGGAGCACCTAGAAGATGATGGGACTCTCCAGAATGCCATATAGGCATATAAGGTAAGTTTTTGAGTGTGAAGAACAATTTATTGCAACTTTACTGGAAATACAACTGATTTATTACTCAACCCCGTTATTTTCAGAGATGTGTTTCAGAAACCTCAATAGTTGCTTCCAGAAGGTCATTAAAGCAGAGCTATCACATAGATATAAGTGCCCCTCAAGTAATTGTTATTATAGCGGTAATCATTGAAATACTGTTATAATTTTATTAAGTGCTGCCATTATTTAGAATCATAAGTTCTTATTAAAATCACTTTAGGACAACAGCGCAGAGATCTTACTGAAGAGGGATCTGTGCGCCTGCGATGTCTTTCCCTGCCTGTTCCATGCGGTACAGTGCAACTCCCCTTTCACAAATAACTTATAAGTGAGGAGACAGGGATGGACAGTACAGGCGTACAGATCCCTCTTTGACAAAGAATATTGCAAAGATTAAAACCAAATGAAAAAGTACACTATATTTCAGTTTATAAAAGCTTACATTTTTAGGTGATACTTTCTTAAAGGGATAGTAATGTCTTAATTATATAAAAAGTAATGTAGACCATAAAATAAGAAATCCATCAAGGCAATTCCTATCTCTCAAACCTTTATGGTGTGACAGATAGACCTTTCGAAAATTCCCTTCTCCCTCCCCTTCTCCTGACATCAGCTGTAAACTGACAGCAGGAGTTCTTGGTCCGGAGACCGACAGGCAGCTCTTCAGCAGAGCCACAATAATGCAATTTAAAAATAAATACTTCATTGGTTTGCAAGCCCACATTTTAGACCGTTACAAAGAAGTATTTCTTTTTATATCGCTCTATTGCGGGTCTGCTGAAGAGCTGAATCTCCTGCTGTCGGCTTTACAGCTGACATCAGAGAGAGGGGAACTTTAGAACACTCCATCTCTCAAACCCTAGAGGTTTGAGAGATAGGAATTGCATCAATGTATTTATTTTATGGTCTACAATATTACTTTCTATATAATTAAGACATTACTATCCCTTTAATGTATTTTATGAAGTCAACTTTCTAGAAGAATTAGCTTGGACACTGTCTAGAAAAGCAAATTCTTCTATGAAAATGTTATTTAACATTGCTGTAAGTTGAGAACTTGGTACACTAATTCCTGTCAATTGTTTTTGAAAATGCTTTTGTTACGAACAAATATTTGCAGTCACAACAGAATTGAATTGGCCAGGGAAGACACTTTATTCATTATAACAGAGAAAATGGCTTTAGAACTAAAATAGGCATTGTTCTATATATTATCGTTATTATTATTATTATTATTATTATTATTATATGCTTAAATGAATAAAACTTTCTACAGAACACAAAATGCCACCCCTCCCGTTATCTAGGCTTTCATCAGACTTTGGACTTCTCTGATTACTTATGTTCATGAAACAGTATAATATATAATATGAAATGAAAGACCTTGTGTGGTATCTCCACTTTAGCCATCTTCATATCCATTCATCTAGGTCATGCCAGTGATTGGTTAAGTCCTGATAGCAATTTGCTTCTTCCCAGCTGACTTTGCAGTAAACAGTCTAAATGTGTAAATGAGATTTCACAACGGGGGGCTCAATAATGCCATCTATAGTGCATACAAATAAAACAGTAATATACTTTATTTTCTTAAGTATGAAATGCAGCATCTCTATACAAGTTAAGTAATTCACTATCTTCCCTTTGTAAACCTTATATCCTATGCAGTGTTTCAACATTTGATTGTGTAATATCCTAAGCCACTCCCATCCCTCTGTGTCCTTATACTTCAGGACTACACTTATCCTCCTGTATCTGAATGACTACACCAGACTGAGAGTGGGCAGTGACTGTAACATTTCTAGGGCATGGAATTGGCCGTATCTAAAATTTTTTTTTTACAATGCAGGAGAGGGTATCTTAAAGGGATAGTATTACTTCAAAATTATTATCCCTCATATTGTAGCCCTTAATAAACTGTAAATGACACCAGCAGCATCTCTCAAACCTTTATGGTTTAAGAGATAGCCGCTTTCAAAGTTTCCTCTCCCCTGCTGTCAGCGTTCTGCTGTCAGCAGGGGAATCCGGTCCCGGGACAGGCGGAGGCTCTTAAACAGAGCCGATATCTTGTTATGGAAGGAAAAATGATTCATTGAAACAGTCTTCTACGTGTGCTTGGTTACCAAGCACACGTAGAAGACTGTTTCAATTAATAATTTTTCCTTCCATAACGAGATATCAGCTCTGCTGAAGAGCCTCCACTTCATTCAGAGACCGGATTCTCCTACTGGCAGCAGAACACTGACAGCAGGGGAGAGGAAACTTTGAAAGCGGCTATCTCTTCAACCATAAAGGTTTGAGAGATGCTGCTGGTGTCATTTAACTCAGTTTATTAAGGGCTACAATATGAGGCATAGTAATTTTGAAGTAATACTATCCCTTTAAGACATTCAACATGTTGGCTATGTCTAACATATTCATGGTCTTCACCAATTATATTTTTGGCTTCTGTGATACTTGACATACAGGAAGCATAATTCAAAACATTAATAAGGATTTGTGGTTCAGTGGCGATGTTATGAAATGCAGGCATAGAGGCACAGTCGTACTGTGATGAAATTTCAAATCTGCAGTACATTGAGGTAACATGCTGGACACCTTCCACCCCTCTTCCACTTTAAGTAAGTAGCCATGAAGGGGGGAGGGAGGTCTGTACCACATAGCTGCAAGTATAAAAGTCTGCCTTTCCTGTATATTGAAATAACACCACATTGAAGCTGAAGTACCTTAGCAATATACATCCTTAACATTAATATGCTTTCTCCTGGATATTAACCCACTGTGTACATAACAGGACTAGAACTCTACTAGAAGAAAAAAGAGCCTGAAATCTATCAAAAGAAAAATGGTTATGCACTGGAAGTTAAACATGTGGTTGTATTTTCCATAATGTAACCATAGCTCATATATCAATGGGAGCTTTGAACACAGTTTTACATTTAAATCCACACAGTAGTCCCCTCATTGAGAAATGCACTATTGAGATGACATAACTTACATATTTATCAATGTGTCACCTTCTCAGATAATCTGTTGGTTCTATATGTCAGGTCCAATCTGGTGTATTCAGTGTTATTCTTTGGGACTCAACTCATTTGAACAACCATGCATGTGACAGTTTTCTGGTTTTCTCCATGTTTATCTGATTGCTTTTTCTCATCTCTTTATAAGTGTGTGTGTGTGTGTGTGTGTGTGTGTGTGTATGTGTGTGTTAACAGCCATATTGCTGTCACCCCTTGATAAATATACTTAAAAGCTACGAATTAATGCAGGTGATTATTAGCAATCTGCAGCATAGTGGTTTTTATAAAGATATGCTGCTCAAATTTGCTCTTTGATAAATTTCAGTCATAAAGAAGATTGTATTTAGAGAGGACGATTTATGAACTGTTGAAATGAGAAATATGAAGACTACAAAGTAAGGTCAGTTGGACAGATTGAATAGCACAGATATGAGTAAACAGAGCTAGTAGATCTGATGAACTAATAGGCAGGTCATAGTAAAAAGGAAGAGAGAGAGAGGGCAAGTCCTGTATTACAGGGAGAAGTCAAGTTACAAGGGAGATAAAAATATATTACAGGATACACAGACAGGAGGATTGAGGCCACAGATAAACAGAAGCATCTGGGAAGTCACCATTAAACTGTAACAGGCACTTATCAACCTTGTTGTTTATTGGAGAATGAATTGTGGAATGTCTCTCTTTTTCACCTTAGTGAGGAATGCATCCTATTACTAGTACAATATAAAAGTGAGCAGGTTTTGTGCTTTAAGCAAAACAGAGTAGCAGTAACAGCTTAGAAAGAAAAAAGGATAGAAGCATGGATGTGGTATTACAAGTCAAAATAAGAACTACAAGCCTGTCTTATCCAGCACATCTGGTGCAATTTAAATTCAGTTTTTATTTGCCAGATGAGCACAAGTTGAATGTCACCATTGTTTTAACAAGTACTCTTTTACACCAAATGCACAAAGTAGCCTATATATATAGCTAGGAGACAGAATAGTTGTGCTAAAACAATGTTGTCTTTTCAGCAGGAAAATTACTTTTTTTAATAGCATTATACTCATTGGCTATGCATAAAAAGTTTCAGCTTTGAAAGAACATACCACACTGATTAATATACAAAATAAGTATTCAGAATTCAACCATCCCAGGAAATCAGACACTATAATAGGAACTGCAGCTACAAATCAACCATATGTCACCATAACTTTGGTACACTGGTTCATGTACATGTAAGTCTAAGGAACAATAACCTGTTTCATCAGTGAACAACTGGTGAAAGTCTGCCCCATAGGATACAGTGCTGTTAACATAGTTCAGCTATTTCCAGCAACACCATTGAGACAGAGAGCTATATACACAAAGAAAGAAGTGCAATTCTGGGACAAACTGACTGCACCATTGGGGATACATACAAATTCCCATTGATTTAAAAGCCAGAAGACTAGAAAGATGAGGCACTTTTAGCTATTTACATCATGTACACCATCATTAGGAACTATAATCACAAAAGATGATCTACGTGTTGGTTTAAATAACAACCTGTATATTCCAGAAATCATCAAGATTTCCTTGCTGAACAACAGTCAGCCCAGATGATACATCAAATTAAATTTATTGAAAAATGATAAAAATATTAACATCTAGCACATCCAAAACATTTAATCCCTGTTGAAAGGATCATTGGATCCTGAAGCGTGTCGGATGTACTAGATGTTAAATAAATGTTATTTGATTTATCATTTGTACTGATTGTTAATTCTGCATGGAAATCGTGGTGGTCACTGGAAAAACCTGTACATGGGCAGGTTAATCCCTGTTACAATATACTGGTTGTTATTGGTGGATCATCTTTTGTGAGTAAAATTGTTTGTGCATAACAATTTCCATAAATATACAGTGGTAACTCTCAACATTCACAATTTTGTCTGTCTTCAAATGTGGCACCCTATGCTCTTATACAGTGCAACCAAAGTGCTATGGCAACCTGTTTAATAAACATTGACTTAGCCCTTAAAGGGATAGTATTACTTCAAAATTACTATCCCTCATATTGTAGCCCTTAATAAACTGAGTTAAATGACACCAGCGGCATCGCTCAAACCTTTATGGTTTAAGAGATAGCCGCTTTCAAATTTTCCTCTCCCCTGCTGTCAGCGTTCTGCTGCCAGCAGGGGAATCCGGTCCCGGGACAGGCGGAGGCTCTTAAACAGAGCCGATATCTCGTTATGGAAGGAAAAATGATTCATTGAAACAGTCTTCTACGTGTGCTTGGTTACCAAGCACACGTAGAAGACTGTTTCAATGAATCATTTTTCCTTCCATAACGAGATATCAGCTCTGCTGAAGAGCCTCCTCTTGATTCAGAGACCGGATTCTCCTGCTGGCAGCAGAACGCTGACAGCAGGGGAGAGGAAACTTTGAAAGCGGCTATCTCTTAAACCATAAAGGTTTGAGAGATGCCGCTGGTGTCATTTTACTCAGTTTATTAAGGGCTACAATATGAGGGATAGTAATTTTGAAGTAATACTATCCCTTTAAAAAGCAATGCTTTACATACCCCTGGTCCTTAGAGGGTTAATTTGTTTCCATAAAATACAGATCTTTAGAAACCTCTTGAGGTATTAAAATGTCTACCTTAATATGGACAGTTAAGTTGACCCCAAAAATAAATTAGTCTTTCATCTCTATATTTTGCACGTTTACAAACTTATCACATCTATATCTTTAGCAATCTCTAGAACCTATACAGAATATAATATGTTTCTTTGTACAATTTAATATGAATAAATGTTATTTCTACAACAACTTTCTTTTATTCAAAATACCAAGTGCTATTTAAACATTAAACTGTGTTGTTTGTTGGTTCAACGCTCAGAGTGTCATACATCGGGCCACTATAATCTCTTATGGAATGTAAAATTCTGTCATGAATCATGGCTTGTATATCAGAAATTACTGTAATTTTGATTGGAAATTATAGGGCTTTTGAAATGTTTCTAATTATGATAGAATGTTTTGTGCAGCGAGAAACCTGCATCTTCCTTCAGATGTCTTTATTCACGTGTGAAAAATATATATTAGATGTATTGGTTCTACATTTTCCCCTTTTTATTTTTAAGCTCAATTTGAAACGGCCGATCATTTATTAATGCTTGCTCTGTTTTGTTTACAGAGTTTTGCGTTTTAAAAATAATTTAGGGGCAAATGGTTATTTTACCTAAGTGTGTTTACATATTTAGAATGTAGTTTGTGTTTACGAACACATGCTGAATTGCTTTTATTGACAAGAGAAGATGATTAAGGCATTTTGTTTGGTGTTCCTACCTGGTTATTACTGCTTTATGAAAGGATGTTTCACTAAACTAGGAGTGTTTAGTTGTAGTGATTAAAAGGATAGTAATACTTCCAATGAAAGGCAAATCTTTTGTTTGGCTTTCCATGCGGAGTAATACAATGCTATTCAATGTTGGCAGATTCCTGGTTTAATAGTTATTGACCCTTTGAGCGCCAGAGGGGTACGCAATGCATTGCTGAGCACTGAAAGGGTTAAGGTTTATCACAGAAATGTGTTTTTGTAAATGGATGACAACACTTGGGGCAGTATGTTCAAAAAAAATGGGGAACAGTTCTGGGCAAACTATTTGCACTATGGGGGAGAGCTAAAAATTCCCATTAATGTAAATAAGAATTTTAACCCCCTGAATGCTAGAGGTTGTAGTGCATTGGTGACCTTTCTAGCATTCAAGGGGTTAAAATCCCCATTTAAATCTGGTCAGATGGCTCAGTTGGTTAATGCAACAGCTGTAGAATCTGTTCAAACCACAAGGTCATAGGTTCTAGTCCCGGCAAGGTCAGCTCAGCCTTTTACCTCTCTGAGGTAGATAAAATGAGTCCAGAACATACTTGAAAATGAGAGACAATCTCAATGTATTCTTCCTGGTAAAATACTTTCATAAATAAAATCAATGGATATTTTTGGGATTTTTAGTTCTTTCCTGAAGTGCAAATGAATTGCCCCAGAACCCCTCCAATTTGTTTTGAACATATGGCCCATAGTCTGATGCACAAAGAGGCATTGAAACAATACTGAGGCAAAGAAACCACATTACAGACAAAAATATAACAAAAATCCACAGTTTGCTGTTGGGTTTCAGAGAGATGGCAAACATTTTTGTAAAGTGCATTGCCCACCCTGTGGCACTCAAAGGCTTACATTTGTTTTTTTTCCCACATTGCAGTATTTTGTTTTGCAATGTGTTGGAGGCCGTTCTAGAACTAAAGTGGCATAGTGCAGCTGGTTTTCTCCAGAATTCCAACAGTGCTGCTTATGCCCTATCCATTTTGTGGTGGCATGTCATCTTAAAAAGGAAAAGTAAAGCATAATCCTGCCCTAAGTCTCTCACAGATATGTACATTTGCACTGTAATTTTTTAACGTGACAATTCAAATTACCTTGGTGTTAAGGACGGAAGGAGTAGTGGTCACCACTCTGATTAGAGCATAACATGATAAGATGCATAGCGCACTGCTAGCAACTAAGAATGTCATCCACGTAAGAGCATGGTCTGGAACAGTAGCAACAATGGAGAAGAGTGCAGCAATACAGATAGTGATGAAGAGTACTTGGCATGTATTTATTGAGCTTATAAGTAAGTTAAAAATACACTTGTTTTTCTCATAAGCAAAGGCCCTATAACAAATCTAATTTATATTTCTGTACCTTTAACTGCAGCTAAGAGGGTACCAATTGGTGATATCCATAATTGAGTCTAGGTGGGTCAATCAGTTCATTAATTATTTTGACTCGCTCTGATTCAAGCAGAGATATTGAAAATACATATTGTCAACAGTCCTCAAAAATTAGGTTGTGCAGCCCAAAATTTAAAGGTCCAGATTTGTGCAGAATAACAGTAGACTCTTGACATAAAATCTGTTTTCAATTAATTTACCAAGTGCCATGTGATAAAAGAAAAAGTGGGTTTGTAATATTACTTTGAAGAACCCCCTATACACCCAAGATAAATTTGTTATCGAAAATATAGGGAGATCAACTGACATTAGTCAGCTCAAGACAGCACTCACTTTAAAGATAGGTATTTTCTCTTTCTAATAAGGGTTCCTTTGTTTGAAGCAGTAGAGGTTGAGAGATTCCCCCACCCCCGACACCCAACAATGTTTATGCTAGGTGATTATGCAGTGACCCAGCATGGGCTCTCTAAGGGCTGAATCTCTGGAAAGTGATGGTACTTTTAAATAGAGAAGAGGATGATTATGGAAGATTGGGTTTCTGCCTGTAATAAAATAAATACATTTGTATAAAATGTCACTCAGCGCTGGCTTAGTGAAACCAGGAGTGCAAAACTGTGTGACTGTCCTGCCCATACAACATGAAAATAAAGTGGATAGCTGTGACGACCCCTGTTAATATGTTCAGCCCTGTTTGACCCTATGTTAGGTGGAAATCCCTTCACTAAGGTGACCAGATTTTTAAAATGAAATCCGGCATTTTTTTTTCTCCACACCCTGTCCACACCCTATCCACCTCCACACACTGCCCACACTCAGGCTGCCTCCACGCCCTGTCCACACACTGCCCACACTCTGGCTGCCTCCACACCTTGTCCATACTCAGACTACCTCCACACACTGTACACCCTCACCACACCCTGCCCACAATGTTCACCACTGCCCACCCTTTCCTCCCCCATACACTGTGCACCCTGCCCTCCTCCCCACTCTGTCCACTTCCACACTGCCCATCTCCACAAACTGTCCAGCCCGTCCTCCTCTACACACTGCCCACCTCAGCACTGTCCATCCCTATGTTACCCACACTGTCCAACTTCACATTGTACACCTCCACACTGCCTATTTCTTCAAACTGTCCACCCTGTCCTCTTCCACACACTGCCCACCCTGTCCTCCTCCACACACTGCCCTGCCCACTTCCACATTGCCCACCTCAGCACTGTCCATCCCTGTGTTACCCACCCAGTCCAACTTCACATTGTCCACCTCTACACTGCCCACCCTGTCCTCCTCCACACACTGCCCACCCTGTCCAACTTCATAATGTCTACCGCCACACTGCCCACCCTGCCCTCTTCCACACATTGCTCACTTCTACACTGTCCACCCCCACATTGTCCACCCTATCCTCCTCCACTCATTGCCCTCTTCCACATTGCCCTCCCTGTCCAATTTCACGTTGTCCACCTCCGCACATTGCCCACTTCCACGCTGCCCTCATTGTCCACCTTCACACTGCCCAAATTCATATTGTCCACCTCCACACTACCCACCCTGCCCTCCTCCACACATTGCTCACTTCCACACTGCCCACCCCCACATTGTTCACCTCCACACTGTCCACCCTATCCTCCTCCACACATTGTTCACCCTCACATTGCCTACCCTGTCCAATTTCACATTGTTCACCTCCACACTGCCCACCCTGTCCACCTCCACACATTGCCCACTTCCACACTACCCTCATTTCCCCTCATTTTCCACCTCTGCACTGCCCAATTTCACATTGTCCACCTCCACACTACCCACCCTGTGCTCCTCCACACATTGCCAACTTCCACACTGCCAATTGTCCACCTCCACATTGCCCACTTCCTCCTCCACACACTGCCCACTTCAACACTGCCCTACCTTAGTTCAGACCCCTGGCATGATGGCGTGGAGGCCAGGGTGAGGTGAGGCCTGCAGTCTGGCATGCTCTGCTTGCACGCTGAAGCAATTTATATATGCCCTCCCTCCCTTAGTTCATCATCCCACCCCCTGCGGCCCTTGATTTAATCATTGCACATGGTACACATGAGCAGTATTCAACTAGCTTCACTTCTAATAGACTCAATGAAGAGAAGCAGAATGTCTGGACTGAGATCCGGGGATGTTTCCAGGGACAGATTCTCTCCGTGGACAGTGAGCTGAATCTGGGGACTGTCCCCAGAGACCATGGACGTCTGGTCACCCTACCCTTCACTGAAGTAACTTTTGAATGGGTGTCATCTGTGTTTTTCAGTCTCATTAATAAGAAATAAAAAATTCTGCAATGTTACAGGCCATTTCAAAATAAAAGAAGTTTCACTCTCCCCACATCTTTCTTTATACAAAAATGCTTACTTGAAGATTGTTCTTCTTTCACTTTGAAGTAATGTTTGCCTCATACTCCATAGAGTGGACAAATCTTAGTTATTCTAATAATATTATCACACTCTAAATGGGAAAGGCTGTTCAGAATGGAATCTTTCCATAGAAGACAGGATTATTGTGTTTTAGCTGGAGGGGGACTCGGCAGTAGTGTCAGTGTTATGTTTCACTTCCTGAATATTTTCATCATCCTCCTGTTTTCCTGAGTACATATAACTCACATCCACCCCCTGAGTGAAAGTAGTTGGTCAACAAATTCTAGAAGAGAGTTTTAGATAGGTTTCATCTTGGAAGTGCATATCATAGCAAAGGCTATTCCTGTTAAATTTGACATATTTAGTTACATAGTTTCTCTACCAATTGGCTGAAAGATAGAATGCAAAGAGTGGTAGTAAATGAGAAGTTCTCCAATTGGACAAATGTGATAAGTAGAATACCTCAGGGATCTGTCCTGGGCCCTCTTCTTTTTAATTTGTTTATTAATGATCTCTCAGAGGGCATAGGGAGCCATGTATCAGTGTTTGATGATGACAAAATTAAGTAGGGTGATAAAGTCTGAACTGGATGTGTCTTCATTACAAGAGGATTTGGACAAATTGGGTAACTGGGCAGGCAAATGGCAAATGAGATTCAATATAGACAAGTGTAACTTTATGCATTTTGGTTATAATAATAAAAATGCAACATATAGCTTAAATGGTGTTTCTTTGGGGAACTCTATTAATGAAAAGGATTGGGAGTAATGGTAGACAATAGACTCAGCAGTAGCCTGCAGTGCCAGCTGGCAGCTGTGTATTTTAGTACTGGGATTAATATTTAGTTAGTGCTTGTTGATACAAGGAGAAATCTGATTCCCATTTGGAATCAAGAAGGATTTTTTCCCCCCATTCAAGGCATAATTTGAAATTGCTGTGTTGAGGGGGGTTTATTTGCCTTCTTTTGGATCAACGATGGTAAACAGGAATAGAAAAAGGGTTGAACTAGATGGACGCAAGTCTTTTTTCAACCTAAATTCTATGTTATTATGTTACCTTTCACTGATATCTTTCTTAGAAAAATTAGAGGCGAGAGTTTACTAAGTATCATTGAGTGTGGTTGTTCAAATATTGGAATTGGGTTAAAGGTATAGTAATGTTTCACAAAAAGAGCAGCTTAGATTAATCTTCATAGTATTTGGGTCATGGAGACTGTATTTCAATACTGTCAGGAGATGTAGTGCAAGAGTAATTGAATGATAAAGTATACCCCTCCCGACCCTTTTACCTAGTGTAAGGCACCTCCCTTCAGATGTGGAATCTGGTCCTGGGACCGGTCAGCTTACAGCAAGGGACAATCTTCTTACTGTGAGCATAAGAAAAACCATGCCCCCTTTGACAGTTTTTTCAGGTTTTTCCTAATGCTCACTGAAGATTGTCCCTCTCTGTGATCCATCTGGACAGTCTTGCTGCTCTGAAGTGAGCAGTGTTACATCAGTAAAAGGGGTGGGATACTTTATCATTCAATTACTCTTGAACTACAACAGTATTGAAATAACACTCTCCATGGCCCAAATACTATGGAGATTAACTGAAGCTGCTTTTATTGTGAAAGATAAGTATCACTTTAGTCATGTTTTTGGCACATTGTCACATTATTTATTCATCTTGGATTTATTAAAATCTTAGTGTATATTATTAAAATAACATAAGTGCATTGTCTTTAATGAGAGATTAATTACTTTTGTGAGAAGAGTGCTGTATTTGTGGCTATCCACTAACACAAATGAAAAAAATATAGATTAAAGCTCAGTCTTTTCAATAATCACCAGTTCGTGACCTCTGGGAGTATCATCCCTAGGTGTGTTTTAGATTTCCATTGTTGACCCTGTAGAAATGCTATTTCATTTCCTTTCTTTTATTTTTTTTTTCTTTTGAAATCAGAATCCCTAATTTGCTTCAAATTAAAAATATTTCATACACCACTTCAGTGGACTTTCAATTGCTTTAACATATTTGCCTTATCCTGTTTGTACACTAGTTTATAAGATATTTAAATATTTCATGCACCCTAGCTGTGTTAAATTAATTTTCATGTCTACATATACATGTTTGTGGCTCAGTGAATGCATAATAAAACTATTAGCTTATTTTCTATACACACAGTAGTACTAGCAATCAAGTCTCAGTGTTGTTTAAGTTCCCTTAATTGACTAAATCAGATCATAGGCAGCATGCTGTCATATAATAAGGTGTCTGATCCTTATTATCAGTTTGTTGATGCACAGACTCCTTCAAATTGACCATTGCAACACATGGTTTCCCCTGAAACTAACTGTGATAATTAGTGTGGCTCTAATGAGACAGAATGTCACTGATCTGGTGCTGAACTGTCTAGTATCCGTGCTACGGATGGGAACTGTCAAAGACTGCCATCTGTGACAGAGCTTGGCATATTCCATTAAAACTCCAAAATGGAGCATGCTCGGTCCAGTTGTTTTCTTTTATCGAAAGCAAATGTTCCAACATTCTTTCTGAACAATCACGCACTGCTGCTGCTGCAATCTATACTAGAACGTACACATTGTGGACCTTATGCACAAAACAAATGAGGCGAAATGCTGGTGCACATCAATTATACCATGAGGGAGGTGGAATGAAAATTTCAGTTAATGTAAATGGGGCTTTTAACTTCTTCGGTACTTGATAGGTCTCTGATACATTGCAAAACAATGCCTTTACCTCTAGCATTTAAGAGGTAAAAAGATCTCTCCACCCCGCCATGGTGCCCTTAATGTACTGTTTAAACAAATACTACTTTGAATATAATATTCAGTGTCTTTTCTTTCATACATTGCATATTAACCCTTTGAGTGCCGGAGAGGTATCCAACGCATTGTGCAGCAATGCGATGGATACTTCTCTGGCACTCAAAGGGTTCACCCTTTGAGTGCCAGAGGGATACGCAACGCATTGCTTTGCAATTCGTTGCATACCCCTCTGGGACTCAAAGGGTTAAACGGTTTGTTGATACTGCTTCCTCTACACAAAATGTATTTTATCATCACCATAGCCGGGAACTCTCCGGATTTGCCCCAGAGACTCCGGTTTTCACACTGCATTACCACGTCTTTGGGTCAGGGGCTGACTCTCCGGATGTGGGGAGTTTCTAATGAAACTCTACCCATTTCTGCTCTTTTTCAGTCTTTCCTCCTACTCCCTGGGACTTCTGCTCATTCCTCAGCCTATTTTTTTCTAGACCATGTAGCCCCGCCCCAACTCGTGGTTAAGCCACACCCCCTTTTTGAGGCAAATCACATAATTTTTCTCCCTCCACCGGCACCACAAGACTCCCCTCCGGGGAGAGCAATGAACTAAGTTCCCAGGTATGATCATCACCCTTGTAAAATGTATATCCATAGTGAGGTCAATATTTTATTTATTTGTTTCTTACTTAAATTCCAAGAAAACCTTAACCCCTTTAGAAGCTGAAGGGATCTCCAGTGTAGTATGAATTATGCAAGTGGTTAATGGTTTAGTGACATGTTAATTAGTGTTAGTAAGATTAGTATGGACCACACACAAGATATCTGACTGTTCTGTGGTTGCTACAGCTGCTACTTGACCCACTGGACTTTTTATGTAACTCTTTCTTAGCTGAAATGGCCAGGAACACCCCTGAACCCCATCTCACTTATGCAGAAAACAAAACCTGAGCAATTTTGGAGCAAACCAGCTTCACCATAGGAGGTCAAGTAAAATCTTGGTTGAATTAAATGAGACTTGCAATACATCAGAGACTCTTCTAGCATTCAAGGGGTTAAAAGCTCTATTTGAAGCAGTGGAATGTTGGTATTTATTTTTCTCCTATGATTTATTTCAGTCCCTGCTATTACTCACAGCGCTCCTGCAGGAGCGATGAGAGTAAAAAGTACGTGACATGCCAGGACCGTCACTGATTCTTAAGTGCCGGACAGTCGCAACGGTCCTGGCACGTCAGTGGATGCAAAGGGGATAACGGTAGCAAACCAACTGCATCATAGGGGGAATGAATAAAAGTTCCCATTCGTTTAAATGGGGATTTTAACCCCCTGAATGCTCGAGAGGTGTCCATGCATTGGTAGGCAATGAGTTGAAGACTTCTCGCATTCAAGGGGTTAATAAGCCATTTAAATCTAAGCAAATGATGTGAATTTTTATTCCCCACCATGCTGCAGTTAGTTCTCCAGATTTGATTTCCATTTACTTTCTGCAGAAGGTCCAAACCTTTCTCTTTAACCCTTTGAGTGCCAGAGGGGTACACAACGCATTTCTTTGCAATGCATTGCGTACACCTCTGACACTTAAAGGGTTAACCGTTAATGGAAGTGGATTTTTTTAATCACATATCTATTATGAAGAAAAGTGCCACACAATTTCAATTGACAGTGATCCGATACTATTAACTGAATCAGAGACCCCCAGATTTTGGTCACCCTAGAGGAGGGGTATCGCTGTTATGCAAAAAGGAAAGCCCAGGACTGCTTATGTTTCCAAAATATGCTTTGTTGCATTTTATTTCCTCCTCCTCTGGCAGACCACACAGGGCTTGTTCTGAAGAACATTTTCACTAATCTGATCAGGCAGCCAAATACGCCGGGAAAACTGCTTTAATGATCCCACTAATTACCTCAAGTCAATATGAACTGTATTATTAGACTGAGGGAAAATATTCCATTAGGTCTCCCCCTTGGGAGTTTCTCCGCTTTGTGATGTCACTGAAGCCTTCGCCCTCTTGCTTGTAATTAATTTTATTTACACACGCAGGCACGCACAAGGTCACACCTGCACAACCGGAGCTGGCCAGGGAGTTAGTGGCACTCAGGCTTAATCAGATCTGTCATAATTACCATTCTGCATGTTTCTGACACACGCTGAGAAATATTTCAATTTAACTGCTGCTACCGGCACAACCAGATGTAGTGTGAGAGCGGCTGCATTGGAAATATTATTCCTCAGGATAAACTCTCTCCTCCTCTTTTCCCTCCCACCCTTCCCTTTTACATCTAATGTGGCGCAGAAGCTGATGCATCCTGTAAATCTTAAATGCAGTGCTAGGTTGATAACAACCGATTAGACAGTTTAGCCACAAACAGCTTGTTCTTTTCTTTTTTTTTACAAATGAAAACCACATGTGGTGAAGCAAACACTTTAACCTTGTAACTTTCCTGTGCATAGTTTATTTTAAAGTAGTCAACTTAAATTAAATTAAATAAACTTCATGGGTAACATCAAGAGGCAAGTTAGAATAAGATTACTGATTTAGTATCACAACAGTTCATGAAGACATTCATCTATCAAGTTCACTTTTATTTCAGAGATTAATTCTGTTTAAAGAGAAGATTTAGTGTAAAATTAAAAATGTATGTTTTCCCACTGAGTAAATTAAGGGTACTTCCATTGCAGGAAGATGCTCCAGCGAAATGTTATTACAACACATATATAAATTTTTTGGTGGGGGCACTACTTACAATGTCTGCCATTTTTTAGGGTGTTTTGCCATTTTGCCATATGGCTTACAGTAATCCTCCAAAGACTACTTCAGCAACATCCCCACACTAAAATGACAGGCCATGGAAATGCTGTGCCTGAGAAATACAACTTTGAGCTGTAATAATTTTTCAGTGAACACTCTCCCAGCAGTAGGAATAGACTCCTTTTACTCAACAGATGGTGTCTGTAAGCAAATAAAGACAAACTATTTAACTGGGAAGTTGTAGTTTAATTCCAATAATGTTGAAGAATACATCCTATTCTATATCATTTTAAACAAATCTTCAGCTATTGACTCCCATCTCCACCACTTCTTTCCTTTCCCCCTCAGTCACTCAATCTCAGCCCTTTTTTATTCCTTCTGTAATATCATCTTTGCCCACCACATACCTCCCCTTCCCCAGATTTCTGACATCTCTGCCACTGTTCTTTCCAGCTCCCAAATTCATCCCACCAACACTGGCAACCTGTTTCTCTTCAACTTTTGTTTGCCTACTATTCTCTTATCCCCAGATGTCCATTGGGGCTTGTAGTTCAGAATTTGGATAGACAAATATTACACTCCCCTGCCTTAACCAGTTTGACACAAGTAAAACAGCCACATGGCAGTAGCAAGATGATTGCAGGTCTTTATACAAGTACTCTGCATTAGCCAGAAGAGGGATATTGCAGCATGTTCATCACACAATCAAGTTTCCACTTCAGCCAGTTATCATCCATGCCATTGGTTATTATGTTAAATGGACTATTTGTAATTTATATGTTATTATATAGTGGACTAACCTAGTAAATCAATGATGGAGTAACAATAATTCAAGGCTCAGTGGTTTCCAGTTTCCATCCTACATGGTTTAAATTACTACATATTACCAAGATCTAAATCACATACCTTGTATACATAAAAAGAAGAAAAACAAGACTGGTGTAACACTTATTGTAACACTTGTTCAAAGGACCAATTCATTATTTAAAACCAAGTTGATATTTACATTTGCCTGCCATTTATAATTTGTAAACAAATTCATGAAATGCACCATTCAGTTTTCATGCTTATTTACCAAAGGATCCACAGTGGATGGAGATAATTCTGTAATCAATGTGTAAATTAAAAAATAAGTAATGATTGTAAGTTGAGGATATCAAGGATCCAATATGCACTGCATTGTTTGAGACTGCACAACTTAATATGTGAGGATACAGCATATCATTTACAGCATTATGCCATTTTTTCTCATTATCATTGAGGCATATTTCATATTAAATTACATTGTGATTGAAATTGTAAGGAAGGCAAAGTGCATCGTTTTTGCCCTCAACACTAATGTCTTTAATCAAATAATGACCTTCTGGAAATAGTTAATTTTAAGCATTTGAAACGATCAATACCACTTTGCCACCAAAAATATTAGAGATGATGAAATCAGATGTATGTAAAGTACCATTCATCCTTTTAACCTCATAAATAATTTAAGACCCTTTCAATGCTTTTTTTCTATTGTAATATATTTTGTTAAATTTACAATATTGGGTGTGGATGTGGACACACACACAAACATATATTTTTTTATTTTGTGTATGTCTATAATAAAACACTGTTGAAAAATGCTTTTAGTCCAATTTTTATGAGAATTGCCCAGTAGTGCAGATAGATTTATCCCCTTTTTGGGTATGTATCAGCTCTACGCTTGTTGATGCAAATAGTTAATTTATGTAGCGACTAGATGTTATAATAGTTTCATTTTTTAAATAAAATCGATGTTTTGCTGAATTTAATTGAGTAAAGATTGCCTTGCTCCCTACGTCCGGACAGACTGTGGTTATCTGCTCTGTACCCCAGTCTGTCACTCTTCCTATGCTCCTGTCCCTCTATCCAGCCTCCTCCAATGACGGAGGCTTTCTGCATGTAAGCTGGTGTGGTCTCATTGGCCAGAGAGAGCTCCAGCTTACAGACAGAAAGCCTCCATCATCGGAGGAAGCTGGATGAAGGGAGGGGAGCAGAGGCAGAGTGACAAACTGCGGTACAGTAGGGCGCAGGGCAATCTTTACTCGATTAAATTCAGCAAAACAGCAATTTTATTTTAAAAAATGAAAATATTATAACATCTAGTCGTTACATAAACTATTTGCGCCAACATGTATAGGGGTGATAGATCCCCTTTAAAGACCCATGACATGCCAGGGCTGGTGACGGACCTGGCACATCATGGAATTCTGGGATGGCAGTGCTGCTGCGTACCACTCTACCATCCCACAATTCAGTTTGCAAAAAAAAAAAAAAGCCCTGTGGTCCTTAATGGTCAACCACTCACCGGATCAAGCAGTCAATAAGGGGTTAATCTAGTACTTGGGTCTGCCTGGCTGAAAAATACGGCAGTGCTGCTATACAGAGAAAATATTGCTTTTGTCGTTCTCTGCAGAAGAAGAAGTATCCTTTTATTTTGTTACAAATTATATTTAGTATGATATATCATTCTACCAGAGCAGAGAGTGCCAGCATTGATACATTCTCTGTGCAGCAGCACTGCTGATAAATTAGTGTATGATCAGAAGCAGAAGGAAAAGCCAGAAATAACCCCTCTCATTTTCACTCCTATCGGTATAGGAAAGGAGATTACTAATGGGGCAGGGGTTTACTTAGTTGTGTATAATATATATAATATACACAATGTTCTTTGTTCTCTTTGAAGATGTGCAACTAAGGTACTCCAAACATTTGTGGCAGAGATGTGGCTCTCAGGCCAAAATAACTGCAATAGAGTTGCTTAAGTTGGAGATTTGCATTTTAAAAGCTAGGGCATCAAAATAACATTGCAGCAATAGTGTATGGACACTGTGTGTCCATATCTTATTGTTTCAAGTGGAATATGACTGAGTACTCATTGCAGATTGTGTAGTAACCTATACAAACCAAAAATTATAGTTATAATAACAACTACTATTTATATAGCACCTTACTCTCAGTGGGACTCAAAGTGTTTTCAGTGCAGACTCTCAGAATTAACCAAATCAGAAGCTGAATAATAGATGTTTTTATTACCCAATCAGTGGTACTCATTTATCAATCTCAAAAGGATGAAAGGCTGAATTAACCTTGCCAGGATTCAAACCTGAAACCTTGTGGCTTAAAAGGGCTTTGTAGGGCATTTACCCCTGAGCTATCTCACCAGCAGCAATGAAATTGCGCTATTTAGAAAGAAATACTTCATTTGAACGGTCTACAGTGTGTGCCTGGTTTGCAAGCACACGTTGTAGACTATTCAAATGAAGTATTACTTTCTAAAAAGCATGATTTCGGCTCTGCTGAAGAGATGCAGGATGGTCTGTGGGCTGGGATCTCCTTCTTTAAGCTAGACAGTGACGTCAGTGCATGGGTGTGAGAAGGGGGAACTTTGTAAGCTTATATCTCTCAAAGGTTTGAGAGATCGGAATGCGCGCAATTAACTTATTTTTTTACTATGTACAGTATTAAATGTCATTAAGTCGAGCTATTACCATCATTTTCAGTCTTCATGACAACAAGTCCTGGTATCATGTAACTTCAATCTTCTGCAGTCCCCTGGCAATAAAGTAGTATATGATGAGAAGCACAAGGATCAGTCAGACATAACCCTCTGTCATTTTCACACATATCTCAGAGTGGAAGGGCAATTGCTGATGGGGCAGGGTATTTGGCCTGTATGACATATGTATATATAAACACGCTTATGCACAATGCACTTTATTTTTGTAGCTTCTGTACAACTATAGCACTCCAAAAAGATTTTGAGAAGATATGTGGCCTTCAGGCCAAAATAATTGACCACCCTGGTTTAAGATATAAGAGTTTTGCGTTTTAAAATCCAATGCAATAAAAAAAAATCTTGCAGTATTATATGAACTATATTTTATTGTTTCAAATGGGTTATGACTGAGTACTCACTATAGGTCAAGTAGTAACTTATACAAACCAACAATTATAGTTTTCAGTTTTTAAGAAATATTGCTGAAAATGGTTTACTTTATCAACGAGGCACATTTATGATTAAAATGTAGTTTTGAAAATAGTTTGGTTTTTTCTCTCTCGAATTAAAGGGGAACATTCACCTGAAATAAAAATTTGACTATGTGTTTTAATCATTAAAACAAAATTAGCGCTGGGTTTTATTTTTTGCTAACTCACCTACTAGTGGAGATATTTAGTCTTCAAATCGGGCACTTCCATTTTCTGTGGCACCCTCTATGTGCCACAGATGCCTCAGGACTTCCCAGCTGCCCCAGGTAGCTCATTCACGCTTCCCTTTGTAGCTGTATTTTTGTGGGCTAACGTTACAGCAGGCCCTGTTAACAATGCTACTGAATTGCATCTGGGAAGTCCTGAGGCGTCATGCAGGACATACAAGGTCCCACAGAATGTGGAAGTGCCCTATTTGATGGCTAAATATCTCCACTAGTAGGTGAGTTCAGAAAAAATAAAAACACCGCTAATCTTGTTTTAATGATTAAAACACATGGTCAAAATTTTATTGAACTGAATGTTGACAACAATGTATCTGTGTTTGAGTGGGCAGGAAGAGACAGAGTGACATAATTTATTGGTTATGAGAACAATGGATAGGGGTGAGGCGGCATATCCAGAAGTAAGCAGTTTGTGATGACTGGCTGAACTGTAAGTAAGTGGAGAAAGAATGATTTGTCCATGGGTTCCAGTTGATTTGAAATTTTGAGATTCAGTCATTGGAGATGTCACATAGCCATTCCAGTTAGTAAATCTGAAAAATACGTTGTGACATTTTATGTTTATATTTAGCCAACGGTACAGATGTAAAATACTAGTCTAATTTTTTGCTGCACCCGTTCTTCCTTGGTTCTTTCCAGGAGGACTGTCCACAGGGTCAAGGACAAGCAAGTTGAATTAAGAAGCTTTATAAAGCAGTTCTTTTGGTCTGTTACACAGTTGAGATAATTACAATTCTACCAAAAAATGCATGAACCTACTTACATCACCACAGGCCCTGAAGTATGTTTCTGGATTGTTTCTACTGATTCTGTGCAATTGTTCCAGTGTCAGTAAGTTATATGAAGAGTCTTGATTAAATATGGCAAATATATTTTTAAAAGAAGTAAACCAAAATATGTTATAGCATGAGAATGGTTAAGCGAGTGATTATCCGAGCATTGCCTAACTTGGGGAATTATTTTGAAGAAGGTAAGTTCTCTGCACTACGCATGACTCTCAGAAATAGTTGCAGGCAAGGTATTGCCAGGATCCCTATTTATTTATCTCTTTAAAAGTTATTGGCCTGGATACAAGCTTCTTTTGCATTTCCGAATAAGAAAGTAAAACATAAAATTGCATATTATTTACTGACAGGGGGACATTAATAGAGAGGCAAGAAAATAGTATGGAATCTCTAAAGAGGAGAGTAACTAATATATACATTTATTATTATTAAAGTGGATATCTTCTAAGCAGAACTTCTCCTTAAAACATAATTCAAAACTAGATATGGTATATGTTGTGCTAGTCCATTTTAATGTATCTTCTTATTTTTGACATTATCTTTTGTGTTTTTTTGTTTGTTTTTTTTCTGCGTCCTTAAGAAAATGGCCAGCACGTTGTATTTGTGTCATGCCAAATGACTGCCCACTGGCTTCCTAAGACTCCGCTTAAATTTCTTAATACTTCTTTGTTTACAAGGCACCAGGCTTCAGGACACTGAAAAGAGTACAGTTAGAGAGCAGCTAAAAGCGGAGCTAAAAATAAAGCAGAGATGGGCAACCCATAACTATGTGTTAACTACAGATGAGGATATTGGGTGTTTGGTTACCCAACCATAATATAAAGGTGTATGGTATGAGGGACCCCCACCACAGCAATAAAAAATATATATATTATACAGACTGCACAGCACTGAACTTTAAACACCAGAAAACTAATAAAGAATTTACATTAAACATACATCATATACATAGGCATAAACTGGTTCCTCAGTACCAAGAATGCACTCCTTGGGAGGTAAAACTGGCTGCTAGATAACAAGACATAGTCATTAACCTTTAAAGGGATAGTAATACTTTAATATTACTATTCCCCATACTGTAGCTATTTGAAAAATAATTTAATTTCCCCCAGGTTCATATCTCATTTATGGTTTGAGAGATAACCGGACGCAAAGTTCCCCTCTCCCTCCCCCTTCCCTTAAGTCAGCGTTGTACTGACTGCAGGGATATCTGGTCTTATCTTCATCAGGCGGCTCTGCAGCAGAGCCGAGATCGCATTAGTAAAAAAAAGAATTATTTCACTGAAACGGTCTTCTACGTGTGCTTGCAAACCAAGCACATATAGAAGACCGTGTCAGTGAAATAATTATTTTTCACTAACATGATCTCGGCTCAGCTGCAGAGCGCCAAGCCTGTCGTATGACAGACTTCCCCTGCAGTCAGTACAATGCTGACTTCAGGGAAGGGGGGGGGGGCTTTGCGTTCTGTTATCTCTCAAACCATAAAGGTTTGAGAGGTAAACCTGGGGGCAATTCAGTTCTTTTTCAAATACCTACAAGATGGGGAATAGTAATATTAAAGTATTATTATCCCTTTAAGCACCAGATAGATTACATCACAATGTGTTGCTTACCTCTCTGGTGCTTAAAGGGATAGTAATGTCAGATAACAAGTATTAACTATATGGTAGATACAATTAAAAGAGAGTACTTGCACTTATTTGTAATAACGGTTTGAGAGATATAGGAAAATAAAGTTCTCTGCTCCCTCCCCTTTCTGTTTGACAAGCTGTAAAGCTGGCAGAAGCAGATTCTGGTCGCTTGATCAGAAGTGGCTCTTCAGCAGCACTGATATAATGATATCTAAAGATAAATATATCATCAGAATGGTCTAAAGCATGTGCTTGCAAACCAGGCACACGTTGTAGACCATTCCGATTAAGTACTTATTTTTAGGTATCGCTATGTGGGCGCTGCTGAACAGCCGCCATCTGATCCAGGAACCAGAATCTGCTTCTGACAGCTTTACAGCTCTTCAAGCAGAAAGAGGAAGGAGCAGAGAATTTTATTTTCCTATATCTCTCAAACCATTATGGTTTGAGAGATAAGAATAAGTGCAAGTACTCTATTTTAATTGTATCTACCATATACTTAATACTTTTTTTTTTACATTACTATCCCTTTAAAGTGTTAAGATGGTCAGTGGTTTTTAGGGAATGTTAATCCATGCAATATTGATGCAGAAGGGTTCCAGAGTAGATGGTCGCCCATAAGGTCCTATACATTCTCAGTGAGAAAGAGGTCCAAAGAATGTTCACTGCTAAGGCAGTAAGTGAACGCCACAGAGGTTGTCAAAAGTTGCACATGCAAAGTGTGGGCAGATACTGTCCTGCAGTAGAATGCCAGGAACGTTACTGATAAATTGTATGATGCCTGTTTATACAACCAGGTCTACATAATGTCATGCTGAGAGAGTGCCCAGATTGTGTGCTAGGATTGTGCATATGTCATGCTTGATGTTAACTTACATAATTATATAAGGTGCAGGCCCACAGTTGTGCTGGGTGATTAACTATCCACCAGACCATTGTCTGGCCGTAGTGATGTTCAACACAGGACCAGAGCTGTCTTCAGTGCCTCCAGTGATTGCCAGCTCTATACCATTCCTATTGACAGATCCTGTGCCGCCACGCCCTTGGTGTGCTCATGTTGCCTGGACACATACTGTCTTGCAAGCAATAACAAATAATCTTAATTAACACAACTGTACATCTCTGGAGGTCACCTTGGAATGCTTGCTGTTGCACAGGTATTGAGCAGTGCCATTATTTGGAGAGGATGATACTCGTGAGCTTTGCTCTTACATCTTGCATCTCTCCCTGGCAATTGAATGCTTTGTTGTTCTCAAACTCAATGGACCAGCGTTATTGCACAGTTTTGACATCAAAACCAACATGCTACCGTGTTATGATCTTTTCCCTGTTGTTTTTTTGTTTTTTTTTGTAGCTGGCAATATTTTGATATCGCCATACCCTAGATATGTCATAAGTATCCCACAGCCGATGATGTTTAAATTTTTCCATCTAACAACCAGTATGACCAGTATATGACATTATACCCATCAAACAGATTAGTCACATGACCAATCACCATTTACATCTCTCATACAGCAAATTGCTTGGTGCAGTTTGCATAGATCTACATCCCTTCCTGATGTTGCAATGTCAATGTTGAGTAATGTGTCACAAAAATGGAGAAACTCTATTTAAAGAAGTGGTGTAACATATAGGTAGTTCTCAGTTATCTATTATTAAAGCCCAAATTATGCTAAGGTGTCAAGAACACATGATACTGCACCTGTTTGTGGCCACTGGAGCTGTTTCAATGCCCTACAAAATATGGAATGTTCAGTACCGAGTCTAATTATGTTGTATGGAGACATTCTGATGTCTTTTTGAGACATGGAGTCAGGACCTCAATAAAATTATTGATTAGCAGCTTTATAGTAGGAAAAGATAAGAAAACAGACGCTTTCAACTGGTCTATGTATACTTCTTTAGGGCGGTTAACAATTTGAAAACACATTGACTGAGATACATTAAAGGTCGAAGGGGGCTCATAATGTCGATGTCTTTGTAGGAGCAGTGTTGAAGGCGCTTTGATAGTATCCACTAAAGTATCTTCTACATCATATGCCCATCATTCCAACAAAAATCTGCCCACACCAACATCAATATGACACGCATTAAACAGGTTTACAAAGTTTCACTCATCACATCGGAAATGAAGTGTAATGAGTCATTTCTATATGGAAATGCAGGATAATGAGACATTTTCATATTCGTAGAGGTGTGTTTATATGTTAACATGGCACTTCACCAAATGCACTAAACTTTGATATCAGCCTCCTGCTGTCAGGCTAGTGAAGCTGGGATCTCCCTATAGTTTCCTATGCAGTAAAATCCCTTAATTAATCAGAAGCAAGGTATGTTGTCAAACTGCTGGAAATGTGGAAGGGATGTTGTCCCTCACACGTCACCAGCAGTTGACAATGCTGAAGTCTGAGAGCATTCTCTTTGCTTCCTCACTTGCTCAGTAGGGGAGTGGTGAGGAACATTTCAGCACCACGAACAGTATCAATTCCTAAACCCTTTCAGCTCCATAGGGATGTGCATTGCAGACCTCTGTGGCACTCATAAGGTTAAAAAAAACAGTACACCAAGCACTACACAATCATCCCCTCTGCTCTGTATCATATTTAATACATGTTGTACACTCTTAAGGGAACATGGCTGGGAGTTAGGCAGTGTCCATGTGGATTTGTGGATACCAGCTGCCCCCAGCCTTGTTCCCTTGCCCACTTAAAGCCACAGATCCCCATATACACTGCCCCCCCCCCAGCCTTGTTCCCTTGGCTACAGGTAGCAACAATTCCCCATTGTCACTACCTGGGAAAGGGAACAAGACTGGGGGAGGGTGTCAGTCAGTGTATGTGGAGCTAACACACAATGGTAATGTCCTCCATGTTGCCCCACAATATTAACCCACAGTTAAAATTCAACTTATGCTGCTTCCACACAGTAAATGATGTTGCCCAACAACATGCTGTCCCACAGATAAAATATGATGTGCTGGCCCCCCCTGTAAATATCAACATATCCTGCCTCACAAATAAATTCGATATATGCTGCCCCCCCCCAGTAAAATTCGACTTATGATGCCTGCCTCAGTAAACTTCGATATATGCTGTCCCCACCCAGTTAACCCTTTGAGTGCCAGGGATGTATGCACTGTTTTGCATTGCATACCCCTCTGGCACTGAAAAGGTTAAAATCTGACATATGCTGCCCCATAACCTGCATATATATTGGAAAAAATACACATAGTGCAGGATCTCTAATCCTGCCTATGTCCGTTTTGTTTTGAAAGAAAATCAGACCTTGGATAGATTATCAATGCCATGACCATGGAGGCGATCACCTCCTTCCCCTGCAAGCTCCTACCAGTGGGCTTGAGGATCCTCCTACTAAAGCTGGTCTTTCATAGAAAGCCAGCTTGAGTAGAAACTAGATGAAAACACAAAGAAAAGGGCGCAGAACCTTCTAAGAGAATATCTGTGTATATATATATACAATTACTAAAAGCCCCCAATAAGAAAGGCTCACCAGATAGTGATGAATAAAGTGCTCCTCAGGTTTTTTGTTGTCCTTTATCTTTCTTCCTTGTTTGGGCTCTTTGTTTCCAAATAACAGTATTATGAAGCTCTTTGTCTCCAAACCAGCGATATTATAAAGCTCACAATCCAACGTTTTAAAACCGTTTATTAGGGTGAGAACATAAAACAAAGACTGACGACCATATACACTCCCTACGAGTTTCGTACTATAAACAGCACTTCTTCAGGGGCTCACGTATTATAATAGCATCAATAATATGTGAGCCCCTGAAGAAGTGCTATTTATAGTACGAAACACATAGGGAGTGTATATGGTCGTCAGTCTTTGTTTTATGTTTTCACCTTAATAAACGGTTTTAAAACTTTGAATTGTGAGCTTTATAATATCGCTGGTTTGGAGACAGCTTCATAATACTGTTGTTTGGAAACAAAGAGCCCAAACAAGGAAGAAAGATAAAGGACAACAAAAAACCTGAGGAGCACTTTATTCATCACTATCTGGTGAGCCTTTCTTATTGGGGGCTTTTAATAAGTATATATATATATATATATACACACACACACACAGATATTCTCTTAGAAGGGTCTGCATCCTTTTCTATGTGTTTTATTTTAGTGCCTACAAGTCTTCTGAGCACTACACCGGTGCATTAAAGGTGCAGCGACCACTGGAGAAATATTCTGTTTGGGAATAATGCAAAATTTGGAATATTGGAACGTTCTGATGAATATTTTGGTGTACACTATGTGTGAGGTTTTGGGACTGTCTTAAGCGGTACATTTGACCACACAGACAATTGACATTTTATATATACATATTTTGGTTCTTGTGGACATTTGAGAACTTGCAGTAGGAACAAGGCATTCATAGCGCCATAGCATTTTTTGACGTGTTGAGTAGAAACTAGTAGGGGAAGGTGGGATCGCCTTTCTGGTCACCACATTGATCACGTATCCTACTGGTCTGAATTTCTTTCAAAACAAAGCAGACATAGTGCAGTATTAGAGATCCTACACTATGTGTATTTGGTTATGGGGCAGCATATGTCAGATATGAACTCTTTCAGTGCCAGAGGGGCATGCAAATATCTGTCCAGTTCCCTTCTGACCAAGTGGAGCAACAGAGAGAATGCTCTCCGACTTCAGGGTTGTCGTACTGCTGGTGATGTACAAGGTGGGGGCATCCCTTCCACATCGACAGCACTTCAACAACTATGTATGCTAATGGGGACCTTCTCCTCCTCTCACTTTACATCCCTAAATTTTACTGCATATGGCGATGCGTGTTTACATCAAAGTCAAAGTGCTTTGAACATATAGACAAAATCATATTGCCACAGCATCAGCCTTTAGTGCATCTCCCCCATTGTGTTGGTTGATTAACTTTCCTCTGAGACATTACAAATTTGTTGAAGGAAAATACATATCTTAACGTTTCTTGAAATTATTTAAGAAATGTACTGTTTGTTTTTTATTTTAATTGCCTTTTATGATTCCGAAAATGAAATTTTCTGTTTTGCACATACTAGGCTTCATCACTTCCTGATGGACAGTGTTAAGAGCGATTTCATGCTGACAGTCTTCCCTGTATGATAGAAATGCATAAAGGCATATATCACCTGTAAATAACTGTCCATTACTGAATTTATTCTAGAAATGCAGAGGATTTTCTGCAGTGGGGTAAAAAACAATACTTCACACCATGTGGGAATGCCAACAGGAAGGAGCCTCCCCACACACTTTTTTTTCATCTGAGTGGACTGGCATGAATAAATATGTGAGTGCACATGGGTGCTTGTATGTGTGATTATTTGTGTGCTTTGTTACATCATCAGGAGTTAATTGAAACCACTGTTAAAGGATTGGAATTTGGCATTATAATGATGAATTCCATGTGAGAACACCATCAGGAGGTATATTTCATAGTTATTTTCTCCAGGCAGGAATTTCTGCTCAAAGGAGGAATATAGTTTTTTTTTTTCCAATGAATGTCTATGAAGGACAAAATCAGATCCTCTGTCCTAGGTATGCACCAAGCATCATCTTTCTTCTGGTGCTTTTTAGTTATTTAGTTAGTTACATGACTCAGGCTGCAATATGGAACCAGAACAGCATGCACTGGGGGGAAAATGAACAAACATGGTATTGGTTTAAATACCCCCAGTATTAAAGTTTTAAAGCAACCATTTATAAATACAAAATTAATAAAGCTTTAAGGATATCTGTACTCCACCCTTGTTCACAAGTCCCTGCAATGTGTGATGGATTCAAAAGAAAGTGATATAAATATATAGAAATAAAAAAATAAAAAGTGGGAGACACTGAACTTTGAGAGCTTATGAAACTACAAAGTCCACCCTTGCTGTCTCATGAACTACACTAAATTATGTATTAACATATAAAATAAGCATTTTTTTGCCTATATTTCAATGCATGCTAATTTATTTATTTGGTTTGCATTAATTATCATTTTATATTATCATTTATTTAAATAGTGCCAGCAGATTTCAAAGCACTGTTCAATAGTATCTAGCTAGCATTGACTTAGTTGCTTCAACCAGTATTTATTATATCTTAACAAAACGCTTGCTGGAGAAACTTATGAGAATCTTATATTTTAAATTAAATATCAATTGAAATGCTCTTCTGCATTTTCTTGCTTACTGTTGCAAGACCTTTGCAGATGGCGTTTGGTTTCAGCGCAGTGCATAATAATAATTCTTGTGTGGCAGATGGATTTAAGACCTTTATTTCTCAATACATTTTGCTTTACAATACATAACTTTACAGGATTTGTGTTGTATATAACAGGTTTGAACACAGCCCAGCATTCATCTGCATGGCATTTTCAGTTCATACTCAACGCATTCCATCAATTAAAGTAAGTGGAGAGCAAAGTTATTGGCATCGGCTAAAGGCAGAATTTTGAATAAAAACAGTGTTAAGAACAGAAGGTGTCAAATGAAACTTTGTCAATCTGAAAATTAGTGACATCCTGAAGTTCAAGTAATTTATTTACTTGTTTATATCTTATATTCGTCTCGCAACTCCTTTTATTTTACTTTGGTTTAACGGGGGGAGGGGGTTTCACTCCTACCATCTGCTGTGAATTACACATGGGTATTGTATAATGCGTATTAGGGTGTTGTTTTAAAGAACAACCCCATTTCTTTCCTTTTTATTCTAGAGTGGAAGAAATCTCAGAGAATGGGGGTGGGGGAATGCAGTGTCTTTGCAGACATTCATGCACGTTTCACGTCGGGTGACATTTGTTGTGGATAATATTTGCTGTGCTGGATAGTGACACAGAGGAGTAGGTTATGGGGCACAGACATGAAAAAAATAATATATGATAAATAACTATAATATTCAAAGCTGTATTTGTCCAGACAGTGGAAGATGGAGTATGTGTTTTATATCACACATTTTTCCATTTTGAAGGGACACAAGATATATTGCTGTTTGAAATTATACAGACCAACATGTTGCAAGGTATATTATCCTTCAGTAGGGCTATCACCTGCATCCATCTTTAATCACTATAAGCTTACTTATGTTCTTTTTATACATCCATATTGCAATTGAGGGCCTGTTTAGGCTGGCAGCATTTAATGTTTAATCTGAATGCCAGTCCAACGCATTGCTTTGTCATGTAACATTCCAGCAGTATGCATAAACACCGGCGGTTATGTAATTAACAATTGTGTTTGCATATGTATACTAGTGGAGTGTTACATGGCTGCCTATTGGTCATATGTGTGAATACTTTGCATATTCATTTTTTCACTTATTACTTTCAGATGTTTTATGCAGTGTAACTACAGTTTTTCAAATTAAATGGTGCCTCATGTGTGTGTGTGTGTATATGTGTATATATATATATATATATATATATATATCCTATATAATAATTCGCTAAATCGTGTGTAACGCCCAACATGCGCAGTAGACACTGCTGTGCGTGCGGCAGTCATGCGCAGTAGAGACTGTCTGCGCCGCGGCTGTTACAGAGCTGGGCGCTCCGAAGGAGCGTCCAGCTCTGTATCAGCCGTGGCGCGGGCAGTCCCCAGTGCGCGTGACTGCCCCGCGAACGGCTGCCAGAGGCACTGTGGCCCGTGTAACGGGCTGTTCAACTAGTATATATATAAATAAATAAAACACAAGAAGGAGGACAAGTCTAGTGGGTCTTGATTCAGGATGATTTATTCAGGCACAAAAGCAAATGGTCTGGTCTGGTCGACGTTTCGGTCTGATAAGGACCTTTCTTGGAACGGAACATTGAACAGACCGTTTGCTTTTGTGCATGAATAAATCATCTTGAATCAAGACCCACTGGCGCTGCCCTCATTCTTTCATTTTGTATCCATGATTTTCAGATTGTGCACCTGAGCTATACCTCTCAAGAGTGAGTGCTTCCAACCCCCATGCTTATATATATATATATATATATATATATATATATATATATATATATAAATAATTTATTTTCACTCATACACTGGTAATCCATTTAGCTATGCAACATTGCTTTGCTATACATGTGCTTAATTTACTGCACAGTGAGCCATTCAGGTCTATTATGTGTGAGGAGGTGTGATCTACAGGCATGTTTTTATGAAGATCACGGTATACAGGAAACTTTGGGTATAAAGCAAAAGCTAAATGGATTTACCTGACTTGTATGAAGGATAAGTAACCATGCAAGTTAATCTGTTATATTTAAAGTTATTTAGGTAATGGTTCCTTTTTAACTACTTTTGGTATTTAGTTCCACATTCAGCAAGTAGCAGTAGTATATAAACAATTAAATGTATTTTATTTTCAAAATGTTAAATATAATATGAATCAGATACAGAGTATCCAAACAGCATGTCATCGTTTTCCTTTTCTCATATTAAGGAGCTTGTATACCATACTGCGTCTCTTTAATTAAATGTGGAGCCCTTGTTATACTACCTGAGTACACTGACTCTGGAGGGACATCTGGATTTGTGCACCAGATACATATTGATGAGTCGGAGACTGCAAGAAAAATCATGAACAAATTAAGTCTGTACTGAAGTGTTTGTGTCAGTGCCTAGACAGGGAGTGAACAGTCTATAGCTGTCTAACAGTTTTTGGACTATAACGCCTATTACTCATCTGGCCATTCACCAGAGTATGAGGGATATTTTCATCCAGTGTAAAGCCATACATTGCATGGTACTCATCTAGATCAGGGCTGTCTATGTTCAGTCCTCAAGGGCCACCAACAGGCCAGGATTTAAGTATATCCTTTATTAAGCACAGGTGAGTTAATCAAAATGAATGAGCCACTGATTAACTCTCCTGTCCTTAATTAGGGAAATCCTTAAATCCTGTCCTGTTGGTGGCCCTTGAGGACTAAACTTGGACAGCTCTGATCTAGATTATTTCAACAGTGTTAATCTGATATACTAGAACATGTATTTTCTCTGTTAAATTCTACATTCTATTTTATCCTCTTACAGGGTTGGCTGTGTGAACTGTTACGATGGAAAGAAGATCCTTCCCCAGAAAACAGGACACTTTGGGAGAACCTTTCAATGATTCGAAGGTTTCTCAGTCTTCCCCAAACAGAAAGAGATGTAATTTATGAGCAAGAGAGCAATGCAGTTCACCAGCATAGTGAAAGACCAGCCCATGTTATCCATGTTTCTGCAGAACAGATTCAAGTGAGTAAGATGAAAGAATATCAGAATAGGAATTTGTGCAACCTGCAAGTATATTTGTGTATTGTCATTGTTCCTGACTACTTTCATCTCAAAAGAGAAATATTAAAAAGTAAAAGAAAAAACACCCCAACAAAAAGCTTTCCTCCTTCTGAAGAATTCTCAGAAAAAAATGTTTTTTATTTATAATAATGTATTTCATCTCCATGTGGAGAATTCCCCTGTGTAGTCCCACCATACTAAAGTATAAAATGGGTGTCAGTTTTGCACATGTTTTAAGTCTGTGTTTGGGAGAGAGAGAAACCATCTGAATTTGTGATACTAACTATTGTAGGCAGACAGAGAGGGAAGCTGTAGTTGCTTGATAGGAGTGGTGGTGGTACTAGCCACTGCCAGTTTTCTTTTGGTGTGGGCACAGAGGGAGAAAGAACTTTTGACTAATAACTTATAGTAAGACGGGGAACAATCTATTCCTTCCTACCTCAGCTGGCAATGACTGAGCCTGTGACTATTGAGACTGAATAAATCAATGGACAATGAGTGACAGATACTACACAGACTTACATAATACATTATACATTCAAGACATGAGTACAACTTTACATACTGTGGTACATACTCACACTTACATCTGCAAGAACAAGAGGAACAAGTACATATGGAGGTTTCACTGCAACTTTGCCAGTTTATTCCTATACCAGAGACATCATCCCAGGGTTTACATTCAGTATGTGTAGTTCTATGGCTACCAGTACATGGGCAAGGCAAGGGAGGTCACTATGTGTTCTTCTATGGATACCAGTACAGTATGTGTGGTTCTGTTGTTACCAGTTCAGTGGAACAAGGCTGAAGGGAGTCAGTATGTGTAGTTCTATGACTACAGGGGGACAATGCTGGGGGGTCAGTGTGTGTGTGTGTGGTCCTGTGGCCACGCTGGGACAAGGCTGGGGGTCAGTATGTGTGGATCTCTGGAAGGCAATTAGTGGACCTGCACCTGCTGCCAGGCTACAATCCTATATTTTTATTGGCTGGGAGTTGTGGTCTGGCAAGAGCCAGAAGGCTTACATAGCTCATCCCTAAGGCTACAGGTACAGTGGGACAATGCTGGGGTCAGTATGTGTAGTTCTACAGCTGGAGTGGAACAAGGTTGGGGAATCAGTATGTATGGTTCTGTGGCTACCATGGAATAAGGCATGGGGTCAGTATGTGTGGTGGAAAAAATAGAAAAAGTAAAAAGTGCAATTTTTCATGCTTTTCACCTTTGAGACAAAAGATTTTTCATATCCATAGTGACTTGTCAAGGACTATGTCTTTGGTGATTTTTAATCCCTTTTTGGTTCAAATTGTGTGTTTTATTATTTACCCTTTTAATGCCATGTTGATTCTTGTACAGGGTTTTTACCTTTTGAGTTTAAGCTCACATTTAATAATTATACATTCCATAGTAGGCCAATTTTAAGGGTGTTACAAACTTTTACTCTTTAATAGTTTTCTTTTCCTCTCTCCATTCTTATTTGGGTTCTATATCAAATGAATATTTGTTTTGGGGGTCTATCAAATGAATGTTCCACTATACCCACACTATAATATACTACCATTTGTTCTTCCCTGTCATAAACCAATGAAAATAATTTGTTCAGCAACAACATTTTCCTTACCCTTCTTAATCAACTGTCCCATATAATTTTTGGAAGGTATAGTGCATTCCTTAAGTTTATCCTTTAGGTTGAGGGTATGCACTAAGTTGATGTAAGAAAGATAAACTATCTAATGTAGCCTATACAGTAAGACAAGGGTAGCCAACCCTGATCCTCAACAGCTGCCAACATTGCATTTTTTCCTGGATATTTCTGCTCCAGAAATCACTGGTTCAGCCACTTTAATTAATCTATATGTGTTCAAGAAGGGCCAAACTTTAAGATTTGCAGAAAGGATGTTTCAGCTTCAGCAAAGGAAGGGGTTCTTTACAGTAAGGTATGTTAATTGGTGAATTATTTGCCCAGGGATCTACAATGGCAGATGGCAATGGATATGTTTAAGAGAAGATTAGATGCATTTCTAGAAGAAGAAATCATAAGGGTGTTATACTAAATATTAGTAGGTTAAACAGGAAGTTCTGTTAAATAGAATAAGTCCAATCTTGGAGTCAGGAATAATTATTTAAGGTTGAACTTTTTTGACATAATTTACTATGTAACTATGTAATAAAACATTCACTGTTAGTTGCTTTTGAGGACCAATGTTGCTAGCTCTGCACCAAGATGTCTCCAGAAGGAAATAAAAAGGTTCCATAAAATAATATGGGAAGTAGAGAACACCTTTATGCAGATTTTCTCATCTTAGTTCCTATCCTCTTGTTCCCCAGGAGTTTTCATATTGGCTCCTACATAGGTGGAGTTCAGTTCCCATCACGGGAGTAATATTCCATCAGCAGCTGGAGAGCAGTTTGTTGCCACTCCCAGATCTACATAATTTTGACCAGCAATCACCCTTTTTTGAAAGCATTAGCTTTACATTACAAATAATTGCAGGACTTGGTATTCAGGATTTTGTTAGGATATGTGTAGTGACCAATGCACATCTTGGCGCCTTGGAATTCTTTGAATGGTGTAATTGCTGACTCTAGTCTAATGAGGTAGGGATTTGAAGACATTTGTTTTGTGCGTGACCTTACATATTTAGCATCTGTTTAAATTGATAAATGGTTCTGTGTGCTTTAGGAAAGCTCTTTAATTACACAGGTTTTGTTTTTAAATGTTGGGTTAAATGTATAATAATATGATATAACTAAACTTTAAAAGCACAGCTCAAAACAAATGGTGCAGTTTTCAGGCACAGTTTTATTAAATATGGTCCATATGTTCATCAGAATTTTGCGAACCAGTACTACTTAGATGGACATTCTTCTTGTCAGCCAGAGAAAATTAATTCTTAATGTGCAGTCATAAAAAAATACCATAAATCTGTTGGTATACATTTGCATTAATATTATCATACGTATTTGGGGAAGAAAAATCTAAGTAGGTAACTACTACTACATATGAGTGAGACACAGGAATAACTGGGCTGCAGCACATATTGTCCTACACATATTCTTACATACATAAATGCAGACACAGTACACAGATTGATGCACATATTGACACATTGATAACTACTCTTATACAGGCTAGTTATGCATGTAGACACCTGGTTTTGAGAAGTGTAACCAAGAAGATAAGGGCTGGGGTATAGCAGATTAGTTGTAATATATTCAATATATTTGCCTTTAATTTCAGCAGCAGCAGCAACAACAACAGCAGCAGCAGCAGCAACAACAACAACAACAGCCACAGCAGCAACCACCCCCACAACCACCAGGTCCCAGGCTTCCACCAAGACAGCCCACTGTGGCATCTCCTGCTGAATCAGAGGATGAAAATCGTCAGCAACCACGTCCAAGAACAAAGATCTCTGTTGAAGCTCTGGGTATTTTACAGAGCTTTATTCAAGATGTTGGGCTCTACCCAGATGAAGAAGCAATTCAAACACTGTCTGCTCAGCTTGATCTACCGAAGTTCACCATTATCAAGTTTTTCCAGAATCAACGGTACTATCTAAAACACCATGGAAAGCTGAAAGACAATTCCGGTTTAGAAGTAGATGTAGCAGAATATGAAGAGGAAGAGTTACCTAAGGATTTGGAAGAGAGTCCCAAGGACAAAAGTACTAGTGCACTGTTTTCTGTAAAGCTTGAAGATGATTTAACTGGAGAAGGGAATACAAACATAACTGATGAACTAAAAGACTTATCGTAAAGTATTATTTTTATTCAGATGTTCACTGGTATTACTAATTACAGTTCTATCTTATGTACTGACAGTGACATTTTACTGTACTTTATCGGCCAATGAATCTTGGAAAAACTTGCACAAAAATGGAAATGATGTGACATTTAATGTTTTCCTCTGTTTATAAACTGTTAGCTCCAGATGAAACATTGAAGATTGTTGATATTTTTATTCACTGGATAAGCCACAATGTACTTGATGAGCATGATTCTAGTGCAAGTGAAGTGAAATCTGGAGCCTTCAAACAAGCATACAAACCTTCCATGTTTTTTCTGTTTTATTGTTCCGTTCCACATTTGATCTTCAGAAAGTCACGCTTATATAAATATTAGAGTATGTTACTCTTGCACAGTTTTAGGGTATCAAAGAACTCTATACTGTGAGATGCAGTCTAAAATGAGAACATGCCAACAAATGCCTTGTGTTATATGGCACTGCCGTAATTTAGATTTCTTTTGTTTTCCTTTTGTAATAAAAGGTCACTGTACTTTTTCATTTTCACTGTTACATAGAATATAAAATGAAGAAAACATGAAAGTTTAGTCCAGTTCAATTATCTGTAAATCCTGCAGCATCATGTTGTATTTTTTTTCTCTCTGAAATTTTTGTTACATGTTAAACTGCTTCTATTTGTTACCATACTGATTCTTTTTTCTATTTATAAATGTATTTTGATGGGCAGTAAAACAAAGTGTCTTAAAAGTTTTAAATAGAGAAAATGTGCTTTACAGAGTTGCCTATAAAAAGTGCTCTATGTTATTCAAGCAATTCATACTTATAAGCTTCACTCTTATTGTGGTATGCAATTTTTACTATCATGCAAACAAGCTTAGGTAAATAAAACTAATAGATCACCTTAGAAACTTATGCAATTAATGTGAAAAATAATTGATGTTTGCAATGTGTCTTCCCTTGGTTTACAATCAATTTTCAAGCTACATCTGTACAAAGTTACTGTATAAAGGTGTATTTCTTTTTTATGAGTTTATTGCTATGAAAACACCAGCTATTTTTTTTACAGCTGGCTGTTTTTATAAATGTATCACAATTTTCTTTATGCAAAGATGTTCTGACTAGGAGTGGTTATTGACTGTAACTACACAATTAAAATTGTTTGTATGGTATAATATAGTAAAGTTTGTCTCTGTGTACAGTATATTACTTTTCTGCTTAGGAATTGCAATATCAGTAGAAGTCTTCAAAATTAAGTTACAGGATAGGCTACAGAGTAAAAAAAAATACAAGGAGGTTTGTGTTACTTTTTATTTAGTTTTACTTCTTTGAATCAAAGTAAACATGATTTTTACATGTCTTTTCTAATACTAGTATTATTAATCAAAAATCTGATTTACTTTTCATAATATTTCGTAATGAAAACATTCTTTTTGGGATGTAGAGATACAAAGTATTTGTTCAATTCTTTCATCAAATATTCTCTGTTTTTAATATGAACTACTTTTCTGTCTATTTGAGAAAACATGAAAATATTGAGTCAAATGGCTATCAGGAAAGCATTTATGATACTTGGCAGTAATGATTATATGATTTTTTTATGCCACTTAAATTACTATAAGCCATGTTTACGCATAACCAACATTGGTATTATTATGACTTTGTAAATATGGTACTGTTGGAATGTAACACAGGTGACACTTTGTTGGTTTTAATCATAAATGGATTTGTGTAATGTTGCTTAGAATGTGGGAATTTTTCCTTGCCTGTCAATTCCTTTCATTTGAGTCTCCACAGATAACACACCAAGAGAGAGCCCCACCTCCCAGCCCAATTTAAAATAAACATACATATATATATATATATATATATATATATATATATATATATATATATATATATCCCTACCTTATCCCATACGTCATCAGTGTAAGGACAAACCCAACACATGGAAAAAAAACACTACTTTATTATCAGGAACAAGGGAATGGAGTGTGTGTGTGTGCGTGTGTAGGAATTGACAGGTAAGGAAAAATGTCTACATTCCTTCTCAGCCTGCTTAGTAGCACACCAAGAAGGAGAACAAAGCTGAACGAATGGGAGGGAAACCAAAGAACAGCCTCCCAAACTTTATACTAGTAAAAGTGTGGATGCTTCTCCTAGTAGCGGCTCTATATATCTGATCCACTGAAGCTTGAGCATTTTCTGCCCATGACGTGGATGCTGCCTCATAGAAGAGGGCTGTAATAACTGCTGGAGGATCCAAACCTTCGAATTTATATGCTTCTTCAATAGCAAGTCAAATCCATCTGGTGATGGTGGCTTTGTAGGCCTCCTTTCCTTTTGAAACCCTGAAGAAATGGACGAATAAGGATTGTGATGTCTTTAAGTCTTGCCAGATAACTCATCAGGCAGTATTAAAGTAGAACTATCACCTGTCATCAAACCCCCCCCATGTTTTTGAAGAGCTGTGTTGGTCCAGAATGAACTGTGTTACCCTCCATAAATGTATCCAGTTGCTGCGATGGATCTTTGCATTATGTGGAGAGTGCTGCCATTGTCTATGTAGAGGATGATTGGCAGCACTCCCCCGCTGTGGTCCAGGTCTGCACCTGCCCCAGGGCATCCCGTACCGTGCACAGTGGGTGGGCATGGCTGGCTGGAGGGGACAACCAGCACTGCAGTTGTATGTCGGCAGTACAGCTTGTTCCACAGGTAACCTGCTGTTAACGTCACATCCAAGATTTGGGGTACATTTTTTATTGAACACAGCGATTTTCTACAAAGAAAACTACATTATATGAACTTTATTTTGCTTTCTTGTTCACATGGGAGCAGGAATATAACAGGTAAAAGTTCCACTTTAACCTTCAATGTATGTAGCTCTGCTTCCTCCTCCAACTTGGGCTGCAGAAAAAAGGCAGGAAGGCACACTTCCTGATCTCCATTAAAGGCAGCCAAAACCTTAGGAATTAACTCTGGAGGGAATCCTCAGAGTTACCGAGTGGTATAAATAATAAATATGGTTCCTGGATAGATAATGCTTGCATCTGTCCCATTCTCCAGGCTGAGGTAAGAGCCACTAGAAGGGCTGTTTTAAAGGAAAGTATTCTCATGGAGGAAGAGTCCAAGCATTCAAAGGGATCCAGGAGTAATGCTTCAAGACTATATTCAAGGCTCAAGGAGGAAAATAAGGAACTGAGCTTGATTTCAAGGTAGAAGTCGACTTTACTAGAATGTGTTGGCCATAGGCTTACCCAAAAAAATCACATAAGGCAGTAACTTGAACTCTAAGAGTACTAGGACTTAAGCCCTTATTGAAACCTTTGGAAAGGATATCCAGTAGAGTTGAAACTGATGGATGAAGAGGATCTAGACCTTGATCTTTTCACCAAAAATGGGATCTGTTCCATGAGCGATTATATGCTGCCCCAATGCTTCTTTTCCTGTAACTTAGGAGGAGATAGATAACTCTTTCTAAGAGACATAGTGCACTCAAGAGTTGGGATTCAGAGGCCACTCTGCCAGCCGGAGGTTGCTAGGAAATGGATGACATACTGGACCCTGGCATAGAAGGTCTGCATATTCCAGAAGCTTGATTGGATCCTCTGCTTCCAGTTGTTTCAGGAGCACAAATCATGGTCTCCTTGACTAGTATGGGTCTATGGATATAACTGTTGCTGTGTCTGGATGACTGTCCTCAAGGAGATCAAAATCAGCCTCAGAAGAGGAAAGGTAAGCCAAGTAAAAATTCCACATCTGTATCAGAGCTTCCACCACCAGAGGATGGTCCTGGGGAAATAGAGAGAAAAACTGAGGAACCTTGGCATTTTGTCTGGTCGCTATGAGATCTAGCTAAGGCATACACCATATCTGTAAGTGACAGGAAGACCTCTGGATGAAGGGACCAATCTTCCAGCTGAATGGGGCTGTGGCTAAGTGCATTCGCCCAAGAGTTATTCTCCCCCACAACTTGAAATTGCACTCCACCCACTTATTAACCAAATAGGCTCCTCATACCCCCTAGTGGGCTAGGTAGGTCTCTGTAGTTACATTGTCTGAACAAATCTTGACATCTTTGCCCTTGATAACGGGAGGAAGGCCCTCACGGCCTTCCAATTTGCCAGGAGTTTCAGATGGTTAGAGTGCAATACAGCTTCCAAAGGAGACCAAACCCCCTCAAAAGAATGTTGTTGAATGACCTCTCTCCAACCATGGAGACTGCCATCACATGTGCAGTTGTGCCCATCTATCATCTCCGACATGCGGCTTATCTGAGAAAAATAAACTCCCTTAGAATGTTGCTGATCTTGTCTGGCGGCAAAAAGGTTTTTGCACTCATTGAATATAAAAGCATCTACAGGAATCTCTTCCTCTGTTCCAGGAACAGAGTTGACTTCTTATTTGCCAGTTCACTGATGTCGGCATTGATATCACCAAGTCCACATGGCTCTGAAGGAGAACAGGCAGCCTGCCAGTTGTCCAGATATGGTACTATTGGTGCTCCTTTCTCCTACAGAAAAGCCGCCACTACAACCAGAACTTTGGTAAAGACTCTTGGAGCTAATGAGAGTGAACAAGAATGTGAAGATAAGCATTTTGCAGATTGATTGTAGCCATCCAGTCACCCTTCTGAAGGATACACACTGACATTAGAAAAAAATGAAGAATAGGTCCATTTTCACTTGAGATCTGGTGGTGCTAGAAGGAGGAATTGGGAGACAATGAGATAATCAGTGTTCTGAAGAAACAGCTTTTTCTTTGTTTGGTGCCTAAGTAACTATAAACCCTGGGAAAGGGAGGGAAGAGAAGAAGATCATGTAGCCTTCTCAAATGATGCTTAATACCTAGGAATCTGCAGTAATGTTGTTCCATTGGGAAAGAAATTGCTGCAGTCTTCCTCCCACTGGAATTTCTGGACTGGTGTCAGAACTGCTGCTTGGAGATTGAATCTTGAGATGATTTTTCTAGGAAACTTGCTTCCTTTGGCATAGTATGACCTGGATGCTGACCTTTTCCCCTTAGACTTCTTATACCCTTTAAAGAATAGAAAAAAGGGCTTCTGGGGCAAAAACCTTTTAACTTGGGGGAAGAAACTTTCTTTCCTCTGAAAGAGATTGAAGTAGCGAATCTAGCTCACATCCAAATAGGAAACCACCTTCAAAAGGCATGACACAGCTTATTCATAGATTAAACATCTGCCGCCCATTGCCTAATCCATAGTTCTCTATGGCCTGCAACCTCTATGTATGAAGATCTTGCAGCCGTGCAAACTTTTCCATATAGACATCATGCAGCTACCAGATGAAGAGAGGAAATGTAGTTAAGCAATTCTTCTCTTGGAAGTTTATTAATCAAATCCTCTTCCAACTGCATCATCCAGAGTCTCATGGCTGTTGAGATTCATGTGGTAGCAGTGCTAGAGCGAACACATGTGGCACTGGCTTCAAAGCATCTGCACAGAGCTGTGTCAATTTTCCTTTATAAGATCATGGAAACCTAAACCATCCTCAACAGGGATAGTCATTTTTCTGCATAGTCTAGCTACATGGGCATCCACTTTGGGAATATGATCCAAATGCAGAGACTCTTTGGCATCAATAGGAAATAGGCTTTTGACTTTCTTAACCAAAGATATACTCTTCTCTGGAATAGACCATTCAAATCTGATTAAGCTCTGAACACTTTATATTTCTTTTTGAACCCAAGAGACAGGTCGTCTGCAACCAATCTAGGGTCCTCCTCATCTGAAAGGTCAATGGCTAAAAAGAAAATCTACGCAAGCCACAGGAAAAATAGAAGTATCTTCCCTACCTCATTCCTCTGATAATGGATCAGAGATGGAATCAGTAGGCCTGAGATGAGTGGGCCTCTCCTTCCTGAGCAAAGAGGGACGCAAAGGACTTAGCATCTTATCTACTTTTCTAAGGAGGATATACATTATGTGTTTATTTTAATTTAGGGGTGGTACCTGATTGCTGGGAGGCAGGAGACTCTCTTGATGTTCGCTGATGAATATTCTGTAGATGCCATATTTGATTTTTAAAAAGTTTAACCTTTTGGATAATGGATAGGACTGCATTGGATACATCTTTAATATCCTAGGGGTTAAGATATCTGTTCTATGCAAATACTATTATCTCCTGGTAATGTGTGAATTAGATGCCTTGCAATGTGAACTGTTTACTCTGTTAAACCATGTTATATAAACTGTCCTATGCCATAGCACATGCTCCATTAATTACCCTGAAGCTTCAGATCATTGTGTGTGTGAGCAATATTCACTAGAAGTAAAAGCAATATAAAAGTGTAGGACATTTATTTTATGTCCTTTCATCCCAGGAGCCACTTATCATTCATCATGTTCTTCATATTGTGTGTTATTTCTATAAGAGCAGAGTACCCTAGTTATATAATTAAAGATTGTTTTAAGTCCCAAGCCAGTGAGGTATAGTGGCAGAGTAAAAAGATGAGTGGATATTACTTTAATTTCATACAAAAAGGTTAATTTTGTACTTATGCAAATATTTATAGATGTGTGCTCATATGTGGAATTATATATGAGTACAGCCCTTGCAGTTAGCAGCATATTAGATGGATTTGTTGCAATATGGAGAACTGACAGGTAGAAAATAATCTTTATTGATTTGCAATAGTATGCAAGTAACATTAAGGAAAAGCAAAATATTGCTCTGAATATTCACCTTTCTCAATAAGGGAATTTTATATAGAAACTTGCTGCAGACATGCTGAATTGTTTGTGTAGGAGGAAGAGTAGAGGGCTTGTTATCCACACATGAGATACAGACCTGTCTGTTTTTGTCACCATTTTTTATGTTATCAAATATATGTATGTATGTATGCATGCATCTCTTGTACTTTGTACTAGCCCTTAATTGATCCTCCTGGTAGGTGCACACACATGGAAGTACAAGTGCACATGAATGCACACACACAGCTGTAGAATTATGAATGTCTTACTGTCGGAAAAAAATATATGTATTACTCAGAATATATTGCCATACCTTATGAAATTGGACCTAAAACCTATTAGAATAGGTATGTTGGCAACATTTAAGTGCATTAATTTCCAATTTTTGTAACAGACTCCAAAACTTAAAACAAAAAAAATATATAAAAGATTTGGGAACCTACAACTGGTGTTGAACACTTCATAAGTAGACCTTAACATTTGCATTTCAAACTTGTTTTTCATGTGCCGTCGGACAACAATTATTTTTTTCATTTTTTGGGATGATTCTAGACACATACAGTCTTTGATGTCTCCAACCTCTGATTTGCGAAGACGGATGTTCAGAGCTGAAAAGAAATATCAAATGATGGGCAGCAGTAGATATGCATGAATAAATGTGTTGTGTGGCGGGGGTTTAGAATGATCACATGAACTGATTAAAATAATTTTTCTTTGGTTGAGTTTTCCTTCAGTGATGATTAGCAACGGTACCCTAGTATGCATAACGACGAATATATGCTATGTTGTGGAAATAGCAAAACCTATATTAAGTATATGTTGATGTTTGTAATACATTTTTATAGACATATATCACCCGGTAAACTAAGGAGTTGAGCAATGTTTTATTACTATCTTTATTATCTTTTTATAAAGCTCCAATATATTCCTTGGAACTGTAGAAAAATGGGGCGTATACAAACAAGACAATGTAGTGTACATGCACAAGATGAAAGAACTGGAGAGAGGGCAATCCCAAATATAGGGAAACCACTCAACATTGCAAATTATTTACTTGGAAAATAAAAGGCTGACTTTATGTTGACTTTCTCTTCTCCCCTCCCTCATGTTCTAACCCTCCCTCCCTTTAAACTACATTAATAGAAAAGGCAGGCTTCCAGGAGGCCAGTGAAGCAGGTGACTTTCTTGAATTTTCCACCCAACTCCACACTGCTAACTCCCTTTGCAGCTTCTTATGACCTTTTTTATTAGTGCACATAGAAAGGGTTTAGAAGGACTTTTATATCAGTGCACATAGAAAGGCCCTTGAAGGACCTTTCTATCGGTGCGCATAGAAAGGTCCTGGAAGCATATTTCTGCATTATGTGACATCAGGGTTGAGGTGGGCAGCCCATTGGACTGATGTTATTGAAGCCCGCATTTTCTATTACTGCAGTTTAAAGGTAGAGGAAGGGGGATCTACCAGGCTGCCCAATAGAAGGGCCTTTTTTCTTCTGCAGCAGGCAGCCAGAATAAAGGGTGATCCAGCTAGAGTAAGGCAGCAGAAAAATAGCACAAGTAAGACAAACGAGCCTGGCACCAGCATTCAGAATAGACTGGAGTGGTACTAGGCTCTGCAGAGGATGACAAATAGGGTGTTGCAGTAGTCAAGGAGTGCTATGATGAATGCAAGAACTAGTTTCTTGATGCCATTTCTTGGCATCATATTTTGGGAATATTCTGTAAATCCAAGCAACATGATTTGTGAGAAACTGGATGTAGGCAATAAATGGGAGGGCAGAGTCAAATATGTAATCCAGGCAGTGGGCTTGGAATGTCAGAGTTTTTTTTTTTTTGTGAAAGTATTTTACCAGGAAGACTACATTGAGATTGTCTCTAATTTTCAAGTTTGTCTTAAACTCATTTAGCTACCTCAGAAAGGGGAATGGCTGAGCTGACCTTGCCGGGACTAGAACCTGCGACTTTGCAGCTTGAACAGATTCTATAGCTGATGCATTAACCAAGTGAGCCATCTGATGTTAAGAGAGATCTGGTATAGCAGCAGTGGCACAAGGAACACATATAACAAATTATTATTAATTTTTTTTAATGTTCAGCTTTAAGAAGCAGTGGCATATAATGAGAAAATTGCTGATGTACAACTGACATTTATTAGTAAGATTGGTGACATTTGATTGGAGGAAAGGTAGATTTGACTATTGCATGGTGATGATAAAGTAAACAGGACTTAATTAAATTACTAAGGAATGAGTTAGAAATGGAGAACAACAGGGCGGGCAAAGATTGAGCCTTGTGGTACATCAACAGACGGAAGTATGGGAGAGGAGATGGTGTTATTAAATGAGACAACAAAGGAGTGATCTGAATGGTATGATGAGAAGCAGGACAGAATCATGAAGAGGGAAGGGTTTGTAAGAGAAGTGGATTATCAGCTGTGACAGATGCTGAGATGTTGAGGAGAATTAGTATGGAAAGTGTCCTTTGGATGTAGTTTAGAATAGGTTGTTTTGTTAGTAGAGTCCAGTACAGAGAATATTGTTGGAGAAGAGAAACTCAGATAGTTTTATATGAGCCTTGGAGTCAAGGAGAAGTAAAGAAATGAGATAATTTGATTGTTGGGGTCAAGTGAAGATTTTTTTTAGAATGGTATGATTAATGAGCATTGAATGCTGAGGGGAATATTTTATAATAAGGGACAAGTTGAATAAATGGGTAAGTGGAGAAAGAACTAAGAAGTTGGCATGAATTTGCTCAAGTAGGCAGGTAGGGACGTACGAGGATAGGAGAAGCTTGCTAACATACTCATCTGATACAGGGGTAATTGGAGGAGAGGACTATGTGTAGGGAGGGGACAAGTCTTGTGACATGGAGTATGGTTAGTAAGGAGGTAATTTTGTATTGTATCAATCTTGTCTTTGATGTAGCTGGCAAGGTGATGGGAAGTAAAGGTTGTGGTTGGGGATGGAGGGTTGAGCATAGAGAAGAATTAAAAGTGGAAACAAGATGTTGTGGCCTGGATGATGGAGAGGATATTGAGATATGGGTTTGGTCAGTTTGAGGACAAAATTATAGGAGCAGAGGATGAATTTATAGTGTAGAAATTCAGGTTTAAAATGTGATTTCTTTTTTTGCAGTGATGCTCAGCAGAGTGTCATCACCCCTGGAACTATCTTGTGAACCATGTGAGGGCAGATTTTAGTACCATTGCACAGTGAAGTTACAGACTTAGCAGATAGAGGTGGTGATGAGAGTTTCAAGAGCAGTGTATAATTTTTTTTATTCATGTCTTGTAGGTTTTGATATCTGTGAAGCAATTGTAAGGTCCAGTTTGTTGTTAGGAACAATGAGGTTACAGGTTGTGACCCAAGAAAGATAGGGGGAGTTAGATAAATCAGATATTGAACAGAAGCAAAGAAAGAGAAAGGTTATGGCCTTCATAGTACATAGGGGAAGTTGTCCACATTGACAGACCAAAGAAGGTGAGCAAAATGATTTCTGAAGCAGCATGGGCATTAGCATTTTCAGTTGAGATGTTGTAATCATCAAATATTTCTTTAAAGATGTCAGTGGAGAAGAAGTGAGGGAGCCAGACAGAAAAATTGTCAAGAAATTGAGAAGTAGGCCTTGGTGGTCTGAAATTGACTGCTATACACAGAGAAAATGGGAGGAAGATGTGGACTGAATGTACTTCAAATGAAGAGGAATAGAATGGATGGGAGATCATAAGTTTATTTTTAGTAGCGTAACCTACTCCACCTCCTGACCTGCCTCCTGGTCTAGGTGTTTGAGTGCAGGCCACCATAAGAATGCAGCAAGAGATAATTTTCAGAAATCACAAGAAGACTGATGGAATTGTAAATAGAGTGTGAGTTAATTACAGATGGAACACGAATTACACATGGAATATGAGAAGGAAATAAAGGATTGTTGGAGACAAGGAACATAGGCTAGTGACAGGAGTGAGTAGAGTTCAGGAGGAATAGGGGCTGAAAGCAGCTAGGAATAAAGTAAGGATGTATGTTAGGAAAGGTGTACCCAGTCGCAAGGAGGAGAAGGAAGAGTGATAAAAGGTCAGATAAAGATTTATGGGAATATATTGACTGATGGCAAGTAGCTGGTAGTGATAGGGATTTAACACATGAGAGGAGTGAGCAGTTACAAGATGTAGGAAGGAGAGGTGGGAAAATGAAAGTGCAATTGTTGGGAGACAGCAGGCAGAGGAAGTGTTATGATCCTAGTAGGATGGATAAAAAGGTAAAAATGGAATAGAACCAGAGAGAGTGTATTGGCCGATGTATTTGTTTTGACAAATACTAAAATCTTCTTTTTGTACAGTGGTATTCAGCATGTCAGTTATAGTGTCCTGAGTAGAGCGTGCTGCTGTTGTTGAATTCTGGCTTTCCACTTAGAGCTGGTACACTCAAGCCAATCAAAACTCTTTAGGCTGAATCTATAGTTACAGGACCAACCAGCCACATGACATCCATCAGAGGATTATTAAGAAATAGCTATCCAGCTGCCATTGTTCAGATTCATACCTCTTTAGGATACATCAGATAAACTACAAAGCAGGGGTTATAAAGCCATAGAAACTGAGTTCATACCAGTGTGAAGATAATTAAATTTACATTTAAATGTTTTTATTTTTGCAATATCCTCTTGATGACTCAACGACACCTTTTAATTTAGGTCTATGAAAGGACGTGGAATAAGACCTATTAAAAAAGGAGGTATATCCTAAACTTTAGTGGGGCATCTGGGGAAAGGTTTCATGTTGCTTCCTGGAATTCCACTGAGGAAGTGGCTTAAGATCAAGATGTTGATTTGAAAGAGAGTTTCTTTTTTTCTGGAATTGCAAGAGGGGAAAGGAATGTGGCCTAAGCAACGAATCCAGATCTGGAAGAAATAGTGATCAAAGCCATCTTGTTTTCTATGGTGCTACTAAGTCTTCCAATAAGATACTGTCCAGATCTGCGTGTTAATTAAGGGTCTGAGATGGATTAAGGAACCAGCTTAGTGCCAAAAATATTATACAATGCTTTTGTAAGGTTTGTGAAGTTTGGTAAAAGATGGCAAACTTTAAAACATTTAAGGGATACTCTTGGCTAATAAAATAAACATGGTATCAACATCTCTAGTGAATTGTTTAGTCTAGTTTAAGACAGCTCAGGAACTGGTGGACACAGCACCAAATCTATCATGGCAAAACATATAGCAGAACAGTCATTGTTCAGAGGCACAGAATCCAGGAGCAAGGTTCCCCCTAGTGACAGAACCTCGGAAGGGTGGGGCCTACTATTCAAATGGAGGACTTTCCACTGCAGGAGACATGCACTACCTGTGGGGGAAAGAACAGTTTCAGCTTACTAGCAACTGCAGAGAAATAAGAATGTCTAGATCAGGAAGGCTCTTGAAGCCTGGGATGCAGATGCTCCAAAGACCCAAGTTTTGTGACTGAATTGACTCTCATCAACCTCCTTTCCTTGTGACTTGCAACAATCCAGGGGAGTCCAGTGAATAAGGAAATCTAGATGAAAGGGCACAGTTTTACAAGCATCAGATTCCAATATGCTTCCTTCCATCCCCAGAGGATCTATTTTGGAGGGGAGGAGTGCTTCCCACATAACAGGGCCTTATGCCCAACCACCCCAACAGTAAGCATCCACTGGAGAAGAAAGACAAACTCACCTTCTTCTGAATCTTTCCACCAGTTGGGTGGTGTCTCAGCTTGGGCCCAGCTGACCTTGGAGAGAAAAAAAGCTGGATGAACAGAAAAAACTCAGGCTACTGCAAGAGAAAATGAGTTTTGGTGCAAGAAAGGTAACATTTTTCAGGAGAGGGATCTATTGGCCCCTCCTGGGCAGCCCAAGCCCCTAATTAACATTTTAGTAGAGCCTCTGGGGACTGATGTGGATAAGCAAAGATGGACTCTAATGCAACCTTGGGAGGAAGGTAAAGATCCTGCTGGGTTACCTTGAGCTATTTAAGCGGGGTTTGTGCCTCATCAGAAAATAGGCTCTTTAGCCTCCTGGCTGAGTCTTTCAGAGCTTACATTGAAAGAAAAGGCTATACTGGAATATCTGACTGCTTTTGCCTTTTTCTGCACCCCCGAAGCCTTCATGTCTCTATTCACAAAGTCCCCCAGAGCAGGTTTTATTGGTTACATGGACTTTAGGTTGATTAGATTATGTTGTTTATGGATGGAGGAAGAGGACGCCATTACAGCTAATGCTGTAATTCTCCCATGAGGATTGTACAACTGATGCAACTCAGCGGTTGGTAACAGTGCTTGAAATGAGTTTCTGAGGTTGGTGACACTAGACAGGCTTTGAACACTTGGGCAAGGATAGTTAAGACTAATATGTGCTCTCTTCTGAATGCCAACTCTTCCACCTATAACTCTCCAGCATTCCCCCAAAAAATTAGATCTTATGCCAGCAAGCCCTAACATTTTGCAATAGCTCTAACACAGTTCCAGAAGAGCCAAGTCTTCTCAATTAAATAACAGCACATGGAAAAGTGGTTCTCAGTGCCCTGCCCATAAGTAGCTGTGCAGGAGAACATAAACTCTCCAGTGGTGTTGCACAATAGTTCAGTAGACCCAAATGTCCATCTTGCCCAGATTATTGTCCTTTCAATAGAATGGATTTAGCTGTGCCTACATATTTTTCAACCAATCAGTTAGCCTGTGGTAGATATGGACTAAAAGGTTTATGCTTGATGCCCCATTCCTGCAGGAAGGATTGAAACTCAGCACTGGAATATTGTGGACCATTGTCTGAGACAAGCTTCTCACACACACCATGCCTGGCAAGTATTGATTTGAAGGCCAATATGGTAGTGAATGATTTCAGATACTTCAGTTGTACCATTTCAAAGTATTTGCTGTAATAGTCAACAATGATCAGGTAGTTGTTCTCTTTATTATGGAAAATATTTTTGGCTAGTCTCTGCCATGCGAGAGAAGGGATACTCTCAGGGATGAGTGATTCTTTTGCGTTATGTCTTTGAAAGTCACTGCTGGTACCACAAACTTTCACGAACCTCTCCATGTCAGAGTCCCACCAATTCACATGCCAGTTGTTTGCACAAGGCAATGCCTAAGTGTCCTTGGTGAATGTATAACAGGATGTGCACCTTCTTTTGTGTGAATTTTGCATACCCCTGAAGGAGTCCTCTGAAAACATCAATGAAATCATGCTTAATGCTGTTAACTGGAACTGGAAGTATATTGTCTCTGTCATTAACAGTCATTATAATTTTGATATGACCAATCTCTTGACTTGTCTGCAGACCAAGCACTACAGGGGCGGGTATTTCTATTACAAACAACTGTAAGTTAGTTTCAGATCCTTTATATGCATACTTTGTATTACAACCCCCAATAATATCCAGGACCTCTCCTCCATACCCCATCAGCTTTGGTAGGCCTTGTGTTTTAACCTGAAATTCATTACGGAGGAATTTACGATATTTGTGACCTGGCACACAAATTACCTGTGTTCCTGTGTCAATTTTAAACTTGATAGGGACCTTAGAAACCCCTAGTTGTAAGGTGACCACTGCTTCTTCTGAAGAGAGTTGTGTGTCCTGCACAGGTGCAAGGTACATCTGGGAGCTGTCTGTGTCACCATCTGAATTGTTCTCCACATCATCTATAATATACACTGGTCATGGCTGTGTCTTCATATTGCCTGTTCCTCTATGACACATTCTGGCAGTGTCCTTTTTCCTGCATTTATTGCATGTTTGGCCTCTTGCAGGGCATAATACATCTCTGCTATGTGTGTTTCCACAATATCCACAAATTGTTTCTGTCACTCGCTCTGTTTTCTCTTCTATTCCTTCTCCAGTCTTCTCTTTTTTCAGTTCTGTGACTGCTAGATTGCTTTACAATTGCACTGTTGTTGTTGCCCTCCCAATACCTGCAAGTCTTTTCTTGACATATCATATGCTCTTGCAATTCTGACAGCTTTTTCAAAGGTTACATCATCTTCCTCCCTTAGTAACTTTTCCTGTACTTCCTTGAACTGTCTGCCCATTAATATCCTGTATTTTATCATGTCTCCAGAATCATGAAAAGCACAGTCTTTGTCAAGTAGTTGTGACTGTGTGGCCCATTCATCAACTGATTCACTGCCCCCTTGGTTCCTCTCATAGAACAGCTTTCTTTGCACTGTGGTGTTTTTGCTTGGATTACAGTATGCATCAAAATTTGCAAACAGTACCTCTGTCTTTTTCTTGTCCTCAGCAGGTTTCCACTTGCACACCATGCTCTGCTTACATCACAATCTGTATGACCCACACTGATGAGAAAGTATGCTGCCTTTTGTTGATCTGTCCATTGTGCTGCATCCGGTCCAGCATAAACCAGCTCTATCAGCTCCTTCCATTTTGCCCAGTTCTCTGATACATTGACAGATTCCAAATCCAGGGGAGGGATATTTTTGTGCTGCTGCTGTTTGCCATTATTCTGTGGACCCCACTTCTGGTACCATGTGTTGTATTGTCATTAGATACTGAGAAATCATTAAGGAGCTTAACCAGGAGAGTCTTTATGCTGAGCTAGCTTCTTACAACTGCCTACTTCTGTCCTGCAACTATATCCTCTTCCAGGTCACATGACAGGATTTAAGGTAGATAAACACATTAACTATTTAAGGTAGAACAGTGGAGTTCAACAAATAACATTACTGTTGTCACAAAGCAAATGACATATCATCACACAAACCATCAGCATTACCTGCAGCTTACTTTTCAAGATCATAATTCTCAGATCACATATCTTCCCTTTGGATTGATGTCATCTCTGGGGGTATTCCCAAAGGTTACGTCAGCCCTGGAGACTTACATCCACTCTCAGTGGATATATTTGATTCCATATCTGGATTCCTGCATGCACATTCCAGAGAAACATTATTGGGTTATCATTCTCAAGAAATATTCTCTGGTTCCATCTCTTGTCCTTCACTTTCTCTGTCTGAGATTCAATAGCCCTCAGGGCAAGGTCTTTTTCCCAGATGACAAGATCTAGTCGTTTTCCCTCTAGGTAGGAATAGGTGAAAATGTTTACCCAAAAAGGTAGAACACAGCAAATTTTGACTTCTGCAGGAATACCCAAGGAAACCTCAAAAATTCAGCTTTTTCTGCCAATTTTGCTACTACTTTGAGGACAGGCCCTTTGGTGCTTGTTGCTCTCACTGTCAGATGCAGCAGTTGGTTGAGCTACTACACCTTCTTCCATAATGCCATCATCAACAATAGAATGCAACTCGTCATCTTCAGTGTTCTTCTTACATTTTTTATAGCACTGGTCCTGGTAGTGGTGGAGGGGGTGGAACTTTTAGTGGAATATTGACAAACATCGATGAGAGGAATCATCATCATAGTAACACAGTAACATACTTAATGAGGCTGAAAAAAGACATGCATCCATCAAGTCCAGCCCATGCCAAATCACGCATGTTGATCCAGAGGAAGGCAAAAAACCCAAACCATTGAAGCCATTTCCAATTAAGCCCCAAGCGGGTAAAAAAAACTCTTGATACACGAACAGAAAGAGGATCCCAGAAGATTGTTTAAGGATTCTTTTCCAAGACACAGCATCCATCCTATTGTAGAACTGAGTGGGGGCAGTCAGATTCCCTCATGTGCACACGCTGATCACTATTAGTGATCTTGGATTATGTGAGTGTAGAGGTGTATTGGTGGAGATCCCTTATTGGCAACGTATTGCACTAGGAGCGCCCTTTCTTTTCTTCTGTTTGTTTGCATCAAAAAAAATTATTTCCTGACTTCAAATGGCAGTCAGATAGTTCAACAACCTATCTGCATTGAAGCCATCTGTCATAATTCTCATTCAATATTTTTTTGTATTGACCTTGAATATATTTGTAAATGGTAATTAGACTTGTGCACGGGCAAAATTTTCGGTAAAATTCGAATTCGGACTAATTTTTTTTTTTCTAATTCGGATGATCCTAATTTCGGACCGGGCCTATTCGATTCGGACGAAATTCTGATCCATTCCGAATTATTCGGCCGAATTTAACATGGGTTAAATTATAGCAGTGCGCCTCCGTGCACGCTGCTATCATCATTTGCAGACAGGGTGTGCATTTAGAAAAAGATCCATCCCAAAAACTGACATTGTCATACATTGAAAGTCTGTGCATGCCTCTACTCTAGCATGGGATGCCAGTCACAATGCAAACGTCGAACATCGAAAACCCATGCCTGTCATTCAATTTAGCATGTTCGAACATCGAAACCCCATGCCTGTCATTCAATTTATCATGTTCGAACATCGAAACCCCATGCCTGTCCTTCAATCTAGCATATGTTCGAACATCGAAACCTCATACCTGTCATTCAATTTAGCATATGCTCGACATCGAAAACCCATGCCTGTCACATCCTACTCAACATAAGTGGTCGACTCGAATATGGACAAACTACATGTCACATTCTATGTTAGTACATGGGTAAAGATTAAGGTTTCATTTTCTGGTACCAGCCTCCTACCCTACTGTCCCTCTTTAGTACCCAAATTACTCTCTCTCGTTTTCCTATCCTGATTTCCCCTCATATCAGATAACTCTATGTGTATATACATTGTAGAGTTTCATACTACATCAAGAATAAACATCAATGATTGTAATGTGATAGATGTAATGTGTTAACCCTTTGAGTGCCAGAGTGGTACGCAATGCATTGCAAAGCAATACGTTGCATACCACTCTGGCATTCAAAGGGTTAAAAAGAAAAATTGAGACATTCTGTTGTGAACAAACTGCAACACAGGAGAGAAATAAAAAAAATGCTTGACATCTATACTGAAGAGGGGTCCACAGCATTGTCTTAGTATAGCAATATCACCGTTTTCCGTGAGTGTGCAATACAGGGCTCTGCGGTAATTGCTGGGCATTTCCCAATGTCATAATCAGGGGATGATGGGAGTTGTATTCTAACTACTGTTAGGAAACACATAAGTGATGCACATTCATCTCCCACCTAGAAATTATTTACACACGAGGCAACTCCCCCAAGTAATACCTAGCCCCTTTCCAAGTGAAAGGACTTCCAGAAAGGCTTCAGATCTCTTAGTGACTCACCTGTTATTGCCAGTCAGCGGGACCCGGAGAGTAGGAGGGGGTGATGCTATGGCTGCACGGCACGGTGCTCTTAGTTGGTCACTTGTCGCAATGTTGAAGCTCAGCCCGGCCAGCACCTTCTGGGTGGAGACACCTCACAGCAATCCTGTTCAGGACACATCATGCACTGTTGTGCACTCATACTAGGGATCCCAAATGTTTAGACTCATTTTGTACAGGGGGCACCCTCCTGTATTTGTAAAACCTCTCTAGCAAATCTGGGATGGTAGACCTATTTACTCAAGTCTTGACTTTAGGTGGGCGATAAACAATACAAAATAGGCATAATGTTTCACTATCACATAATTCACGTCACTGAAGCAGCCAGCAGGCATCACCACTGAGTGAGCATAGGGCTGCCCGGCTGCTGACAGTCACACTGATGGGACACCCTGCAACACAGAAATGGCGGAAGAGCACAAAATAAACATGCTATGGGACGGCAAATTGCCGCCCCTGTCAAAGTGCCGCCTGGGTCCATGGACCCACTGGGACCCATGTAAGGGCCGGCCCTGTATTCGAACAAATACCTAATATTTTTTTATATTTTGCACAGGAACAAATATTACTTGTTCTTGCAGTGGCAATAACTGGAACTAATGCTGGCTGCCTACCTATGCCTAGCCTAATGCTACCTGCCTGCCTACACAACAACTGTACACTCTCTAATCTCTTCTCTCTCTGAGCTCCAACAACCCAATGAGGAAATGCAGGCAGTCTGTCTGTGTGACTGTGTCATTAGTCCAACCCCCATCATGAAACGAAGAAGGCTATTCGAATACAGACAAAAGAGGGAAGTAGTGCATGAAAAGGAGAATGGAATTGGACTAGAGACATGGAGGGAAAATTATGGAGGGAAAGTAATTGAGCGCGCACAGGAAGTACAAAAAAGTCCTGGTCAAAAGTAGTCAAAACTTTTGGAAATGTGTCGATTGCCGAAACTTCCGAAAGTTTCGACGAATTTCGGACCTGGGCTGTTCGGAGTCGGATCATTTTTTCCGAATGACCCTTGAGTTTCGGATTGGCCGAATGTCTCCGAATGACCCCATTTTCGGCGAAATCAGAATGTCTCCGAATCAATTCGCACATGTCTAATGGTAATCATATCACCCCTTAGACGTCTCTTCCTAATATAAACAAACCTGATTTGGCTAGTCTCTCTTTAAAACTCAGATCCTCCAATCCCTTTATCCCTGAACAGAGACAAGATAAACTCTCTGTATACTCAGTTTGTTGTAGTTGGGTATATACCCTTCCACAACTATCATATTTTGTGAGTATATTTACCATTTCTTATCATTCATATTGTTACAAAGATAACAGGCACTATTGGGTGCCCTCTTTTGTTTCTTCTGCTCAGTAATTATGTTTGCTTTAATATGTATTAAAGCAAACTGGTTTTATTCTGGAGTAAACCAACTGCACAATAGGGGACAAATACAAAGTCTTAAATTCCTATGACTTGAATAGATCTTTTTAACCCGTTGAATGCTTGCATTGGATACTTCTCTAGCATTCAGGGGGTTAAAACCCAATTTAATTTAACAGGAATTTTGATTTATCCCCTATGGTACAGTTGGTTTACTCCAGAATAACTTAAGTTTGCATTCATAAGTATGGGCCATTGTGTCTTAGGTTAAAACAAAAAAATAGCAAGAGTTGAATTTAAGATGGCTTACTTCTTAACTCTGCATTATATTGTAATTAAATTAGTAAAATAAACATTTATATAGTGTGAGGATAACCAACTCCTCACCAGGGATGGGAGAAACTTTCCGCCTCAAATTGAAATCGGCGAAAAATGGCACTTTCCGCTTGGCAACAAATTTCCCACGAAAAGTGCAGATTTTCCGTTTTTTTCTCCTGTTGAAATCAATGAGAACACAGAAGTTACACATAACATATTACAAATAATATTTTATTTCCCAAAGGCATGAGGGTGCCTGTGTTGGTGGGGTGTGGGGAAAGAATCAGTTGAACAGGGAACGTTTTGGGGGGGTTGTTTACTGGGATTGGGGGACATTTAATAAAAAAGAAATCCTAAATAAAATAAAAACCATAAGACATGGTATAAAGGGGTCTGAGGAGGGTGCCTGTGTTGGTGAATGGATGAATCATTTGAACAGGGAATTTGTTTTGGGGGCTCTCTTGACTGCTATTGGGGGGACAGTTAAAAAAATAAATCAATAAAATAAAATAAGACATTTGTATTTAAAGTGACAGAGACAGGAACCCCCTGATATAAGATGACACTGGGGTGGACTGATACTTGACTTGATAGAGTATTTTGTAGAGGATGATTTGTTTGATTTGTTGTTAGAGGCCTTTGTAGGACTTAGACTTATTAGAGGCCCAAGCCCTGAAGAAACATTGATTTTAGGACTTAAGCTAGTTTGGCACAAGCCCTAAGGAAACATTGATTTGTAGGCTTGTTAGAAACAAACCCCCCAAAAATTGTTTATTTTTTTTTGTAGGACTAGTTTTTTTTATTTTTTTTTATTTATTTGTTTTTTTTCAAAACACAAGCCCTGAGAAAAAAATAAAAATGCCTAATGCCAGCAGGTCATGTTGGCCAGTGGCCATTGTCAAATGTCCTCCTGAGTTGCAACTGCTGTTAGTACTGCTGCTGCTGAGTTGTTTAAGCAGCAGGGTGATTAGGCAGCTGAAAGGGAATGGGATCAACAATATCAGTAACATGGAAGATGGATGATGAAGGCTCCACTTGCCATGAGGCAGTAGCAGAAGTATCCCCCAGTGCATGTGGAGAAAAGAACAAGTTGACCATTAAATCTTCTCCACCTGCCCCTCTTCCAAAATCATCATGGGTGTGTTGTTATTAGAATATTTATTTTTCTCTTGAGAACAGAAACTGTGGCTTCCATCAGCAACTGCAATGTGCACAGTGTGTGTGTGGTAAATAACATCTGGGGGCACAACTGTATCCAAACACTATAACGCCCGAAATTAAGTACTGCCGCTGTCACTGTACCTCTTGTCCAGACCCCGCTAAGGACACATGACAACTTTCTGACAGTTTAATAGTAATGATGAACCCTCCCTGCCAGAATCTTAGCATATTCTGTGGGAAGGAATCTCCTCAGATGCCACCTGATGACCTGGTATTGATTTTCCTCCACCACACTGGCATGTGGGGTCAGTGCACCACACAGTGTGCAATGGGTAGAGAAGAACTGCCATATCATAACATTAACAGAGTGGCTATCATTTCGCAGGGGAGGTAACTATGAATGAGGTGGATTGGCAGGAGATGTACTTGTTACCCTAGAGGAAGAAGGTGATGTTGATGGCGAGCTAGTTGTTTCGCTCTTCATGGAACTTGCAGTGTCTGTCTGGGTTTCTTTATTCTTCCTCCTCTTTGATCTCCACCTTTCTGGAGAGTCAGGGGGTACAGTAACAGCGGTGCTATATTTCTGCAATGGGTGTTTGGCTTTAACATGTTTGGAGTAAATGTCATGATGTCTGTGTTTCATGTGTGTTTTCAGGGCGGTTGCACCAAGGTGTGTTCCCTCCTTTCCCCTTCTCACTAACTTGTCACAAGTTTTGCACTGTACCATTGTTGATGATGACTGTACTGTGCCTGCCGGAAGAGAATAATAGTCCCACAGCCATGACTTCTGGGGGGGAGGGATAGGGAACAGGTGGAGAAGAATGGCCTTTTTCTTCTTGTCCTCCACATTCCCCTTCACATTCTGTGGTAGCATATAATGTTGCTGCTGCTGTTGCTGCTACTGCCTCAGATTTAGCACTGCAACTAGGATCAGGAGGAGTATTGCTACTGCTGGCAAGTGGAATCCTAGTCCCGCATTGCTTGTTGACCCCATTCCCACTGTGTCCACAGAGGTCTGTGGCACACTAGCCTACTCCTCAGCACCCTGCTGCCCTTTCATCTCAGCAGCAGCAGAAGTTAGAGAAGTTGCAATGTCCGCTAATTTCAAAAGCTGACCGCTAGTGGTGGTGGTGATGCCCATCCTCAACCCTGTCTCCCATTCTTTCTTAGTTTCTGCTAAAATGGCCATAAATGTCTTCTCCACCCCAGCTTCTCTAACACCACCACCACCACCACTAGTCCCTACGTGCAGCTGCTCTATTCCAGACATCTCATTGCTGCTTGGAGGAGGTGACGAGCAATGTGACAGAGGGTCCCCTGCTGTCACACATGGTATAATTTTCTCCTTCCCCCCCTGAGTACTACAAGAAACACTAGCAGCAGGCAAAGTATTGGTGGCAGCAGGTTCTGCACTGGCAGCAGGTTTAGCACTGGCAGAAGGTTCAGCACTGGCAGCAGGTTCAACACTAGTGGCAGTACATCTGACAGCAGGTACAACACTAGTGGCTGCAGGTACAGCAATGGTGGCACTGGCAGCAGGGGCAGCACGTCTTGCAGCAGGCACAGACAGCTGACCTGTCCTGCTCTCACTAGTACTACCCTTTTCTCCCTTCCTTCCCATTCCCTTTTCTCCCTCCCTTCCCATTAAATTCCACAAGATCCCTTAGGGTGATTTAAGGGGACTGGACAGCATTGGTACAGTAGTGGTCCCTTCCTCCTCCTCCTCAGACTCAGTGGACACATAATGGCCCTTCCAGCTCCTTCATTGATTATTTTTTACCATGCTCATAGTGATAGGAGTCACTGTGAGCCTCTTCTGCCTCACTTTTTGCAAAATATCACAAGAGAACAGCACAGCACATCTATCTCGCTCTGTAGATGCTTCTATTGTGTCTTCCTTCAGTGAAAATGTCACGTTTTTATAGCAAAAGTGCAAAAACAATGTAAACCAATGGGCAGAAACTTTCTAGCCATTGAAAAAATGGCAAAAAATGTTGGCCAATGGGCGAAAAATGCAAAAATTTTAACCGCTAGTTTTAAAGCGGATTTTACCGCCAAAAAGCGGATAACAATGTGGTTTTTGCAAAATTTCCTGCGGGAACACAGAGACAACTTTCCCCCACCCTTACTCCTCACTACATCATTGTTGTCACTACAAAGGCCCATGGTCTCTAGCCCCAGATCTTTCTGGAACCTAGAAACGCCCCTGCATATCATCCTTCTCCCTCCTTTCTTCCAAACTGTACATATTCATTTATTTGAGCCTATCCTAGTACTCTGTGTTATGAAGACCTAACACCATTTTAGTGACTTTTCTTTGGCCTACTACCAGTGACTTATTGTCTTTCTTGAGATGTGGTATCCAAAACTGTACACATTATGTTATTAACTCAAATAGCATGAATGGTCAGATGATGCCAGATGTCCAAAATTATGCCAACATTAAACAGAAACCATAACATTAAAAAAAATGACCTTAAATGAGGAGGGTGAGCTGAACATAATCCAGTTCAGGGGATACCAATCAGAGCACCCTCATTAAGCCCACTGAGAGACAACATCTGTTGCTGTCACAGTGGACAAAGCAAGAGTATACTCTCTTTGGATCCCGGAGGAATCAAGTACCCTGAACAACTCTTCAGGCCTCATTGGAGCCTCCACTGCCTGCTTTCTGGCCATATAGATGGCCATCTTAGCCTGTGTCAGGGGCAGGTATACAAAAAAGACAGACTAGAGTGCCTTCCATCAGGGCCTCTCTCCTAGTTCAAAGACTCACCTCCAGATATTGTCTGGAGGACAGACGGGAGTGAGGAAGAACACTGTATGGGATTACTGACCCTTCCTACATATTCTGAGAGTATCTCCCCAACCTGTTTAGGTTTAGGATTGTCAAGACTTTAGTTGTATGTATACAGCCTGAGGTGGAGGGGGGGCCAAAGTTGGATATAGTTCTCCCAGTTTGTAAAGCCCTATCAATGAAGGTATGCAAGCTGGGTGGATGTGAAGCTTAATATCCTGGAGCAAATGTTGCAGATCCCACACCATGCATGAGTACATTCGTCTACACCCAACCTGTCCACAGTTCAGGAGATCCCTGATTCTGGTGTTCCATGATTGTCAAAGGTGGAGACATATTCTAGGGGCTTCCAACATCTGAACCCCCAAAAACTAGATTAGCTAGAAGAGGCTTAGTTAGACTTTCTGCCCCCTATGATCCACCATGTCTTTACAAGGAGGCCATGCCTCAGACCTTGAGGATTTCCTGGTAGCATGCCGGCAACACTGAGAGCTCTCTCCCCAAACCCTCAGGAGTGATGAAAAATAAATGCTTGCCTTTTATATTGTGCAGGTAGTGATAGAAGCTGAACATCAGTGCACACCACTGAAGAGAAGGGTCTGTGTGAAGGTATCTCTACAGTATTGGAGGTGGAAGACATGCACCTCAGTGCTTTTGTACGTCACTGAAACCCTTCTCCCAGAGGGAGACATTCAGCACCCGGAGAGACCCAAAGTTTTCTTTTCCAAAGAAAGCCCAAAGCAACCCCCTCTGGATCATAGTTATGAATTCAGTGGTAAGGCAGATTAACAGGTGCCAGTTGATTGATCAGTAAAGTCCTCAATCTTAGTGAAAGCAATTTCAGAAGACCCTTCACAGTCCCAGACAAGAAAGGACATGGTCCTCTGGTTCTTTACAGTTTTCAGGGTCTGTGTAATAAAAAGAGGATAGGTAGAGCCCTACATGTTTTACAGCATTAGCCTCCCATGTGATGTTGCAGAACATCTACTTGTATGGGACACTCTGGAAGGCCTGTGCATTTGGACCAATAATTACATCTTTGGTATACAGTGAAGCATTGACCCTCATGCCTGGTTCATTCAGAACCAGACTTGTGAGTCTCTTTCTCAACAAACAAGAGGATGGTTCAATGGCCAGCACATAAAGCTGCCCAGATATAGGGCATCCTTGCCTTATTCCTAGTCCAAATACCAGCATTTCAGTCAGGGACCAATTGTTCTTAATTAAACACTCTGCAAAGGCACACAGTGTCTCAGACAGCCCACAAACTGTGGACCAAAGACTTATGTATGCAGAGACGCTGAGATATCTGTGATCCACTCTTTCAAATGCCCTCTCCTGATCCTATGAGCAAAGTGGTAGATATCATTGACAAAAATGTTGTTATTGAAGATAGTACAGTCCAGGATTGTATAGGAGTGTTCAGGGTGAGTCGTCTATGTCAGAACAGACTTCACACTCAATGAAATGGGCCAAAAAACTGGCAAAGAGCAGATGGGCCAAACTGCAGATGGGCCAAAAAACTGGCAAAGAGCCTCTGTAGTCCAGCATCCTGGGCATATGCATCCAAGAGATTAAATGGGATATCCATCTCCCATACCAGAAGTTGCAGTAGATGGCCTGGTATTATGGCCTTTTTGATCGGCAATTGTGACTGAAAGAACTCTGGGAACAGGTATACCACTCAGCACAATGCTGATGTGAAGTGGCTGAAGAAACCATTGCCTTGAGACTCCAGATTCCAATTGGCTTCAGCCTCCAGAGTGGTATGGGTGTCATGCAGGAAGCTTACAGAGTACCCTCCTTGCTGTAGATCCGAAAGTATCTGGAAGTTGAGAAACCTGTCCTTAAAGTCAGCAATTCTTGTTTAGAGTGCTGATATTTCTGTCAGAAATCCCACATGCCCTAGCCTTCAGTATGGCCTGATGAGATAGGCAAATTAAATAACTTGTAAGCACAGATATGCTCAGCCTTCCTGAAGTTCTTGGACCAATTACTGATTCTAAGATATTCTCTCGCAGAGTAGATGATTAATTGCAAATCATTCCACTTCTTGAGGGCAAGGAGCACATTTCTTCTTGGTGGGAATTGAAAACATTTTTTGCTTTTAATTATTTCATGGTAATTTAACCAGTCATTATCATCTAATGCAAACCTGTAAGCAGCTAAAACGCCAGATCTACCTTGTCCATCCGCTACATCTCATGCTACCACTTCCCATATGGGGAATCTTATACAATTTTTGCTCTGCTTTGGATTTTTAGCCCCATCCTTGCTATCACTCAGTCCTCTGATCTCCTCTGTTTTACGCTCCACCTACCCAACACACACACATACCTCATTCCCCATTTCATTCTTGGATTTACTAATACTTCTATGCACTCATGCATTGCACTCCCCTCTAACAATGAAAGGGTTAAATGAGCTACATTATTGCAATCCCCCAACCACATGAAACAGTGTCAGTGGTGGGGAACCCTGTTGTCGACCTTTGCCAAATTGGGAAAGAGGACTTACATTTAAATGACTCCTTCCTATTTGTGGCAGCACCATGAGGATGTAGTCACAACCCCCTTCATCAGGCCCATTAATGCAGGGGTTGTGCTCATATGATGTCATTAGTGACATCTAGGAGTACACATTCCTTTTAGTGTCAGCTATGAATTGTTACTATGATCCATTTCTGTTCTCTACAAAATTAGTAGCCGTGGGGAAAGTGGTGGTGTGTGGGGGGTTAATGTGTTTGATATGGGACTCCATGGTCTGAAGGTCAAGAGGAAATCCAAATCTCATAAATATAAATTAAAGAATGTTGTTAATTTAATTCATATAAAGGAAGTGAAGTATTGGTGTGTGGTTAACACCAACAATTTAATTAATTAAATGTCATCCTTCAAGTTACAGGGGAGAGCAGGTCAAGCTTTCTTTTCTGTGAACCTGAAGTTATCATGTGTCCAGTAATTGAAGCAGGGAAGAATAGGTGTACACTAAGATTAAAATTAATTTACCATAGGAGTCCATTGAAATAAGCAGGAACTTCTAATGACAATGGGCCCCCATTGGCATTAGCTGCCATGGTTCTTGGTTAAAAGAAAAGAAGATTTTTGCTTTATTTCTGTAAGATTATTTATGATTTAAAAGAATGGGCTCTAATTTGCATTAGGTACATAAATGCAGATTATGTTATAACCAATGCCATGGAATCTAGCATTTAATTTTCAGAATTATAATATAGAAATAGCTAAAATATGTTTTTCAAATTGAATCTATCTTGTTTTAATGTCATTTCGCAAATGTATGATTTTTTTAATTCAATATTCAGTATCTTTATGTAATGCTTAAGTAGTTACCATCCAAAACTATGTCAAATAGAGTTTACATCTATTTTTATTTTTCATACAATCACTATTTTATTTTTATATAATTGCACTTTTTTCTGTACTTTGTCACACTTCCTAAATATTTTTCTTATTACAATATTACAACAAGTACAATACGTATTACAGTATGTTTCAAAACTATATTTGATTTTTTTTAAATGAACTTATCTGAAGCTAATTACTTAATATTAATATGTTCTTTGGATGCCATTTTTTGAAATATAAAAGTAAAATTATTTATATGCCAATATAATACACTACATATTCAGTAATACACATTATTAAAATGATAATAAGCAAGTACTTTATACATTTATAGCTTCATTTCTTTATTAGTGCAATAGTGTCATTTTTCGAAATATAAAAGTAAAATTATTTATATGTCAATATATATATACTAAGTATTCAGTACTACTCATTATTAAAATGATAATAAGCAAATACTTTATACATTGATATCTTCATTTCTTTATTAGTGCAATTGAAAAGCAAAAGATAAAAACAGATCCAATCTAGCATTTGTTGTCTGTTATAAAACTAATTTCTAGGGAGGTTTGCTTAGAAATTGTAAAGAATCAACTGAGGAGGCAAATTTCTTAGAAACAGTTGCTATGTAAAACTCTATAAAATACAAATTACTGTCATTATTAATAATAGGTGAATATTTTATCTATGATAAACTGAAATCAATGTTTTTTGACTTGCAATGCCTTTTTTTATTTGCACGTTAGCATTACTTCAATTTTTTAAAATATTTCTTTTTTCATATTCAAGAAATACACAAAGAGAAAAAGGAGGAGGGGTACCCCTAGTGTAGAATCACAGGATAAAATGGAAACCCAAATCTCAAGTTCACAAAGTAGTTGGGTACTCACAAAAGTAATGGCTGGTGTATTATTTATGTAACCCGAAGAAAAATTGCCTCTGGGATGGTATTATTGCCCTAGTAACAATACAAAGGGTCTCCCTGGTATTAATCTGTATATAGGCTACTCCTCACAGTACCAAGACCTTTTTGAGGCCATTAATTTGACAAAGCAGCGGTTCAGCCACAAAACACATAAGCAGTACTTTTTATGTGTTTTTTTTTAATTGTAAATAACATTTACTGTGTTGAGGAGCAGTGTCTGTTCCAGTGACCTGGGGATCCCGAGAGATGGGTGATATTTTCCACTTGCAAGTATGTCAGTAGTTTGGGAGCAGTCTTACTCTGATCATCTTATCATGTGGGTGCATTATATACATCTTTTATATATACTCTTTATTGTTATATTGCAATATAGCTCCACTGGGTGCCTTTTCTTTTTATTTTGCTTTATTTATTTTTTCATATTTGCAATTAACTTGAAAAAGAAACAGTTCAGCTACTAACACGCGTTTGTCTTATTTTTTGCTGGGGAAGGTTCAAGAAAAATGGAGGTTTAAAATAGGTAAATAGGCTAAACAATATAAAATAGGTTATAGGTAAAATAACAACATTTCTAACACCCATCTAATCTACTCTGCTCAGCAATGAAATTATAACATCATAAAATATCAAATACAGACCTATGCAAACTGTGGCAAACAGTATACTGTCTGAGATATGTAAATAGAGTTCATTGATGTATTATATGAGAGCTATGTCGTGAGGTAGAAAGGCCACTGGCTATGCAGACTGACTTTTTATTATGAAGCCTAAGATATGATAACATCAAGATAACTGACCAACACAAGAGGAAAAGGTTAATGGAACTGCAGCAGGTGCAGTAGGTGCAGTTGTCAATGCCAGGCATTGCTGTATGGGTTGGCCATGTTGATTCTGTTGCATCTGAGATTACCAAAGAGACCTGACTCACAATGCAAGACCACAGCCCATGACGATCATCAGCTTTGGAGAATGCCATTGTATATCCGCTTTTCCATGGGGAACATGCTGCAAGGCAGCCTATTGAGAGACACTGGAGAGACACTGGAGCAAGGTGCACAATGTGTAACCATGACTGCTGTGAAGAGAGATAAGGATAGGGATCACACAACTGGCATATCAGCAACACCCATAAAGCACGTCCAAATTACCAACATCAACTGCAAAGTTCTGCTGGTTATGTTAAACCATCCACTGTGAAATCCCATGCTGTCAATTACTGACTGAGGCCCTTGTCTAATCCATAATATATAATCCAGTAACTTGCAGGTGGGTGACTGACTTACTCAACAGTAGGGATGGGTGAAAAGCTGTGCCTCAAACCAAAATTGGCAAAAAATGGCACTTCCTGCTTGGAGAATAATTTCCCACGAAAAATGCCATTTTCCCTCTTTTTCTCTTAGCTCATTGCCTTGAAATCAATGGGAAGAAAATGTTTTCCCCAACACATGAAAGTTATTTCTACTTTTCCTGCAGGCATATAAAAGGGTGTCAGGCTCTCACAGTATGGCATGTTTTTGAACTAGAAAAGATAGGCAAATAAAGGGATATTGAATCTTAGTTTAGGGAGTCTTTTAGTTTGGACATTTGTTCTCTGTATTAGGGGAGTCTGAGGGCCCTTTTTTCGTGAAAAGAAGGACGGAACGAAGGAGGTTGACCCCAAATACCCCAAAATTCGGTGTGACTGAATGGCAAGACACAGGTAGCTGGGGTCCTGTTTGCTTGCTGATCTTGCACTTATTGCCTCTGTGCTGGGGAAAAAAGTTGCTGATTTTGTTTTTCAGTTTGACAGACTGTGATAAGATAGGGTGGACAGCTTATAAAAATAATAATGATAATAATAATAATAATAATAATAATAATAAAAAAGCAATAAAATAAAAATAAAAAACTAAAATAAAAAAATGTGACTATATTAGGTGACTGACAGCTCACTGGGAGCCTGATATGAGCAATATGACAGAGGCAGACTTGATAGACAGCAGATGACATGGCTATGGAAAGATATTATACTCCATCAGCTGTGTACTGTAAAGAGAAAAAACACACACAGTAGTTGAGTAATGTCCAGCAAGCGCACAAGGGGCAGGGGGAATGGGAGAAGTGGCCTAGTGCAGGGACTTGAGAGTAAAGTGGTAGCTCAAAAGCTAACTGAAGACATAGTTGCTGCAACATGTGCAATAAATGATGATGGTACCTCTCCTCCCAGGGAGGATGCAGTTTGTCAAGATCCAACCAAAATTTCCACCAGCGCTGGTACACAAAAACCCCATATGAGAACAATGGAGATGACAACGAGTCACATTCTAGTGTTCATGATGGCAATGGCACAATAGAGGAAGGTGTAGCAGCTGAACCAACGAACCAACTGCTGCATCTGACAGACAAGCATCAAAACACTTGTCCTCAAGTTGCGAACTTTGTGAAAGTAAAAGTAAGAAGACATTGTTTGGAACCTCTAAAAGCTCAGATGAATATAAAGGTAGTGGGCAAGAAGTGGCAGGCAATACTGATGTTGACCTAATGATGACTGATGATGATGATGATCAGATCTAGAATATCCCTCCAACATCTATCTCTTGTTCAGATACAGATGCAGTTCAGAGTGAGAGAGATGATGTTAGCAGAAAGGCAAAGGCTGAATCTTCCACCACTGAAACGGAGCACTGTGACTGTCCAAATTGTTTGAAAAACCATTGGAAACTCTGACCCTGGATAAACAAACATGGCAGAAAGAACATAGCCATCCTCTCAGTCATCATCAGCATCATCACCACTCTCAAGTCCAAGTCCCACTCAGCCACACACACCTGTGTTGAGTAACCAGCTGCAACTACAACAGCAACACAGGTTATTAAAATCCACAACCTTAGCTATGATGAGTGCCTATGTTGCTGCTGGAAGTGCTGCACCTTTGACACCTAGTAGTAGTAGCAGTAGAATTGCATCTTCATCTAGCCCAAGTAGTAGTAACCCCTCAGGAATCCCTCAGTACATGAATTCCACAGTATGGAAATACTTCACTCAGGATTCAAAAGCTATGACAGTGAAAGCCAGGCCAAATGTATTAAAAACTTGGGGTTGGCGAAAACTGAGTAAAATTTCCCTGTGAAAAATGGACATTTTTTCTCTTTTCTCACGAAAGTTTTCTCCTTTTCTCCAATGCCAAATTTTCTATTTTCGCCTATTCCAACACATTTTTCTCTAATTCTAACACATTTTTCGCATATTCAACACATTTTCTCCTATTCCAACACATATTTTGTCTGTTTCCTATTGCTGAACATTTCCCAGCACAATATAACTTTTTCTGAGGGCTGTAGTGGAGAAATAAGTAGATGAAGTCAAAGCTGTGAGTCCTAAAGCAACATATACCTTGAAAAATGTGTTAGCATGCAGGGTGAATTTGTCCTTTGTCCACAACAATAACTTCTTACTTAAGTAACAACCTAGTGTACAACCTACAATGTAGCAGATGTGTCGGTAGTGGTGGTGGGGGATTGGTGTGGTGTGAGTGGTGGGACCTTGACAAACTGCATCCACCCTGGAAGGAGAGGGATCATCATTATTTATTGGATGCAAATTTTTTTGTAAAGTTGATACCTTTATTGGCTAACTAAACAGATTTAAAATGCAAGCTTTCAAGACTTCTTAGGTCTCTTCCTCAGGCATGTTATACAGATAAATATGAAAATTTCTCTCTTAAATACAAGTACACATTACATTGTTTATAATGGAAATCAGATAAGAACGTTAGTCCACATACCAATTCCTTGATCAGTCAATGGTAGAGGATGTGATTTAAATAGCATTCTTCCTCTGGGTCCAGGTATTTATGATTCCAGAGGGACTGTCGTAAAAGTTCTGTTAATTATCTGTATCTAAAGATATATATGTATATATATATATATATATATATATATTAGAAGGAATAGTTACAGAAACATTTTAAAAAGACAAATACAAATGGTTATTTACATTTTGAGAGTTTTCATTTGGATAAAGGTCAATTTGATCGTATTAAAAGAAACTGCACTAGGGAAGAAGACTTTATGGAACAATCAAAAAATTTAAAAGACAAATTCATACATAAGGGATTTCCAATACAATTAATAGAAGATACTTACCAAGGGTTATAAATGAAGGTAATGAGGAACTGCTCCTTAAAAATGATTCTAATAATAAAAATAATAAAAATGGAATAGTTAATCAAAAGAATAAAAATAAAGATCAAATAGCACTAAAAACTAATAAAGCTCAAAAAACAAATATGTTCCCCAAATTAATTACTAGATATAATACGTCATATAAAAAAAAATTAAAAAAATATTAAAAAGCATTGGCACATTTACAATTTGATCCAGTTTTGAAAAATCATATTCCTGAAACCCCACAGATAATTTGTCAGTAGTTTTTTATTAGATTTTTTTAAGTGAAGTATATAGAAATGAACAGAAGAAAAGAGACATGTAAAGAATATACAGAATCCAAAATAAGGGATACAGGCTTCAAAGGGAAGAGAAGGGGAAAGTTAGAAGGCAGTACAGCATATACAGCATACAGTAAATCACCAAGTATACATGCAGAATTACATATCAGACAATAGGCTTTACAGTAATACTAAACCATACCCCTCCCCCATTTAGAACAACAAAATGATAACATGGCAAAACCCAGGAGGACCACGCATCACATCAGTACAGGTCCCTACTCACACATCAGGACAGCCCACCACCCCCAGGTAGAGAGTCAGAGATTAAGAGGTCAGGGAAGTGAATTTGGGGCCTTCGAGAAACTGAGTCCAATGGAACCAGGTTTCTCTGTACCTAGCCATAGCTCGCTTCGTGGTGAAGGCGATGTCGCCATCCGTTGGAGGTCTTCTTCTTTGCTCACCCAAGCTGCCAGAGAGGGCGGCTCCTCCCTTCTCCAACACAGCGGGATCAGACCATTCACAGCAGCTAGTAGTTGAGACGTAAGAGATTTTTTATATTTGATAGGATTCATGGAAGTGTGATGTAATAGGAGGTGTTCAGGCTCAGGTGGTGAATCGGAAAGGTGTGTAGCTATCCTATATATCGCCCTCCAGTATGGCCGTATCACATCACAGTCCCACCACAAGTGAAACAGGGTGGCAGGAACCCTCCGGCACCTCCAGCAAAGACCATCATGGTGGGGATCAATTTTTTGCAATGCCACAGGCGTAAGATACCATCTGGATAGTAACTTATAGGCCGATTCCTGCATCATCGAATAAACTGAGATGTGATGTGTAAGATACATGATCTGCACCAAATGTTGTGCAGAAAGGGTCGCCCCTAGTTCTTCTTCCCACTGTCCCACATAAGTTGGGTGTTCCGTCTGTCCACCGTCAAGAAGCTGCCCATATAGTCTTGAAACATTGTGTCTGGGAGGATCAGTCCGGAGTCATTCCTTCTCAAAAAGTCTGAGAGATTGTAAAAGATTGTGGTGCTGCACTAGGGATGAGACATAGTGCTGAAGTTGGCAGTGTTTAAATGTGTTGAGAAATGTCGGGCTGGCAGAATCAGTCAAATCTCCCAGAGGCAACATTCTGCCCTCCCTCAAAAATCGAAATAGGTGCAGTTCTCTTGGGCTGTGTCGGAGCAAAAACGTGGCTCCCCGAGATCCCAGGAGCAAAGTTAAAGTTGTGGTTAAGTGGGGTCATGGGGAAGGGAAAGGAACTCAGGGAGTATTTAGCTGCCATTGAGGTCCGCACCCTCAGAATCGCCTGTAAAAGAGGACATCTCCTCAGCACGTGTTTGGAAGGATGTAGCCATATATAGCAGACTGGAGGGTACCCTTAGTCTGAAAAGAAGTCCAGTAGGACCCACTGCTTGCCTCCCTCAGAATGGTAAGGGTCTGAAAAAGATACAGGAAGTGGAGAAGCAGATTCATCTTCACAACGTTCACCCGACCTGTCCACGAGATGTGAGGGAAGGACCGTGATGCCAAGTCAGATCAGACCCGGGACAACAGGGGTTGGAAATTAGCCTGTTATAAGGCATCCAAGCTAGGTGGGAGCCATACCCCTAAATATTTGAGCTGGCCGGTACACTGCCTAAATGAAAAGAACCCTGTAGTGATGCAATATCATCGTAAGAAATAGACACATTCAAAATCTCGGCTTTCCCAAGATTAATTTTTAGATTGGATAGCGCCCCATACAGATGCAACTCCTGTGGAAGGGAAGGCTTGGATATCCTCAGCTGACTGACCACAAACAGCATATCATCGGCAAATGCCACCACCTTACAATGTTCTCGTCCTGCCTCCACCCCATGTATGTTGACATTAAGATGCACAGCATTCAAAAAGGGTTACAGGGATAGCACAAATAGAAACAGGGACAAAGGGCAACCCTGACGTGTCCCATTCTTAATTTCAAAGGGACTAGAAAGAATGCCATTGACCCGGACACAGGCCGAAGGACTGGAGTACAGAGCAGTAATCTACGCATGCAAATTGGGTCCCAGCCCGATACTCTGTAAGACTCTGAGCATAAAAGACCAGTTCATCCTGTCAAACGCCTTCACAGCCTCAGTGGTCAGAAGAAGGAGTTCAGACTTGACACTCTTCGAGTAGCTCATTAGGCTAAAAATTTTTGTTGTATTATCTTTCATCTCACGGTCCTTGACATATCCAGACTGGTCAGAGTGGACAAGGTAAGGCAAGTGTGGGGAGAGACGGAGCGCCACCAGTTTTGCCAGCAACTTCACATCTGCGTTCAGCAGCGAGAAGGAGCGGTAACTCAGACACTGCTCCCTATCCTTACCCTTTTTCGGCAAAACTGCTATTGTGACCCTCAGAGAATGTGGGTGTAAAGAGACACCCCCAAGAAGAGAGTTGAACACATCAACCATATGCTGCCAGAGCTCTGTGGGGAATGTTTTGATGTATCGGAGAGTCAGTTTATTGGGGCCAGGTGCCTTACCTATCTGCGACACCTTCATGGCCACCAAGAGTTCTTCAACTGTAAACAACAATTCTAACTAGTTGCTAGCTGTGGCGATCATTTACAGTGGACATAATCTGCTAGGTAGGCGTGCATTTTGTGCACTTTACATTCCTGATCCCGATGAGATGTGGAACCCTCAAGGTTGTATAAAGCAGAGTAATAATCCCTAAAAGCATAGGCAATTTGAGTCAGCAATTGTGTTGTACCCCCACCATTTGTTCGGATTCTATAGACATGGGAATCTTGAGATCGCTTATGTAATATACCTGTTAGCAGCTTCCCGCATTTATTACTATTCTCCAAAAATAACTTCCTAGACCTCTGAAGAGCAAGGCGGTTCTTTGCAGAGAGAACATCCATTAACTGCGAACGCTTGATAGTGAGAGACTGGTACTCTTCCCGCGAAAGATCCGCCTTATGAACGCGTTCCAAATCCAAAATGTCTGGGTTAAAGCGGCAATTTGCCGAGTCTGCTCCCAATTCCTAGCCACACCCTGAGCTATAAAGTGGTCACGAACAATACTTTTATTGGCCTCCCAAACCACTGGAAGAGGCACGTTTGGGGTAACATTCTCCGCAAAAAAGTTTTGCAGCACTGTTGCAGTCTCTGAGGTAAGCAGCAGGTCCAGCAGAATCGACTTGTTAAGTCTCGTTGAGGACCGCTTAGAGTGCTGAAAAGGGAAGGTCATCCTAACCTTGACAGGAGAGTGATCGGACCAGGTAATTGGTTCAATAGAAACTAGGCTGTCTCTTGTTCCTGCCCATTGCTACCAATAGTGCCTAAAAATGCAGATTACAGGGGCCGCCAGTGTGGAGCTGTTCTCTTACGTGGCCATCCCGTCTCCCGGCCAGACACCCCCCCTCACACACACACACACACACACACACACACACACACAGATAATTTATACAAAAAATAAAAACCTAAAGTATATTCTTACTAAAAACGAACCATCTGGAAATATAAATAAAAACTATTCATTTAGTCACATTATGCATATAAAAGGATCTTACAAGTGTAATGGAGTGAGATGTATTACTTGTACAATTATACATCATAACACAAAATTCTTTTTAGATAGTAACAATGTTAAATGTTATTTGTAACATCTAATTACCTGTAATACTACTTATGTAGTATACAGTATTAGATGGAGATATATATATATATATATATATATATATATATATATATATGCAGAACGAAACAAACACTAAGGGACAGATTTCTGGAACATAGGAGAAAGATCTTGATGGGCAGCTTTGAATATCCTTTTTGTAAACATTATGTTAACGTGCATAACAAAAACTTTACAGGGACCACATTAATTCCACTAGAACATATACCAAACAGCTACTTGGGCGAGGATAGATTTAGACTTTGTCAGAGAGAGACATACTGGATATATAAATGTAATTTCCTACACCCATATGGCCATAATGACAAATTAGATGTACTGTATCTACTTTTATATAAAATGTAAATATAGGGATTAGAGAGACCAGAACTCACCCACCATGCCATATTACATATTTCATTAGTGTATTATCTTATTAGGTGTGTACTTTTCATCCAGTTCACAGTAGGTTTAATATTATTGCAATTATGTTGTTGCAACCATAGATCATTTTATTTATTTCTTGACTTAATTTAGTTTTAATAAATTCATATCTCAGCCACTGGCTTTCTAACAGTCTTAGGGTTAAAGTAGAAGTAAACTTTTTTATGAACCTACATGCTATAGGACTTTCCTTGCTGAGTAAAACAAGGGTATCCCACCTCTGTCAGTTGTTTTATACAAACATTATAACAGTTCAAATAATGTGCCAGTCAGTCACACTAAATTTTGTGGCATTTGGGATCAACCTCCTTCCTCCCTTCTTCTCCCCCAGAATGCCCCCAGACTCCCCTAATACAGAGAACAAATGTCCTACCTAAATGACTCTCTAAACTAAGCTTCAATTCCCCTTTATTTGCCTGTCTTCTCTAGCTCAAAAACATTCAGCTCTCTTGTCTCACAAACACAGAATGGCGAGCTGTGAGAGTCTGACACCCTTGTATATGGCTGTAGAAAACTAGAGAAAACTTTTGTGTAATGAAGAAAAAATGTTCTTCCCATTTATTTCGATGCAATGAGCTAGGTGAAAAAAGTAGAAAAATATCACTTTTGCTGGAAATTTTTTGTCAAGTGGAAAGTGCCATTTTTCTCTGACTTCAGTTTGAGGCAAAAATTTTCACCCATCCCTACTCTTGACATCATCATGAATATATGCCAATGTCACTTAAGCAGGAACATATTTTTCAAGGCATTTGTTACTATAGGACTCCCAACTTTGACATTCAGATACTTAATTCTCTGCTGCAGCCCTCTGAAGAAGTAATATTTTGGTTTGAAATGTTGCGCCATAGGAAACACAGGCGAAAAATTTGTTGGGATTGGCAAAAAGAAGTAACATTTTGCATAGGCGGTAAGGAGAAAACTTTCTCAAAAACAGCAAAAAATTGTCTGTTTTCGCTAAAAGTCATGTAGAACATTTTTCTCACTTTTCGCTCACCCACTGAACACATAATAAAAACAGTGTACCCACCCAGCTATCACCTTGGTATATTCAGCAGGGTGGGCAATTGGCAGATGGCCCCTTATGCCCTGAATTATATTGCTATCCACAATATTGATACATGATGTGTGGTCACAGCACATTGTGCACAAAGCTGATATTGGTTATTGTACAACAGTCCCTGCCCCAAAAGAAAAATAATCCCATACCCAGGAGTTCATGCCAGGGGAAGGTGGAGAGAGGTTGGGCTGTTGTCAACCACCACCTGTTTCTTTTTCTGTTTCTGCTCATTCCGCTGTACTTTATAACACTGCTGCACCAGCTGTTGCCTCACTAGTACTACTACACTAGTACTGTTTTAAAGGTTAATTTAAGGTGAAACAATTTCTTTCACCAATGCTGGCCCCATGTCACTATCATCTTATCATCTTCCTCATCGCTACTCCCACCACCAATACTTGCACCCTTGGTGGGAAAGGTGTATGTAACATTAACAGCCTGATGAGGATCATGGTGTTCTGACCTGCTGTTGTGATATATGATCATCATTGGAGGTACCTAAAGATAATTCAGAAACAGGAACTAAACTTCCAGTTAGTGCCACAAGTATTGCCCTTCCAGGACCTGGTTGGAGAATCTCAGAAGTATTGCTCTTCTAAGACCTGGCTGGAGTGGCAGAGGAGTATTACCCTTCTGGGACCTGGCTAGAGTGGCTAAGTAGTATTGCCCTTTTGGTATCTGGCTGGAAAGGCTGTGAATTATTGCTCTTCCTGGACCTGGCTGGAGAAGCTGAATAGTATTGTCCTTCTGGGACCTGGATAGAGTGGCTGAGTAGTATTGCCCTTCTAGAACTTGGAGCTAGAAACACAGATTGCTGAGTAGCTGTGGCCAGGAGTTTGAGAATTTCTAAAGAAAAGTGGAGTAACATATACGAGACCAGGGAGGTGAAGAGACGAAAAGCAAAAATGTTGGGTTGAGTTTGGCAAGAGAAAAGCACATCAGGCAGATAATCCAAATCAACAAAGAAAAAGGGTAGTTAATGTAGCATAGGCCAAATCTGGAAACACAGGCTGGAAGTTCTCACACAGGAACCAGGTAAGAAGTACTTTGAAAGCACACAAATATGGCCCACAAGCCAGAATTAAAATACAATCAAGCCAGGAGTGGAGTTATGTGGGGCAGGGTCTTATATCAGGGCTTCAAATTTCCCAGCAGGTCATCCAGTGCCCACGTCATCCAGTCTAGAGTGCAAGTGGATAGCTGCACATCAGGAATGCTGCTGCTTCAGCCTCCCACTGCTATGTGGATGTCTGTTAGAAAGCATAAGAGGGAATCTTCCTTCCACCAAGAAGTGAGTGACCTGGCAGGGGAAGGGTATAACAAAATCCCAGGCAAGACAAAACCTGAAAAGGATTTGCCAAAATGGAAAGTTTGCTTCCTACTTGATGGCTAGGTGTCAAAAGCAGAATTAGTTTGTAGGTGGGCTTTATGATTTTCAATTATGTTGGTGTCATAGCTGAACTGTTGAAACAGAACTGTTTTAAGTATAGCAGCAGTTTCTGAAGCAGGCAATATTAGATATTATTTGGCCTGGTATGAATTTCTGAAAGTTGTGCAAATATAACAAATGCATTCTATTGTTAACTATTAAATCTGTATTCATTTTACTGCACAACAATTCATAATGACTAGGATTTTAGTCCATTTTGCATTCATAAGCATTAGATAAAATAGTACATACTAAGAAACTTTAAAAGAGCAGTATGTTAATATTATTAATAATAGCATCATTAAAATGATTTTAAGTAACACATTTATGCTAAATATAACCACAGCCTAAAGGAAAAATAGACCTCTGAGTATTGTGGTATGGAAACCAAAACCGGTTTTAGATCTCCATAATGCTGATTTGTGGCTTAAAACAAATTCTGAAGCCAGAGCTTTCATATTAACCCTGTATCCAATTCAAGCAGTAAAATATAGTTTTAATATGAGCCTAAAACTTATAAGAATTTTATTCTATTAAGTATATTAACATAATTATTTGAAAAAAATGTTTTTATTTAAGAATTAATTTTCAATAAATAAAGTTTTTGTTAGTATGTAGTCTTATCGAATGAGAAATATAATTTGTGAACTGCAATATATATATTTTTACCTATAAAAAGGGTCAGTCCTATTCTATTATATTCAATTTGTCCACTTCTGATGACCGTTTTAATATTGTAGTCTTAGATAAATTGGGCTCGATACTATTACCCACATCAAAACTGGAGTTACATTAAAAACAAGGAATGTATATTTTGCAAACGTGTTTTACTGGTATTCTGTTGCAGAACCACGATAAAACAAAACTAGTGTAGACAGCACATTTCGACATACTAACAAAAATGGAGCTGTCTGCTTCTATTCAACTACCGCCTAAAAAAATTTGCTAAATGTCAAAGTTCAAGGAAATAGGCGTAAGTCTGACGAGAGAAAGATCAAGTTTAGCGTTAGATGTGTTCTCTATATTATCAAAATCCACATAGAGTGCCCCTTCAACATATTAACCCCCCTTTGAAATTCGACTTATAGTGCTTTCTTTCTCCATTTTAATTCGACAAATATTGGCAACTTCGCCATATTAACCCCACCTTTGAAATTCTATCTATAGTGCTCCAATGACCTTCTTTCTCCATTTTATCCATTTTAATTTGACAAATATTGCTCCCATTCGTCATTTTTATTCACCAATTTAATTCGACATGCTCTCGTTGTTTATGTATTGCTTAATTAACCCTATAAGTACCAGAGAGGAAGCAACACATTGCAATGTGTTTGCTACCCATCTGGTACTCAATGGGTTAATAGGCAAGTTATGTGTATTAAATTTAATTGTAATTTGTATATTTAATTTTATTTAAAAAATAGTTCAGACCTAAAGGGGGGCATCGGGACTCCTTCTGATATTCCCCCCCAGCGTGGATCACCTGTCCAGATGGATAGGTGATCCCTGAAGTGACAAGGAAGGCATTTTCTGCCTTCCTTTCATTCAAAAACTGGGTGATTGTTTCATTCATAAAAGCACAGAGCTGCGTTTTTATAAATGAACCCGGTGACAGGGTCACTATTTCTACTGATATCAGGAAGGGTCCTGATGCACCCCTCATGGTCTGAAAGCAATGTTTATTAAAAGAAAGTGCGTATAACCTGATGTCCCCCTCGAGGTCTGAATTATATATTTTAAATAAATAACAATAAACACAAAAAGAAAGCACATATAACATGTCACACATATGTTATATGGGCTTTAATGAAAATGCTGGCAATTGTCACTTGCATTGATCATCTATCCTACTGGATAGGTGATCAATGCTAGGGGGTATCAGGAGGACCCCCCGATGACCCCCTTGAGGTCTGAACTATTTTTTTTTAATAAAATTAAATATACAAATTACAATTACATTTATTACACATATACAGGCAAGGTATAGGTATGCAGCCGCATACCTTGCCTATTAACCCTTTGAGTACCAGAGGGGTAGCAAACACATTGCAATGCATTGCTACCCCTCTGGTACTCATAGGGTTAATTATGCAATACATATACAATGAGAGCATGTTGAATTAAATTTGTGAAAAACAATGTCGAATTAAAATGGATAAAATGGAGAAAGAAAGTCATGGGAGCACTATAAGACAAATTTCAAAGGGGGTTAATATGTCAAAGGGGAAAATATTTGTAGAATTAAAATGGAGAAAGAAAGCACTATAAGTTGAATTTCAAAGGGGGGTTAATATGTCAAAGGTGGGCACTCTATGTCGGATTTCTGTTTTACTGTTTTCTCAACTGCTTTTGTTCGAGCAACGATGGTTTTGTAACCGTCGTTGTGGCTTCTATGCCTCAGCTCTGAGGCACAGGATTACCGATCGAAAAATTTTAGTTGTTTCCTATGGGCTTTTTTTTTGACTCAAGGTGCATGTAATACCGCTGATTTTATTTTCACATCCTAAAACCTGACTTGAAAAAACACAACACCTGTTTTTTTTCAGCTGTGGTAAAGGTATCAAGACCATTGTCTTTAGGGCTCTGACTCTTGAATTGTGATGTAAAGCCTTATTTATTAAGTTTATTGGACTGTGATAATTTCTTATTTATTGGTCTGTGAAAATTTAAAAGACGAGATCATCAACTAGCCATTGTTCATGACTAAGCTCCATCGAAGTGCAAAACTCATTGATCAAAAGAGTTAAGTCCTGCTAGTTTCCCACTCTGCTAGTATTGCCTCTGTTGTTTTCTGTATGTGTAGCCCATAAGGTATGTGTGATTCTTTTAAATATTTGGATTTAATAAACAAAGAAGTTTTTAACACTTTTGAAGTCATTCATGACATTCAGGAAGATAATGAAACAGTGGTGAGAATCCATGTTTGCAAGATCTGAGATTTAACAATCCACATCAGTGTATATCTAAGGAGTAGGACTTGAATAACAGGATCTATAAATGTGCAAAAACAAATCATCACTTAAAGACATTTTACTTAGAGTAACCTTTATTTTGATGAACAAGCAAGCAGGAATTCATAAAGTGGCAGAAAGGACAACATACCTGATACAATGCTTTGCACCTTGATGATTGGCAGATCCTTTGAGTCCTTATCAATGACTGGCCATATTTCCATGCCTTGCATGTTTGAGGGAGGGCATTATAATAAAAAACATGTTTACAATGTTGTAATTCCAGTAATACACACATATATTTGTGTCCGCACTAAATTTCTATGGGATCCACAAGCCTTAAGCTGGAGCATAGACATGGTGGATCTATCTGGTTCTCTCTGACTTACAAATAAGTGAATGAATCAATATGAACATTAATGAATTGGTGAATGGCTAAAGCAAGAGAAAAAGAAAATCTTCTGATTTCATTGCATGCTTAACCATGTACTGCTTAGTGAATCTGCCCCCCACCCCCATAGTATTGTTTCTCAACCAAGGTGCAATTGTACCTTTTGTGCCATGGGCACTACCTTAGAATGCCCCCTGTTTTCTTATGATGAATTTGATAAAAGTGGAAACCTTGAAGTTTAAATGTACTGTATATTTCTTCCAAAATAATTTCTTATTTACATTGCTGGGATTTTACAGAAAGAAAATAAAGAGTAATACAATTAATGAGAAAAGAGAGCATAACATGAGAAAAAAGGCTTGCTGAGATGACAATTTACAGTTTGAAGAGAAGTATTATTGTATCTGGGGTGTCTATAGGAACACCATGGGCTCCAAATTTTGAGAAGGTTATTTATTTAGCAAATAGCAGGTCATTCTCTCATTCAGACAAATCAGATTGTGTTTGTTAAGTAAATGTTGAAAACAAATAGTGTGAGAAAGCAATGTTTAACAATAGTTATTTTCGCAGCTGGCAAAATATGCATAATTAGTTTCATATTTGATTCAATATATCTACTATTTTTTATGAAGAAGTACTTCCCAGGGAGAACTAAATATTTTTGTAAACGAGTCATTGGGGGAGATTCACTATCGGTGATAAAGAGGTGATAAAGAGATGATAAAGTGGAGATGACTTCTCCAGTTTATCACTTCTCCAATTCCTATGTTATTCTGAGGAGCCTATTCACTAAGATCTCCAGCGTTGAAGAAATCTTTGTGCATAGGCTCTATAGAATAACATAGGAACTGGAGAAGTGATATCACTGCAAAAGTCTTCTCCACTTTATCACCTCTTAGTGAATCTGTCCCCTGGAATAAGAGAACATTATTTGGACCAAATTCTTGTAAATCAGACATCTACATCAGATAGGAATCATTGTACGATTAGTATTGCATCCTAAAAACAAAAGTGTGTTGACAGTCATTATATTTATCTAATCAATAGAGAACCATGTACCGCCTAAGAAAACTTAAGAATCTTCTAAGATTATAGGATTAATTGAGCTCTTGCAAGTTGAAATGAGTATTTGTTGCCAGTCTTCAATATCTAAATCTCCCTCTAAATAAGTCTGCCATGTACTTTTTTTGTACAGTTTGATTGCAGGGTCCTGGTCTGAAATGAATAGCCTACAAATGCTAGAGATTATTCCTTTGGTTGAAAATAAAGATGGAGCAGCCCTATAAGAAGTAACTGTTTTCTGATGTATTGTTTGGCAAATTCTAAAGGTTCTAGGAAAATTACACCTCTCCTACAGCACTGTAAAGTAAAGCAACCGAATTGGTCTAGGAAGTCTGCTATTTTAGTGAGATTGCCATGTGTCCACCAGTGAAAGCTAGAAGATTCCAAACCTGAAGGGAATACAAGGTTGTCCAGAATAGAGCTTGCTGGAGGTTCTGGCAATAAGGGCTTATATTTGACTTTAATACTGTCCCACACTTTTAAGGAATGTTTGATAACTGAAGAAAGATTTAGGGCATTGAGGAATCCTCCAGATTCAGGACAACGTGACCATCACCCACAGCTGACATCCCTGCAAAAGTTAGATGCTATTTTATCCTTATGAATGCTGAGGGAATGATCACATATACTCACCTCCAGTTAATTGGGTGTTGGATTTGATCATCTATTCAGCAATACTCAGACTTAATTTCTACACTGTGAAAACTTACTGACGAAAAAAACCCCCAAAGAAACAAAAAGAAAAAAATATCAACTATGCATTTCACTGAAACATATTTGAAACTGCAATCTGACCTGCATGGATGCTTTCTTATCTGTTATCTACAAAGCATCCTGAAGTGCAAAATTCCACACCTCACACTTGACTGCATCCTAAAGAACAGGACAATGTGATCATTCCCCACGGCTGACATCCCTGTAAAACTCAGAGGCTATTTTAACCCCCTCACTGCTGAGGGAATGATCACCTATTCTGCCTCATATCTGTATTCCCTACAACCCCAAAAAAGTGGTCTCTCCACTCAGCCCCTCGCAAGTGGTTACCTTAAAATCGCTTGGCATCTTCAAAGGCACTCACAGGGGCTGCCGTGGTGGAAAATCAAAACTTAAAGTTCAATCTCCTGACACTCTCATAGCCACTCCACCACTTCTACCTGCAAACCCAATTGAAGTGATTCAATCCAGAAGCCACAAAAAGCGCACTTTCAAATCAAGGAAACCTCTTTGTGTGATTCCCATAAGAAGACACATAGTTTCCAAAGTACAGAGCAAGAACTCAGAACCCCAAGACTGTCCTATCAGATCAATCCTGTGCAATGCCAGATCAATAAAGAACAAAACAGCTATTATCGCCAACCTTATTGAAACATGTGAATTAGCGTGCATTACAGAATCTTGGCTAGATGACAATGCGGGCCTATCCTAGCAGCAGCTGTTCCAGGCAATTATACAGTGTTCCACCGACCGAGACAAGAACGCAAGGGAGGTGCAGTAATGATTTGTGTCAAATCATCCTTAAATCCCAGGCCAATATCAGTCCACACACCCCAATCTTTTGAATGTGTAGCTGCTAGCATCTCAATAGATAGAGGATTTCGGATACTGTTAATATACAGACCCCCAGGAGATGGGAAGAGATTTCTTCAAGAACTCTCAGACCTTTTGACTGGTTTAATCCTTGAACATCCTAGATGGATTATATTGGGAGACTTCACCACTTGGATTGATGACACACTATCCCAACTGGGGCAGGACCTCCTCAGCCTGATGAGTGCACTCGGCTTCATACAAATAGTTGCCACTTCCACCCACAGAAAAGGTCATACACTTGATCTAGTGTTCCAGTGTGGACTAGAAGTGTCGCCAGTAACTGTAAATCCAGTTGTATGGTCAGACCACCACTCCATACACTTTTCCATTGGATCACAGTCATCCAGACCACAGCCTCAGAACCTGGTCAAACACCACTCATTAAAAGGGGTGACCCCACTGGACGTAACATGAAATATGGATCTAAGTGAACTGATGGACACTTGTGAAGACCCTGGCTCCTTAGTCCAACTCTACAACAAAACCATAAGGGACACCCTAGAAAGCATTGCACCATCACGCATAGGCACAATCAAAACTCACAATAATGCACCTTGGTTTGATAGCACCATCAGAGAATTGAAGAGAACAGGCCGTAAACTCGAGAGAAAGTGGCGCAGGACACATGACCCAGAGGACAAAGTTGCTCTTATCAATCACTTAAATGAATATCAAGTTAGGATAACTCAGAAAAAATCCTCATTTTTGTCACGCGAAATCACACTTTCCTGCAACAGACCCAGGCAACTGTTTCGCACAGTAGAAAGGCTCTGCAAACCAGCATGCATGCATATACCCACCAACTTTTCTCAAGATAAGTGTGAAGAATTTGCAATCCTCTTCAGAGACAAGATTTCCTCCATCCGAGCCTCCATCACAGCAGGCCAACCAGTTACCCACCAGAACCACTACAGTGTAAGACCAGATTCCCCCAGTTTATGGTCTACTTTTACAAATGTGGATATAGAGGAAGTTAAAAGAACCATGCAAAAGTTGCGCCCCACTACGTGTGACTTAGACCCTGCCCCAACTCGTCTTATATCTGCATGTACTGAAACCCTTGCCCCAGCCCTCACAAAAATAGTGGAGTGTTCACTAAAAACTGGAATCTTCCCAGATCCTCTAAAAGAAGCAGTGGTAAAACCCCTCCTAAAGAAACCCTCACTAGACCCAGACTGCATAGCAAATTACAGACCAGTATCCAACCTTCCATTTCTGGGGAAAATTATTGAAAAAGTAGTGGCAACTCAACTGGAGGCCCATCTATCAAGCTATAACATCTTTGATCCTTTCCAGTCAGGTTTCAGATGCCGCCACAGCACGGAAACAGCGCTAGTCCAAGTGCTACATGATCTCCTTTTGGCAAGAGACAAAGGTGATTACTCCATCCTAATCCTCCTGGATCTCTCAGCTGCATTTGACACCATTGACCATGGGATTTTAATAGCGCGCTTGAAGCACATCTGTGGTCTAGGAGGCACAGTTCTTAACTGGTTTAAATCTTTCCTCACTGGTAGATCACAGAGAGTAACATCAGGATCTTGCTCATCAGCACCAACAGAATTAGCCTGCGGAGTTCCACAAGGTTCCATCTTGTCTCCTATGCTATTCGCAATTTACTTACTACCACTGGGAGACATCATCAGAAGACACGGCCTAAGATATCATTGTTACGCAGATGACACACAACTCTACTTTTCCTTTGCTCCAGATACTAAAGACCCAACATGCCTCATCAACAGTTGCTTAGCAGACCTCATAGAGTGGATGAATGCTAGTTGGCTTAAAGTGAACCCTGACAAAACAGAGTTACTCTTGGTGAGGGAACCCCGGGCAACAAGAATATCTCAGGATCACCCAACTGGCCTGGAACTTGGAGGCTCTGAACTCTTTAGTTCAACAGAGGTACACAGTCTTGGAGTGATGATTGACTCTGGACTGTCATTTAAACAGCAGATCTCTTCTGTAATAAAATCTGCCTTCTTTCATCTGAGAAACATAGCCAGGATACAACACTTTATTCCACCAGATGATATGCCAACATTAGTCCATGCATTTGTGTCTTCTCGTCTAGATCACTGTAATGCACTGTACTTGGGCCTCCCAGAAAAAGAACTCCATCGCCTACAGACAGTACAAAATGCAGCAGCCAGACTACTGACCAATAAAACTCGCTCATGTCACATAACACCTGTTCTCCACTCCCTGCATTGGCTTCCAATTAAATGGCGAACATATTTTAAAATTGGCCTGCTGACCTTCAAAGCCTTAAATAATCAAGGCCCACAGTACCTGAAAGAGCTCCTGACACCCTATATTCAATCCCGCTCACTGCGGTCAGCCAACAGATCCCTCCTGTCAGTGCCCAGAATAAAGACAACCTCAGGTTCCCGGGCATTCAGCCACGCTGCCCCCACATTCTGGAACTCTTTACCGTCCTCAATCAGAGAGGCACCATCACTACAGACTTTTAAAAAAAAGCTAAAGACCCATCTCTTTTATCAGGCATTCAGTCACCTCATCTAACCATAAGGAACCCTTACATTTTATGTCTGTTTATAGAATTGTAAAGCGCTTTGAGTCTCACAGGGAGAAAAGCGCTATAAAAATCACAAATTATTATTATTATTATTATATAACTTAGGCTAGTAGGTAGCATTCATATAGGTTAAGAATACTGAGTTCCCTGACATATCTAGGCATAAACGTAATGTTTCTGCTCACCCTGGGTCTAACAGGATCCAAATAAATGTAAAAATAATTTTTTGTAATGTTATTAATTCAGAGAACCTAATAGTAAGCAGAAGGGTGAAGAATAAATATAGACTCTGGGATAAAATGTTCATTCTGACTGCATTTAGGAAGAGTAATAGTTAGGACTTTATATTTACAGCTATTGGTATAAAATCTGAAGACCTTGTCAAATTTGGACAAGTGGAAAAGATTGGTGAGGGGTATGAGTGTATAATGATGGTTAGTAATATATCATCTGTGAACAGGCTTGTTTTATATTCATCTCCATGAAACTGTATACCAGAAACATTGGTATAAGTACTTATTAGGTCTGGCAAGGGTACAAAATCTAAAACAAAAATCAAACAGGAGAGTGAGCATCCAGGACAAGTTTCTCTATCTATTTAAGAGGATAAAGAGAAGTCTGATATCTGAAGTTAGTAGATTTTTTTTTTTTTTTTTTTTAAATGGCTGATATGAAGCATTTTATGAATATGAGTGATTAAGTTAAGAAAGATTTTACTGTATATGTAAAGACTGAACATTGAATGGTGGGAATTTTATATTTCTATATTGCTATGTATTTTACTGTATTTCAATTTTAAATATATCCTACTATATGACTTTGTCATACATGTGAGATATATTAGTGTGTTGTATTTTTTTGCATCCACTTTTTTAATCTTGCACACACTATTATTTTAATCATTCAATTTATTTTATTTTATATCTAAATAAAATGTTATATTTTACACAAGTATGAGTAATTGATTTTAATCAGTTTATTCACAGTGAAGTGAGATATTCAACCAAGTTTGTGAAACAATGTAAAATGTATTATATTTTTATGTGAAATATACAAATTAAAGATTAATTTATGAATTATTATTGGTCTCCTGTACTCTATTGTTGCCTATATTGCTGACATAGTCAAGTAAACAGTTACCTTGTACATTCCTCAACAATTCTCAAACAGACAGAGGAATTTGAAGGTGGGTGAGATCTGTCAATAGTAGGATTAATGACATGATTCATACCACCACTGGGTATGAGGGTGCCTTGTTTATTAGAATGCATGAGTTCAGCCAATTCAGGAAAAAAAAGACATGCTGGCCACTATTGGGTGCATAAACAGAGACTAAATCACTAATGTCCTGAAGATGACCTACAACATTGAGGAATCTACTCTCTGGGTCTGGAATCAATCTGTGGCTGAAATAAATCTGTGCATATAAAAAGCGAGGTTTTTATTTTTTAAGCATATAGAAATCTTATGTTTTTCAGTATAGGATGAATAACTGAGGGTAATGTTTTGTCAAGCATTTGGGACTACTATTACTAGAAAATGGGTTTCTAGGAGAAATAGGATATCAGTCCCCATTTTCTTGTAAAAAGAAAATGACTTAGATTGCTTAATTGGGGCCATATTCATTTGCAATGTGATGCAAAACACCCTGGTCCTTAAAGGGTTAAAACAAAAAAACTCAAGGTTGCTTTAACAGGAATATGCTTATTACTTGTTAACTACTCAGGGTAATAAAGAATTATTATTTTCTTCAACCTTTAGGCTAACCATCCATCAAAACTGATCTGTCTTAGAGCTCTGTCATGCTGTGCTTGTGAAAAACATGTTCAGCACTGACAACCTGAATGTTAACAAAGAAAAAATGATATAGGACTAGCTCTGCCCAGTCAATCAAGCATTACTAAAGAGAAAACATCAAGCCAACAACTAGTCTAATTTTTTTACACAGTACTAAAGTTCAATTAAAGGAAAACAAACACCTCCCACTTATTTGAATATGGCTAGAAATAATAATAGTCTTTGTGGCTTTTCTCTTCAATCAGTCAGAATGCTATGTCCATGGAGGTAGGCATGACAGTTGCTAGGAAGATCACAAGACCTCAAAAGCTGATCACTAAGCATTGTGATCCTAACCCACTAAGGACTAGTGGCGTGTATAACGCACTGCTACACAAGGCATTCCACATCACTCTGGACCTTAAAGGGTTAGGTGGGCTCCTGCATTCAGTCTTCTTCAGCAATTGTCATGGCATTTGCCAGTAACTGTCATGTTTACCTTCATGGACATGATGCCAGGATGACTGAAGATGTTATCTCTAGAACAAAGGTACAGGAGCTAAATTCACAGTGGCCATTGTGATTTTTAAGATAAATGGGTGGGTCAGTATTATTAGGCAATATTAGTCCTTTAAAGAAAATCAATACATGTAACTAACAGATTACTAATTTAAGTTAATGGTTATAATTTTACTATATTATTCAGGAACATTTTTAGATTGTATTTACTTTGAAGAAGCACTAATATAATGTTAACAATATGTAAGTATATGATATATTTCAGGAAGGTTGGCAGTGAATAAGATTTTAGATAAATAGGCTGTTTATTAGATATGGTTTTAATCTTTTAACATCACTTTCTCTAATAAAGCAGATCACTAGTATGGCACATTAACATTGGATAGGTATGATTATTTTTTATGAATCTTCTTCAGGCACCTTATTATATACCGCTTAACACTACAGTTGCAACAATAAGAGGATGGAGGAGATATAGAACAATGCAGGTCATACCAAGCAATACACTGTCTGAGACACGTGAATGATTACATTTCCACAGCCTGTTAGATGGGTATAAAGGTCATTCAGAATGGCTGTTATCAGTGAAGATGTTTAACACTGTGTTTTCAGCTATTTCATGACATGCTAAGGGTACAATGGCAGGTAAACTGCAGCAGGTCAGACTATCCATGATAGTAATTGACATGTGGGATGAGCATAATGTTGCAACTGTGCAACATTTTTGGTTCCATTGATCTACTGAGAACACCAAAGCACTAAGGAGCCAGGAATTGATCCACAGAACTGTGCCACAGATTCAGAATTCCATTGTGCAACCTCCTTCACAAAGGTGCTCAGTCCAAGGTAACCTCCAGAGAGCCAATGCTGCAGCTGTGTCAAATCAAATCATTCCATGTACTTTTCAAGACGCTTGCAACATGTCTGTGACATCACAAAGACTGGAAAATTGTCTATGGGTGTGTTAATCAGCAACATGTGGCACCCTGCATTGTCCAATATTGGCCAGCTCAAAGCATAATGGAATGGAATTACATCATGTATTTCAGATACGCTCACCTAATACGGATTCTGGACACACACACTCACAGCCCTTTCATATTTAGACCTGGTTGGGTTCACTTTTTGAAAGGTCGCACTCAAAAGAACGTGCGACCATTTAACACTTTAACCATGTTGCCTGGATAAAAATAGCGACATGACAATCTCGCAGTGCATGACAGTGTGATATTGTCATGTTGCCTAGGCAATGGTCACGTACAATACTTATTTAAATGGACTGCTCTGCTGAAACTATGTTTAACCCTTTGAGTGCCAAAGCGGTATGCAATACATTGCATACAGCCCTGACACTAAAAGGTTTAACTCTTTAAGGTGCGTTGCCCATCACTTTGATGCTTAAAAGGGGCAATGATACCTTTGTGATACGGGTTAATGCCAAATTCGGTGACTAGTTTTCTCTCTGCGCTGCCATATCTCAGGTTCCAGTCTACACTATGTGTTTGACTCATTTCCAGGGCAACCATGCAGGTCCCCAAGCGGTTGCCTGAGAGTGCATGAACGAAATTTACCATTTCGGATTCCTTCTGTTCTTCCCTGATTGGGGCTGGCGGAGCTGGTGGCTCCGGAATTGGAACCAGTTCCATGTTTCCTGGCCTGCCTGATGCAGGAGTGCTTCTTGGCACCACTGGGGCACATGGAGGACTTGTAATGAAGCTCTCATTGATTAGTGGATGGAGATGATGTTTTATAAGGCGCCATAGGAATCTCGTACTTTTGATCAGGTGAGATTTTGATATGGAGCTTTTAAAGCTGCCGACCTAGTTAATGTGCCTTCATGTTGCATGCTGTTATGCGTACGACATTTCAAAAGGACACCACCTGGTTGTACAACCCATCATAAGACCATTTCTTTAGAACATTCCTGCCTCTCTGCTGTAGCATGTTGTTGCCATGAGTAATCTCTGTGGCTTCAACACATTGCTTTGCTTGCCTGCCTGCTTTCATGACTTGTCCCAGTGTACGACTTTATGAGTTGCCATCTCAACCTTGCTCCCACCCTGCAGAAGTTGCATACCCAAGTCAGGGCAGCACAGTGATTCAGTGGTTAGCACTGTTGCCTTGCAGCGCTGGGGTCCTGGGTTCAAATCCCACCAAGGACAACATCTGCACACTCCAAAAAACATACTGATAGGTGAATATAGATTGTGAGCCCCAACGGGGACAGGAACCAATATGGGTGTAAAGCTCTGCGGAATCTGTGTGCGCTATATAAATAAAGGATTATTATTATTATTGTATTAAGTAACATTATCCAAGGAATTAGTCACCATCTTGTTTACATTATTTCTCATAATCTAGCTACCCGTAATAACTTCCCAGGTCTGCACTACTTGGGAGGCTATACATTCCCTCTCTTAAAGATACAATACACAGCCCTGTTCTCTTTGAACAATAAATGGAAAATCCATATTCCAAAAGTTGAGGGTAATGCTGCAATTGTATGTGTGAGTCTGTGTGAGGGATCGGGGGTGGGAGTCCTTCTGGGATTGCTGTGTGTGTCTCTATGAGTGTCTCTGTGTGAATGTGTTTTTATGAATTTTCTGGCATATGTGTGTAGTTTGTGTGTCTGTGATTTTGTGCGTGTGCATGTGTTGCCTGGAGTGCGAGTGTGTATGAGTCAAGAGGTAATAATCATATTAATTATGGCCCTCCTTGGAGCCAAATATTAACTATATATGAGTTTGGCAAACAAAGTCATGTGATATGCACACATTGAGAAAAAACAGAACAAACAGAAGTTTATTCTTGGGTTGGTGTCCCCAGGTGCTGCTCTGTCATGTGTTTTGCTACCTTGTTCCATTACAGAGCAAAGACAATTCCATATCAGTTCATATCAGTCTGGTCCCACTGAAAGACAATCCAGCACATGCAAATATTTTGTGCATGATCAAAATAGCATACCCAGCTATACATTTTGGACTTTAGTGGGCCTTATCACATCAGTGAAGTGCAGCTATTATCCACCAGGCACAAGGAGAGCAAGGACAAATCTGGGACACCCTTCCAATTAGGGAGACTAAAACATACTTGATTTTGACTTGGCCTGTTTTAATGTGTCCTTTTTTTAACATTGAATAGTCTTGCAATAATAGCAATATATTATCACAGTGCCTCCAGGAGATTGCTCTGTCAGACTTTAACCCCTTGAGGGCCAGAGGAGTGTTCAGTGCAATACTTCTCTTTGCAATGTGCACCACTCTGGTCCTCAAGTTTTTAATTAAATCAGTTATAATTTCTTTACACATATTTTAGACATGCCCATTTTTTATTTTTCATTAATCACCATATTTAGCTTACAAATGATTTCAACAAGTTATACATATCAGTGTTTAATATCACTGCATTATTTACATTTGCTTTATCTTAAAGCCTTTCATAACTATTGTCTACAAAAAGTTGAGTATAAATATCATAAACACATGGCCCTTTAACACACCAGAGGAAAATATGTTAGGAATGTATAGCATGAGCTAGTGGGCAACTGTAGGCTGTAATGTCCCTTTATAAGTCTCAGACTAAGTTTAGAGACACATTGCAGTTGATTTCATTAGTTGCAAGAATGGCAATGAACTGGGTTTTGCAATTTAGCACTAATATTATTATTTGCTTTGATATTTAATTCCTGGTGAAGTGCAGGCAAAATGAAAGAACTAGTAATGGAGATAGGTTGGATACTTTTGATACAGCTTAATAAAATAATAAAATACCAGTGCAATATCAGTGTTTTTTCAATGAAAAACATAGTCAGATAAGACACACACATTCCCTACCCCAATAAAAATATCCCACATACCTTCACTGACCTCCCCAATACACACTGCTATCACCTGCCTGTGTGAGGGTGGTGTCTTAAACCCTCTGATACCCTGCCACCATTTGCGGGATGGGGCAATGCAATTAAAACTAATTAATTCAAATTAAAGGAACATAATATTACAACTTATTCAAATTACAAAAAAACAGTCTCACTAGAACTAGTCTATATATTGGTCAAGAGTCTAATCTTGGGATCTGGATACAGGACCTATTAAATGGAAAGGATTCTTTGCCTCTTTCCCCGCCAGCTGAGCATTGTGAAGGCGATGTTAACCCTTCCAGTGCCAGAGGGGTACCTCCCTCTGGCACTGAAAGGATTAATATAAAATACATGTGTGGATTCAATGGGCCCTGCTTACCTCCATTTCTCCCTAGTGTGATGGTTTTCTTCCCTTCACTCTGTGAGCTGTGTCAAAGCTTAAAAAAAAATGCTTTGGGTTCCAAAAGACCCTACTCTGTCTCCCCTCTTACCCACATCTATTAAAATATGCGGAGCGGAAGAAACTGAAGTTATTATGAGGGCAAAAAACACATTCTCCCAAACAGGGAGGACTAATACATTATTAAAACATATGGGGTTTCTCAATCCATAGGTTAAATGAATATATATATATATATATATATATATATATATATATATATATATATATATTGTATTGTTTCCTGTTGAGTAAAATACTTGTTCTCCCACTGCTGGTAGATGCATATTTCCAGAGTTATTACTTTTTAAACATGTGCTTTTTTAGATTAGCAGTGCCCTGTAGTGGTCGAATTCCAATTAGTTATCCTGTTACATTCTAATGGAGAGGAAAGTCAGTGACTTTCAGTTCTCCATAGAATGTGATAGAAATTTCCTGTCAGAACAATCAGGAAGTAAACACAGTAAATTCACTTCCTGGTTATTTGAACTATTATTAATTTTGAAAGTTAAAACAACTGACAGTGGTGGGAGTATTCTTGTTTTACTCAGCAGGGAAAGCTCTATAACACATAGGTTTTTATAAAAAAAAGTTTACTGTTCCTTTAAAGAGCTGCCTGCTTCCCGCCACTGTATTAGAGGGTACTAAGTAGAACCAGTTAAATTTTGGAAGAAAGCAACAGTACCACATGGGACAAATAAAATTCACCAAATTCCCATATGATTTGTAATTTAACCCACTGATTTAAATGGGGATATAACCCCTTGAGTACTAAATAACTGTATTGCATCACAAAGCATTAATCCCTTCGTGGCCGATAACGTGCCCGGACCGTCACACTGGTCCTGCACTTAAGGGCCAGTGATGGTCCTGGCACGTCAAGAGTTAACTCTCCCATCGCCACCGCTGTGCCCAATGGGAGAGATGTGGGCTTGCTGTTACTAGGTGTTCCATTATCGGAGCATCTAGTTTTAGCCAATGCTGGCATTGTTTATACATGTGATTCGCTAAAATACCAAATCACATGTATTAGAATGCATATGACAGAAGCAGTGTTTTCAAAATACTGCTTCTGTCACATCTCTCTGTGTCCCTCCTCCTCAGACACAAATCTGAGGAGAAGAGAGACAGAGAGATCTTGCTGAAGAGATACAGTGTTCCAGTCCGTGTTGATCAATTGATTTCCCCCATTTGATCACTCATTTTAGTGATCAAGTGCTGCAGATCAGCTTCTGCTGATCTGTAGTATTTTTTTGCCCCCCCCCCATTGAAATCCCTTTTTTTTTGTTTTAATAAAAATAGATTTTTTCTAATTTTTAGGTAGTTTAATAGTTTAGTTAGGAACTTTTAGTGGGATTAGGTAGGTTTAGAGGGTACGTGTATTAAGGTAAGTTTAGTGTTGAATTTAGGTCAGATTTAGGTTTAGGGAATGTATTTTTTTTAAATAAAAATAGAATTTAGTAAAATATTTAGGCTTTTTAGGTAGTTTAGATAGGGCTAGGTAGGTTTAGCATGTACGTGGGTTAGGGTAAGATTTAGTATTGAATTTAGGCTTAAAGATTAGGGTTTTGTAAAAAAAATAATTAAAAAAAAAAAAAAAAAAATATATATATATATATAGTTTTATTTTAGGAATAGTGAGTATTTGGGTTAAGTTAGGTAGGATTAGGTTTGACGTAGGTTAGGGTAAGGTTTAGGGTTAGAGTTAGGTACAGAAAAAAAACAAAACAAACAAAAAAAATATAGTTTTATTGTAGGAATAGTGACTGTTTGGGTTAAGTTAGGTAGGATTAGGGTTGACGTGGGTTAAGGTAAGGTTTAGGGTTAAAGCTAGGCACAGAAAAATAAACAAAAAAAACAATAATAAAATTAGTTTTATTGTAGGAATAGTGACTGTTTGGGTTAAGTTAGGTAGGATTAGGGTTGACGTGGGGTAGGGTAAGATTTAGAGTTAGAGTTAAGCACGGAAAAAAAAACAAAAATATATATATAGTTTTATTGTAGGAATAGTGACTGTTTGGGTTAAGTTAGGTAGGATTAGAGTTGGCGTGGGTTAGGTACAGAAACCCCCCCCAAAAAAAACAAAAAACAAATATATATATATATATATATATATATATATATATATATATAGTACTTACGTGGAAATATATATTCTTTTAGCATTTTAATTTGATTACTTATAAAGCTTGGGTGGGTGGGTAGCTATTTAGAAACAATTAGGGTAGGTAGGTTAAGATAGAAGTTATTTAGAAAAAATGAGGGTAGGTTAAAGTAAAAAGATGCAGCTCATGTATTCTGTGGAAGAGGCTTATGCCTTTTTGGCTTCAGATTCAGAAGCCACGGATATTGCCTCTGATTTTGACATCTCCCAGTTCACAGAGAGCGACAGTGATAGCTCTAGCAATCATGCTGGGCCATCTATTAAGAAGAGACATACTTCCCCAAGAGCTGCCCCAGAAGCAGCCCCAAGACATACCCTAAAAGCTGCCCCAAGACATGCCCCAGAAGCAGCCCCAAGACATTCCCCAGAAGCAGGCCCAAAACATACCCCAAGAGCTGCCCCAAGTGCTGCCCAAGAAGCAGCCCCAAGACATGCCCCAAAAGCAGGCCCAAGACATACCCCAAGAGCTGCCCCAAGACATGCTCAAAGACCTGCCACAAGGCCTGTCCCTCATCCAGAGCCTACGAATGGGTACCACCAGTGGGATTAAGTCCAGAAATACCCAATTTCATAGGCAGCACAGGAATAAATGCAGATGTGGCCGGTTTTAACCAGGAGCAGTTTTTTAATTTATATTTGGAGTAAGACATTTTGGGGGAGATTGTAGCCCAAACAAATATTTATGCAGCCCAGTACATTGCAGCCAATCCCACACACTATGTATCAAAGCAGCAATCATGGTACCCCACAGATTTTGCTGAATTGAGGAAATTCTGGGCCCTAACTATGGCTATGGAGATAGTTAAAAAGCCAAGCATCAGGTCATACTGGAGCAAAAATCCTGTATGTGTTACCCCCGTTTTCGGCCAGACAATGAGCAGGAGAAGCTATTAAGTGCTTTTGTGCTTCATGCATTTCAAAGATAACACCCTGTGCCTCCCAAGAGATCACCCCCAGTATGACAGGCTGTATAAAATTTGCCCCCTTATAACTCATTTGCAAAAAAAAATTTCTGAAAACTATACCCCCCAAAAACAAATATTTGTTGTTGAGTCCTTAATGAAATATAAGGGAAGGTTGGGTTTTAAGCAATATATCCCCTCCAAGCTCTCCAAGTTTGGAGTAAAATTGTATAAGTTGTGCGAAAGCGACACAGGATACACCTATGCTTTTCGCATTTATGAGGGCAAGGACAGCCAGCTTGATCCTATTGTTTGCCCTGAATATCTGGGAACCAACAGCAAAATTGTTTGGGATCTCAGTTATAGGTAGATAACTATTACACAAGCCCCCTTTTATTTAAATCACTTTTTTATTTTGACACTGTGGCCTGTGGCACTGTTAGGAGAAACTGTAAAGAGATGCCAAGACAAATTATAAACTGCAAGCTACGAAAGGGAACGTCCTTAGCTTTGTGCCAAGAGGAGCTGCCTGCAGTCAAGTTTAGAAACAAAAGGACGTGTACATGCTGAAAACTATGCATAACAAGGGAACTGTGCCAGTCTCTGTCCGTGGCATGGTCCTCAGGAAAACAGTCTGCATCAGAGACTACAATAAACACATGGGGGGTGTTGGTCTTTGTGATCAACTCATGCAGCCTTATCTCACCATGAGAAAATCTACAGCCTGGTATAAGAAGGTTGGCATTTTCCTGATATAGACAGCCGTTTATAATTCGTATATAATTTTTAAATTGGCAAACCCCACTCAAAAAAACAACTTTTTTTGCAGTTCCGAATGCATGTCATTTCCCGTTTTTTGTTTGAAGGGGCAACAGCAGTTTTACAGCAGAGACCCAGTTTAGGACACTTTGCATTTAAAATCCCCCCAACCCCCTAAAAGAGTAAACCACAGAAACGCTGCAGGGTGTGCTACGCCAATGGCAAACGGACAGAAACCACCATCTACTGTCCTGATTGGCCTACAAAACCTGGGCTCTGCATTGGTTACTGCTTCAAGCAGTATCACATTTGTCCAATGCACTAATTCTGTAATTTAATTATTTGGCCATGCTTTCCCCCTGAAATATCCTGTCCCCCCCCCAAAAAAAAAAAAAAAACACATCCCTCCTTAGATCTAACACTATGAAAATATAATGGGAACAACCCCGTTTTTTCCATGTCTGAAAATGGAAACTTTCATGTTCTCAACTGGACCCAGTAAATCCCCCAAACCCTGACAAACCTGTGCATATGGGGCATTGCCATACTTAGAATATGTTGTTGAATTGTGGACAATGCATTTTTACAAATTTCTAAATATCCTGTACTTGAAATTCACAGCAACACTGAAATATAGGTGTGAAAATACAGGGTTTTGTTTGTTACTGTAGGTTTTGAGAGAGATTGGTGGTAAAATGACTGAGAAAAAATTGCCAGAATGCACCTAGACTAAAACCCAGGGTTGTATTCGTTTCTAAAAAATATATTTTGGGGGTAAAATATTAATTGCAACATTGCTAAACACCCCAAATAAGACAAAGGCACCAGTTAAGCGAGCTGTAAAAATGTCACGTCTGAAAATGGAAAGCGCATGTTCCCAACTGGGGCCAGTAGATTCCCCAACCCCTGACAAACCTATGCATAAGGGGTATTGCTGTACTCAGAAAAAGCAACTGAACATTAATCAATGTGTTTTTTAAATGTTCACCTATCTTGTGCTTGAAATCCACATCAAAATTGAAATCTAACTGTGAAATAACATTTTACGAGGGAAAACATGCCTAAAATGAAAGCCTGAGTTATCTACTTTTCAAAACCATACACGTCTGGGGGAAATCTTAAAATGGAGCACTGTTACACAGCCCCAATTGAGACATGGCACCAGTTAAGCAAACTGTGAAAATTTTATGTTTGTTCAAAAGTTGGCCTGTAGCTCCCCCAAACCTTGAGAAACCTATGCATATGGGGTATTGCCATACTCAGAAGAAGGAGCTGAACACTAAACAATGCATTTTTAAAAATCTTCGCCTATCCTGTGCTTGAAATTCACATCAACATTGAAACCTAAGTGTGAAAAAAGCTGAATTTGTTACTTACATCACGTTTATGAGGGATTGGTGGTAAAATGGCATAAAAAATTTGAAAACATACATAAAATGAAAGCCTGGGGCATCTACTTTCCAAAAATAGACACTTTTGGGGGTAAATTTTAAAGTGGAGCACTGATACACAGCTCCAAATGACACATGACACCATTGACGCAAGCTGTGAAAATTCAAAGTGTGAAACTGGAAAAGTGCATGTTTCAATTTAGAAACCTATGCATATGGGGTATTGCCATACTCAAAAGAAGGAGCTGAACATTAAACAATGCATTTTTAAAAATCTTCACCTATCCTGTGCTGGAAATTCATGTCAACATTGAAACCAAAGTGTGAAAAACGCCGAATTTTTTTACTTACATCAAGTTTTACGAAGGATTCGTGGTAAAATGGCTGTGTAAAAAATGTGAATACATACACAAAATTAAAGCCAGGGGTGTCTACTTTCCAAAAATATACACTTTTTGGGGAAAATTTAAAAATGGAGCACTGGTACACAGCCCCATATGAGACATGGCACCATTGACACAAGCTGTGAAAATTCGATGTGTGAAACAGGAAACACGAATGTTCCAATTTGGGCCTAGTAGCTCCCCCAAACCTTGAGAAACCTATGCATATGGAGTATTGCCATACTCAGAAGGAGGTGAGCACTAAACAATGCATTTTTAAAAATCTTCACCTATCCTGTGCTTGAAATTAACATCAACATTGAAATCTAAGTGTGAAAAAAGCTGAATTTTTTACTTACATCAGGTTTTACTAAGGATTCATGGTAAAATGGCCGTGTAAAAATTTTGAAAACATACATAAAATGAAAGCCTGGGGTGTCTACTTTCCAAAAATAGACACTTTTTGTGCGAAATTTTAAAGTGGAGCACTGGTACACAGCCCCAAATGAGACATGGCACCAGTGACGCAAGCTGTGAAAATTCAAAGTGTGAAACAGGAAACGCGCATGTTCCATTTTGGGCCCAGTAGCTCCCATAAACCTTGAGAAACCTATGCATATGGGGTATTTCCGTACTCACAAGAATGAACTGAACACTAAACAGTGCATTTTTAAAATTCCTCACGTATCCTGTGCTTGATATCAACAGTAATATTGAAATGTTAAGTGTGAAAACTGCAAAAAAATTAAATATTACCACAATTTTGGAACATATTTCTGGAAAAATAGATGCATAAAAACTCCAAAATTCTACTGATTATTTACCTTATGTTGCCTAATTTTCAGAAACATATACCTTTGTGGGACATTTTTGGGTTCTGACACCATCAACTAAGCTATGATAGTCATGCTAATTGTTGAAAAATTATAGTTTGGAAATAATGGTGTCCATCCTGTAATATTCTCATATTCAGGAGAAGCAAATGATTATATTTAGGGGTATTTTTTGTAATGAACTAATAGTATACAAATCCTGACAGGAAAATGTAAGCAAAATGTTGTTGTTGTTTTTTTTTTATTTTTTTCCTATTTTTTTCTATTTTAATCAAATTAAACAATGAGGTATTCATATAATTGTGGTATCAAAAGAAAGCCCTACTTTTGCTTAAAAAACAGTTTATAATTTGTGTGGGTGTATTAAAAGAATTAAAAAGAAATTATGGTTGAACAAAGACATAGTTAAAGAAGTCAAAATTGCTCCTGTGCTTTAGTGAAATCCGCCTCAGATTTGCAGGTCCTTAAGGGGCTAAAGACCTCTTTAGCCAGTGGTGTAACAAGTCATTGCCGGGTTCTGGTGTAAACAATTGTTTGTACTCCCTAACACAAAAATATTCTCCCAGGGGATCTATACAGCCCTGGGGCAGATGAGACCCACTTGGATTCTGGGCACTCTCACAATTGCACCCTCTGCAACCCCTGTAGTTATGCCACTGTCTTTGGCATTGAAGGAGTTAAAAGTCTGACTGAAATCAGTGGGATGTTTGGGCCAATATTGTGCTGATTTTGAGCACCAGATTTTCTACATTACCTCTTAACACATCAGCCTCACTGGTTTAATTGCTTTGGAACTCTGAAGCTTTTAACCCTTTGAGTGCCAGAGGGGTATCCAATGCCTTGCTTCGTAAGGCAATGGATACCTTTTTGGCACTCAAAACTACTGTATAATGTCAGTTTCCAGCAATGAATCTGAATTTTGTAACAATTATTTCACTGGATGTAAATATTTGGAGACAGTTTCTCATAATAGATGATGCCTCTAGGATCCATAAAAATTTTCCTGGCTCCAGTTTTCACTCACATAACTAAAGTCTCCAATTTTACACCTCTTCTACCACATATTTACATATTTTATAATATTCTTGCCACTTCCAATGTGTCAGTGGTGTTCAAATTATCTAATAGGTTTATTCCAATTCATATCTTTCTACTTTCAGATATTACTGAAAATGTTCATTTCTTTTCTGAATTTAAGGGCCTTATGGACAAAGCAGAAAAGTAAAGTATTTACAAATAAAAATTTCCAATCACTTACATTAAATCTCTTGATTTGATATAATGCTCTAATTTTTTTTTTATTTTCTTTAGATAGGGATTAAGTGTTGAGAGTAGGTACTTGCCATAAATGAGGAACCTTGATGTGGTTGGCAAGCTTACCCCCTCTTTTTTGGGCCTAAAAAGGTTGGCACTAATGCCTCATTCTTATACAGTGTTATTACATATGCCCTATATAGGGTGCACTAATCACTATTATTCTGGAGGAGCGCAGGTTTATGGTCTGTTCTATGTTTACACTTCTTTTGGGGGGTTGGAGAGCCCCTGTATTCCTTGCTGCACACTTCAGGTATCTCTATTTATTCCTTAATGGACACTTTAATATAATTAATAGTATTATAAGGTAATATACACATATATATTCTTTACACATTTAGGTGAGTTAGCGCTGGAAGTTGTTTTTTCTGTCTGCTCTAATTTTTTCCTCTTTCTAAGGTTAATGAGTAATTTGTACTGCATACCCTCTCTTATGTGTCTCTAAAACTGAAAACATTTATTCTCTCTGAGATGTTTTCCACTTGATACATAATTGCGCACGCACACAAAAATGGCACAATGGTGGTGCATTGTAGAATTTCATGCTGGGAGCCACATTGCCTAGAAATAGCCCATATAGATACATATTTTCCCAAACCTTGTACCAATTGTTAAACATTATATAGAATGATAATATTAGGTAAAAGGGAAAATATAGTAGACTACATCTGTTAAAAGAAGATCACATAAATTATGGATGTCACTGTGGATCTTGCTTAGAAAAACAAAATCTTGGATAGATGATAATTTTTTCAATAATGTCTGTAGGTCTCTCCAAAAAGAGTGATTGATTCCCTTTGATCTCTTTGTATGCAATTATTAGTGCATGCATGTGTACAACTCCTTTATAGACAATGACGCTTACACCAAACATTCCCAGTGCACCGCAGTAAATTCTTCAAATATCTTGAATGCCCAGTTAACTTGTTATAACATATACTAAGGAGATATTGAAAACACAATAGATATAATAATTTTCTAAATGTATAACCTTTGGCAAAATAAGTGTATAAGTTAACGTTCAATCTTACAGTTTTTCTCACCTTGAGGCAGATGCACTAAGTAATTGAAAGGTGAAGAATCACTTCAGTGAAAAAAAAGAATAAAAAATCCTGTGCTATTCTATGTAGCCTCCTTTTCAAGTTGGAGAGATCTTAGTGCTGTATGCATAAAGAAAGAGGAGAAATTCTGGAGCAAACCAGCTCCTCTGTAGGGGAGAAATAAGAATCCCGCAAATTGTCAGTGTTTTAAATGGGGGATTAGATCTCTTGAATGCTACAGATGCAGAGTCGTAACTAGAAACCACCTGGCCCTGGTGTGAAAATTGCCATGGGGACCCCCTGACCCCACCGTGCAACTTCATCCCAGTAATGCCACTTATACATTGTCCACCTCCACACTGCATGCCCCATTGTCCACCTCCACATTGTACACCCCATTGTACACTTCCATATTTTATGCCCCATTGTCCACCTCCACAATGCCCCTATTGTCCATTTAAAGTTACCCCCATTGTCCACCTCCACATTGCCCCCACTGTCCACATTGCCCCATTGCCCATTTCCACATTGCCCCTACTGTCCACTTCCACATTGCCCCCACTGTCCACTTCCACATTGCCCCCATTGTCTATTTCCACATTTCCCCCACTGTCCACATTGCTCCCACTGTCCACCTCCACATTGCCTCATTGTCCATTTCCACATTGCCCCCATTGTCCATTTTCACATTGCCACATTGACCATTTCCACATTGCCCCCATTTTCATATCCACTTCCATGTTGCCCCCATTGTCCATGTCCACTTCCACATTGCCCCATTCATGTCTGCATCCACAGTGTCCATTTCCAATTCGTCAATGGCTGCCAGGTGACCAGAGCAGCAATCTACTCCTTGCGCGCTCTTTTTCTGTTTCCTATGTCCTGAGCATGCGCAGTCAAGGAACTCGCTTCATTGAGTTCCCTCGCTGTGCATGCTTGCGCAACAGAGGCAAAGCAGAGGGAGGAAGGATGCCTGCCGTGGTGTCAGTGGGGTTGACCCGGCGTCTGGTCCCCCTGGAATCACAGGATCGGTCACAGTGGTGACCCCTGCGATCATGTTAGTTACGCCACTGTACAGATGTCTCAAACACATTGTAAGTAGTTACAATCAATGGGCCATGTTCAGTAAGCTAAAGAGGAGCATTTCTGGAGGAATCCAACAGCAAGGGGCAAATAAATATTCAGGAAAATTCATATTGTTTAAACAGCGTTATTAACACATTGAATTACAGAGATGCCTCTAACACATTTCTTAGCAATGCAATGGAAATCTCTAGTATTCAAGGGCTTAAATCACTGGGAATTTTCATTTCTCCTCTGTAGTGCAGTTGGTTTGCTCCAGAATAGCATCTCTTTAGCTTACTGAATCTGGACCTTCATTTTCCCAGATGGTGCAGATAGTTTGCTTAAAAATTGCATATTTTATGCAAAACACTCTTATGGTGCAATTTAATAAGTTAAGGAGGTACAATTCTGGAGAAAATCAACTGTACCATAAGGGACAAATTACTATTCCCATTGATATCGATATGGCTTGTAAACCCTTGAATGCTAGAAAGCTCTCCTAACACATTGCTTTGCAATACATTGGAGATTATGCTGGCACTCATAAGGTTAATTCTTCTAACATTTGGACCATTTTTTTCAAGCTTTGGATGTATTGATATGGGACTTAGGGCCCCATATCAATACATCCACTGTTTTTAAGGCTTTATTTCCCACTTTCAATTCCTGCATCAGTAGCTTTAAGATGTGTTAATGGACTCTGCGCCCAGAAAAAAAATGGGTGCATATTTTCATCTGTTAGAGTGGTTCCCTTAATGCATCTTCATGCTAACACATGGAATTGAATGAGAAAATGAACAACGTCTAAATATATTTTAATGGGTTCAAATGTGCGCTAACTTTAGCGCCAAAGTGTGTTTTTTTCCTACGGTATTTCTTCATAGCACAGGTAATTGATTTGCTTTCCGTGCTTGATAAATATTCAATTTGAAGCTAGTAGTGGCAGGAGCAGAATAGCAGATTATATGTTATTACTGCTAATCAATTGATATTGTTTAACCCATTAAGGACCAGTGATCCTGGGGTTGGATACAGCTTAAGGACCATATAGATAACGTTCTGCGAGCTGTCACATGTGACTGAGTACGTGAGCCGGCATGCAGAATGGGGGTCAATTTCAGATCCTGATAGTGCTCACAGCACTCCCGCAGGAGCCCTGCGAGCGCAAAATATTTGACATGCCAGGACCGTCCTTTAGACAAGGACACCAGTGACGGTCCTGACACATCACAGTTCCTTAAGGGGTTAAAGGGGACATTTATCCTAGAAATTATGTGCACTTAATCTGCTTAAAAGAAGGACTTGCTTTGGCAAGTGCCCATCATGCAACAGTGTGATATACTGATTTACTGTTTATTGCATTTGATCGCTTCTGTAGTCTGTAGCTGGACAGTTTATTGTATTAACAATGTTTACATGATTCTAAAGGGCCATGAGTGCCTTTCTCTCTATGGCTAAATTGTTTCAGGCTGATAAAGTCAACTGCTTCTTTTGGGTAGTGACCTATTGATCCTTAAATGGGTATAAATATATACAGGAAACCGACGATATAATGCAACAAGTAAATACATTCATCTACCTGACTGGTGTATGAAAGACTTTAACTTAAGTTCTTCAGTTAACCATATTAGGAGACACTTATGTTTTATCTGTAGTACCCTTTTAAGCATTAATAAAGAGAAAGCTCTCCAAAACATGTGATAGTCAATAATTAGTTTTTTATTTGTCAAAGTCGCCCCATATAATCTAATAATACAGGATCCGGAGGGATTTCTCTAACTATAATTTTTATTCATTACATAGTACAAGCCCTATCCCACTCCCAGGTTCATAATCCTATCAAATAATATTTGTCTGCCTTCTCTGAATTTTGATTACCACTAATTCCCCACTCTTTTAGAAGCATTTCTTGTCTCAAAACCCCTTTCATTAATTATTCTGCACAATGGACATTATGTTTAAAGGCAATGAGGAGAATTTCTGGAGAAAACTAACTATACCATAGCGAGCAATGTTCCCATTTAATTCAATAAAAATTTGGAAATTGTAATTTGACACCTACAGTAAAACTGGTTAGCAAAAGAACTACTCCACCTTGTCTTTATATATATAAAGTCCAGTGTATTTTATTATTGCCCTCTTAGGCACTGCTAAAAATTATTGAATACTTTGATTTCCGTTATAATAATTTTAACATGCTTTCCTGGCATATGAAAATCAAATACAGTTGAGGGCCACATAATCATTTCCAAGGAGGAATGCAATATATTGATTGTTTGATTCCCCAGCCTTGTTCCGCTATCCACTGTTAGTCATAGAACCACATATAGATAGTCAGACACCCCAATCTTGTTCCACTGTCCGCTGGTAGTCACACTCCATTTGACACCTCAGCCTTGCCCAATTCTTTCTAATCATAGTTCTCTCCACCCATGTGCGTCACCTCTTCATCCCTCCACAAGTCTCTTCCTTCACCATGCACAAAGTCTCTCTTACTCAGCCTCTCGTAATCTCTGTCTTTTCCGGTCAGATCCCTCCAGTCACTCCTCTATCAAGTCTCTCCCTTCTTCTTGCCACCACAAATCAACAAACAAACAAAAATCTTTCTAAACCTCTGCAGGTTTCTCCCATCCCCACAAGCACAGTTGACCCTCCCCAAAAGAGATCTCACAGACCACAAACAGTTGTCCATCCTCCCAGCACCACCCTCAGACTCATATTTCATAGAGAAAAAAGAAGAAAAAATAAACAAGGTGGTTTCACAGAGTTTATTAAGCAATTCTGGAGCAAACCAGTTGCATCACTGTGGATAAATACAAATTCCCAATAATTTAAATGGAGCTTTTAACCCCAATGTTTCTCAGTGCTTTGGGGAAATTTTGTTTATTCCATATGATGTACTTGGTTTGTATCAGAATTGCACTGCTTATCCTTCAGCCCAGTGGCATTATAGATCAACATGTACACAACACCTACATTATCCAAGGAATAAAGTGCCCAGAATGAGATACCAGCTCCACAGTATAAGAATAACAACCCAAAATGATCTGCTCTGACCTGCACCCACATGCACTTCTGTACATTCCATCCCTTGTCTTGTCAGATGGTAGCTCTTTTAATTAGAAAATGTTTTACCAGGAAGAACACACTGAGATTTCTCTAGTTTTCAAGTCCTGGAGTGTTTACAGCAAAGAGTTGCATATTTACACAAATACAGAGACAAATACATGTATACACACACACATGCACTAACATTTTTATATACAGTTGCATATTGTTTTTAGATGTAAAGAAGAAGTTATTTTTAAGGATTTTAGACTGGGAGAAGATCTGATTTTTTCATCTCTCTCTTATTGTGCTCCTCCCCTCCATACACACTGCAGTCACATGACTGACTGGTCATGTCACCAAAGGTTCTTTAGCACACTAGAATCTAGCCACTACCATAGTGATCTACCTGTGGATCATTATAGTAACCAGATAGTGATTCTTTCTGGGTTTCGGTACTAGTGAAATCAATACAGAAGCCATAAAACTGTGTATGTGGCAACTCTAGGCTGAGGATAGGAGGGTGGGGGAAGATGACTGGCCACAGGGCTTTTAAAGAATGTTTCTCATGTTTTTCAGCTTATTAGAGGCCCATGGCCTATAAGTTTGCCATACCTGATGTTCATATTTTTTTTAATATATATTTTTATATTTTTCACACAAAGTTGTTGGCATCGTAACAATACAGAAATTGTCAAATTCAGTAATAAATTTGCACAGTAACCCCTAAACTCAAATGTCATCTTTTGTGTTACATCAACAAGTCTGAGGGGCAAGATGATAACTTTTTCAAGTGAAAATTAGGGAAGAAGAGTGACCTACAAAGAGGAGGAAGGGTATAAATCCAAATCTGGGAGGACAAAATAGAAAGAGAGGGAGGATGCAAAAAGGGAAAGGGAAGGAGAGAAGGGAGGAAGAAGCATATATTGGGAAAAGTGCAAGGACACCTGCATCTGTAGCTGCATAAAATAGGGCTGATATGGAGAAGGGTCTATGGTCCTCAAGTTCAGTTTATCTTATTAAGTAAATAGGCCCTGATTTTTTCCACACATTTGAGTTCATCTATTCTTTCGGTTAGGTCTCCAGCGGAGGCAGAGATGAAGATTTTTTCCATCTAGCAGAGAAAGAGAATGTCAAGGCAGTAAGAAATATTGTGACTTTTTTATAATGTTGAAATCATTAGATTGGATTTAATTTAGAATAAGAGTAAGAGGATTAATATCAACTGGCATTCCTATTAAGAATCGCCTGAAAAGCAGAATAAGGATGGGAATCATATCTGAGTGTTGGGTTAGAGAAAAATGGGGGTTGAGGGAAGGAAGTAGGAGGGGAAAAGGAGGCAGAGCTAGAATTTGAGGAAAAGGGAAGGAAAAAAGGAAGGAGTTCCACTTTAAATTTGAAAAAAGAGGAGAACAGCAAAAAATGGAGCATGAGGTAGTGGACTGGAAAAAAGAAAAGTTACCTGAAGGAAGGATGGACGGTGAAGCAGGCAGTGGAGGATGGCTAAGAGAACAATAAAAGGGGGTGCTGGTAACAGTGATGCATTTTACAGGTATGACAAAAGGCTGGTGAGGAAGAGAGGAGAGTCCATGCTTGACTGGATGAGGCAGGGAATACTGCCATCAGGTATGGGACAGCATATAATAAACAGGGGGTGGTTTGAGTTATGGGACAGTGTACAACATCTACTGGACGTACTGCAAGATAGGGCTCTTGGGGGCTAATCTATGGAACAGAGGGCAGAAGGGGTGTGGAGAAATGGGAATGGCACAACAAGGGGCTGTGAATATGGGGGGGCTTCAACGGGTGGGGTTTTGGGTTTCAATCACAATACAGCGACAGGTTGGTGAACAAGTGTGGCTTTGTAGTTGTGCGGAGGTTTCATGTGGTCTGCTGAGGGTAGGGTTGGGCAAGGAGCAGGTTCAACAGAAGCAAAGGTACAAGGGCAGGAAAAGTGGAAGAACAGGAGATGGCATCAAAAGGGAACCTAGAAGGTAGTGTGACAACGCCTACAAGTATTGGGGCATTAGGATTAAACAGTGGGGCTGAAATAGTAGTGAGCAGTAGCATTCTGACATTAACAGTGTGGAACACGGCAGGATCAGGTATGCCGGCAGTGGCTGGGCTGTCAGGAGTGCCAGATGTGGCATATGGGGCAACATATCTGTTTTAGTCAGGGCTGTTAGGACTACATTTAAAACAAGTAAAGGAGAAGATCTGGAGGAGTGAATTCATGGAAATCTATTCTTTGCTGCCATTGGAATAGGCTCCTCCAGAAAAAAAAGAGAATGATGCTGAAAAAATGAGGAGAAGGAGAAAAAGAGGTATAGAAAGATACCAAAAGTATTAGGAAATAGGGTAAGGGAATTTTCGATCTTGGCCAGCATGATAGGCGAGTCTTTTCCACAAAAGTTCTCTGCACCATTTCAGTATCAAGACATCATATGGAACATGTGTCAGAATTATGGGGGTCTGGGTGGAGGTATAACAAGCAATTTCATCAGAGGATGGCAGTGAGGCCAACAATGGAGTGGCACCAAATGGTTACCGGGCTATGGTTCTCCATTATGACCAGGCCCACCAACTTTCAATGTGGCTGTTCATCTTTTCAGAAGGGTGCCAGGAAGTTGTGGCTCCCCTCAACACAGCATACAACCAGAAAGGCTGATTATCGCTGGCAATTTAAAGAAGGACATTGCAAGTGGGGAGTGTCATGTAAATTTCAACACAAATGTTCGGGATGTGGAGGCAACCATCCAGGATCCAAATGTTTTAAGAAACAGAAAGGAGGGGGAAAAGGGACAGACATGGGAGGCAAAGGGGAGGACACTAATATGCATAGAAGGCATTACAAAGATAAGGAAGCGGTGCAAGTGTTGGAAGTGGGGTTCAGGGAGGGCTATAGGCTTCCATTTCACCAGAGCAAAGGGGTACAAAAAGCAGGTAACTTAAAATCAGCCATAATCTTCCCTTAGGTATCGTGGGAAAAATGTAAAAAGTTGAAATTGGACGGATGCTGGGGCCTTTCAGAATACCCCCATTGGAAAATTTGAGAATCTCTCCCTTAGGGGTCATTCCAAAAAGAGAACCCTGAAAATATAGGCTAATACACCATTTGTCATTGACAGAAGGAGAGTCGGTAATCAACGAAATTAAAAAGGAATTGTGGAAGATATCATATGCCTCTTCGACAAAGCAGTTAGAATGGTCGCTAGGGCAGGCAAAGGGGCTTAGTTGGCGAAGGCGGCTATAGAATCAGCATTGTGTCTTTTGTCAGTGCAACCGAAATGCCATCATTATTGGGATGTAAACCACTGGAAGGGTACTATGTGGACCTTTGTCTACCTTTTTAGAGTGGGTAGTGAGGAGGGAATCGAGGTGTGATACCATCTTACATTATCTCGACAATTTCTTGTTTGTCATTCCTGGGAATTGAACTTGACCCGGCAGCAATGGAATGCCAGTTGCAATGGGAAAAAGTGGTGGGATTGGCTAGAAGGGCAAAGAAGGTAACACTCAAGCAATTTCAGTCCCTTTTGGGGAAACTGAATTTCGCCTGCAGGATAATACCTATGGGGTGAGTTTTCAACAGAAGATTGGCACAGGCAACAGCAGGTGTGAAGCAACCCAAGCACTATATAAGAATAACAGCACCATTAAGGGTTGATCTGGAAGTGTGGGAGAGTTTCTTAGAGGACTTTAATGTGAAAGCAATCTGGTAGGTGCAGTCCACTACGATTGCTGTGAAAAAACAAACAAAGTAGGGTGCAATACTTAATCTCATTACTTGGTGGAGATCATTTCATCAAAAACATGAAAAGAAAAAGAACAAAGATAAACCATATAGTGTAGCATATAAATATAAATTTTGATATATTCCTGGTGTGCGCCAAATGGCCACTCACTTTTATCTCCTCTTGTATATAAAGCCTTCAAATTATAATATCTCCCAATGTATCTTCAATGGTATAATCCCTCCTAAAAAAAGCATTTAATGAAACGCATAGGAAAGTATTGTTATATGCAAAGAATGCGTTATAAAAGAAATGCACTCACAAGTATAGCAAAGAAATGCACATGTAAATAAAGGAACCCCTACCCCTGCACTTTCCCTGTGGATAAAGTCCAAGATCCCCCAGCCTTCTCAACAGGTATAGCTCTGACTCTTCACCATTCCTCGGGATAGTGCAATCTTCAACAAGATGTGTCTTTTTCTCTCCGGTATCCCACGCATTTCGACACACAAGTGCCTTCCTCTGGGCATACCTTTCTTTCCCTCATCTGTCCCTATAAATACAATGGAAGTCATAAGATGTCGATTTTGCATGACGTCACTCATCCCGCCTTTTTCTCTCTCTTTGGCATAGCATTTACGCATCACCGACATCCAAACCTCCATCTGAATCCATAAGAACTATCAGAATTACAAAAAACTTTATTAGAATGAATTAAAATGAACATAGTATAATTCCATATATGGGAAAAGACAGACCTGTTTAAAAATAATATAAGAAAGAATTATATATAAAAAATATGTAAAAAAGATATATAGTACAATAAATATAAAAACAAAAAAGAAATAAAATGAAGTGAAATATGAAACATTATTCGGGAGACACAGGAATATAAAATCTATAAAAAGCTCCACAAATCTATATCTATATTCATCCCCTTCAGATCCAATATACCTATTTCAACAATCCAAAAACTTTTCCTACGTGATAATTTATAGTTCAAATCTCCTCCTCTTTCATCCCTATTTACTCTTTCTATCCCCATACATTTAATACCTTCAGGATTACTGTTTTGGCATTCTTTATAATGATGGGGCACACTATGTTTTTCTTTTTTATTTATAATATTATTAATGTGTTCTTCTAATCTCACCTTTAGGTGTCTATATGTCCTACTGACATACATGGCACCACAAGGACAGATAAGTAGATTCACCACATTTTTTGTTATACATCTTGGTGCTCTTTCGAATAGCCTTCAGCCTAGCATATTTTTGGGCATTAATCATTGGGGAACTGGTTAGTGGAGGTAAGAGGGCCCTGGGAAGAAATCAAGCTGAAAATGTGAAGCTGGAAGGGAATTCATTGGTATTTAAATTGCTAGATCTAAAACCTGCATGTGGGGAGAGGAAAATGGGTGACGTCGTTTGGGATTGCAGGTGTGGACTTGACACCGATAACGAAGTTCCAGTTCATTATGGTGTTCAAGGATGGGCTAAAAAAGAGGTACCTGAAAAAATATCTTGGAGGGCATTCATTTTCGAAAAGCACCACTTCATATTGATCCCAACACAACGTTGGTAATGCCTCACTTAATTCCTGCAACAAAAGGACTGATAACGGTCTCTTCTCATCTTTTCTAACAGCACCTTTTTGAAGGCCTTTTAACGCCATCCTAACCACAAACTCATTTGTGTTATTAATGATTAATTAATTTTAACCAAAATGCTATTCCTGACATTTTTCCTGTTACTGCCCCTAGGGATAAACCTTTTTCCGCCCATAACCATACTAGTCACAACATCCCTTACATTCTTTTCCACACCCACCCTCCATCCATATTTCAAGAGTTGTCCTTTCCTCCCAGGCTGCTGTATACTGCGCCCATTTGGCAGGTGACACAGATTTTTCTACCCATTGTGTGATCTCTCCCATTCAAGCTCCCATAATGATGCTGGACACTGTACCCCTTCTTCCGCTGCCCTGGGGCATATTATCTTGAATGTCTCCATCTGCATCAAAACAATTAATCAGCTGCCACATTCTTGAACCCCAGGACACACAATGCTTTGAATGTCGCATTGAGGTTTAAACACCGCAATATTAATTCCCTCAGTATTCTCAACACTGGAGGAGATGATGCTGATAAGCTGTTAATTACATATATGACCCCATCGGGGCAGCCACAGAGGCAGCCAGATTAGGCTTGTCAGAAGATGTGATAAAAGAATAGCATGTGCAGCCGGAAAGAATACTGTAAGATGGATCAGGGAGCTTCATGAACTTTGTTTATATTTATATTATAGGTAATTTCACTCACCAGATTTGGATAATAGGGCATTCATACGTATATTGGGCCAAGAAAAGAGCAGCACTTAGGACAACAGGAACACAGATGTACAAGCAATATTATATAAACAAGAGCAGCGCTAATGTGCAAGGTTGGGACAAAAAAACCTGTCTAGTTGCCTAAGATTGAGAGGCTGTGCTTAACGATTTCCTTTTATGTATCCAACATATCTATTAATTGGCGTTGCGTACCCCTCTGGCACTTAAAGGGTTAAGAGGTCGGTCCTGCCCTGTGTCCTGCCACTGACACAGTCATGCACTGTAGAAACTGCCCGAAAGCACAGAATGCTCCCAGCACAGAACTCCCAGCATTCTGTGCGTTTGGGCAGTCTCTACTGCGCATGACGGCTTCTGACAAACATCCTAGCGAATTATTATATAGGATTATCTGGCAAATTATAGTTTTAGAAAATACTTCCTCATAATTAAATTAAGAAAAAGAGCACAAACCTGGGGTTTATGCACTAAGGTATGATAGGAAGTTGATAAAATGGAGATGACTTCTCCAGTGATATCACTTCTCCATATCCCATGCTATCTATAGAACAAATGTACTAAGATCTCCAAAACTGGAGAAATCTTAATGCATTGGCTCCATAGAATAACACAGGAATAGGAGAAGTGATATCAGTTGAGAAGTCATCATCACTTTATCACATTCCAGTCATGTTAGTGCATCTGACAATGTTATCATAACATCCCAATAACATAAGGTTATCCATTACCAGCCCTACAAAGAGCTCTTGGTAATCTGTATAAAATCAAAAAGATTGAATAATGGTGGAAAGTTCATACTTACCTCAGTTTTATCAGCACTTAAAAGGGCTTTTCCATTACCATCCCCAAAAGAGGCCTGTTGAGATCTCCAATCTCCTATATCATTGAAAAAAAAAAAAAAAAACAATACCCCAACTTAAAAAAAAAAAAAAAAAAAGATTATGATACAAATTCCAGCACTAACACAATCTAGTTAGCACCTCCATTTGTTTGTGATGCCCATTTCACCATGTGACCTGTTCACTTGAAAGGCAATACTATAGCCAGTGTACTTTGAGACAATGTCTGTAAACCCTATGAATAATTTGTTTTTATGTCTGTCTGTCTTTAGGTTTATAATTATTGCTTTCCAACAAAGTTATGGACTAGATTCATGTATTATGAAGAATAGTATGAAGAACAATTCTTTCCAAGTATATTTTCACCACTATGCCAGCATACTATGAGGTTATTGTCAATAACTTTCTTTTATTTTATTTGCATATGTTTAAAATCATGTTTGGTGCTTATCTCTATATTTTAAATAAATGTCCTTGTACTATAAACTATACACATTATTCTTCCATGGCAAAATACACTACAAATGAATAGTGAAATATAAAAATAATAATGTATTCAAATGTATTGAAATTGATTCAAATGGCCAATTAATGAGAGCATTTTATATTCAGATGATGTTCACTAAACTGTGCTGTTCAGAAAGCATGGTATTTCAAGCCTCCTTGATAGCACCTGCTCCTCTACTCCTACTGAATATACAACCAAAAATATTATTTTGGATAACTGCTTATTAATGTATAGCAATAGTATTTCTAAGAAATATAGATATATACATTATTAAGCATTCACACATGAATAATAGAAGTCAGAATGTTTTTATGGGCATTCAAAAAAATTATACAATAACATTATTTTCAATGATATTTATGATTTGCTGCATAATCTGTGATTTTTAGTCAAGTCGTGTTTCAAAGTAATCTTGTGAATTTCTTTTCATTCGTGATCTTTGAGAGATGTTTTCATATAACATTTTTGTAAAAGGCCTCTGCAGTTTTCCAAATTGATGCTGCACAGTACCACAGTTTCTGTGAGCACAATACAGCTAATAACCCTAACAGTACTTCTAACATTTTGACCAATAAAAATAATAATCATATTATTAAAGGGACAGCATTACTTCATTATTACTATCCCCCATGTTGTAGCCCTTAAAATTCTGAATTCAACGATACCAGTGTCATCTCTCAAACCTTTATGGTTTGAGAGATATCCACTTTCAAAGTTCTCTCTTTTGTCTTTCCCTTAACGTCAGCGTTCTAGCTGAGAGAAGGGGAATCCGGTCCTGGGACCGGTGGCGGTGGCTCTGCAGCGGTGCTGAGATCTTGTTATAGAAACAGAAATCCTTTGCTACAATGGTCTTCCACGTGTGCTTGCAAACAAAGCATACGTAGAAGACCATTTTAGTGAAGGATTTCTGTTTCTATAACGCGATCTCAGGACTCCTGCAGAGCCGCCGCTTGCTCACTGAGAGGATTCCCTGGCTCTCAGCTAGAATGCTGACATCAGGGGAATGGCAAAAAGAGGGAACTTTGAAAGTGGATATCTCTCAAACCATAAAAGTTTGACAGATGCCGCTGGTATCGTTGAATTCAGAATTTTAAGGGCTACAACATGGGGGATAGTAATGATGAAGTATTACTATCCCTTTAAGCCTCGGATTACTTGTTAGAAGAGCTAAGAATCCAGTGTAAGCTCTGTTCTACTTTTCATGTTTTTCTAACTACCAGGCCAGGAGTGTGGTAAAACCAGTGCCAGATGTCTGTCTTGGATTCCCTAGGTGAGGATCCCAAGACATCCATATTTCATTTCATGATCAAACACCCACGTACAATTATTACCATTCACGTTTGCACAACACAGAAAATGCACTTAGACTATAACGTATCAACTGTCCAGAATGATTTACAAAATTATCTTAATACCAATATACAGTATGTATTAGGATATAAAATGGATACCATAATCCCGGAGTGGGTGATTGTTTTAGTGGCACTCAGATTGCACTGGCCACTTCCATTATTTGGTAGAGTGAATTTGTTCAGCAAAGCTTAGATGCCACTAACACTGAAGGTATTACCTACTCTGCCTAATGAAAAATCTGGCCATGGACAGCTTCACCTTTCATTCTCTGTTATTTTTATGCTACTGCTTTTTTCATCTTCATATTATAAAATGTAATTAACTATATTCCATTGTTTTAGTTGTTTGCTATGCAGTTTTGTTTTCTTAGAGGGTGCTATATCCTCATTGATTAATGTATTTAAACATTGCATGTTGTAGTATAATTCTGTGATTGAGGAACTTGTAAATTAGAAATAGAAATCAATGTATTAATATTGTTTTTGTCTTTAAAATTTAAATATTGCAATAACAATTACTGTGTTTTGGTAAACTTACAGCTGACACATGCTTTGATCTATTATCTAGTTAATAAAGGATTTTCATTTTCTTATTCTTTTGGTCTTTGACTACATGAATCTTATCAAGTCCCCACCACCATCACCACCACCACTATTGCAGGAAGATAATAATGCTATGCATGACATTTGTAGACTTTGGACCAATGTCTGGAAGGTATTAGCATAATGGCCTTCCAGTAGCCAGTCTTCCATTACTCATACACATTCTGAACCAAAATGGCTAATAGAATCCTAATGGTTACTGTAGAAATAGAACATAGAGTACAATATCTGTTTAATCAGAAGAGTTCAAATACCTGTTGACTTTTTGTTTCTCTATTGCTAATGCTAACTGGAAGGGGTGTTTTTACTGTGTTAGTAGTAATTAAAGGGATAGTAATACTTTGTTTTATCTTTATTTTATTTTGTAGGCATATAAGTCTTATCTCTCAAACCTTTATGGTTTGAGACATATTCATAAGCAAAGTTTCCCCCTCCCACCCCTTTTACCTAGTGTAAGCCATCTCTTCTCAGATGTGGAATCCAGTCCATAGACCAGACAGATAACAGCAGGGGACAATGTTCTTCCTATGAGAACAATGAAAGCCCTGCCCCCCTTGACAAGCTTTTCAGGTTTTTCCCTTATCTTAATCGAAGATTGTCCCTCTCTGCAATCTACTTGGGCACCTCCCTTCTGATCTGGCTGAGCAGTGTTACATCAGTAAAAGGGGCAGGAGGGGGATACTTTGTCATTGAATTACTCTTGAACTACAACTCTGACAGAACTGAAATAACACTCTCCATGGCCCAAATACTATGATGATTAATTAGAGCTGCTTTTATTATGAAACATTACTATCCGTTTAAGTATGAGTTATATGATTCTGCAAAATATTTTCAGGACCAGAAACACATTTTGTGAAATAAATGTTTCCATTAGTGTAAGAGTCTCAAAAAGGGTGGGAGTACAGAATTTTACTAAGGCAAGATATTACAATTACAAAAGGTAGATTTTGGAGGAGGGGTGGATTGTCCCAATATATTTTTCTAAATATAGCAAGAGAGACAAACATTTTAAACAAAAATTGCAATATAACATAAGTGTATACATCATTTAAAGACATTATAAAAATGTAATAAAATGATACATACTGAAGCCCTACACTCTAGGGATGTTTCAAGGCAAAGTAGAGAACGTTTTAAACAAAGTTCCTGATTCCTTGCCTGGTGTGTAAAACACCAGAAAAGTATCACTTGAGAGTGACAGGGTTAATCACCAATACACAAATCCAGGAGAGGAAATTACAGCTGTTCAAAAGGACAATGCATCATTACAAGAGACCAGTAGAGTATTACATGAAACATGCAGGACAATACATAATTACAAAAGACCAGAGTATTACATGATATTTGCAGGAAAATACCTTATGGCAAGAGACCAACACAGAATTATGTGAGATTTGCAGAACAATACATCACTATAAGAGCCCAGCATAGTATTCTATGGAACCTGCAGGCTAATACACCAATACAAGAGACAGAAAGGCAATACACGAGAACAGTGGGGCAATACATAATTTAAAAAAAGTACTATAGAATACTTCTTTTGTCTGGCAATGCAATCCAGTAACATAGTAACATAGTACTTAGGTCGAAAAAAGACACAAGTCCATCAAAGTTAAAACTTTGCCTTATAACCTAGAAAAATGAGAATTATATAAGCCTTCCTGACACCAACATGTATTTTTAGTCTATTTAACAGAACTTCTTGTTTTACCTACTAATATACAGTATAACCTGTATGTTTTCTCTTGAAAGATATGCATCTAATCTTATCTTAAATGTATACATTTTTTGCCATTACGATATCCTTGAGCAAAGAATTCCACAATTTAACAGACCTTACATTATTTTATTGATGAGTTTGGAGGTGTATTTCAAACTTGTAACTTGATAAATTGTTGAGTTTTGCATGTTTAATTGAGATATTAATCTACTGGAAAGTGTCTAATACCTATTGGCAGTACCTTTTTCAAGTATTGACACATATTTTTAAAGGGATAGTAATTTTTCAAAATAAAAGCAGCTCCAGTTAATCTTCATAGTATTTGGGCCATGGAGAGTGTTTTTTCACTGCTGTCAGAGTTGTAGTTCAAGAGAAATTGAATGATAAAGTTTCCCCCTCCTGCCCCTTTCACCTAGTGTAAGCAACCTCCCATCAGATATGGAATCTGGTCTTAAGACCAGACATCTCAGAGCAAGGGACAATCTTCTTACAGTGAGAACAATGAAAATCCTGTCCCCCCTTTACAGGTTTTTCCCTTATGCTAATTGAAGATTGTCCCTCTCAGCAAGCCATCTGGACACCACCTTTCTGTTCTGAGATGAACAGTGCTACATCAGTAAATCAATTACAGTAAATCAATTACTCTTGAACTACAACTCTGGCAGTATTGAAATAACACTCCACATGGCCCATCTACTATGAAGATTAATTAGAGCTGCTTTTATTTTGAAACATTATTATCCCTTTAAGATGTAAATAATTAAAAAGTCTTCCATACTTTTATTATAGCTTTTCTTTGTATTTTTACATCTGATGCTTAACAAATATAGCCCAAATTCTTGTTTATTTCAATTCTATCTACTGTACATATGAAAGGAAAATAGCAACCAAGTGAATGATGTCATCTAATTATGGCCAGAAGCACAATGCATTTGATAGATTCTGCCACTGGTTTTATCTAACAGATTCCTATTGAGGTCTACAGGGACATATGTAGATAAACCCAGTGAGGTATCAACTGCAAAGTATTCCAGGCCCATATTAGAAGCAAAGTATCATCCAGAATAGAATGTTTTTAACCGGACAAAGTTAGATGAATTCCAGTGGAAACCAAAGAAGAACCTAGTATGTTTTGTACTTAGTGGAGTTCATTTTTAATAAAGTATAATTGAAATACATGCATTTTTTTAATAAAGTGGACCTATCACTGTGAATGTTTTACATATTTGAAAACTTAATTCAAAAGTGCCTTTATGTCATATTAAAGGGATAGTAATACTTTAATATTACTATTCCCCATATTGTTGCTATTTCAAAAAGAATTGAATTGCCCCCAGGTTCATCTCTCAAACCTTCAGGGCCGGCCCAAGACATTGTGCTGCCTGGGCCCAAGGATGAAATGCTGCCCCCCCCCCCTCTGCACACCAAAACCACACCCACCAAAACATGCCACATCCTTAATTACATTAACCCCTCTCCTGCCCCTAAAACCACATAGAACTGTAGTGTTGTTGGGTTTTTTTTACACCCCTTGTACCTTTCTCCCCCCTTGCCTTTTTACACCCTTTGTGCCTCTTTTCACACCCCTTGTCCTTCTCTTTTCAACCCTTGTACCTCTCTTTTCCCGTCTTTTCATCCCATGTGCCTCTTTCACCCCTTGTGCCTCTCTTTTCCCCTCTTTTCATCCCTTGTGCCTCTCTTTTCACCTCTTGTGCCTCTTTCTCCCTCCCCCCTTGCCTATTTCTCTTCTCCTTCTGGCTCGCTCCCTCTCTTCTCTGCTTGTCTGGCTCTTCTCCTACTTTTTACTCAGTCTTCCCACTGCCCACACTGATGACAGCCGGGACCGTGTCAAATGCGGAGACGCAGCATGGTGCATGCTGGGATTTTCTTCATCAGCCTGGGCACCAGTTTTAAACTTGCAATGGCCTGCGAACAGAGGAATAAAACCCCGGCATGCTCCACACGGCATCTCCACATGTAACACGGTCCCAGCCGTCATCAGTGCGGGCAGTGGGAAGACGATGTGCATAAAATAACATGCCTTGGGGAGGAAAATTGCCACCCCTGTCAGAGTGCCGCCTGGGTCCATGGCCCCACCAGGACCTATATAAGGGCCGGCCTGCAAACCTTTATGGTTTGAGAGATGACTGAAAGCAAAGTTCTCCCCTCCCTCCCCCTTCCCTGAAGTCAGCGTTGTACTGACTGTAGGGATATCCGTTCTGACTTTTATCAGGCTGCTCTGCAGCAGAACCGAGATCACATTAGTAAAAAGTAATTATTTCACTGAAACGGTCTTCTACATGTACTTGCAAACCAAACACATGTGGAAGACCGTTTCAGTGAAATTATTCTTTTGCACTAAATCAATCTCGGCTCAGCTGCAGAGCAGCAAGCCTGTAGTATGACAAAGTTCCCCTGCAGTCAGTACAATGCTGACTTCAGGGAAGGGGGAGGGAGGGGGGAGCTTTGTGTTTGGTTATCTCTCAAACCATAAAGGTTTGAGAGATGAACCTGGGGGCAATTCAATTCTTTTTCAAATACCTACAAATAAAGCATTACTACCCGTTTAAGCAAAAGTTCAGCAGATGTATAGTTTAGGAAATATTCACAATTCTAAAAGTGAAAAAAAAGTGAAAGTGAAACATTCCTGATGAAGCAAATAGCTTAATAATTGTATGAAACGTCACTGAAAGCCTTCTTCAGCATATCAAACATCACTGAAAATGATTTATTATCATATGAAATGATATAGAAAAGCTTAATTACCACACAAAATGTCACTGGTACCTCACAGGTACCGCAATTAGTAACAAGTATAAATATCTCCTAAACTGTACATTTTCTTGTATTTAGGCTAACATGACAGTTAGTTTTTAACAACATTTTAAAATATGTAGCAATGGTCCTGGAAACATTGGTTCATAACTACTCCACTAACTGGCCTACTAAAAATATTATGGTAGTGTAAAAGTGAAATCTTTATTGGATAACATTTCTGCCTGATGCTGAGAATTTAGTTGTCTTGAAAGCTTGCCCTATAATGCTACTCAGTTCCAATCCCCAGCTTTTTCCACAGTTAATACAAAGCCACCTTTTACCTAAAAATATATTAGCATTTCCTACATTTCTCTAGAAGTCTACTTGACCTGCCACTCCACCAGACATTTCAAAGGAGATCTCACAATAGTCCGCTAACAACTCCAATAGGGATCTCATAATAGTCCATGAACCTACAAGAAACATTATTTATGTGTAAAATATTAGCATATAAATTAATACACTGTACTTTTCTTGTCTTGGGATAAAGTTAGAGGACCTATCAACTTTCCAAGTCCTCTATCAATAAATTTTGAACGGATTTGCATGATTATCCCTCCGTATCAATTCACTTAATCTTTCTAGCGGTTCTGATTTTCTGGATACTTGAGTAGTTAATTATGCTGGATTTATCTGACCAAGTTAGAGAACAAAGCTCTGCTGAGATAAGATTCCAAATTCACTAAATAAAAAATCTCTAAAGATATTAACTTGTCTGTAAAACAAAAAGTTTAGGTAGTTTAACCCTTTGAGTGCCAACGTTTAGAGAAGCAATACTTTGAGTACCCCTCTGGCATTCAAAGGGTCAAACAGACACATTTAATGAGAATAACAGTAATGTAGGTAAAGAGTCCACTTTAAGTAGACTGGTTCCAACAGTGTACATGCGTGATAACTTTGGAGGTAGAGATCATTGTGAATGAAATCTGCTTATATTGCTAATTTGTCTAAAAAGAAACAAACTCCTGATAATGCCTTTGATAAAAATAATCTGATACAATCTTACTTTGTGCATAGAATATGCAGGTAGACTAATGAAAACATTAGAAAAAGCAGCTTTCAAATAGTTGGAATGCCAACAAAGGATATACCTGTATTATGCTGTGGAATAGTTAATGTTCACTGCAGTTATTAGTTCAGGCCTCATTTCTTAAGAAGTGATAAACCTTTGTAGCTGAAAACTCAACTTAAATAAATTTAATATTTCCACCACAAATATTTTATACCTTTAAAGAAAGTCCAAACCACATGTTATGCCACATACCATGAATCCACAAAGGAATTAAAATACCTATTCTCATGCAGACTTGAACATTTCTGGTTGATTAGAACTGTTGAAAAAGAATTCAGTTCATGGTTGGGCGAAATCTAAAAGATTGATTACACATAAACCACTTTCATAAATTATTTAGTTTTTATGGTATTAAGGAGGTGTAGAAAATCAAACATTTCCAGTAATTATACTATAAATGTGCACTTGTATGGAAAACTGATGGTATTCAATAGCTTTTTACACTATAGTTTAATCTGTGAATAACCCTTATGTTAGCACGTCAAGAGATATTATAAACTAAAGTAGATGCAATGCTGCACAAATGCATACAAACTTATATTATGTGGATCTTACCACAGATATAGAGAGAAAGAAAAATACAAAATAGTGAAGGCTTCAATAAATCTCAGTATTAACCCCCTGTTGTGCATGATGTACTCACTATTAATCACTAGTACTCATCCAAGTAGAAATCAGTCTTAATCTTCTCACACCATGGGTAATAAAAATAGACACAAAAACTCCTAGAGGAAGATACACTTGGCTGTGATAAAGAGGTGATAAAGTGTAGATGACTTCTCCAGTTTATCAATTCTCCAACTCCTGTGTTATTCTATGGAGCCTAAGCATTAAGATTTCTTCAACTTTGGAAATCTTAGTGCATAGGCTCTATAGAATAACATAGGACCTTGAGAAATGATTAACTGGAGAAGTCATCTACACTTTATCACCTCTTTATCACCGCTTAGTGAATCTCCCCCTAAGTGGAGATGACTTCTCCAGTTTATCACTTCTCCAGTTCCTATGTTATACTATAGAGCCTATACACTAAGATATCCTAAGATGAAGAAATCTTAGTGCACAGGCTCCATAGAATAACATAGGAATGGTAAATGATAAACTAGTGAAGTCATCTCCACTTTATCACAACTTTATCACCATTTGGTGAATCTCCTTCTAGTTTAATATGTTTTACATGCTATTCCATTAATGTGCCTGATGTTTATAGTCATATAAATGTAAAAGTCGGTTTGGAACCCCTTAACTTTTCCTGATGCTACACAGAGGTGTCTCTCATGGCTCAAACACTGTAGGCAAGAATCATCCCTATGGTAATGTTCACCAGATCATACAGGATTCTTCTTTTCTGTTTGGTTTCTCACATGTGCGACAATACATTTCCAAAGAGATTTGACAAATGATCCTTTTTGGGACCCCACACATATATATGGAAATTATATAGTTGTACCATGATAGCCTTTATGAATATAAAACAGTCCGTGTCCAAATATCCCATAGGGTTGATATTAACCAAGTCTGTGTCTTTTGAAATATAATTAGGTATACACTGGGCAAACAAAGATTACTTAAGAGGCAGGGTATGTGTAAAAGTGAAGCCCAGGTTCCATTAGACCAGTTAAAGGGAATATTTGGAATCAAAGTGTTTAATAAATTAGGTAGAGGTGAGTTTGAGAGGCCCCACCATATGATAAGATAAGAATGTGTGAACTTGGTTTTCCCAATATGGTTATATGGAAGCATGTCATTCCACAATTAAAATACATTTCTGAGGATCTCAGAAAGGCATTTAATGATCATCAGTCTAGAAAGGGCTACGAAACCATTGCTAAGGATCTGGGGTTCCACCCATCTACTATCAGTGAGATAATCTACAAATGAAAAAGGTTCAATTCCACAGGAATCAGTAGCTTTTGGACAAGTATTAAGAAACAAATACTGGTTATTAAGATGCATTTTATGGCAGAAAATACCTTATCTAAGGAGATTAACGCTTAAACAAAAGTAAAGATTTGACTGTGCAGGAATTGAATATATGCAGTAGGGGAGAAATGTATTGGTGGTCAAAAGGTTAATAAGGAAGTGCTGACACTCAAGAGATTCTGTAGTAGCTGGATACTAATTAACTTATTAAATCACAGGAATGATACATTTATAAAGCTGTAAGTATAGATTCTGGACTACTGAAGTCCACTGCTTGAGAAAGCACTCAGTCGTAGAGCGGAACGCATCACAGGACTATATTGTTCCTGGCCGGGAATTCTTTGTGATTCAGCATTTATATTTGATAGTTGGCTACTGCTTTCAAACCTGTCATATCAGATATCTAGGGGTTAAAATTACCCCTACATACAGTTCTCTCTACCAGGCTAACTACCCCTCCTTGTTTGCTACACTCCAACAGGATCTCCTCTGTTGGGCCTCATTCAATATCTTGTGGGTTGCTTGTATTCCTTAAGTCAACATGAACAGCCTTCTGAAGTTGTTGTACTACTTTCAGACTTTACCAGTGCCAAAACCACAACTGGAACTGAGAACTTTCCAGCAGTCCATAATGGACTTTACATAGAACAAAAAAAATGAGGATCGCCAAACAAGTCTTGACACTTCCTAAGTCATGTGGCGGACTGGTGGCCACTGATTTTACAAAGGTTTACTATTGGAGTGTTTCATGTAAAGTTTCTCGTCATAAAATGACGCATGTGTTTTGCCGCGTCATTTGAAGTGTCACATTTAAAGTCTAGCATCATAAAGTGATGCAGATGCTACATCCCTTGTTATACTCATGTGCCATGGCTGGGAAAAATCTCTTTCTAAAAATAAAGTTTATTTAAAAAAAAAAAAAAAAAAATGAAAGAGGCACAGTGGATGTTTAATCTGAAGACAAGAACCCCTGCTATTTTCTCTCTTGCTCTGGACATAATAGATATCTAAAAAGATACATGGGATAGGCTGAGATACACTTATACAACCAAAATGTTTTGCATAGGGGAGCTAGGACAGCAAATGTTTCAGTGTTTTAGGGCCATGTTTTCAATTCCAAACACTAGCAAATCACATGAAAAAAATGGTTCCAGAATGTTGGTTGTTCCACCTTCGATATGCAGTAAAGTTTCCTGTACAATTGCACCTTAGCTTATCCTATGGTCTTCTATATCTATCTAGATATCTACTGTTTACTGATTGTAAACCTCTGGATGAAATCCACTATGAACTTGGAATACACAAAAGTATATCTATCCCACTGGATTGTGAGTACAGCTGTATTGTTTGAGTGGGACAAGGTTCTAGAACTGGAGAGAGTACAGGGAAGAGCAACAAAATTAATTAAGGGAATGGAGAACTTGTCTTATGAGCAACAAAGGACTAGACAAACTTGATTTATTTACTATAGAGAAAATACGACAAAGAGGAGATCTTATCACAATGTGCAAGTATATGAGAGGTAAATACAAGTATCTCTCTGGTGTGCTATTCATTACAAGGCCTCATCAAATAACCAGGGGGAACCCCTTCAGATTAGAGGAAAGGAAGTTTCAACTTCAGCAGAGGAAAGGTTTTTTTACAGTAAGGTCTGTTAAATTATGGAGTTCCTCACCAAAGGAATTGGTTGTGGCAGATACAATAGACACTTTTAAGAGAAGATTAGACACATGTCTTTCAAAAGGGAACATACAGGGTTGTACTGTGTATTAGTAGGCAAAACAGGAAGGTCTGTTAAATACTTATTTGGCAGCAGGAAAGCTATATAATTCTCATGTCTTTGGGTAATGAGGCAAAGGTTGAACTGGATGGGTTTGTGTATTTTTTTCAACCTAATTTATTATGTTACTATGTTCTTAAAGGCCAATTATCACAGTTTAAATCTTCAGTGGGTGCAGACTTGGAAAAAAATCCTGGGGCTGTTGGTGCATCACCAAACATTTCTGTCCATAAGGGAATTTTATCATAAAGATCCCTTATCAACTGAAACCTTTACCATGAATAAAGTTGATTTATTTGCCTGAATAAGTCCTACGGTGCTGCCCTTTTAATTTCTGGTGTGTATTAGTCTCTATGGATATGTGTATGTGCGTGTGTATTTGTTTCAAAGGCAAATGTACAAATGAAACTTGGAAAGCAATGTGAATTATTAAGTAATAAAATGCACAACCAAATAGATACAACCTGTTAAATATTAGCCAGTCAAAATGTAACAGTTTTCCAGTAAAATGGGAGGAAAAACCTCTAAATCCTCCAAAAAATAAAGCAGGTTTTGATAAGTAGCTTAAATGTAGTGTAAGATGAGAAAATAAGTACAACATTTACTGAAATTGAAAACAAAAAACAACTGGATGTCTTGATACAGTTAGCTGCTCTTCACTTTATCTGACTGCTTGTTATTATGAAGGATACAAATATGTGGACAATCACTTAACTAATCCAGTGCTGGGGCACTCTGCCTAGAAACAGTGAGATACATTTTGGAGATATTGCTGTGCTTATAATTACAATGTATGCATAGATATCTTTATAACAGAGGAAATAGCACAATATTTGATAGAGTGAGGATTTTGTTATACGAATATTGTAATTTGTAAGCAGCCAGGTTTAACTATGTCTAAGTAATTTTTCTTACATTATTTATTAAGTTCAATGTTGATCATGTGGCTGCTTTATAGCAACATCTTATTATTTGGCTGTTACTTTGTAGCAACAGTAGTGCTATTTAACTTATATGTAATTTTCGCTAGTGTATCACTGTGTCATTTTTATAAGAGTTTTGAGTTATATTGTATGCTCAGAGAAACACTGTTTCAGTTTTGTTTGAAATAGATTGATCAGCTTAAATTATAGTAACATAGTAAATGATTGGAGTGACTTAAAGATGTGTGTCCATCAATTTCAGTCTTTGCCATATCCAGAGTAAGTGAAAAAATAACTCTTGAAGACATTACAATTAAGCCCCAAATGGGTAAAAAAAAATCCTTCCTGACTAAAAAAAGGTGGTCAAGTATCTCCCTGCATTAATATCCTATTTACATTGAAACCAACTGTAATCATTCTCAATATTGTTGTTAGCTAGAAATTTATCAGATACATTTGTAAAGCACAACCTTACTGCCTTTACTGTTAAAAATGCCTGCCTTTATTTTAGTCAAAAGTACCTTTCTTCTATTCATATTGGATGATACCTTCCTCTTTGCTTAGCTCTTAGAGTAAATAGTTTCCCAGTGTAAGAAAAATCATATAATTAGCAGGAGATGCACATATAGTAAGATATATCAAAACAAAGAGTGGCAAAGAATCAAATGAATTCATGTATCCATAAAATCCCCCAATGGTCTTGTATCCTTCTTTACAACAAATTAGGGAGATAAGTCTTAGGAAAACACATTATAACAGGTAATGTAATCTAACCATCAACATTAGAGAATGTATTCCGATACATATAGATATATATGGTAGCAAGGATTTATAGAATAATATGAATTTGATGAGTGCATTTCTTAATGTTGATATATTCAATGCGATTGACTCCAAGATGCCACTCTTTTTTGAGTCCATGTGGATAAAGAGAACCCATAAGAAACATCCATCTATTCTTCCTTTGTAATAGGGTCCTGCCTAAGTCAACTCCCCTTATGTCCAGGGAGATCCTATGTACCCCCATGTTTTTAAGTCTGCTTGGTTGAATCATGTTGTTACAAGTAATGTATTGCCACCAAACTGATTTTCTTTTTCGGTGTATTGATATCCTGGGGGGTATTTAAGTTGTCAACATGTTCTCTAATTCTCATTTTGAGTCTTCTTACTGTTTTGCCTGCATATTGAAGCCCACATAGGTGTTCTAAACAATATTCCACTGTCATTGTTTGACAAGTAATAAAATCCTTAATAATGTGTTCTTTAACCTTTCCACCACAGATATTTTTTAACCATACATTGGCATACTATGCAGTGTTCACATTGGGATGATCCATTTACCAGTGATTTAGATTTCTTGCACAAATGGCTATGCACAAATTTATCTCTCAGGTTCGGAGCTCTTCTGCATAGAGACTTTGTTCTATAATTTCTCCCGTACATTTGAATCCCATTATGATACATGCCAATGTTTATTCAGAATATTGACAACATTGTTCCATTGGCAGTTGTAAATTGCAATCAATCTGATTTGATTGCCATCACAGCAATCCTTCTGTTGATCAGTAAATAAGGTCTTGAAATGTATAATTATCTATTATAGGCCTTCTTATACAGTTCATACTGAACCCTCTATTTATGAATCTTGCAGGTAATTCTATGGATTGCAATTTAAAGATGTCCACATCACTGCCGTTACTACTCAGGCTTATGAATTCCCTCCCCAGAATATTTTTCTTCAGTGTGGTGGGATGGTGACTAGAGTAGCTGCGAAAGTGCATCTTTTTGTCCTTGTTTGATCATGAGGCACTGAAATCAGCAATAATTTAATTATTATTCAAAGTGTCCATAAACTCTGTCAATAGTTCAGTTGAGCCTTCCCATAAGATAAACATATAGCGTAGACATTAAAAAATATAATCAGTATACTTAACATTGGCATATCTTGTGAGAGGGCCTCTGTGTCCAAAAGGGCCCCCAGAAGAATAGACGGGACCATCAGGATATTTGTGGATCTCTCAGTGGGATTGCAATTAACTTCTGTAGGTAATGGAGAACTGGAGAGTACCATTGTTACACTGCCCTGTTTTCTAAGCATTGGACCCAGGAATGAACCCTGAGGCACTCCATTTACAACTTTAGGCAAGCTTGGAAAAGTTCAGTTTAGAACAACTCTCTGCATTCTATTACCTAAGCAGTTCTCTGTCCATGCACAGATACACAACAGCAATATAATTGTCCAAGTTACCACTCACTCTTTCATAGAATGCAAACATATTTATTTGTCAGTTTGATTTCAACTATTCTTCATAAATCCTGATGACCCTTACTAATAATTTTGTTGGTCATCACATAGCCCTGAATATCATTGGTTAGTAATACCTCTAATTAGTGATGGGTGAAATGTTTCTTCTCAAAAGCAAAATAGGCAAAACAATTGCACTTTCAGCCGAGCAGAAATTTTCCATGAAAAGTGCAAAGCATTTTCCACTTTCTCCCACTTTGCTCATTGCATTTAAATCAATGGTAGAAATTAATTCCCCCCAAATAGAAAGATCCCCTTCTTTTCCCACCGAGAAAATATAAAAGGAGTGTCAGGTTCCTGCAGCATGTCATTCTGTGTTTGATAGAAAGAAAAAGCAGCACAATTTTGGAGCTAGAGAAGATAGGCAGATAAAGTGGAGTTTGAGCTTAGGTATGGGAGTCTTGTGGGCACTCATTTTGTACTTTTTGTTAGGGGAGTTTGGGGACACTGGAAGAGCGTGAAGGAAGAAAGGTTATGTATTCAAAATACCCCAGCAAAATCTTGATTGACTTTGAAGAAACGGGCAGCTGAGACCCAAGTTCCTGCCTGAGCTGGATTTTCTCTGTGTTAGAGGAGTATGGGGACGTGTGGAAGAAGAAAGAAGATTTAACCAAAATACCCCAAAATCTTGTTTGACTGAGAAGATGAGACGTGACCCACATTCCATACTGACATGCTAAGCTTGTATCCTCATCTATCCTTATCCAGAGAGAGGCAGAAGCAGTTTCACTTGAAGGAAGTGTATTATTTACTTATATTTTCTAGACAGTAAAAGAAAGGGACAGTTAATATATAAATATATATATATATATATATATATATATATATATATATATATATATATAATTTGACTGAGATTAGGACCCTGAAGTGAGCTGTAACTGAGGTTGACTGCGACAGATACTAGAGACAGAGACTTTTATGACATATTTTGTAATATATAACATATAAGCAGTTTTGTTGTGTGTTTTACTATTAAAATTCACACTACTTTATAATATCCAGCAAATGTACTAAGGGCAGGGGTAGGGGCAGGGGTAAAGGAGTAGAAGCCCTGTTTGCTGCAGCATGTGTAATAAACATTGAATGCTTGAATATTTCATTCATACAGTACTGTGCAAATGCCTTAGGCAAGTGTGAAAGAATACTGTAAAGTAAGAATGCTTTCAAAAATAGACATGTCAATAGGTTATATTTATCAATTAACAAAATGATAGTGAGTCAACAGGAGAAATATCTAAATCAAATCACCACCCTTTGCCTTCAAAACAGCATCAGTTCTTTTAGGTACACTTGCACAATGTCAGGGATTTTGTAGACATGTGGGGCCAGATTCTATTGCAGTTGTTAAATGTTAACACCCGTTTTAGCAAACATTTTACTATTGAAGTCTATGGGGAAAACTGGAGATTATAGCAGAGATAAAATTAGCACCTGTAATAGAATGTAGCCCATAGTCAGGTGTATAATTAAACAATTATACCAAACAGGTGTTAATGATCATCAGTTTAATATGTGGGTTGAAACACAATCATTAACTGAAACAGAAACCGCTGTGTAGGAGGCATAAAACTTGGTGGGGAGCAGTCAAACTCAGCTAACAAGGTGTGGTTGCTGAAGACAGTTTACTCTCAAAAGTCATACACCATAGCAAAGAAAGAAATTTAAGCACTCTGTAGGTGAGGGGAGAAAAATAATACACTTACTGAGGTGTTATATTGTTGTGGACACAGGTAAGTTGCAGCAAAATTTGTGACAAAACTGCGTCCATTGCATGGTTATGTTCCCATGTCCTAAATCACACTTAATTTTTCCATTGTCTCTCTGTCTTCCCCCTGGTCTGTTTTGGCAGGAAAAGGACAAAGAGAGGACAAGCACCCTTTGTCTCCTTTGCTGCTAGGAGGGAAGGGAAGAGGGGTTTCAATCAGGTGAAGTGGGCTGGTGATGGGTGGGTCTTGCAAACAACAAAAGACATGTGCAGTGAGAGCTTGGGAAGTAGTCTTGGAGTGGAGCTGTTGAGTGATGGATGGGAGGATGTGACAAGCCAGCCAGCAGCCTGTAGAAGGCTAAAATCCAGCAAGGCTGCCATGCCTTGCTTAGGCCCCAAGAACTGTTCCAGAGCAGAGCCTGATACTGAGCTCCATTGGAAGTAGACCAGTACATTGCCTGAATGTATCCAGTTCTCCTGGCCTGTTTCTTTTCCAGCGGTCTTGTCCTTGTAAGAACGTTCCAGGATTAGATGAGTATATATTGTTTCTTTTATATAACATTTCTAGGAAAACCACTATAAGTAACCAATGTAAGTGGACTTTTGCCATAATTGTGCACTGCAGTAAGTAATTGTCTAGTTAGTATTATTAGGCGTTTAGCTAGAATATATATTTGATAATATACAGTGTATTGTTCTTATTATAATATTGTTTGTAATTAAATATAATTGCTTATTGCTAGTAATGGGGTGTTATTGTGTTAATTGTGATATTGGTCATTAGAACAAACTTCTCTGGGTATATCCTAAAATTAATTGGTTGGCTTCTGGGGTGTTTGCAGATGCATGTTGTTTCCAATACCTGTACTAGTGTCTGCTAATGTGAGTATACTGTAGCCCAGTCTGTTTGTGCTAGGCCCTCAGCCTGTGTCTTTGTTCTCAAGCCACATGGTCTGACACCATCTTGCTAGGCCCCAACCTGTGTCTTTGTTCTCAAGCCACATGGTTGAGGACTCCATTTTGTAGAAAGCACATGGTATGTGAGTTTGCAATTATTCACAATTACCTTAACTTTAACATAGCTGTCATTGTGAAACCCTTTGCGCCAGATAAATGCACCTAAAGCAACGAACCACAACATATATGCTGCCATTTGCTGTGCATACCACAAATCGCATGCACGACAGTTAGTAGTAGGGGTGGGCTAAAGGTGTCAAAAATTTCCTGCATGACTTTTCGCAAAAACATGTTGATTTTTCACTTTTCCCTCAAAAAATTTCACCTTTCCGTCTATGCAAAAATGTCCTCCTTTTCACCTATTTTAACACATTTTTTGCCTATATTTCCTATAGGTATACATTTTCCACTGTAATATAAGTTATTCTGAGGGCTGAAGTTTAGAAATAAATGGCTGAAAGTCAAAGTTGTGAGTCCTACAGCAACATATGGCTTGAAAAATGTGTTAGCATACAGAATGCATTTGTCCTTTGCCTACAACACTAACGTCCTACTTAAGTGACCCTGGTACATATTCATGATGATGTCAAGTAATAAAAAAAATAAAGTACAACCTTCAATGTGAAAGATGTATATTGTAGTGGTGGGGGGGGACTGGCATGGTGTGATTTGTGTATGTATTTCTACCGTTGTCATACGCTATACTCCTGCTCAAATTATTGACACACATTACTTATCGGTCGTAGCAGTGGTCCCAAGTGGGGTAGATGGTGGCAACCCTTCTTCACATCCCTCCTCCACCTTCTCATCTGTGCTGCTGTTAATATATTTCTCCTGGCTTTGTCTGTCATGTGTGGTTTCTGCTACCTGATACTCAGATGATGGTTCATATTTAAGAATGTTAGTCTCTCAACATTGCTGCTTGATGACTGATAGGGTGACTGTGTGCATCTTGACATATGTGCCTATCCAGGGCCACACTTTCCAATGGCTTTCTCAAACAATTTATAGACAGGCACAGTGCTCTTTAAAAGTGGTGGATGATTCAGCCTTTGAGTTTCTGCTAACCTTATAGCCCTGTCATCATCCTAACTCTCAACTTCATCTGTATCTGAACAAGAGAAGGATGCTGGAGGGATATATTCTAGATATGCATCATCATCAGTTATCATTAGGTCATCCTCAGCAGCATCAGCATCACCTGACAGTTCTTGCCCACTACTACCTTTATATTCCGCTAAGCTTTTAGAGGTCTCAAACAATTTATTTTTACTTTTACTGTAACAAAGTTCCCTACTACTTTGAGGATGGGTGTTTTGGTGCTTGTGTGTCTCACTATCTGATGCAGCAGGCAGTTCAGCTGCTACACCTTCCTCTATTATGCTATTGCCAGCATCATCAACACTTGAATGCGACTTGTTGTCATCTTCAGTGTTCATCGTATATGGTTCTTTATTTCTACTGGTACTGGTGGTGCTGGAACTAGTTTTGCTGAGACCTTGACAAACTGCATCCTCCCTTGGAGTAGAGGGATCATCATCACTGATTGCACACGCTGCAGCAACCATTGCTGCAGTCAGTTTTTGAACTATTACTTTACTCTCATGTCCCTGCACTGCTCCACCCCTTCCCCTTCCCCTTCCCCTTGTGCATTTGCTGGACAGTACGCAACTACACTTTATTTTTTTACTCTATGGTACACAACACAATTGATGGAGCTGTATGATGCCTTGCCTAAGCCCAGTCAGCTGTCTGTCACTGTCACCTAATATAGTTAGTTCTTTAAACTTTATTTTATTTATTTATTTTTTAAATTGTCCACCCTGTTGTCTTTTCACAGTCTGTCCCAAAAAAATTATAACTGAAAAACAAAATCAGCAACTTCTTTCCCCAGACTTCCTTACCCAGAACAGAGACAATAACAGCAAAATCAGCAAGCAAATAGGTCCCCAGCTGCCTGTGTCTTGCTAGTCAGTCAGTCAGTCTGAATTTTGGGATATTATTTGGGGTCAACCTCCTTCCTCCCTTCTTCTCACCAGAATGCCCCACTGGCTCTTCTAATACAGGGAACAAATGTCCTACCTAAAAGATTCCCTAAACTAAACTTCAATTCCCCCATCTTCTCTAGCTCAAAAAATGTACTGCTCTTTCCTCTCACAAAAACAAAATGGCATGCTGTGAGAGCCTGACAGGCTTTTATATGGCTGTAGAAAACATTTGTGTGGTGGAGAAATATTTTTTTTCCCATTGATTTCAATGGGCGAAAAAGGCGGGAAAAAAGCAGAACAACTGCACTTTTCAATGGAAATTATTTGCCAAGCGACAGAGCACCCCTAGGCATAGCAGGAAAGAAAAACAAATAAATAAATTATATATATATATATATATATATATATATATATATACACACACAGGGCCGGTGCAAGGATTTTTGTATACACAGGCGAAGGTGCATTTTGATGCTCCCCCCCCGACCCTATCCCCTGACCTTGCCACAAACCCCTGCCCCCACCCACATATTCACCTGCACACTCTCCCCACCTCCACATTGCCCCTTCCACAATACTCCCTTCATCTCCACATTGCCCCTTCATCTCCACAATGCCCCTTCCACAATGCCCCCTTCATCTCCACATTGCCCCTTCCATAATGCCCTCCCCTTCATCTCAACAATGCCCCTTCCACAATGCCCCTCCTTCGGCACAGAGCTGAAGCTCCCGCACGCTACTCTCAGTAATGCAGAGCACTGGGAGATGATGTCATCTCCCAGCGCTCTGTATTACTACAGAGCCTGGGTCTCTCTGCGTTGTGTCACATAGATGCCGTGAGGGAGCGCTTGGTAGTGTAAATCAGCGCTCCCTCGTGGCAGAGATATAAATTAAAAAAAAAAAAAATCCCAGCTTTGCCCTTTCGGTGCCACTCAGTTGCGGCACCCTAAGGCAGCTGCCTGTGCTGTCTTAATGGTAGCGCCGGCCCTGTATATACATGTGTATATACCCTTTCCCTCCAGGTAATCTACTCACATGAATGAGAGGCTTCACCTGCCTTTCAGTCTAAACAGGGTTCACTTGATATTGAGCACCACTCCAGGCTGATGACTTTTTCATTGGCTCAAACTAATCAATGTAGTGTATAAGGGTGTAGTTTCCAGTAATAAACCACATTTATAGGGTCAAATATGCAGACCGTACATGGAACGTTAATAATTCATAAAGAGAAATGCATGAGTTAGAGATGATCCTTGCATATCATGAAGGTATGTGGGTATAAATATGTATATATAAAATGCAAAGGTGAAACATATGACAGTGGCACTCTAAAGTTGTTAAATAATACTAATAATACAAAGATAGGTGCTCGTCCCCCACAAGAGATATAATAGTGTACTTAGCCATGGTTCTGGGACAGCACTCTCAGAAGACAGTTGATAATGAAGAAAAAAGAAGTTTATTCACATCATTATTCCAACACTCCAAATTTTTTCGGTCCTAACATGGACCTTTATCAGGGCAAGAATACATAGTAATGTCAGTGCTATAAATACCTATGCATACAAACAATGTCCTACCTGGCCACCCGTCAAAAATCCTCAGAGTCTGTGACCCAGAACCAGAGGCCAAGTTCATGATGCCACAGAAACAAGGGTCAAGGTGAGTAACCACCTGATAATTCCCTACCACCTCAAAACATGTATAATGAAACATAATGCATTCAAAATAAATACAAATATGCAAAGAAACCAATAGAAAAGTGAATGCAACAAAATAAAAAAATAGTAAATGATTGCTCTGTGATGTCATGAACTTGGTTCTGTGATGTCATGAACTCGGTCTCCGGTTCTGGGTCACAGACACTGAGGATTTTTGGCGGGCTACCAGGTAGGATGTTGTTTGTATGCACAGGTATTTATAGCACTGACGTTACTATGTATTCTTGCCCTGATGAAGGTCCATGTTAGGACCAAAAACGTTCGGCGTGTTAGAATAATGACGTGAATAAACTTCTTTTTTCCTCACTACCAATTGTCTTCTGCGAGTGCTGTCTCAGAGCCTTGGCTAAGTACACTATTATATATAAAAGGCAATATCTAAGTTTAATTTTGAACAATAAAAACAGCAAATACAGAAACATCCCAGGTACCTTATCCGCACTATACAGGACATGCTATTACTGTGTATGTTGTTATAGGGCTGGATCCTGCTAATTATTCCAATAATAAAATGAATGGCTAAGTCAAATAATGGGAAAAATAAAAAATCCTATATAATAATTTGCTAAATTGTGTGTAATGAAGCAGTTATGCGCAGTAGAGACTACCCACTGTAACGGTTTTGTAAGACACTTAGACCAGAGGTTAGAATAAAACACAGTTTTATTGAGAGAAACAAGGAACACTGCCCACTATGGGCTAAAATAGGTAATGACACGTAAATGGATATAGATAATGGATGCCTTCGCAGGCACAGTATGGATTAGGAGCAATACTGTCATATGAAAAGAAACAGTAGTGGCACAAGGGTTAAAGTCCAATGTAAGTAATCAGTCTCTGTTATGGTGAGTTTAGACAACGCCCAGTAGATGGTAAGAGCAGCTAGAGACTGTGGTGCGAGGTGGGAAGCACCTTAGCAGTGAGGCAGAGCTGAAACACTCCAAGGACAGGCGATAGCGAGATACCCAACACTTCTGCAAGAGCTGAATGGAACTAGAGCCAAAAGCACCCTTCTGGTGCGGTAACGGAGTCACAAACACTGCAAGAGCTGAATGGGACCAGAGCCAATAACACCCTTCCAGTGCGATAATGGAGTCACAAACACTGCAAGAGCTGAATGGGACCAGAGCCAATAGCACCCTTCCGGTGCGGTAACGGAGTCACAAACACTGCGAGAGCTGAATGGGACCAGAGCCAATAGCACCCTTCCGGTGCAGTAACGGAGTCACAAACACTGCAAGAGCTGAATGGAATCGCTCAATAGCATCACACGGTGCAACAACTGCTATACTGTGCAAGTAAGATTTAAGGCGGAAGCACAGTTAACGGAGGCCACAAATGCTCTGCAAGTGTTAACGGACAGGCTCGGTAATGGAGGCACAGTGCTCAGCAAGTGTTACGGACAGGCTCAGTATCGGAGGCAACAAGCTCAGCAAGTGTTAACGGACAGGCTCAGTAACAGAGGCAACAAGCTCTGCAAGTGTTAACGGAGAGGCTCAGAAACGGAGGCAACGGTGCTCAGCAAGTGTTAACTGACAGACTCAGTATCGGAGGCAACAAGCCCTGCAAGGGTTATGTGGATGATCAGTCTGCACAGCACTGTACTCTACAGTTCAAAATGTCGCCAGGTGGCATAGAATCAGGATCTTTGCAGGAACACTCTCAGAACGACAGGAACACCGGAATCAGGTCACAGAGTAGGAACGTCAGCCAGGCTGGGTCAATCACGGAGCAGGAATGTCAGCCAAGCCAGGTCAATCACGGAGCAGGAACATCAGCCAAGCTGGGTCAATCACGGAGCAGGAACGTCAGCCAAGCCGGGTCAATCACTGAGCAGGAACGAACAAGAATAGTCAGACGGGCCAAGTCGGTACACAGGAACGCAGGAACACAGCAACGGAAGCACTGGTACGGGAACACCACGAAAGGGTACCTGACAGATGCCAGAGGCCCGGTATATGAAGGCCACACTGGGCGGGCTAAACAAGCTCCGCCAATGGGAGCGCACCACAGCAGAGAGTGACAGCGGAATCACGGGAACGTGATACCCGCACTGCAGCTGGTACAGAGCTCGATGCTCCAAAGGAGCGTCCAGCTCTTTATCAGCTGTGGCGCGGGTAGTCTCTACTGTGCATGACTGCCCTGCAACCGGCTGGCAGTGGCACTGTGGCCCTTGTAACGGGCTCTTCAACTAGTAAGAACTAAATTGATAAAACAATAATAATTATAATATAGCCCCTAATCTGGGCTAAAATCGCTTTTCGTGGCTGCACTATGTCTTTTCTTTAGGAGCAAAGTATCAAATGGTTACTGACCTGAGCATGTGGGTGTATTTAGCCAAAAAGCCAAGCCAAGACCTTGTTCCCAGTGGCTGTCAGCATCTACCGCTTCCCGCGGCTAGATAAACCTCTGTTTCCCACTGTGTCCCTCTTGTGTCATCCAGTATTCCAAAAAACATTTGCATTGCAAATATTATCATTATTATTGTCTTTTCTATTTATTTCTTATTTTTACCCACATACCTCCATGATATGCAAGGGTCATCTCTACCACATGCATTTTTCTTTATGAATCATTAACATTTCAAGTACCGTTTACATATTTGACCCTATATATGTGGTTTATTACTGGGAACTAGGGATGGGCGAAACTTTCCACCTCAAACTGAAATTGGCGAAAAATTTCCAGCGAAAAGTGCCGATTTTCCGCTTTTTTTTCCCATTGAAATCAATGAGAAAATAGAAGTTACACACAACACATTACAAATAATATTTTTTTTTTCACAAAGGTATTGTATAAAAGGGGCATGAGGATGCCTGTGTTGGTGGGGTGTGAGGAAAGAATCAGTTGAACAAGGAATGTTTTTTGGGGGCTGTTTACTGGGATTGGGGGGCACTTAATAAAAAAGAAATCCTAAATAAAATAAAAACCATAAGACATGGTATAAAGGGGTCTGGGGTGGGGGCCTGTGTTGGTAAATTGATGAATCATTTGAATAGGGAATTTGTTTTGGGGTGCTTTCTTGACTGCTATTGGGGGACAAGACTGAGCACAGCAACAAGACACCAGGTAGTTATACCACATCAGCAAGGTGTCTCCCAGGCAGAAATTTCAAGGCAGAAATGGGGTTTCCAGATGTCCTGTCCAAGCTCTTTTGAAGACGCACAAAGAAACAGGCAACACTGACGACCGTAGATGCAGTGATCAGCCAAGGAAACTCAGTGTAGCAGATGAAAGAATCATCATGCTTACTTACAATGGGAAGATGTCCAGTAGGGTCATTATCTCAGAAGTGGCAGAAAACAGTGGGATCCTGGAACACCCATCTACTGTCCAGAGAAGTCTAGTCAGAAGTGGTCTTCATGGAAGACTTGCGGCCAAAAAGCTATACCTCTGATGTGGAAACAAGGCCAAGCTACTAAACTATGCATGAAACACATAAACTGGGTTGCAGATAAATGGCAGCAGGTCAAAATGTTGTATATTTGGTTGTAGCAGAAGGCAGTTTGTTTGCCGAAGAGCTGGAGAGCTGTACATGAATTAGTGTCTGCAAATACCAGTGAAGCATGGCAGAGTTCCTTGCAAGTTCGGAGCTGCATTTCTGCAACTGGAGTTGGGGATTTGGTCAGAATTAAAGTACAAGCAGTTACATATCCATTATGTAGTACCATCAGGAAGGCATCTGATTGGCCCCAAATGTATTCTGCAGCATGACAACAACCCCAAACATACAGCCAAAGTCATTAAGAACTATCTTCACTGTAAAAAAGAACATGGAGTCCTGGAAGTGATGGTATGCCCCCTGCAGAGCCCTGATCTCAACATCATTGAGTCTGGCTGGGATTACATAAAGAGAAAGAGGCAACTGATGTTGCCTAAATCCACAGAAGAACTGTGGTTACTTCTCCAAGATGTTTGGAACAACCTACGTACTTAACAAACTGTTCCTTAACAGTTCCTTAACAAACTGTGTGTAAGTTTACCTAGAAGAATTGATGCTGTTTTGAAGGCAAAGGATGGAAGGAAGGTCATACCAAATATTGATTTGTTTTAGATTTTTCTTCTGTTCACTTACTATCATAATGTTAATTGATAAATTGTAAACTATTCACATGTCTGTTTCACTTTGTGGCTTTGGGTGAATTAATTTGGCGCAAAAGTTTGCACAATAGCAGCTGTGTTAAAATCAATGTAGTTGTAAAGAAACTGCAAACTCACAACCATGTGCTTTATTACAAAATGGCGTCCTCAACCATGTGGATATGAGAACAAAGTAAGATGGAGTCAGTCCATGTGTTTGCTGTGAGATAAAATCTATGAACAAAGGCAAGGCCAGGGCTTACAGTACGCTCACACTACACCAACCCTTTAGTTAAAGGATATATCCAGAGAAATTTGTCCTAATGACCAATACCACAATTATCACAATAACACCCCAGTACTAGCAATAAACAATAATATTTAATAACAAACAATAATATTAACAATACACTGTATATTATCAAATATATTCTAGCTAAAACATCTAATAATATTAACTAGACAATTACTTACTGCAGTGCAAATAAAACACATAATACAACAATTATAGTAGAAAACACTATACGTTGGTTACTTGGGGTATTTTTCCTAGAAATATTGTATAAAAGAAACAATAAAACAAGAGAGGGATACTTAGCTAAAAATCCTGGGACAAGAGGCAGGCAAAGAAGCAGGCCAGGATACTGGGCTACTTCAACTGGAGGTCAGGCTTTGCTGTGGAACAGTTCTTGGGCCCATACCACTTGGAGGCATGGCTAGAGTTTGGGCCTCTGCTGGCCCATGCTGCTGGCTGATCACATCCTGCCATCCATCACTCCACTGCTCCCAGACTCTTCTTCCAAAAGACTGCCCCCTTTGACTCTCTGCACACCTGTTTTATTGTTGGCAAGCCCCACCCATCACCAGCCCACTTTACCTGAGTGACACACCCCTCCTCCCCCCTCTCCTAGAAGCAAGGGAAACAAAAGAGGAGCTATTTCTTCTTTGTCATTTTCCCTCCCAAACAGACCAGGGGAGACAAAGGAAAATGGCTGTGAGCTAAATGTGTGATGTATGACATGAGAACATAACCATGCAATGGATACAGTTTTGCTGCAAATTTTGCTGCAACTTATCTGTGTCCATAACAATGTCTATGTTTGAAAGCATTATTACTTTACAGCATTTTCTCACACCTGTCTTTTGAACAGCACTGTATATACCTTTTGACTTGAGGGTTCAAGATATTATATATCTCTAATGACACATATATATTATTTTCTATTGGGATCTCAAGTTAGAAATAACTTGGCTTGATATTGCAATTTACTTTGTAGATAAAGATTCTATGCTATACTTATGCTGTGGATTCTTAGACTTGCAGTATTTGAAAGAGTATCAATCCACTCATTGCCTACATATAACAAATGTCTGCATAGGTACACTATCCTTGCCTGAATAAGGAAAGCTTCTAGAGATTTTTATCCCTGTTTATCAACCTATATGTATACTTATATTTTTCATAAGGTTAACCCCTTAAGGACCGGCGTGTGCATGCGTGGCCGGCACTTGAGGACCACGGGGCTTTTTTTTATTTGTGCTTCTGGTTCAGGGCTCTCGGAGTGGCGTGCAGTAGGTAACTGATTTGATCACTTACCTGGGTGTTAAACTTAAGCCCAAGGTTTGTGATTTTTTCACCTACAACTTTCCTCCTCTCCTGACCCAGCTCACTGCAGATCTGGAGAAGTGGCAGAATCCTATGGTGTCCTGTGGTTTGGTTGGCTAAGCATCCTTAAAATTATGTTTTTACCTAAGGTCTTGTATTTGTTCCAGACTTTGCATGTTCTGGTCCCTCAGTCATATCGGAGGAAGCTGCAAGCACTTATGCCACATATGCCTGGAAAGGTAAGAAACCAAGATATGGCAGAGCTCTTTTGATGACTTCAAGGACTGCCAGGGACTTGGGCCTGCAGGATCATCTAGATTTTGGCCTGCTGCACTCTCTAAGGGTCACCTACTGAGGTCTATTCTTGCTTTACCAATTCTGGGCAGGGTTCTCTCCATATTTTTATAAGGGGATCACAACATACCCAATCTCAGGGTGGCGATGTTGGGCATAGGAACCTAAACTTAGTGCAGGTGTCTAAGTGCCACAATAACATACAAACACACCCACATAAACATTAAACTTAATTTCCATGTGGAAATTAGGTATTTTTGGTATGTTCAGTGCAAATTGGTAAACCTGTCAAAGACATGGCAGATTCATGGCAATGACAGAGGATTCTGGTGGATTGGGGTTGGATTGATGAGTTGTGATGGCGAAGATCTCTTAGTGCATATTGACAATGTGACTTCAACACAGATCTGACACAACATCACCATCCTGACTCGTAACGCCCTTTAGTGCATCCCCCCAAGTTGTTTTTAGCTTGGGACAGAGGAGATTAAAAATGGGCTCAGATAGTGGGAAACCCATTTCCTCTAAATACTTCTTGCCCCCTTTGATGTAATCATGCACAAGAACAGTAATGTCACCAGGGAGCAAAGAGTTCTCTAACAGAAGACCACATTTTGGTATGCAGATAAGTTCTATACCAATGTTTTTGCTCTAGGCCTTTTTTCTCCTGGAGGACATCTAGGTGACATCATTTGCATCAGTTTCCCTCTTTAATACTTTACAATGCAATGAGAAAAAACTTTTAACCATTACTATCCTTTTAACATTGAAGCCGATGGCTGTAACACAATGGAGTATTGCTGGAGACAACGTGGATCAGCATACTGGGGACCATACTAGATTAAATTAGATATTTTCTTTTCCTTCCTTAAAGCACTGTGGGCTACATCTAGATGGTCAGAAGGCCAGATGTGAACTGTGGTCCATAATTTTCTCACCTCCGGTCTAAAAGCTTGGTTTAAATCAATGAGAATTGTACTTGTTCCTCTGGTTATCCACAGAATTGCTTAACATTTCTTTTTTGCATATAGCCCTGCAAAGATAAATCCAATAATATGTGATATCAGCTATATTAAGCTGTTTGTTCTCAATGTAACTTTCTGAAAGTATAACAATTATTTATTCTCAGTACTTTTCTACCTTTAAATGGAAGGTGCTTTGTATTTATAAAATAAGATAGCCCTTATTACATGCCATTTTAACCCCTTGGCTGCTAGATACATCTCTGCACATTGTGAAGCAATGCACTGGAGTCATCTAAAGCATTCAAGGACCTAATATAATCAATATTAAACATTTTTAAAATTGTGTAATAAGCCCTTGAGTGCCAGATGGACTTCATAATGCATTGAACCCCTCTCTGGCTCTCGAAGGGTTAACATTTCCAAGGTGATAGAAGAGATGACATATTTAACCATTTCTGGCATAAAAGTAAATGGTTCTGTTTGCCTGGAAAGGGACGGACTTGATAAACTCATTTTTTCAACCACATAATATGTAACTATAACTTACATGTCAGATAGATCTCCAGTTGGGATGAGCATAACATCAGAGATTCTCTTTTTACTGATTGATTAAGAGGATCTGGAGATAAATCTGGTTCCGTATGAATTGACCCGGAACAAATCATCGGGGAGAGGGAAGAGAAAGGGAGAGAGATAAGGGGGCAGTGGATGGCAAAAGAGAGCAAGAGAAAAGGAGCGGAAGTTAGGAAGAATGGAAGCATGGGAAATAAAAGTGTCAGGAGCACAGTAGAGGAAGAAAGAGGGACAAATAAAGAGAGGGATAAAGCCTGGAAATACAGAAGAAGGGTGAGTGAGAGAGAGCAGGGGAAATCAGGAGACAGGAGGGGAGGGAGAATGAAAGAGAGGGAGAGAGCAGAAGAAAATGAGAGACTGGAGGAAACAGATTAGTGAATTGGAGGAAAAAAGAAAGAAGGGAAGAAACAGGTTAACAGATGAAGGAAGAAGGTAGGAGAAAGATGTAGAAGAGAACAGGAGAAAGTGGGAGAGAGGTGAAAATGAAAAAAGGTGAAGAGAAGTCCAGCATTCCTTTTTTGCATATTATGTAACAGCTTTTTCATATAAATACTAATTTTACAGGATTTTTTTGGCTCACCCCTAGGCCCTGAGGTAGTGCACATCAATGCATTGGATACCTCTATACCTTCTAAAGAATTAAATAAAAAACTACTATAATTAAGATTCCAAATGGCTTCTCCCTGTCATCTACACAACAAACGATTTACTGCCTCAGAGACTATTGCTATTAATCAGTGATTTCACCAACTAGCAATGTTTAGCCCTCTGCTTTAATGTCTTATCAGCGCATTTTAAAGTGTTTTAGGAGTCATAAAATAATGGAATGATAATTGCATTGCCTAGGAATGCAATATGAATGTCCTAAAACCAAACTTGTGGACTTTTTATAGTTCTCCCTCCAGACATGTTCTATCAATCCAGATGTCCCACACATTCATCGCTTCCAATTTTTTTGAAAGCGAACACCATTTTTGCTCATTGCTTATGGTGGTGCAGAAAATAAATATCGCAATAATTATGCTTGAGTATAAATGTTATGGTTAATCTAGATTTTATCTTAATGCAAACATTTGCACCATATTAAAGGAATGCAATCAATACAGCAAAGCAATGGGAAAGCCAATAGGATACTAGATTGTGTAGAAAGAGAAATTAAAAACAGGAATAATAAGTTCCAATGTTACTTTATAGATCAATAATTTAAGCCAACTTTGCATTGCAGGTGATAATGCAAATAGTTTATGGAAACATTTGTTGATAAAACCCTTGAGAAAGTTATCAACTGCAGTGGAGTCCAGGCCATACTTACAGCAGGATATACTGTTGTGGAGACTCTGAAGGTGATGCACTACTAAGGCTGGATTAATTCAGGGGCAAACCAACTTTACCAAACAAACATAATGTTCTAATGATTTAAATTGAAATTTTAACCCCTTGACTGCTAGAAGTTTCCAATACATGCTATTATCCAAAGGGTCAAAATTCCCATTTAAATTAATCTGGGAAGTTTTTGTTTGTTCCCTGTGGTTACAGTTGCTTTGCTGCAGAAATGCTCCAATTCTTTTAAGTACATTAGCCATAATAAATAAAAAATGCCATAATATTAAAAAGAGGCATGGTCCAGTGGTTTAGCCACTGGTGTAACTGGGTGGACTTTTATCTCCTTTGATGCTTAAAATGTCTTCAACTCTGAGAAAAATGCTTAGGGAACCTTTCTAGCATTCAGGAAGTTAATATTATAAATAATATAGTACAGCTGTTTGCCAAAAAATCATTCTACTTTTGTCTTAATACGTATGTCCCACTATATTGCAGACTTGTAGCAGTTCACTGGAAACAAAACATTCCAATGAATGGTCTCTTTGACTATGGCAAAGAATACAAAAAGTTGATGCAGGGACAATCAATCATTGAATCTCCAGCTGTTGGAGACTAGAACTCCCATCACCCTAACTAACCTTGGCTTTGTCTTTCAGTATATGTTTGAAAGTCACCCGTCTTTTCCTCACCTTTGAACCCTGACTCTGAAAGTATTCATCGAGCCCTGACCTATTGACCTGTCCTTGACTCTTCTCTTGGATATTAATTTGTTTTTTGTGTTCCTGGAATTCTCCTCTGCAACTTCATGGTGCACGGGGTTCTCAATCTGATTTGGTCTCAGTTCATCTTGGATCAGATATCTACCCTCATGATCGCCACCTTTACTCTGTCTTTGTCTATAGCAAAGGCATATCTGTGGCTGTCTCTGATCCTATAGCTTCTTACCCTGCCATCTTTGCAGAGACTTCCTGCTTGTTTCAGCCTCAAACAGGTCTTAGTAGTAGGGCATAATAAAGAATCTAGTGTTTCTGCTATGTAAGTCCAGGCTTCAGGCCCTGACACTGACCATATAATAGGACCATCTAATGGACCTCACAGAATTGGCAAGATTCTAGCCCTTGAACCACCAGGAAAAGTGCTTCCTACCTTCAGAATTTGAAGTGGAAGTGGTTGCTGTAATAGAGTTGTTGTGGTCATCTCCTATCTCTCTGCAGCTGCTCCTGCTTGTCCACTGAGACTTCTCCTGCTGCTGTGCTTTAGGCTACCTCAGCTCCTGTAACTACATCCAAACCTAGTGTTCCACCAAAGATTCCTCTCCCAGAATGTTAATTAGGGAGAATGTCTGACTGCAGAGGATCTTGAATCAGTGTTTATTGTACTTTTGTACTAAACATCTTCAGTTCTTAATTGCTGTTGTAATCTCCTTAATTAAAGTGGAAGCTCTGGTGTGGGCTTCACCTCTTGTGGAGAAGAATGCTCTGCAACTTGAAGATATAAACACCTTTCTCCCAGCTTTTAGAGCTATCTTTGATGCCTCCTCTGAAGGGGATCTACTAGATATTCTCCAGGACAGTAGTCCAGTCAGACAATATTCTATTGAATTCTGCACACTATCTTATTTCTATTGATTGAAACATGGGAGGTTTGAAGGTGGCTTTTAGGAGAGGCCTTAACATCAGACTAAAAACTGCAGATCTGTTGAGAGATACCTAAAGAAGTGGAGGTCCTTATCACTCTATGTCTTGATCTAAGTTGTCATATGATGGAAATATTGATAGTAAAGGAATGATCTCATGTTAGATGGAAGATCACCCCTCAGGAACCACCTTCAACATCTAAGTCAAATCCTACCTCTGAATTAAATGATGAACCTATGTAGGTAGGAAACGACGCACCTCTATGGTGAAGAAAGGAAGAGACAGAGATTAATAGGACTTTGTCTCTATTGTGACCCGAAGGTCCATCTCTTAAGGAATTTTCTTATCCAGAAGGGAAACGCCAGTGCTTAGAGTTGGGGAATCAGTCTCTAGGCCATTGATTCTCAGATCCAATCTATTCTCCTGTACCTCTTTTTCTGTGTTTTAGCAGGCTTCTACATGTACACTTGAATGTGTCGGTGTGCTCTGACCTGTTGACATGTCCTATTCTTGGATCTGGATTGGGTTTGACATTCCTGGAAATTTATTAGCCATCCTCTCACAGGTGTGTTCATCCTGATCTGGCCCTGGTGGAATTGAGGACAGATATGTGACTTTGTGGGAGCAACATTACTCAGGATCCACACCTGTGGCTGACTTAGATCCCTAGCTTCAGCTTTCTGTGTTACCATCTTTGCAGAGACCTCCTTCTTGCTCCAGCCTTTGCAAGTCTTTCCAGTGCCACATGATAAAAAAATGTATCCTCCCTGCTATGAGAGACCATACTTCATCTCCCAACACTGATACACTTTCTACAAATCATAATAATACTCCCTGAAGCCATCCAGAGACCTGGTAGAGACAGATGAAAAATCCTGTTTTTTTCCATATGAGTTTTCACTGAAAACCCTCAGAAAGCCGTTTTTTTCTGCTGAAATGCCTGTGCATAATAACCCAATATAATTTCCAGATTGCAGTGAGACAAGGCTGTGGGGTCAGTTTGTATGATTCTGTGGCTACCGTGTGACAAGGTTGGAGGTCATTATATGTGGTTCTATGGCTACCAGTGCAATGGGAAAAGGCTGAAGGGGTCAGTATGTGTGGTGTTAACCTATGTTGGCTAATGTGAGTCCCTCTAGCTGATTCCATACTACAACTCCCATCATTACCAGCCAAATACTGGCATGCAGAGAATAAAGGGAGTTGTAGTTTGACAGCAGGTGGAGGGTCTCAAGTTGCCCATCGTTATGGATACAAGTTCTGAAAGATAAGGATTGGATGGTCAGTATTTGTGGTTCTATGGCTACCATGGGACAAGGTTGGGAGGGGTTCAGAATGTGTGGCTCAGTGGCTATCACGGGACAAGGCTGAAGGTCAGGCCAGGTTTCTAGATAACATTTATAGCAAGACCTGCCCTTAGAAAGATGCCTTTAGATATACTGGTGCACATGCAAGATGCTTTGTTAACCTTCCTATATCATGGAATAGGTTAATTCATGCATTTGATTGACACTTACTATGCCAAAAAATCCCAATGTTACTATAGAATTTTGCCTTTCTGCCTTTTTTCAAGAGATAGCATTTCCAATCATCCTGATGTCATGTGCGTGGAGGCAGATATTGCTAGCAGTTTTTTTTCATACTGAAGCAGACAAACTGTATAAGCCCATTAAAGGGATAGTAATACTTAAAATGTAAAAAAAAAAAATATGTTGTAGGGTTTATCCCCCTGAGTAAAACGAGGGTACTCCCACTGCTGAATGGTGTTTTATTCAAAAGTTATTAATTTTCAAAGTTGAATTTTTTAGGTGCAATATCACAGTGGCCTGAAATTGGAAAACAGAGTACAACTGCAAGGTGCATTCAGCATATTGCCCTGATTAAAAGGGTGACATGAGAATCTCGCACTGCAGGAAAACACCAGAAGTGCTGCTATGTAACTTCCTGAACCAGGCCCTGACAGACTGGCTTCCCAGGGGTTAAAGTGAATCGGTGCGAAATAGCTACAGTAGGGGAGTTTCAACATTTTTAACTATATCCCACTTGTGTGTTTCACTATTTCCCACTGTAACAAGCCCGAACTGAGAGGGGCTGCTTCAAACAGCACTGGGATCTTCATGGAATTCCTTGTCAAATCCTACCAGAAAAGCTTGTGGGGCTGTGCCTGTGCTGGCCCGGTGTCTGCTTACATCCAGGTGTGAGGAAAACAAGACCAGACACATCAGGCTGGCAGCAGGGCCTCTGGGAACGGGGAGTCATCTACCCTGGAACCCTGGCTGCTATTGCACACCATGGGCACATGCACAAAGAGAGGAATGATCCTGGGGCAAATCACATGCACTCACCACTGCAAGCCAAAACATACCCATCAGGGCTGAATTTCTACTCGCCAGGGCTAAATTTTCACTCGCCATTGGCTAGTGGTGAATGGAAATTTTGAGCCCTGACATACTGATGTATAACCCTATGAATGACTATCAGTTAGATAGCCCTGTCTGTGGACAAGCGATGCCAGTGCTTTATGGCCCTGCCAATGACTGCTGTGGACTAACTGGGGGTGAACAAGGAGGACATGAAGAGTCGAATAAAGACTTAGGCTGAGGTATGCCAAGTACTGGCAGCATGAAAACTCAGGTTGAGGTTTGCAGACAGGGGACCCAAATTAAATGTAGACAGTTGGCAGAAAGGAGAAGGTATTGCATTTCATTTGTGCATTTAATTTCAAACTTGAATCACTGGCAACGTTTCATTGCGCAACATGATAATCTCATGCTTTCCTGAAATGTAAAATTCTCATGTTGCCTTTTTAATCAGGGCGACATACTGAATGCACCTTGTAGTAGCACTCTGTTTTGCATGCAACATTTTAAAAGGATACCAATTTAATGGGGTATACTATGTGTTTGATTATTGCTTTGTATGCCAGAAAGGTACGTCTCTGGCACTTAAAGGGTTAATATTGTTAAATACATGCATGATTTATATAGATATTCTTGTGTTCTAGTTGAGGGCCTCATTAAAAGGGTGTCCCGTTTTTGGTTCAGTACACCATTCCTGTGTGGTGGATTTCTGAGACCACAAAGACTTTCTATGTCCACTAAGTAGACATGACAGTTGTTGGCAGTTTTGTCAAAATTAAGCAAACAGCGGTCATGAGAATTTTTAACCATTTGTGGGGCATAAGAGGTGAGAAATGCATTGTGGAACAATGCAGTTCACATTGCTCTGGTCTTTAAAGGGTTAAAATGACCATGTGCATTGGCCAAAATTTGTGTCCTGTGGCCCTGCTAGCAACTCTCATGTCCACCTCTATGGAATAAGTGAACATTTCATCTCTTTAATAAAGACACAGAGAGAGCAAAATTCATAGGGCCATTAGGATTTTCTGGCCAGTTAAGTGGAGTATTATTTCTTGCAACTCCAATCATCCCACAAGTAGGGATGGGCGAAAGTTGTCGCCGTGTTCCCGCAAGAAATTTCACAAAACCACGTAGTTATCCACTTTTTCATGGGAAAATCTACTTTAAAACTAGCAATTAAAATTTTCGCATCTTTTGCCCATTGACCAGAATCTTTCGCTATTTTTACAATGGCTAGAACGTTTCCGCCCATTGATTTACGTTGTTTTCACACTTCCGCTATAAAAACGTGACATTTTCGCTGAAGGCAGACACAATAGAAGCAGCTACAGAGCGAGATAGACATGTCTGGTGTGATATTTTGCAAAAATTGAGGCTCTCCTGCTCATAGTGACTCCTATCACTATGGACAGGAAAAAGAGGCTCTGGAAGGACCCTTATTATGTGTCCACTGAGGAGGAGGAGGAGAAGTAAGTGACCAGCAGTTCTAAACCAATGCTGTCCAGTCCCCCTAAATTACCCCAAGGGATCTTGGGGAATTTAATGAGAAGGGATGGAGAAAAGGGGATGGGAAGCAAGGGAGAAAAGGGAAGGAAGGAAGAAAAGGGAATGGGAAGGAAGGATGAAAAGGGAATGGGAAGGGAGGGAGAAAAGGGTAGTACTAGTGAGAACAGGACAGGTCAGCTGCCAGTTCCTGCTGCAAGACGTGCTGCCCCGCCTACCAGTGCCACCATTGCTGTACCTGCAGCCACTAGTACCTACTGCCAGACGTGCTGTCAGTAGTGTTGTACCTGCTGACAGATGTGCTGCCCCTGCTGCCACTAGTATTGTACCTGCTGCCAGACGTGCTGCCACTAGTGTTGTACATGCTACCCCTGCTTCCAGTGCCACCATAGCTGTTCCTGCAGCCACTAACGTTGTACCTGATAACAGACGTGCAGCCCCTGTTGCCAGTGCCACCATTGCTGTATCTGCAGACAATAGTGTTGTACCTGCTGCCAGACATGCTGCCCCTGCTGCCAGACATGCTGCCCCTGCTGCCAGTGCCACCATTGCTGGTCCTGCGGCCACTAGTGTTGTACCTGCTACCATTGCTGAACCTGCTGCTAGTGCTGAACCTGCTGCTAGTGTTGAACCTGCTGCCACCAATACTTTGCCTGCTGCTAGTTTTTCCTGTAGTACTCGGGGGAAGGAGAAAATGATGCCAAGTGTGAGAGCAAGGGACCCTAGAATGTAAGCACTCCTGCCAGTGTTAGAACAACTTCTACTAAGGTCCAGCAGCTTGTTAGCGTTAGGAGTGAAGGAGGGGCTAATCAACAATATCCTCATATTACTAGTGACTGTGAGACTGAGAAGGAGGACTCTGCGGCTGAACTTGATGTGGTTGGTGTTAGCAGTAGTAGCAGTAATGTTGAAGCAGCCAGAGTGGTAGAGGAAACATTGGAGAGCGTCCAGACTAGCAGTCAAGGGAGCCCACACCATTCCTCTGACCCTGGGACTGGGAGTCCTCCCCTTCTCTTCACTACAGTGTCCAGGTGGAACTTGATCCTGAAGAGACCAGAACTGGTTTTGGGGGAGGAGATCAGGCTCAGAATTAATACCACCACCACCAGCAGGAGCACAGATCAGCTGCCTGTGCCTGCTGCTAGTGCTTGACTGCCTTCTTCATCAGGTCAAAAGCAAATGGCAAGTGTGACATTAGGGGACCCTCTGTAACATTGCTCGTCAACTCCTCCAAGCAGCAGTGAGATGTCTGGAACAGAGCAGCAGCAACAACAGCATGTAGGGACTAGTGATGGTGGTGATGATGATGCTGGAGAAGCTGGGGTGGAAGAGACATTGACGGCCTTTTTAGCAGAATCTTAGAAGGAATGGGAAACAGGGATGAGGATGGGCATCACCACCACCACTAGTAATGACATTTTGGAATTAGAGGAATTTGCTGCTGCTGTAATTCTTTCTGATGCTGAGATGCAAGGGCAGAAGGATGATGAGGAGCAGGCTAGTGTGCCACAGACCACCGTGGACACAGTGGGAATGGGGTCAACATGTGATGCGGAACTAGAACAGGTTCCACTTGCCAATGCCAGCAATACTCCTGGTCCTAGTTGCAGTGCTGAATCTGAGGCAGTAGCAGCAACAGCAGCAACATTATCCGCTGCCACAGACAATGAAGGGGAATGTGGAGGACAAGAAGAAAGAGGCCATTCTTCTCCATCTGTTCTCTTCCACCTTAAGTCATCATGGGTATGGGACTATTTTTCTGTTGGGGCAGGCACAGTGCAGTCATCAGCAATGGTACTGTGCACAATTTGTGACAAGTCAGTGAAAAGAGGAAAGGAGGGAGCACTGTTGGCACAAGCTCCCTGATATCATGCATGAAAAACAGACACCATGACATTTATGTCAAACATGTTAAAGACAAACACCCACCACAGAAATCAAGCACTGCTTTTGCTGTCCCTGACTCTCCAGAAAGGCAACAAGAGGAGAGGCGGAGATCACAGAGAAGGAGGAATAGAATAACCCAGGCTGAGAATGGAAGTTCCAGGATGAGTGAAACAACTAGCTCGCCATCACCTTCTAGGGTAACTACATCTTCTGCCAATCCAACTCGTTCATTACCTCCCCCACCAAATGATAACCACTCTGTTGATGTTAGGATGTGGCAGTTCGTACACTGTATGGTGCACTGACCCCACATGCCAGTGTGATGGAGGAGAATCACAATAAGTGCATCAAGCTGTATGTGAGGAGATTCCATCCTGCAGAATATGCTAAGATGGTGGTAGGGGGGGTTCATCATTACTATTAAACTGTCAGCAAGTTGTCATGTGTCCTTAATGGGTCTGGAAAAGGGGTACAGTGACAGCGGCAGTACTTGGTTTTGGGTGTCATGGTGTTTGGATACAGTTGTGACCCCAGATGTTATTTACCACACACACACTGTGCACATTGCAGTTGCTGATAAGACCCACTGTTCCTGCTCTCAAGGTAAAAAATATATTCTAATAACAACACACCCATGATGATTTTGGAGGAGGGGCAGGTGGCGAAGATTTAATGGCCAACTTGTTCTTTTCTCCATATATATTGGGGGCTACTTATTCTGCTGCTATTGCCTCAGGCGCATCACTGGAGCCAGTCGTGGCAAGTGGAACCTTCATCATTCATCTTCCATGTTACTGCTATTGTTGATCCCATTCCCTTTCAGCTGCCTAATCATCCTGCTGCTTAAACAACTCAGCAGCAGCAGTACGAACAGCAGCTGCAACTCAGGACTCAGGTGGACATTAACAGTGGCGACTAGCCAACATGACTTGCTGGCATTAGGCCAGTACGGCATTTTTATTTTTTTACTCAGGGCTTGTGTTTCGAAAAAATAAATAAATAAAACAAAAACTAGTCCTACAAAAAAATAAACATTTTTTGTGGGGGTTGTTTCTAACTGAGAGATCTCTAGAGCCTGAATGGTTTTCACAGTATAAGGCAGGTTAATACAGCCCACCCATCCGCCGACAGACTCTAATTTTCAGGCTACAGACAAACAAATGTGGACAATACACTTTTGTAAACACAAAATAATAAAATCAATAAAGATCCAAAATATTACCCACAATGGGGAAATAGTCTCACTCAACATGTATCATGGCGTTAGACTGTGCCATTTCCTCAGGAGTAATAATAATATTTGACGACCTGGGTCACTCCATATATATCATATTCAAAATCGCGCCTATCCACTGTCAATTTCACAAACATCCGTTTGGCGCAATTTTGGACACAATATATATGGAGCAACCCAGGTCGTTGATTTTATGATTTTGTGTTTACAAAAGTGTATTGTCCACATTTGTTTGTCTGTAGCCTGAAAATTAGAGTCTGTCGGTGGATGGGTGGGCTGTATTAACCTGCCTTATACTGTGAAAACCACTCAGGCTCTAGAGATCTCTCAGTTATTAATTTTTTTAACTGTTTTTTTTTTTTAACTGTCATTTAAGATTAATAAATATTGGACATTTTATTTCTCAACCCCCATATTATATGAAGGGTTATATACTCGCATTTTGTATATTACTAAACAGTTCCCAATGAGATCCACATATTGAATCTTATGTGGCAAAACATTGTGAACAACATTTAAATTTATTCCTAACAATCCTTTGGAGCCAGTGGAAGTGTCATCAGCCTGGAGTGATGCTCCAATATCAGTGCAGGCATATCAAACTGAGAGGCAGGTCAAACTTCTCTGAAATGTGCAATGTGGGGGGGGAAGAAAAATAATAATATATATTTATATTGTCTCAATACTGCATTAGAAGCATTGTGGTTGAGGTTCTTGTGTGTTTTAAAATTTCTAGATTACTTTTTTGTGACCAGGATTGCGACCTGTGAAGTTCTATTACAAAAAGCAGCACCTAACACTGAGGTAAGTGCATTCAAATACTCTCCTTTGGTCTAGTCCCTTGATCTTTATAGTGACTGAGCGCATAACCCTTTGTTCCATGAGAACAAACAGTTTTTTCCCCTTTTATACTATGCCTTTGTGAATAACTTCATTGTTCACGTTGATTTCAATAGAATGAGGCGGAAACTTTTGCCCATCCCTACCCACAAGCCACAATGGGTATTGAAGTCCCTGGTATCTAGAGGTCCAAGGGTTGACACTGACTACACCTATGCTAACCCACTGAATGCATAAGAAGGTCACAGTGCCCTCCATAGGCTAAATATTTCATTTGAACAGAAAAATAGTACCATAATCTCTATTATGTATACATCAGACTAGAATACTTTTTAAGATATTTCTGAAATAATAGCCACTGCTGGTACTGCTAAGCTCTTCATTCTTCTTTCTTTTGCTGGTCACTAACTATGTGAGTGCTCAGATGTGTGGATGTTTAAATAACAATAATAATAATTTTAAACTAGCAAACATGATGTCACAAAATGTTAGATTTAGATTTCCCAGAAGAAAAAGGTATTTAAGGATAATCTAAGCACTGGCTTCAAATCCAACATAGTTAGCAACAAGATGGAAATTATTTTTCTTGCAGTAATTACTATGGAACTCCCAGAAGGTGTTTATTATGTTCAAATGGCATTAAGTCTCAAGATATTTTCTTCTTTTTTTTTTCTTCTTTTTTTCTTTTTTTTTCGAAGCAGCATTGAAGACCTTGTTTTTGCACTCCACAATGTTGGCTGCAAATTTTCTTTCTACATTCTCTGCATGAAATTGAGAAAAAAAAGAATTTTCACAATAATATAAGGTTTATAACTACTAAATTAACCCTTTGAGTGCCAGAGGGGTACACAATGCATTGCAAAGCAATCGTTGCATACCCCTATGGCACTCAAAGGGTTAAAAAGTAGGATGTCTAGAATGTGGAAAATTAAAATAATAATGTGTGCCATGTTTTTGAGAAGTGATTTGTTGTTGCAGGAATTGAGGCTGATGCACTAAGAACCACCAGAAATTGCTGGCGCAAACAGCTGCATGATCGTACACAAATATTTTCTAAATCCCCGTCAATTTAACCCTTTGAATGTCAGGGGGTATGCACCGCACTGCAGAGCAATGAGGTGCATACTCCTCTGGCACTCATAGCTTTAAATTGACCTTTTATCATCTTTTTTTTTTTTTTAATTTTATGTATTTTTATTGATTGGTAAACAAAATCATACAGAGCAAATAGTTCAAGTCCGCATGTAAGCGGCTTAATTCACAAAGTAAACAGAACGTGGATTTGTACATGTTAATACAAAATATAGAAAACACAAATGTATTGGTATGACTGCATTCTTTCAGTTATAATAGACAATCATATATGGTGACATACACTAAAGCAATGTTGAGAAGATCACTCATCCTCTATACATATGAGAGTTGTATACATAATAAAGAAAGAAAATGAAAGAGAAAAAAAAAAAAAAAAAAGGGGTATGGAAAGATAGAAGGCGGGGGGGGGGGGGAACAGACCGCAAGAGGAGGGGGAAAAAAGGGGCACAATGGACCGGCAATCACCCAGACTCCCCCAGCAAGGCACAGAAGGAGTGAAAAAAAGGAAAAATATCCTGTGTAATAAAAAGCCTCCTGAGGGCAGAAGAAGAAGGAGACGGCCAATGCAAAGGCGAATCAAAAACCCTCTGGCAAAGACAGCTCCAGAGAGAGTAGCCTAGTTAGAGTTGAAAGACCCAACCATTGTTAATACTAGTGAGTGTGGACAAGGGTGTTTACAGAGAACCAGGGAATCCATCTCTCCAGATAAGAGTCCAAAGAAAAGGTAGAAAGAGCATGACATTTTTCTAAATGAAGCCTTTGATCTATTAGGGCCAACCATGCAGAGAAAGACGGAGGGTCTGCAGATAACCAGGATTGGGCAATAAGGAGTTTCATTACAGAAAGTAAAGAAAAAATAGCCATAAGCTGTTGCCTAGGAATCCTAATAACTTCTATTGGGAGAAGAAAAAATAGACATGCCAATGGGGAAAGAGGCAGATCAATCTTGTACACCTTATTAATGTGTCGCACAATCAGCGACCAGATCGAGTAGATCTTCGGGCAAGTCCAGAAGATGTGAAGATGGGTGCCTACTCCTGCACCACATCTCCAACAGACGTTTTTTGAGTAGAAGAAAAACGTGCAGATTTATCCGGCGTGAGGTACCATCTAGACAGAAATTTGTAGTTGGTTTCTTTCAATTTAGTGTCACATACACAGGTCCTTGATAATCTAAAAATCGTAGTCCATTGGGACATAGTGTTGTATCTAGCTCCTTCTCCCATTCCAATAGATAGTACCATTTACAGTTAATAGTGCCAACGCCAAGCAATTTATAACATTCAGTTAACGGGCGTAGACAGGGAGAGGTGGAAGTAAGTAGCGTTTCAAATTTAGTCAGTTTTCTGTGCGAAGCACCCGCAGATTGCAATGTACTAACCCAATGTTTGACCTGAAGATAAGACCACCAATGAATCGAACACCCTGGAGGAGATAATTTCGAAATGTCGTTAAACATAGGAAACCCTTCATTTGATAAGAGGGTATGGAGTGTATCAAATCCGATAGATTTCCAAACCAAAAAAGACTTGTGCATCAGACCTGGTGGGAAGTCTAGATTACCCACCACTGATTTAAGAGGAGAGGGGAAGGGTGCCAAATCTCGGGATTTATTTAGCGATTACCATGTTTCCAATAAGTGTCCCATAATGGGGTGCGACCTACACGTTTCCGGAATAGTCGTATGTGAGACCCACAACAGTTGTAGCGGACCTTTTATCATCTTTAACCCCTTAATGACAGGGTTTTTTTTCCATTATAGCGAATGACTTACTGGACTTACCAGGTAAGTCGTCTGTCAGTAAGGGGTTAAAGGGATAGTAATGTTTCAAAATAAAAGCATCTCCAATTAAGCGTCATAGTATTTTGGCCATGGAGAGTATTATTTCAATACTGTCAGAGCTGTAATTCAAGAGTAATCAAATGATAAAGTATCCCCCTCCTGCCCCTTTTACCTGGTGTAAGCAACCTCCCATCAGATGTGGAATCCGGCCTTAAGACCAGACAGCTCACATCAAGGGACAATGTTCTTACTGTGAGAACAATGAAAGCCCTGCCCCCATTTGCAAGTTTTTCAGGTTTTTTCCCTTATGCTAATTGAAGATTATCCCTCATTGAGATCCATCCGGACAGTCTTGCTGCTCTGAGGTGAGCAGTGTTATATAAGTAAAAGGAGCAGGAGGGGGATACTTTATTATTCAATTACTCTTGAACTACAATTCTGACAGTATTGAAATAATACTCTCCATGGTCCAAATACTATGAAGATTAATTGAAGCTGCTTTTATTTTGAAACATTACTATCCCTTTAATGCTAGAGAGGTCTCCAACACATTGTGTTAGATACCTTTCTAGCATTCGAGGGGTTAAAATGCCTATTTATCTAAATGGGAATTGTAATTTGTCCCCTATGGTGCAGGTGGTTTTCCCCGGAATTATTTCATTCCTTCTTAGTACATCAACTTATCCTAATGATCATTTCTCACACTGTGAGACATATGGCATTATTATCTGAACTAAGCTCAAGTCAAGTGCAAGGTTATCAGTTTTATCACTATAGGTTTATGTATAACTGCATAGAGCAAGAATGGGAAGAAGTAAAAACTCCCAAATATAGCATGCTCATTTAAACAATATTTAAATTATGTGACATCTTACGGAAATCACAACATAAAAAGTTTGAACATTTATAAAAAATGTAGTTGTATACTATTTGATGATAATTAAAAAACAAACAAACTGACATTTTAAATGTTTACTTTTAAAATAAATCAGTACAAGGCATTGGGCTATTTAACATGAGCTATTGCCTTCTTCTGCATTCCTCTGGTGATTCCATCTCTATGGGAGCATGACTGCTGGCTGGCTTATGACAATTTCGGCCATTTATATGCTGCCATGAAGATCGCCATTCTCAATATATTTATTCCGCGGAGTTTGCAATAGCTCATTAACACAGTCGATATTAGCGAAGTGATGATTTTGCCATGCAATCACCCATATAGAACATAACATTGAAGTTGAAGTGGGTTGGTCATCTGAGTGACTATCTTTTTTCAAGTCAGAGTCCAACACAGCATGCAGTAACATTCCAGCAATCTGTGCATATTGCAGGGAAGTTGCAGCAGTGAAGTTTTGCACTGTGGCCTGCGTTTCCATTGTGTAGCTCTTTAACACAAGTGATGTAATGTTAAGATTTTCATTGCAAAGTTCAGTTTCTGGCTGCTGGCCTATATGGGTGTCATCCAATAACATATGGCTTACATCATCATCAGCTGGCCATCAAACACACACCCCCGTGATAGTGGTGCACCCAGAAGTGAGGCAGAAGATCTAAATGGGGTGATATCACTGCAGCATTCAAATCACCCCTATGAGGGATCTATAAATGTAAAGATTAAGGGGATAGTAATGTCAGTAAAAAAGTATCAACTATATGGTAGATACAATTAAAAGAGATTACATGCACTTATTTGTATCTCTCAAACCGTTATGGTTTGAGAGATATAGGAAAATAAAGTTCTCTGCTCCCTCCCCTTTCTGTAAAGCTGTCAGAAGCAGATACTGCTTCCTGGATCAGATGGTGGCTCTTCAGCAGCGCCAACATAGCGATACCTAAAAATAAATACTTCATCGGAACGGTCTACAAAGTATGCCTGGTTTGCAAGCACGTGTTGTAGACGATTCCGATTAAGTATTTATCTTTAGATATCGTTATATCGGCACTGCTGAAGAGCAGCATCTGGTCAAGCAACCAGAATCTGCTTCTGACAGCTTTACAGCCCGTCAAGCACAAAAGGAAGGGAGCAGAAAACTTTATTTTCTTATATCTCTCAAACCATAACGGTTTGAGAGATATGAATAAGTGCAAGTACTCTCTTTTAATTGTATCTACCATATAGTTAATACTTTTTTATGTTTTAAAAGCTTTATTGAAAGAATAATGCAAGCATACAGAATATAAAAGAGTTACAGGTGCACAATCTTCCAGAAGTTACACAGAAGAGAAAAAATATAGCCCAAAGGCTCCAACATTATAACTGAGATACCGCACATTAAACGTGAGCTATACGTATCAGCATTAGGTAGTAGATTAAGATAATGGAGTGAATGCATGAACAAAGCTATTGGTACATTCTATTCAAGGAAAAGATTGCAAATAACAATCACATACATAAATACACAATATGCCTGAAGTGCTTATATTGATAGGTACTCAAAAGGAAGAGACTGGAAACAGCCTCTAATATTTGTAAGCAGGGAAAGAAGATAGTTCCCAACAGAAGCTAAGGGGTGAAAGAGGAAGTAAGGAAAGGGTAACAGCCAAGTAATAGAGCAAAGAAGATGTGAAAGAAAGAAGCAGAAGAAAACATATGTGGACAAAGTGACCAAGGCATTAAACCCGACACTCTGCCTGGTATTCATTTGGAGACCTCCAAGAGGTCCTGGGGGGAAAAATAAAGCATAAATTTGGACCTGAGTTATAGGTAACAAAGAGCCAAGACACTAGTCCAGCCCGCTTTACATGTGCAAGAACTGCTGATCCACTTGAGCTGAAAGTTTTATGCAAATAAATAGAAAACAGATTAACCTAACCTTATGAAATATATATTCGGAGATAACCCAAAAATACAAAGTAAATCCTACTGTGATAGTCTAAAACAAATTTATAATCCTATTACAGTATCCTAATACAGTATCTCCGACACCCTGAAGACATTGAAAGAAGGAGGAAGTAATCTCCCCCGGCATCTCCGTAAATGGATACTAAAACACAGTTGAATAAGGCGATCAAGGTTCCCAGGGTGTCAGAGAATGGCCAAGGTGATGAACTTTAGCATCAGAATATGGGTGCCCTCGTAAGTACATTAGAAAGATTTTCCCATAGGGTCGGTACAGAATAGCTAGCGAAGGACACACAGCAGCCAAATCAAGCTAAACCTCCCGCGGCTTGAGAAACAGTCCCCCAAAGGTAATAAGTAACAGTCCAATAGGCCAATGAGGCATTGTCCAAGCCAGGGATAATGCCCCGGGCCCTAGGGTGCTACCCCACGGCTCTCCAATGCCAACACACCAGCCCCAAGAGTAATTTATCTCACAAGGGGGTACGAGGGTTACTGAATAGTTTGCTTGCAGAGGGTCCATATCAAATCCGAGGAAATAGTCAGGTGAGTAGCCCCCAAGGGCCTCAGCTGTGCTATGCAACACGGTTCCCTGGGTCCCAGGGAGAACCGTCCCATCCAGACTCCACAGCCCTTAACTCAGGGGCAAAGGAGCGCACACTTTCAACAGTATTGAAACAGTGAAGCATAACAGCCACGTAAAGGCCCTCATTACTATCAGGGGGTCGGTAGGGATAAAGACCGGGGTAGCCAGCAACTCCTTCCCAAAAACAGCTTAGTGCAAGTTATGTATATTCAGGTCCTGTCCCCCAACCCGATAACCCAGATCGGCTACAGGATCCAAAAGGTGATATAGGGCCGCATCTCGGTGGCACAACATGCATTCAACAGGTACACAATGATGAACCAGGTCACCATGTCCGAGCTCCAGGAGTGAGAGTGACTGACGCATATGCTCGATATCAGACCTCATAATTGCCATCTCCTCCCGAACCACTTCTTTAAGCTCCAGAACCAAGGCCCGGATATCCTCCCTGGTCGACAGACACTCAACAGCTTCCCACATCAAAGGAGCTTTGGCCACCATTTTGCTCAAATGCGGCACTCGGTCAGTATGGCGCACATGTAGGACTGCAATATAATCAATGTCTTCTTCATTTTAGGTTGGGCTTTCCAACATTATAAGCATCCAGGACTGAACAGAGAAAGTCCTCCATAAAAAAAAACATCAAAAACAAACAATACAAAACAGCTAGGTAGGTAGATATAGTGTCTCAGCCTCGGAGCTGATCACAACACGTCCATCTTCCTTGACGGCATGCTCTGCTCTCCAGTTAATACTTTTTTTTCTGACATTACTATCCCTTTAAGGAATGAGTAACATGTCTAAACATGAACTAATCAGTCCATACTGAGTGTAGAACAAAGTGTTTAACATAGATAAGCCATTTATATTGTAGATAAGAAATATGCAATAAAAATAGAAATCTTTATCTTGAGAATTAAATGATGAAAATAACATAAACATAGCCAGATACTCTAGGCTTCTACATCTCTGTGGATGATGTTTTTTTTTTCATTTAGGCTCTAGGGACTCCAGACTAAACTGCCTTCTTGCTGCTTTCTGTATTTAAAGTACTATTTCTTGTCTGCTTGACAATAAAAATGTATCTGTAGAAGAGTTAACTTGGAGATCAGTGAGTATATCAGGATGTATTTTCAGGTGTGCTATCAGGACCTCCAAGAGCCTTGATAAGCACCCTCAGTCCTTAACTGAGTGAGCGTCATCCCCTCTTAAAGCCACAAATCAAATTTAGCTGGTGTTCTGAAGGAACTGGAGTAATTATGGGGCAACCCGATTGCACTGGAAACCTATCTGGCACTCAAGGGATTAATTTAAATAAATGGGATTTTATTTGTCCCTTATGGTGCAATTGTATTGCTCCAGAATAGCTCCAATTTTTTTAGTACACCAACCTCAATTTATACCCATACGCATATAACAGGTTGGAAAACAGCAGTTAAATAATTCTGCTGCAATGAAAACATGTCTAGCTTTGCATATGCCTCTGGATAGCTCATCATGTTATTAATCACTGGCCTATTTCTAGGCATGTCTGTGGCATGAATCGCTATCCAAGACCACTAGCAAGTCCTTCAGACACCTCATTTTAAAGGTTTCCACCAGCTATATGAGAACTCACCTTGTGTAGGATAGCCTCTTGGGCAACTGCATTTATAATTGTGGTTTATATAAAAGGTATGGTTGTATGAATGTGCTAGCATGAATTATGCAACATTTTTGTTACCTGTATTCAATGGAACATATGTTGTTTACCAATTGAACACTGTTATTTCTGAACCCTCCTCATCTTGCAGCTGTTCATTCAGCTTGTGTTCACATTTTGTGTAAGTTTTATAAGTTTTAATTCTATAAATGACTCATCATAATCCACAGCCAGTTGCTGAAATCCATGTCAGTTCTTCATGGACGATGTCCTTTTCAGATATATAAATTCTTTCAAAGAATAGTCAAAACAATTTATCTATTGTGTTCACAGGGCTGTGTTCTGTGATTATATCCCAAGAGATAAGTCTACTACTATGGTAAAGCTATTGTGGGCCATGCATTTGAAATGTAACAGGTTGAAATTTGCTGAATTTTCAAAATGTAGAACCATGTTAGATTTAACTATTTTGAGTATGAGAGAGGTATCCATTAGCACCCAAAGGGTTACGGTACAACAGATGAAGATTTTGTGAAAATATTTATTGAAACAACATGAAAACCATGAAAACCAATTTGCTGTGCATATTAGAAAGCTTGAAATCCTGCAGCTGTACCTATGCTTATATTTATATACCATTAGTGCACACTGAGCACAACTCAGCCAGAGCAGTTGCCACCATTATAGAATGCAGAGGAAATGCTGATTGGTTTCCTCTTCACCTTGCTAGCACATGAAGTAAAACAAGGAATAGAATAATGGTGTCATGAATGAGGCACACCAGTGGTTAAAGTAGCAGTTGTTTTATTGCCATGAATACAGGAACACACTCTGAGCTTGTTGTGTCTCTACCAGTGCATCAATCCTAACTGACAAACCTAGTACTGTTAAGTCCCTCCCCACTTCCTGTCACATGCCTGCTAGCCTGTTCCTATGACATCTTCCCCCCTCAAAGAGATAAGAACAACAAACAGTATGTAATGGTATAACAATATAAACAATAAAAACAAGTAACAATGTCAAACAACAAATCACTTCTGACTTGAGCATCAGGGTAGACTACCCTAGCCCGCAGTAACATTGGGATTTTTCTGCCCATTCTTCATGTTGCTGCACTAACTAGTAATATGCAGTCAGAATCTCTGTAACGGATTGGAGGTTTCACCATTCTGCCACTGAAAGTCATCCGAATACCATTGGGAGCAGCTGAGACCTGGGAACCTCCAGAAGGTGCAACATAACTCTCCACTTGCGGAACAGGAGGCTTTGCGCTATCCACCAGTGGGGTATCAGTACTGTGTTCCCCATCCAGTTCACCACAGTCTAAGTCTGGATAGCTTGGAGGTGTCTGTGGTTCCTGCGAGTTACAGTTCCTGTTTCTGTCTGGAACACATATGAACGTGCGTCTGGAGAGTGACATAGCATAGTAGCGGGGGTCTTCCATCCCTTTTCATTATCCAGCTTCACCCTAACACTCTGGCCAGGGGATAATTCCGGCACAGGACGTGTCAAATGTCATCTGTTGTAGAAGAAATGATAAGACTTCTTCGCCACTGCATCCCTTTCCCAGATCTGACACGAAATATCATCACCAGCAGATACCTGAAGACTCCATTGAGGGACAGTGGAGCAGATTTGATGGCCCAACATCAGGTGGGAAGGGCTCGCACCAGTAGCCTGCAGTGGGGTGGCCCTGTAAGCCATCAGAGGCCGGTATGGATCCTGCTGCTTCATAATAAACTTTGCCGTCTGGACTGCCCTCTCTGCTGCTCCATTAGACTGCGGGCAGTGGGGGCTGAACGTGGTGCGCACAAAGTCATACTGCTTACTGAACCTTTTAAACACCTCAGAAGCAAATTGCATGGCATTATCACTTACGAACTCCATGGGAATGCCTCACCTTGCAAATGTGCTTTTCATATGGGATAAAACACAGAAACTGGTCATGGAGGTGAGGGGTGCTATTTCAATATACCTTGAGTAGTAGTCCACCACAACCAGGAATCTCTGGCCACTGAACTCACATAGGTCTGTAGCAATCCTTTGCCATGGACCCCCGGGCAATGGGGTGGTTATCAGGGGCTTTTTCCTCTGAGTAGGGCGGTTCTCCTGGCAAAAGGTACACTTGAGGATCAGTTCTGCAATGTCTGCATTGATACTGGGCCACAAGACTGACAGGGCGACTCTTTCCGACACTTGGTAATACCCTGGTGACCCTCGTGTAGCTGCTGCAATACCTCCTGCCTCAAACTGGCCGGGATGACAATCCTGTCCTAGAAAAGGACCAGACCATCCACTTCGGAAAGACTGGCCTGTTCCATGTAGTATCTACTCAGGGATACACAATCTGATGGGCATGATGGCCAGCCTTGACATATAAACTGGATAGCGTCCTGAAGAACAGTGTCCAGTAAAGTCTCTTGCTTTATCCTCTCTAACTGGGATTCAGAGACTGGGATCGAGAATAAGACAGAGTCCAAAAACAGCTGGACCTCCTTCTCTGAATCTGGAGAGGTACCTGTCTCCAGGGGGAGTCTTCAGAGAGTGTCAGCCACTACAAGTCTCTTCCCAGGCACATGCAGGGCCTTGACATTGAATCTCAGAAGCCGCATCAGCAGTCATTGACACCGTAGTGGAGCTTTATCCAAGTTGAAGGAATTAATCAAGGGCACCAGGGGCTTGTGATCAGTTTCCAGACAGAAACGTTTCAGGCCCAGTAGGTATCACTCAAATCGCTTGCAGGCCCACACCCCTGCCAGACACTCCTTCTCAATTTGGGCGAATCGCCTTTCAGTATCCGTAAGGGTTCACTAACAGAAGGCCACTGGGTACATTTCACCCTCATGCTCCTGTAACAGGGCAGCCCCCAGGCCATAGCAACTGGCATTGGCACTCACTACTGTTTTCCTAGTACAGTCGTAAAACTTTAAAACAGGTGCAGACACTAGCATCTTCTTTACCTGCTCCAGGGCGTTCTCTTGGGGCTCGTCCCAGGACCATGCAATGTCATGTTTCAGAAGCTCAGTCACTGAGTGCAATATGGTGGATAGATCTGGAAGGAACTTGCCCAAGAACTTGATAAGTCCCCGAATCTGTCTGAGCTCAGTTACATCTGTAGGGCTTTTCATCAGTAATTGCTTGCTCCTTACCAGTGTCAGGCCTTATCCCTCAGCTGCTGATGATGTGTCCAAAGTAATGCAATTCCAAGCGTTTGAAGCAGCACTTATCCTTGTTCAGCTTAAGTCCTGACAGTCCAGTAGTCTGCAGCATGGCTTATAAATGGTGGTCATGTTCTTCCGCAGTAGACCCATAGACTTGGATGTCATCCATAACCACAACTGTGCCCTCGTGATCCTTTAACAGTGCACTCATCTCCCACTGGAAAATCTCAGGAGCGGAGAAAATGCCAAAGGGAAAACGGAGGAAGCAGAACCTCCCAACAGGGGTGATGAAGGTAGTCAATTTCTGGCTACCTGGATCTAACGGGATCTGCCAAAATCCGCTGGAGGCATCCAGTGTAGAAGAACTTAGCTCCTGCCAGCTTTGGGGCGATGTCCTCAAGTGTAGGCAGGATGTAGCATTCCCGTTTAACAGCTTCGTTCAGCCGCTTTAAGTCCACACAGATACAAATTTTTCCATTTTCTTAGTCACTGGCACTATGGGTGCGCACAAATCAGTGGTTTCTGTCACCGCCTCGATTATGCCCAGATTCTGCATGCACTTCAGATCCGCCTCCACTTTGAGCAGGATAGGAAATGGTACTCTGCGAGGTGCAGACAGACTGTATGGTACAGCATCAGTTCTCAGCTGAATTCGGACCAGTTCACAGTTCAGGAGGCCTATCTCCCCAAACATGTCATTCTGTATCTCATTAATTCTAGAGACAAGGCCTAATCTACAGGCCACAGTATGGCCTAAGAGGTTGTTAGCACACTGTCCTCGTATGACATAAATCCAAAAGGTAAAACGCTTTGTCTTGTAGATGCTGCGGGCAAGGAACCTACCCATGCTGTCCACCCTCCCTCCTGGGCTGCAGGTGCAAATTCTTGTATATTCCAAGATGGGGTGATGCGGTAGTTTTTTAAATGTCCCTTCAGACATAAGGAGACTCCAGTGTCAATCTTAAATTTAATGTGTGCCCCCATCACAGGGGGTTCCACGTTCCAGCTGTCATCTGAGTCTGGCCATTGTGATACGGATTCAAGGAAGAGTTAGTCTTCGCATTCTGATTCACAGTCTGCTTGTATCTCCTTAACCACGTCTGTTTTGCACACAACCTCAAAATGGCCCAAGCGATTGCACTTCCTGCATCTCTTATTGCTAGCAGGCCATGGAGTTTTCGGCCCATGAGTGTGGTTACAGCTCAGGCAAAGAGATTTCGGTACTGCGCCATTGCTAGGCCCATCAGCAACCTGTGGCCTACTGCTCACACCTTGTCTCTGTCTAGTCGACCATGTAGCATTTTGTATTTTTATTCACCATACATTCAGATCTCATACTGGCATTTTGTACCTTCACCAGCTCGCTTTGGCGTGCCATTCTGATTGCTGCTTCCAGTGTCAATTCCGGCTCTAGCTGCATCTTCTGGGATACATCAGCATCAGCTAGCCCTATCACTATGCGGTCACAAATATGCTCACAGAACTCTGCTAGCTCATATAAGCCGCGTATGAAGGACTCCACAGATTCCCTGGTCCTCTGTCTTCGCTTATGAAAGCAGGCCTTTTCATTTATTACATTCCTCCGTGGGACAAAGTGGGCACTCAGCTTGTCCATGACTGAATCAAAGTCATGCTTTTCCCCATTCCTGAATGTGAATGCATTATAGATGGGCTCTGCATCATTCCCCATGGAATATAGGAGGGAGTTAACCTGTACCTCGCCACTCTATGTATCCAACTTGGAAGCAATGCGAAAATGGGAGAATCTCTGGCTCCAAGTGGGCCATCCTGCAGGCTGTGAGAAATCAAAGGGTTCAGGTGGCAGAGACACCCCAAAATGCCCATACACATCCCCAGTGCAAAGCCCTTGAAGGAAACTGAACAATGCATTTATTTTTCAGCATAAAAAGTGTTGTACACAGGAGATAGGCAGATGCATAACATCAGGTGATATGCAGAAAGACAGAGAGCCTTTTTTTCTCTCACCATGCGGCTCTCTTAGGACTCAAAATAAAACATTGGTCTTGATAATTAACAGCTGATGGGGAATCTGAAAGACTGCCAGTCAACACACTATTATCCAATGTATTGGAGTCCTAAGTATCCTTGTAATTTATCAGTCGTAAGGGCTCTTACACAATTTCAAGTGACTCTTGCAGCCAGGGGCAGCAAATTTTAACATCCTGTTAGTGTGTGTGTAAATAAAATGCACCTAAAATGCACCTTAAGTATGCACTACTGTCCTGTCCCGTCTTATACAACTACAGTTGTGTATCAGGTAGCAACAGGGTCATCAAATTAACCTTTTGAATGCCAGAGGGGTAAACAAACTATGTCTTTGCATGCGCTGCGAACCCCTCTGGCGTTAAAATTATGATCAGATATTATAGTCATATAGGACAGTCTCCCTGTAGATGCCACTATTATACTGCAACCTCACTCCCCCCTTTTTCCTCTTGTAGACTCAGCATTCAAAAAATGATTTTTTACACCCATTTTAGCCTCGAATTACACTTGTAAATTCCTCTCTTGTTTTTATAACCTCAAGATATGACTATTTTGAAAGGTGATTCCAAGTTAGTAACACTATATATTGTAGTACATTAGGAGCTATAAAGTAAGGTACTATTTATGACAATCTGTTGACCTACAAAATCATCACAGATGAGCTCCCTGATAGTCTGTGACAAACCCATGACAAATCATAGCATATTTAGGAATACACACTATTGTAATACCCCATAGTACTCTAAATAAAAGGAATGACATTTTAAATGTGTATGTTCATCATAGGTGTTTCATGATAAGTTGTACTGGCAAATGTTTATACATGTTTGGGTATTTGTACTAATATACATATATATATATAGTTTTTAGTGATATGGACCCCCAGGTATTTAGATTATTATGTTGAAATTTAAAACTATAATTATCTTCTAAAAGCTTGTGAACTTTCAAATGAACTCTCAAATGACTTTTATTTGAACTTGCTGACTAAAAAGCAAGAAATTTCGTGGCAGGCTAATTATTGGTTCAGAGCAATGTACCATATTCCAAGCAACAATTCCTGTCACTGTAGATGCTATGTATACTTGTCCTGGCTGTTAGAAAAAAAAACATTGATTTAAATACCACTTTCAACCCATTTAATATTAGCGTGTTCTCCAGTGTATTTCTTTGCAATACGTTATAAACCTCTTTAGCATTCAAAGGGTTTAAAATGTTTATATATATATATATATATATATATATATATATATATATATATATATATATATATATATATATAAATCAATGGGGATGCTTAATTGCCCCATGTAATGTAGCTGGTTTGTGACAGAATTACTTCAGTACTTCTGAATACATCTGCTTCAAAATGTAATTCAAAGAGAAATGGGTATAATGGGCAATCCTGTCAAGTTCTTCTCAAAAATAAAGAACTAGAATGACATGGAACACACAATCATTACAGGTGTTCTGGATAAATTCTTTCAAGACATTGGCACCTGTATGACTTACTCAGCCATAGTTTTAAGTGACAAAAGGACAAGATAAGACTGGAAGGCTTGAATAACATTCACATTTATTGCTGGCAGGTTACAAGGGACATTGGAGCATGACTGAAGTCTATGTACATACCTGAGTTCAGTAGAACAACAACATTATTTATTTATCCTTGGCATTTATATACCACTCCCTGGAACTCCTGAGCAGCCGCATGACTGTACTCTCCCCTGTTGCCCTCTGGAGAACCAATCCAGACAAGCTTTAACCTGTGAAATCTGAACCAAACAATACAATTTCTCCAACAGGTCTGCAGTTGCACAGATGCTTAGGTCTTCAACGGCTGTTGAGGGGGTCCTTGGAGGATCTGACACTGGGGAGGATAGCACCTTCCACATTACTGGTAAATGCATAATTCCCTAACTAGACAACACACAAACACTCATACCTACTCATACCTGGTGCCAGCAGGTCAAGTTGTGTTGACCAGTGACCACTGGGCATTGTCAAATGCCCCAATGTAATTGCATAGTTTTCAAATGTTATTCTTGCTGCTGCTGCTGACTTGTTTAAACAGCAGGATGAAAGGGCAGCTCAAATGGAATGGGATCAACAACAGCAGTAACATGGGTGATGGATGATCAAGGTTCTGCTTGCCACTACTAGGTCCAGTGATGTGCCTAAGGCAGTAGCAGCACCATAACTATCCCCAACTACTTCAGTTATATGTGGCGAAAAGAAGTTGGCTAATAATGCTTCTCCACCTGCCCCTCCTCCAAAATCATGGGTGTGTTGTTACAAAATCATTTTTTCCCTTGAGAGCAGGAACTGTGCCTCTCATCAGCAATTGTAATGTGCCTATTTCTTCTTCTCCTCCTCCATATTTCCCTTCACTGGCTGGAGCAGAGGATGATGTTGCTGTTACTGCCACATAATCATCACTGCAGTTAGGACTAGGAGTATTGCTGCTGGCAAGTGGAACCTGTCCTAGTCCTGCATCACTGGACCCCATTCCCACTGTGTCCATGGTGGTCTGTGGCACACTAGCCTGTTTCTCAGCATCCTGATACCCTTGCAACTCAGCATCAGCAGGAATTACAACAGCAGCAAACTCTGCAAATTCCAAAAGCTCACTGCTTGTAGTGGTGGTGATGTCCATCTCCATCCCAATCTCACATTCCTTTTCATTTTAGGCTAAAAAGGTCATTAATTTCTCTTACACCCCAGCATCTCCACCATCATCATGATCGCTACCAGTCCCTCCTTGCTGCTGCTGCTCTATTACAAATGTCTCACCAGTTGGAGAAGGTGATGAGAAATGTGACAGAGGGTCCCCTAATGTCACACTTGCTATTTCTTGTTGACCTGAAGAACACAGACTGGCATCACTAGCAGCAGGCACAGGCAACTGATCTGTGTTCCAGTTGGTGCTGGCATTATTGCTTCTAGCCACCAGTTCTGGCTTCTTCAGGATCATGTTCCAGCTGGACACTGCTGTGGGGACTAGGAAAAGGGGACTCCCAGGTTCAGATGTTATGGGCTCCATTGAACATTAATCTGGCCCCTCTGCATTACTTCTCCTATCACTCCTCTAACACTAGTTCCACCAGCTGCTTCACCATCACTGTTACTACCACTAACACCAATCACATCAACTTCAGTCCCTGAGTCTTCCTCCTCACTAACAGTATGATCTCCCCCTCCATCACTCCTAACATTCTGAGTGTTTAAGCTTCTGGACCTTCTTAGTAGTAACCCCCAATTTTGCTATTAACTCACAGCACAACAGCCTAACACCTCTCTCTCACTCTGTAGCTGCTTGTATTGTATTTCACCTACTGGAAAACATCATGTTTTTATAGAGAAAAGGTGAAAAACATATAATTCACGGACTGAAAACTTTCTATCCATTAAAAAAAATAACTAAAAATAGTTGGCAATAGATGAAAACAGCAAAGATTTTAATCACTTTATTTAAAGCAGATTTTCCAGTGAAAAAGTGGACAACCACGTGGTTCTTTTGGATTTTTTTCACGGGAACACAACGGGACCTTTCGCCCACCCCTAGTGAAGATATCAAAATGAGTACTACAGGAATAATCCATTGGCAGAATAACAGCTATACAGTAGAATAAAATGTTGTCAAAAAAAAATAATTGTTTCAAAAAGCAGAAAATCAGTCTGTGTAGTGCTGTAGTGACAAGTAGTTGAAAAACCACCATAGGTAGGTTAAAGTATTTATAACTTTTACATTAAAAGATACAAGACATCCAGAGACAGAAAGAAAAACTGCCTTACAATTTTCATACATTTGAACGCAGTTAATCATAGGCTGACAAAAGTGTGTTTCACATCAGTATAAAAAGAACAGGATAATGACATGTCAGTATAAAAAGGCTCAGTTAATGTCTAGATTCAATACTCCTAGGGTAAATTATAATATATATATATATATATATATATATATAGATATATATATAGATATATATACACTAGCAGTGTTGGACGGCGTTGCCCGTCTGTTTTTGTTTATGAAAGTTCTGTAAAATGCATGTGATCACATTCTCTTTTAGCTGTCTGCACCCCCCAGCTGACTTGAACATCCCATACTGAGCCACACATATACCTATAGTGAGACACACACACATCCCATAGTTAGACACACATGCCATAGTGACACACATATACACATCCCACAATGAAACAGACACATACACATCCCATAGAGTCACACACACACACACACACACACACAAACTTACACATACACATCCCATAGTGAGACAGACGCATACGCATCCCATACAGAGACACACACACATTTGCATCCCATAGTAAGGCACACACACAAATGCACATCCCATACAGAGACACACACATACACATTCCATAGTGAGACAGACACATATACACATCCCATACAGAGACACACACATACACATCCCATACAGGGAGACACACACACGTGCCATAGTGAGACACACACACATATACACAAATCCCATACAGAGACACACACGTCATAGTGAGACACACACACATACACATCCCATACAGATTATGTGTGTGCTCACTGTGGAGTGTGTGTGTATCTGTATGGGATGTGTGTGTGTCTCAGTATGGGATGTGTATGTCTTTGTATGGGATGTGTATGTGTGTGTGTGTCTCACTATGGGATGTGCATGTGTGTGTATCTGTATGGGATATGTATATGTGTGTGTGTCTCACTATGACATGTGTGTCTCTGTATGGGATGTGTATGTGTCTGTCTCACTATGGGATGCGTATGTGTAAGTGTGTGTGTGTCTCTATGGGAAGTGTTTGTGTCTGTCTCATTACGGGATGTGTATATGTGTGTCACTATGGCATGTGTGTCTCGCTATGGGATGTGTGTGTCTCACTATAGGTGAATGTGTATCTCAGTATGGGATGTGTGTGTCTCTCACTATGGGGACACTATGTCAGTTCAAGTCATCTGGGGGGGGGGGGCGGACAGCTAAAACAGAACGTGGTCACATGCATTTTACAGAACTTTCATAAACAAAAACAGACGGGCAACGCCGTTACATATTGCTAGTATAAACATAAACGTAATATAACTTTAAATATAATATACTTGCAGCTAGCAAAAGTAAAAAATTATTATTAGTAAGTTACATCGCTAAAATATAACTCTAAAATTCATTTTTACCTCATGTGTAGATTGTTCTGCTCAGAAAAGCATTCATTTGATATTGTTTGTGCTGTTTGTATTAAGATATTAGATGTAGTTAGTTTTCATAGTTATATAGTAAATTAGGTTGACAAAAGGCACAAGTCCCTCAAGCTAACCTTTGTCTTATAACCAAGAGAAATTAGACGAAAAATAAAATCAGCCGAACTCATAGATCACAATACGTCCATGTGCACCCCAAACCACACACTCAGCCACAATACAAACTCCTGTCCAAAACCCAAACGTTGGGAGCCAAATACTGCAATTAAAATGGTTTGTTACCAATATGAGCTCAATCTGCTATGTGACACAGGTCACCCGCTTAATAAGATAGGGGAAGGTTAACCCCTTAACGACCGGCTCGCACATGTGCAGACGGCACTTGGTGATCACAGGGCTTTTTTTTATTATTACTTCCGGTTCAGGGCTTCTGGAGCGGCGTGCAGTAGCGCCGGGAGCCCTGAACTCCATGACGTGCCAGGACTGTTACTGGTCCTTAAGTGCCGGACCAGCGTGACAGTCCGGGTACATCATCGGACGCGAAGGGGTTAAATAATCTTAAGGGGAAAAAAACCTGGTTAACTAAATAGAAATATAAAAAAACACAAATACAAAATATAATACAAATATATCTGCTGAAACCTGGTACCTAGGAAAACCAGCAGAAAAAAAAAATTAAAATAAAATAATCACTGATGTGTGAACTTGAACATCAATCACTTAAAGTATGTTCATGTGCATACAATCCTTGATGTGTGGAAACTCTTTTCTATGCAAATCTGTGTATCGCTTAACCCCATAATGACCAGCCGTGCAGGCAAGTGGCGGTCACTAAAGGACCACGGAGCATTTTTTTTTTTTTTTTGTTGATCCGACTCAGGGCTCCCTGAACGGCATGCAGCTGCACGGGGATCCCTCAAATCCATGACGGTCCTGGTATGTCATGGGTCGTTCAGTCAATGACGTTCAGTCACTTTTACCCATGACGTAACAGGACCATCAAGGGTCGTTAAGGGGTTAATACATATTTTTACTTTTTGGGTTAACTTTTTGCAGATTTGCCAGATGTGTTAGTTTGATATGGTTGTGCCACATTTAGATTTCTTGTTGGCACTTCCACCATTTATGACATGTAGCTATCCCTAAGCAATCTCACAAACCTGCTTCCCTTAGCAGTCTGACAGGTCTCATGTTTCCAGTTGATATCTGGATAGTTACAATCTCCCATAATTATAGTATATCCAAGATGCACAGCTTTCCTCATTTGCAATAACAGCTGAGACTCAACATTCTCATCAATATTTGGTGATTTGTAGCCTATACCCACCAAAAACCTTTTTTTACCTTTTACAGCACAGTTGGCTTCAATTTCTATCCACAAGGTCTCCATTTTATGGCTGGTTTCCTCACAAACATCACCTCTTAAAACTGGATTTAGATCTGGTTTCAAATGTAAATACACACCTCCTCCTCATCTATTAATCATATCTCTCCTAAACAGGGAATAGCCCTTTATATTTACAGCCCAGTCATGTGTATCATTCCACCATGTTTCAGTTATTCCATTTATGTCCAAATGCTCATTAACCACCAGAAATTCTTCCTTTAACTAAAATTAATATTGTGTCTAGAGCCCCCTTATTAATTTGGAAAAATTAAAACCCTGGACTGGGTAACCAGGACCCTACCCCCTCATGGTGTATGTGTACGACCAAAACGTATTTTCATATTGATGTTGAAGGATCAGCTGATATCCCTTCCAGGTTTTTTTCAATGATTATGGAGGCTTCAGAACTCATTTTTTTTTAATTAACACATTCTTATTCTTACTCTGAAAAATAATATGGGGTGACTTGCTCCATTTCCAGTATGGCTAACTGTAGCCTCCATGGAAACAAAGGGGTTTATGGATAGAGGGCTGGGGGTTGGTGAGGTGTTTATTCCCTCCAATTATCCTGCATAACCTATCTCTTGCTGGATCATCGAGATTGCTGTGATTTGGGTGTCGATGGATGGGGTGATTGTGAGTAGTGTGGGCTGGCAGGGAAATTTACTTTTATTGAATATGGTGGCTTACACCTCAGTTGCCAGTGCAACATGATTGCTGAGATCTGGCAAAGGGGTGGGGGTGGGAAGGGTGCTTAGGTAAAAAAAAGGATTTAAAAAAGGCATTGGGGTAAAAAAAAAAATTACATTAGACAATCCAATTCCTTATCAAAATGTGATTGCAAATTTACCTAGTTAGAAATATCTGCCATATCAAAAAATACCCATTTAGAAAATAGTTCCAGATGGAATAGAGTCTCAGACAAGCTGTCTTGATTCTCTATATTTTTCTGATCTAAAATGCACTGAATACTTTTTGAAAGTTACTGTGCAAACAAAGACTGCCACATCCTTACTGTCCTTACCGTAAAGAATCCCTGTCTTTATTTTTCAAAGTGTCTTTACCATACTATCAGTTGATGAGGCTGAAAAAAAGACATGCACCCATCAAGTTCAGCTCATGGCATGTGCAAACCAAAATACACTATTGAAGCCAATTCCAATTAAGATCAGAGTGGGTAATGAGTGGCATACCCCTCTGTCACTTAAAGTGTTGGTATTGTGAAGCAAGGCAAACAAGACCACGAAGCTTACAATTATGGTGTTACACTGGTGCAACTACAGAGCTTACAATTTAAGTAAAGCTACACTAGTGATACTATAGAGCTTACAAGAGAATGGATTATGCTACTAGTGTAGCTCCATTTCAGTCGTAAGCTCTGTGGTATCACTAGTGTAGCTACATTTGCAGCAACAAGAGGGAGTGGCCCACCAGCCCAGACATACGACTGGCCCAGGGGGCAATTGCCCCCCTGCCCCCCAATCCAACCCTCCCCTGTTTGGCAGATATTTCCAGCTGGTTAATTCTGCTATTACATTCTGAGTCTGACCTGGGTCAGACCTGAAATGCTGAATTTCAAATGTACCCTTTTTTTTTTTTTTAATAATTTAATTAATTAAAGGAGGGAACAGAAGTGTCCTTCTTTTTACTAAAACAGCTGTTTGGAGTTCCAGGACCCTCTTTACTGAGGGGATTACATTAACCAAGTATATTTATTTAACGACCTTATGTTATTTTTTGTACCTTATATTTAAAAATGTTTGAATTGTAACATGTTTAACCCCTATATTTCCAGGACAGCTAGAAAGCATTAATTGTAATATATTCCCAGCCAATCTAAGAATGTGTGAGTGAGGGAGGGTGGTTGGATGTACTTGGAGACACTGAGAAAGCTGTGATGGCTTCAGCCTTTTGAGGCAAAATGACTCTGGGAAAGCCTATCTAGCAGGGAAAGGGAGCCCTGCAAGTAATTAATAGCAGAATGGCCATTTGCAGTGGCATTTTGTGCCATTTTTGTATGTATGCCATATTGGAATATTCAGCATACAGAAAATATATATGTATATGTATAAAACAACTTTATTTATCTACATTTCGGTCTGATAGGGACCCTAATGAACTGAAACTTTGATTAGTAAAGTATTTTTTTTATTTTTCCCTTTGGTTGTTATATGAATATTTAGCTTAGCACCCAGGCAGGTCTTCATTTGTTTATGTGAGTGCCAATCTCTGTTATTGATATAAATATATATATATATATACAGCAATATATATATATATATATATATACAGCAATATATATATATATATATATGGTAGAATTTGTATAGTGATTATTTACACTTTTTTCAATTTGTTATTTGCTTTCAGGGTTAAGATACTACGTCACAGTTCTCCATAAAAATGCTTTTAAATAGCGTCTAATGTGCAATGCATTAATGATGCTCTAATGTAGCACATTTGCTTCACAGCCATAAACTGTGAATTAAGAACTATGAATAAAGAATAGTCTAATGAGAATTCATTAAAACACATGAACCTATGAAGCCTTTTTTGTGAAAGTTTGATAAAATGAAAAAATAAAGAAAAACAAAATAGATATTTAAATGTAAATTGAAAACAAAATAAAGCATACAAATCCTCTGACTTCTTCCTATCACACCCAGATAACCCAAGATACTTCCTCTTGTGCCATCATTGAGGCTGATCGAGTAAGAAATGAGAGAAGATGCACTAAAGGTCAATACAGCAACAAAGAGTACCTGCTGATGTGTTAGGGATGGCAAGTGGTGAGTGGAGAGGATGCGCTCAGACTTCAGCACCAAGAGCACCTCTAGTCCTCCTTTAACCATCTGAGTGCCATGGGATAAACATGTTACATGTTCTGTGTGTATTTGAAAAATATGTGAAATAGAGCAGGGAATGTTATGTTATAAGCCTTTGAATGCCACAGGGGTGTGCAATGCATCACAGAGCAATGTGTTGCACATTTCAATGGCACTCAAGGGGTTAAGGGAGGGCAGCTGCTATCTCTGATCTCCAGCAAATTGTCCTGTATGGTTACATAGAAAGCTATGGGAAGATCCCAACTTCTCCATCTTACATTGGCAAATTTAGGACTGTGAATTCCGACAGCATAGCCAGCTGTCAGAACTTAGTACATATAAACACACCCACAGGAATTAGACATTGGCTCATTAAGCTGCATTTTAATATGCAAATGAACCATTGTCAAAGCAGACAGTTAAAATTATAAACCAGGCCAAGGCATGGTGAACTTATGAAGCGTATTTGCCTCATATTCACAGGGACATGATGGTGAAGATAACATAATGTGTATTATGAGAAGGCATCTGTACAAATATGCCACAATATCGCCAACCTGCCCCTTTATCAAACTTTTGTGCATTCCCCTGAAGTAATTCTAGAGTAAACCAACTGCACCTAGTAAAAATCCTCGTTGTTTAACCGTTTGAGTGCCAGAGATTTATCCAGTGCATTGCAATGCAATGCGTTGGTTACCTCTCTGGCAGTTAAAAGGGTTAAACTGGGCCTGTCCTGAATGCTAGAGAGGTCTCCAAGGCATTGCTTCATAAAACATTGGAGACCTCTCTAGCATTCAAGGAGTTAAAAGCACCATTTAAATCAAGGAGTGTTGGGGAAATTGTAGTTTGTGATGATGCAGTTGGTTTTACCAGAAGGGGTGGGGGTCAATATATGTGACAATACCCCACTTACTATAACAAATTCTCCTTGTTGGCAATAAAGAAAATATATGCGTGTATTGGGAAGAAGTCAGAAGATTGTATGGTTTATTTTATTTTCAATGTACATTTAAATACTTATTGTTTTTTTCTTTTTTCACATTTGCTTAGCGTTTTATTATCATTTATTTACAAAATAAAGACATAAGAGTGTAAGAGGGTACCCTCTACTACCTGACTGTGGTCTTGACCTTACTTTGTATTATGACCCTTTGGTGAACATGGTCCCTTTAAGCTTTCCCTGGGGACCTAGGCATTATATAGAGTATTTAACCATTTGCTTCTAGGCCTTTTCACCTCACAGCATTAATGATCTTTTGTCACTTTTGATGTAGTTTACATTCAAATAACAATTTTAGGTGATTTTCTGTGTACGTACGCCTTTATTTTTAAGGAGCCCATTCAAATGATATCATTGACTTTTTTATATTCTGTAATATGATGACATTTTACCCAGAATGTAAGGAAACAACTTTTTTATAGAAATTCTGATAAAGCGAATAGCAAACAACGGTCATGGAGTGTTTTTTTCTGTTTCAATAGCAAATACCTAATTTTTTGGTTTTTATGCTTAGGTCTTCCTACAAAAATTAGCAAACAAATAAACCAATAACTAGCAGGCATAACAGGAAAAAGACAATGATGACCGCACAGAGATGTAAACCTGCAGTGGTAGTAGAATTCCTGGATCCCATGGGCTGAGACCCCGTCCAGACTCCGCAGACCCCAATCGGGAGAGTAACAAGGCACGATCCTCTGGTTTCATCAGAGCTTCCCACTGTAACGATATCACATCGGGCGCCATACTTATCCCAGGGATAATGCCAGGTAAGACTATAACACTAGAGTGACACTCCCACTGTGCGATGCAGGGACTCTCAGAAGACTCCTCAAGTGCCACTGAGGAAACAGCACAATGAAAGAAATCTACCTCAGGATGCACCGAAGACTGTATCATGCTTTCCGCCGCAGGCCGCAGTACTGGCATACTGAGACCTATGGGCTCAAAAATAGTGCACACATTAGCAACTTTCTCCCGCACAGCCTCCCAAATCTCCGCCACCAAAGCTCTAAGCTCTTCTGTAAACAGGAGATGAGACAAATCCCCCTTTAAGATGTAGCAAGGAAAGGAAACAGGTAGCTGGGAGCATAAATCCAGAGTTGGGGCAAACTCCAGGAGATCGCAACTCCCCATGGTTTCCAATTTAGGCAGCATCTGGACAGAGGGGTCCACCATGGTGGGAGAAAGTGAGGTAATATCACGGTGCCCGTGTTTCCCTGTCACTCTCTGTGCTGCTGCTCGTCCATTGGAGGAAGCTGATTGGCCCGCCCAGGGTGTCCCTTTATTTTGGGCCTATGGCACCTGTCAGGTGCCCTTTCGTAGTGTTCCTGCGCTATTGTTGTTGTGATCCTGTATTCCTGTGTACCGACTCGGCTCGTCTGACTACTCTGCTGTTCCTGCTCCGTGATTGACCCGGTTCTGCCTCACTTCCTGCTCCGTGATTGACCCGGTTCCGGCTGACGTTCCTGCTCCATGATCAACCGGCTCTGGCTGACGTTCCTGCTCCGTGATTCTTCCGGTTCTGCTTCTCGTTTCTGCCTGGCGACATTCTGAGCCTGCTCGCAGCTGCACTGATTGATCACACATCCGTTGTTCTGTAGCCTCCGTTACTGAGCTTGTTGGTTGCCTCCGTTCTGAGCCTGTGAGAGATTACTGCCGAGCTGTGGCTGTTGTTTCAGAGCCTGTCTAGAACACTTGCTGTGCTGGTTGCCTCCGTTACCGAGCCCGTTTGCATACACCTGCCAAGCTTGTTGCCTCGCATACTGAGCCACATTAACACTTGTTGAGCTGTTGCCTACTATACCGAGCCTAGCTATTATCACTGCAGAGCTATACACCTCGTTTGGTGCTCGTTTCCAGGAGTTGTCACACCGCGCGGTGCTAAGTGCGTTCCGATACTCTGGCAGTGTGTGCTCCGTGTTGGCACCGGAAGGGTGCTTTGGCTCTGGTCCATTCTCGCTCACTGTGTTTTTCCATCCACCCACACTTGGTAGTGCGTTGGCTCTAGTATTCTGCTTGGGCAGTGTCTCCTCCGATACAGCACCTAAGGGGTGCTAGGCTCAGGTCCCATTGGCACATGCAGTGTTCCTCCTCTACCGCACCAGGGGTGCTTCCTTATTGGCTCCATTGGCTCTGGTAGTATCTCTCCATCGTTGCTACACCCCTGTAGGGGTATTGGCTCCTGCTACAGTTGGTCATTCTATACTCTTGGGCATTTCCAGACCGTGATCTGGTTGTGATTCAGTTCAGTCGCACTGCTTGAGTTTCCTAGCTGCACTACTGCTACTGGGACTGTTTATGCACCGGGCGTTGGCTAATCACCACCACAGAGACTGACTACCAGCTTGAGTGTTAACCCTTACCTGTGTTTATGCTATATGCTACCTGCTCCTGCTATATTGAGCCTGTATATTACTCATTACTGTAATACCGATTCTGGCCCTCAGGGGCGCTATTCCTTATTTCATTTTAATAAAACTGTGTTTTATTTCTAACCCTGGTCTGAGTGTCTGAAAACTGTAACAGTACGGTTAATGTGGCTCAGTATGGGAGGCAACAAGCTTGGCAGGCGTATGCAAACGGGCTCGGTAACGGAGGCAACCGGCACAGCAAGTGTTCTGGACAGGCTCTGAAACAACAGCCACAGCTCAGCAGTAATCTCTCACAGGCTCAGAACGGAGGCAATCAACAGGCTTAGTAACGGAGGCTACAGAACAACGGATGTGTGATTAGTCAGTGCAGCTGCGAGCAGGCTCAGAATGTCACCAGGCAGAAACGAGAAGTAGAACCGGAAGAATCACGGAGCAGGAACGTCAGCCAGAGCCGGTCGATCACGGAGCAGGAAAGTCAGCCGGAACCAGGTCAATCACGGAGCAGGAACGTCAGCCAGAACCAGGTCACTCATGGAGCAGGAACGTCAGCCAGAACCGGGTCAATCACGGAGCAGGATGTCAGCCAGAACCGGGTCAGTCACGGAGCATGAACAGCAGAGTAGTCAGACGAGCCGAGTCGGTACACAGGAATGCAGGATCACAGCAACAATAGCGTAGGAACAGGAACACCACGAAAGGGCACCTGACAGGTGCCATAGGCCCAAAATAAAGGAACACCATGGGCGGGCCAATCAGCTTCCTCCAATGGACGAGCACCAGCATAGAGACTGACAGTGAAACACGGGCACCGTGATAGGTAAACTGTTTGCAGGATCCTTCCCAAAATAGAAAGTAGAGTGCCTTTTCTTTAAATTAGTATATCAGTCCAGGATATTAGCAGCATTAAACAGTAGATTCCATCAGAAATTTTTCAAAACAAACAAAGAAAATAGCTAAATAGATTTGTGAGGCCTAGGAGCTTCACTACCACACATCTGAACTGTACAGCTGTAGCTCCTCCCCCCTAGCAAACAAATTTTATGGTTTCCCATTTTGCACCATTTTCAGACACAAAATAAAGATAAATAAATCATGGAAGCCTAAGTGCAATATATTTTTCAAGTACACTCAAGTTCAATTTCAGGGACTGGTAATCTGCAATAATACCCAAAAGCTGGTTTACTATGTAATTCTAAGAAGATAGAGTTATGAGTAGGGATGGGCACGCATTTTCACCTCAAACCAAAATTGGCGAATAATGGCACTTCCGCTTGGCGAATAATTTCCTGTGAAAAGTACCGTTTTTCCCCTTTTTTTTGCCTAGCTCATTCCATTGAAATTAATGGGTAGAGAAATTTTTCTCCATCACATGAAAGTATTCTCTCCATTTCTACAGCCATATGTAAGGGCATCAGGCTTTCACAGCGTGCCATTCTGTGTTTGTGAGATGAGAAAGCAGCATGATTTTGAGCTAGAGATAGGCAAATAAAGGGGGATTGAAGCTTAGTTTAGGGACTCTTTTAGGTAGGACATTTGTTCTTTGAATTAGGAAAGATAGGTATAAAATGTGTTGGAATAGGAGAAAAATGTGTTGGAATATGAAAAAATCTGTTGAATAGGTGACAAATGTTTTAAAAACAGGAGAAAAATGTGTTGGAATAGGCAAAAAAATTGCTGGAATAGGCAAAAGGAGGAAAATTTCACATTGGAGAAAAGGAGAAATCTTTTGTGAAAAATCATCAGTTTTTTGCAAAAAGTCATATGGAAAATTTTTCTCACTTTTCACTTACACCTAATTATGAGGGGAAATTTTTTTTTTGTTTTGTTTTTTAATATTTACATTCTTTGAAACATACTAGGATTGCTGAAAACCGTGGAATACTCTAGTAGGTTAGGTAGCTAGAGGCCTCCTGAATAAAATGGTACACATTGATCTGAGATGGCATATAGTAGAGGGTGCTTTGATCGCATAATTGCATGGAACATATTCTGTTAATTTTCTTTTTTTTATTATATATGACAAAGCTGCACTTAAATCATGTTTTAAGTACTAAAGACAAGAAGAAAATGCAGACAAGGAACACAATTTTGAAAAGAAGACATGCTACTGCATCAAATGAAGTGTGACTAGGCAGAAGGCCCCTAGACAAAAGGTGTCACTACTTCTACAAAGGTACTGGAATCTTGGAAATTTATGGAGTTTCAGGAAGCACACTCCTGTCCTTAACTCCTATATATATATGATGTTCCTGTACTTAAATACAATAAATACTGTAAAAACTATGGATATGAAGAAACTTATGTAAGGCTTACCATTTTTAAAGAAATCTAACCACTTGGCTTTCTACTCTGAGTGTGAACAAATGTTCTCAGAAGGTGTCGCTCTATGTATTTACCACCTATTTCAAGTCTGAGAAAAATGGTACCACACTGGTATGGGATGCAATACTGTGGTGGGTGCTAGAAGCATGTAACTAAACATGTTGGGGTTTTTTCTTTAACTTCTCTACCTGCACTAAAATGATCATAATAATGAAATATATAAAGAAAAGGTAGGCAAGACATACAATTTTAGAAAGAAGACTGTGTCGAATGAAGGGTCACTTGCCTTTCTACCCTATCTTGGTGTGCATCAATGTTTCCAGAAGGTTGCTCTAAAGGAAGAAAATACATGTATTTTTTACAGTTCTTCCCCTTGAAAGATACATAAATATTTGAAATCTGTGGAATTTCCTATTTTTTTACATTAGCAGCTCCTCTCTAAATAGGAATAACACCACATTGGTATTAGTATATAGAGCTACCAGGAGCACAAATCTACCCTTACCAAAATCTATCATTTTTCTGCCTGTAGTAAAATGAATGTAACTACTACATATATGAAGGTAAGCCAGATGTTCCCTTTTGGAAAAAGACAATCCACTGCATCAACTACAAGGTCACTTACCTATCTATCACTAACCCAGTATGCACAATAACACACTCCCCTTTATACAAGAGTACATTCCTGTCATGTTAGAAGTTGGGAGTGAGCTCCCCAGCTCATGACATATATTAGATGTATATGTTATACCAGGTGATCACATGATCAACTGGAATTAACCTTTGTATGCCTACCCCTGTTTGAATGGAGAGACTTTCCCCTTCCCAATAAGGGTAGTTGTATATGCTAGGAATTAGGAGGGAGCCCCCCAAGATCCTAATACACATTAGATGTATATATATATTTTCCCAGATGATCACAGAATCATCTGGTACTAACACTTTCATACCAACCCTTGTTGGGAAGGGGAGACGGAAATGTGAAATGTTCAATATAGCCTTAAAGGAATGTAATATAGGCTGGAGTCCATGTGTTTTGGCCATTCATTGGAGGTTGCTATGAGCATTGTAACCTCCATGTCTACCATTGTGAAAGGGCTGCTATACTTACTGTAACTTTACTGCATTCCTGAGGGAACATAGTAAAGTTGCTGTATGCTGGACTTTGATATGATCACATGAGATTTCATGCATGTGAATGGTACGGTAGTCCAGAGTTTTAAATTTAACCAAGGGGAAGACATATCCAGGTAGTATCGATGCCTTAATTTTGCCATGTTGAATAGGGGCCTTAGGGTTTAAGGATAACTTATATTGTTTTATTGCTCAACCCCAGATCTCTCATCTACATGGCTATTATTGTTTATTTACACTTCCTATAAGAAACAGCAACTATGTTGCCGCAGAATATAAAGGTGGTACTGTGTTAGCCATAGAAAAAAAAAGAGACTGTCGGAGTAAAAGTGATTGAAACAACAAAAAGGATTGATCCAACTGTGATGTTTGGCTAAAAATTACTTAATAAGCATATATGTTTTCAAATGAGTAATTGTGTCTTAGTAACTTAAACACCAAAACTCTTAATGGGAAACGCTTTAACAACAATTCACAGTACTGATCTAGAACGTCTCAAAAACTTCATCTTCACAAGATACACAAAAACATGGATAATAGCACTGGAGATAAGTAGATCAAACAGTCCCTTTATGGTAAAATCAATAAAGCTTTATTTCAACATGATAAAAATTGTTCATACCTGCTACTTCTTGTTTTTTAGCTGTATGTCAAATGTGCAGTGAAAAGATCAACGCATTTCACACCTCAGGGGTGCTTAATCATGACTAAGTCAGGATCAAGCACCCCTGTGGTGTGAAACGCATTGACCTTGCACCTGCACCTTTTACATCAAGCCACTCCATAAGTCTACCCTCGATACAGCTAACAAACAAGATGTAGCAGGTGTTAACATGTTGGAATAAAGCTTTATTGATTTTACCACTATGTGTCTGTTTGGTCTGCTTATCATCAGGGCGATATCCATGTTTTTATGTGATACTTTTTTTGGCTAACTGAGTATCTCTAGGATGCAAGCTTTCACTGCACTTTTGGCTTCTTCTTCAGGAAATATAGAATAAAGGCTGAATACAAAATACATGACAGATTATGTACTTATGCAAATTGTTCTCACATCTTAATATCATGGAAGTGAATGGAGCCCAGGTAATATATTTTTCTGACAGTCAGAGTAAGATGTTCACTTTCATTGTAATTTAAATGTAAAAAATTTTTTATAAGTGTATAATCTATAATATATTTTGCATTCAGCCTTTATTCTAAATATGCCTGAAGAAAAGACTGGAAAGTGCCTTGAAAGCTTGTTTCCTAGAGCCACTTAGCCAATAAAGGTATCATTTTCACTCTGCCAGTCAGAACATAGACAATTTTTGTTTTCTTTGTGTGTTTATGCATGTGTGCGTGCGTGTCTGTGTTTGGTCTACAGTTGCTCCAGTTTTTAGTATTACATCAGTCTCAGTGTTTTTGTTTAGATCTAAGTGGACTACCATTTATTAAAAAGCCAATAATGTCATAAAAAATTAAATACATTATCTCCTGCAACCCCATGTAGTTACTTTAGATAATTATTTATATGTTGAAAAGTAAGAAAAAAACAGCTAGTTTCATTACTATACAAGACATTAGCTGCATACAAAAGTCTAAAACAAGTTTTGTTTAGATAAACAGACTATTTTGTCAGAAAAACACTTGGAAATATTTGTTTGAACAGCTATGATAAAAATGAATTACACAGCGACAGATGTTTTGTTTTTAGGGCTAAATTAGTCTGTGGTCTCAACCTAACTAGCAGTGAACAGGTGCTTACATCATAAAACCACAGCCACATTTGGTAACCTTGTTTGTGATTTCACCGAGACCAAGAATTAAATAGGTATAAAATTGAATTGATGTTTCAGTACATTGTTTATTTGTTTGCAAAACACTGTAAAACCCACAGTTCATAGAACATGCCACAGATGATTAAACTGCATTTTTCTTTTATGACCAGTTCAGTATTCTACAAATAGTATATTGCTTGCTATGAGGTAATAAAGAAACTTTAAGTACTTCAAATATTTATCAACTTCCATTTTAATCAGTTTCAGTCTTTTAACCCCCTGAGTAACAGAGAATAGTCAGTGCATTGGCACCATGGCACTCAAAGGGATACTGTTTTTGAAATAATGATAATCATTTACTTAAAATTTTCATATTTCTACATTATTCCATAACATTAAAGTTGTTATCCACCAACCCTCTCCACAGTTAGAAGAACCACAGTAAATATAGGCCATCCCAAAAACATAAACAATAAAACAAGAATTAGTTTTATGATATTATGGTAGAATACTAAGGGAGGAAGCCATACATTTAGGTGCTATCTGAGATTGAGCACATTGTGATGCACAAATAATACTAATGCATTCATGCTAAATTAATGGCAAACATAGCACATGCTCATACATTAATGGCAAAGTTAGCCAGTCATATGAAAATGTGTGCTTTGCTGAATTAGGTGCAATCGCTAATCCACTTACAAAAGGACTATCTGTTTAGCCACACCTACTTTTTGAAACATATTTACTAGAAGAAAAGCACACACTTTAGCTAATTCATAAAAACATGTGCAATGCAGTACAATTTTGGCGCTATTTGTATTTTACATCACAATTACATTGTAAATTGTGATTGCATATGTTTCTTGAATTCCCTAAATGACTGTTAAAAGAAATAATGACTGGATATTTTGCCAACAGGTATTTTGTTTTTTCACATTAAGCTGGAGTTTTCTGTTGTGGTCATTAGGTGGTACTGTTCTTTTCATCACTTACCATGGGGCAAGTGCATTACACAAAATTTCTTTTTGGACAACAGTTGGAACTGTTCCTAACATTTTGATCTAAAAAAATATGTTTGAGCAGTAATATCTTTTTCATGAGCACCCTTGTTTTACTCAGTAGGAAAACCACTAAAACATTATTTAAATAGATATCTTACTACTCCTTTAAATCAGTATTTACCCCCTTTAAATGCTAACATGTTCTCCAATACATTGGTTTGCAATTTATGGTAAATTAATGAGAATTTGGTGAATTTTCATTTTTATCCCATTTTGAAGTTGGTTTGCTGCAGAAAGGCACCAATTATTTTTCGTACATCAGCCTCAATGAGCCACAAGCCCTGTTAAAACAAAGATTTGTAAAATTTTACTGATTTACTCATAACTAATACATGGATGCTAGACCAATGGGTTGGAGAGATCTCAAATATCTGAAGGTTTTATAGACACTTCAGAAAGCTACGTCATATATTTTCTGAGCAATACATCAAAATGTAGTCTCTGAAATAAAAAATGCGTAATACCAATGTCCTTACAAAAACACAAAACATAAAAGAACTGAAAATGTGTTAAAAATGAGTCACAAACAAAAACAACATTTATAGTATTCAAGATTTATATAACTCTGTGGAGAATATTTTAGGAAGTTCTACGCGTTTGTACTGCACCATGAATTGTGAGTCATTTTGGCAGAGTGAATTTTCAGGATCAGAGGTTTGCTATAGTTACTCTTGTTCAGGATGATGATTTGCACAAAGGAAAAGTAAGTGGATCAAACCATCTTCACATTAGGGGACACATGAAATCTTCAGAACTCTCCATTGTCTGAAAAGGGGTTTTTAACCTCTTGAATATTAAAGAGATCTCCAGTGCACTGCTTTGCAATTCATTGGAGAAAGCTATACCATTCAGTGGGTTAAAAACCACATTTAAATCAGTTAGGATTTTTATTTGTCCTCTATAATGTAGTTAGATTGTTCCAGAATTGCTTTCTAGAAAAAGAAAAAAACTATATTAAAAAAAAATAAAAAAAATAATAATAATAAAAAAAAATATCTATCTATATATATATATATATATATATATATATATATTTATGCGCAAAATAACATTAGTGCACAAGCATGGAGTACAGCAATTAATGAAGATACTCTCCCCAAATCCCTAAATTAATAACACAATCAGGAAAATAAAAAAAAACTGCTATTTCCTACTGATTGCTATAATTGGAACATGTACGTTGTATCCATTAACAACCACATGTATTTAACACACTTTTTTAAGTTGAGGTTTTGTTTGTATAGTTTGTCCAAAATATGTTCAAGTTTCACTGTCATACCACTGTACCAAACTAATACATTTTACTATTTCATAAGTCTTACAAAGTGTTCCATAATAGAGGCTGCCATTAGGGGTACACTTGCAGTGATTGGATGGAAGTTCTAAGTAAGGAGAAGGTGTTTCCCTAGTGACAGTCATTGAAATAAAGTAACACAGGGTTGTGTTCGTTCCTGTTTGCCTCAGAATAACTCCAGTTTTGTTTTGTGAATACAGTACATAGTAGCTCTGGCTAACTAGCTGCTATACTTTACTTAGCCTAGATGTCATGAACTTTCAAAGCCACCTGTAGTTTATTAGTTATTAAGATTTGGCTGTTTATCACTTCATACAAATTAGACTTTACTGGCTGAGATGCCAGCCAGATACCAACATTTCATACTGCTCTTCCTCCCATCTTCCACTCCCTGCTGGTCAGGGTTCAGCTTTAAAAAGTTGCATGCTCTTTTGCATTAACCATGTCGCCTGGATAAAAATGGAGACATGAGAATCTCGCACTGCATGACAGCACGAGATTCTCATGCCGCCTACTGAAAGTTGCATAGAAAATTATAGAGCTGGTGATCCTCTTCACCTCCCAGCCACTCACTGGGTGGCAAGAAGAGGCTGAGGACATTTTTTAATTCAACCAGCAGAATGATGCACTGGTTCTCAAGCACCTACTGAAGTAAGCCACTCCGGCCTCTCACTCCCCTTCTCTGCGTGTCTTACTGTCAGATGCAGCAGTTGGTTGAGCTGCTACTCCTTCTTCAATTATGCCATCAGTATTAAAATGTGACTCTTTGTCATCTTCAGTGTTTTTAGAATTTTTTTTTAATAGTACTGGTGCTAGTGATGATGGTAGTGGTGGGAGAAACTGCATCCTCCTTGGGATGAGAGGGTTCACAATCATTTATTGCACATGCTGCAGGAACAATGGCTGCAGACAGTTTTTGAACTACCACTTTAATCTCATGTCCGTACACTGCTCCTACTCATTTCACCCTCCCCCTGCCCCTTGTGCATTTGTTGGACATTACTCAACTACTGTGTGTGTGTGTGTGTGTGTGTGTGTGTGTGTGTGTGTGTGTGTGTGTTTACTGTAAAGTACACAATAGAACTAATGGAGTGTGATGTCATGCCTTGGCTTTCAATAAAATACTTAGTATCATCTAGTATCAGTATGCCTCAGTCACGCAGCTCACGTCTAGGTCCCTGTCAGCTATCAATTTTTTTTTTTTACTTTGTCCCCCTATCACAGTCAACAAAAGATAACAACTTCTTTCCCCAGACTCCCGCAGCACACAGATAATTATAACAGCCAGATCAGGAAGAAACTTGGGTCACAGCTGCCTATGTCTTTCCACTCAATCACACAACATGTTGGGGTATTTGGGGTTAACCTACTTTGCTCCTGTCTTACATCCCTAGACATGACTAACATAGAGATAATAACAGCCAGATCAGAAAGAATTTGGATCCCAGCTGCCTTTGTCTTTCCAGTCACACAAACTGTTTGAGGTATTTGGGGTAAATCTTATGCCCAGATGTTCCTAGAATATAAAAATAAAGTTGAAGTACCAGGATGGGGGAAAGGTCTTATCATTTTCACACAAAAATACATGTTTTTCTGTTTTTTTCACTGGAAAATCTGCTTTAAATAAAGTGATTAAAATTTTTCACAGTTTTTGTCCATTGTAAAAAAAATGTAGCTATTTTTTTCAATGGCTGGAAAGTTTTTGCCCCTTTAATCACATTTTTTTGCCTTTTCTCTATAAAAATATGGCGTTTTCCAGGAAGTGAAACACAATGCATGCAGCTAAATAGCGAGAGAGAAGTGCTAGGCTTTTGTGCTATGAATTAATAGCATAATTGAGGCAGGGGAGTCTCATAGTGACTGCTATCACAATGAGCAAGTTTAATAACAATAAAAGGAGGACATATAAGGACCATTATTTGTCCAGTGAGTCTGAGGAGGAGGAACTGACCACTGCCACCAACATGAAAGAGTCTGGATGCCTTGGTTCCCCAGACCCAATGCTGGCCAGTCCCCCTACATCACCCCTAGGGATCTTGGGGAAATTTATGTTAAGGGAAGAGAATGAGCAGGACAGGTCAGCTGCCTGTGCCTGCTGCTAGTGCTGCCCCTTCCGCCAGTACTGTGCCTTCTGCCAGTGCTGCGCCTGCTGCCAGTGTATCTTGTAATTCTCATGAGGGGAGTAAGAGATGAAGATATCAAGTGTGACAGCAGGGGACCCTAAGTCACACTTGCCATCCCCACGCAGTCCTGCCACTAGCTCTAAGAAGGACCAGCAGCTTGTACAGAGTGTTAGGAGTAGGGGTGGTCAAAAAATGGGAAACATTTTCAACATGACGTTTCGTGAAAACTGGCCAATTTTTCTCTTTTTTCACGAAAGTTTTCTCCTTTTTGCCAATGCAAACTTTTCCTCCTTTTTGCCTATTTTAACACATTTTTCAACTATATATTTCCTATGGGTACTATATTACCCACTACAATATTACTTCTTCTGAGGGCTGTAGTTTAGAAATAAGTGGCTGAAAGTCAAAGTTGTGAATCCTACAGGAACATATGGCTTGAAAAATGTGTTAGCATGCAGAATGCATTTGTCCTTTGCCCACAACACTAACTTCCTGCTTAAGTGACACTGGCACATATTCATGATGTTAAATAATAAAAAAAAATAAAGTACAACCTACAATGTGGCAGATATGTATGGTAGTGGTGGCGGTGGGGGACAGGCATGGTGTGATTTGTGTATGTATATTGTTTTTACCATTGTCATACGCTATCCTCCTTCTCAGATTATTGACACACATTACTTTTCTGTCATAGCAGTGGTCCCAATTGGGGTAGATGGTGGCAACCCTTCTTCACATCCCTTCTCCTCCTCTTCCCTTCTCACCAGAGTGCCCCACTGACTCTCCTAATACAGAGAACAATGAGAGCCCGACACCCTTTTGTATGGCTGTAGAAAAGTAGAGAAAACTTTTGTGTGGTGGAGAAACATTTTTCTTCCCATTGAGTTCAATGCACAATGAGTTTGGTGAAAAAAGCTGGAAAAAGTGGAAAAATTGCACTTTTCGCTAGAAATTATTTGCCAAGCGGGAAGTACCATTATTCGTCAATTTCAGTTTGAGGCGAATATTTTCACCCATCCCTAGTTAGGAGTGAAGGAGGGGGTGAACGTATTACTAGTGAGGACTGAAATTTATGTGGTTGGAGTTAGTAGTAGTAAGAGTGATGGTGAAGCAACTGGTGGGACTAGCGTTAGGGGAGTAATAGGGGGACAAATGCAGAGCATCCAGACTAGCTGTCAAGGGATATCCCACGGCATTTTCCAAGTGGAACATGATCCCGAAGAAGGCAGAAATGATGCCTAAAAGCAATAATACTACCACCACCAGGAGCACAGATCAGTTGCCTGTGTCTGCTGCTAGTTGTGCCAGACTGCCTTCTTCAGGTCAACAAGAAATGGCAAGTGTGACATTAGGAGACCCTCTGTCTCATTTCTCATCACCTCCTCGAAATGGTGAGATGTCTGTGATAAAGTAGCAGCAGCAAGGAGGGACTGGTGGTGGTGGCGATGAAGATGGTGGAGAAGCTGGGATGGAAGGAACATTAATGGCCTTTTTAGCCCAAACAGAGAAGGAATGGGAGACAGGCACATGGATGGGCATCACCCCCACCTCCAGCGGTGAGCTTTTGGAATTTCTGGAATTTACTAATGCTCTAATTCCTGCTGCTACTGAGTTGAAAGGACAGCAGGATGCTGAGGAGCAGGCTAGTGTGCCATAGACCACCGTGGACACAGTGGGAATGGGGTGCACAAGTGATGCGGGACTAGGACAGGTTCCACTTGCCAGCAGCAATACACCTGGCCCTAGTTGCAGTGCTGATTCTGAGCCAGTAGCAGCAACAGCAGCAACATCTTCCACTGTCCTAGCCAGTGAAGGGGATTGTGGAGGAGGTGGGCTTTTAAGTCTTGTGTGACTTTGTCCACATCTTCTACCTGATACTCAGGTGGTATTAGATGCTGGTTAAAATTTAGAAATGTAAGTGTTCCAACACTGCTACTTGATAGCAGTGCCCTACAGTCATTTACAAAATAACCAGCAGCATTGATACATGCTCAGAATGCACGCTTGAAATGAAGGGCTTCCATGGCAGTATGCATCGGTGCTGGCCACACAAACTGTTTTGTTTTTTAGTAATCAATGGGGTCATCATTTTAGCCTAAAACATACCTATCCCGCAAATATGCTATACCCATCTCATATGCAGAGGGAACATTCCTAGGAGCTACACTGGGTTAATGAGCCTCATTTTCTGGGAGCAAGTCCATTAGAGGTGTGCCACAACCACCACCCCCCCCAGTGTTAGCTTGATGCCCCTTACTCACTTGGCTTTCTTTCTGTGATAATGATTCTGTGTTCAGAAATATATTTGGATGTTCTTGTTGATGTTGTTGCTGCTGCTGGTAAAATCTCTTTGCTGACTTCTTTTTCATTATGCGTTCTACTGATTTTTGGCCCTAACTTTATCTATCTCATCTACCATAATGGAAACCCCCACTCAATCTATAAGCATATATTTATATATCTTTATTTAGAGGTGCTGCTGATCATCTTCATTGGCACAAAATGATCACACTTTGGCAGGTATTCAGAAATGTTATGTTTAAAGCAGGCATCCAACAAAGTAGAAAGACTACGCTACTCGTTGCTTTTAATGTACACTATATGATGACCCTACTCAAAGCACTCTGAAGTTCTTCACTAGCTGTTGCATGTTTGAGTTGTCATTACTTTAAGATTTTTTTCTGTAATAAATATACCAGTGAGGTGCAACACATGATATCAGTTCTTCAAAACCTGTGTTTTATGCAGAACACAACAGCATGTCAACTGCCAACTAGTGTTGAGCGAGCGTGCTCGGCCGATGCTCGGATCGGCTCGAGCATCGCTCTGCTTGGCACATGGCGGTACTCGTCGAGTACCGCCATGTGCTCGCCCGTCATGTTCGGGTGGCGGGGATCTGTGCCGGAAGAGGCACAGATCTGAAGACGCTCCGCTGGACCACCAGGGACTGGAGGTACGGGGGCATTGCGGAGATGAAGGGGGCATTGCGGAGATGAAGGGGGACATTGTGGAAGAGGGGCATAGCGGAGATGAAGGGGGCATAGCGGAGATGAAGGGGGACATTGCGGAGCTGAAGGGGGCATTCGGAGATGAAGGGGGCATAGCGGAGATGAAGGGGGGCATTGACCAGGCACCCTCCCCTCATCAGAGCAGGGGGTGCCTGGTATAATGCTCGTGTCGCCCCATTGGATTCAATGGGGCTCGGGTGCTCGGCCGAGCACTCGAGCCTCAGGGGGTGCTCGGTCAGAGCACCCGAGCACCCGAGCATCGGGGTGCTCGCTCAACACTACTGCCAACATCTTGGCAACTTTGCCATTGTCTGTTCAGGCAAAAAGAGACACGGGATCATTCACCATTTCATGGCTTAAATCATTCATGTTGTAGGTAGAGGGATTGATCCACATACCACTGGTTTATTAAAACAAAAATGTTATTCCAATATTAAAATTAGATAGGCATATCCGAGAGGAAAACAGGACACATATACACGCAGCAAATGATCATATGAAGCGTATCTAACGTGTTTTGCGCTGATGGAGAGCTTAATCATAGATGGAGTGTGCAACCGGAAAAGGATACATTTAAAAGCTTGCAACTCTGATGTGATTGGGCACACTCGTCAGACAGAACAATGAATACATATTGACATGATGGCAAGAGACTGAACCCCGCTTCAAGAACAAGACTAAATCAACTCATATGTGCGAGAACCCAGTAAACAGGCTAAATTAACCCCCCACATGCCATCATCAACGTGAGTTGAAACATAGTTCCAAGATCAAAAAGAAAGAACATAAATATCACTATAGGAAGCCCGTGGCAGGTAATGGCCTATTACATGCCCGCTCTGCTCACCTTCTCTGCCAAATCAACAATATTCCCAAAGGACAATTCCTCCTCTTGCACAGAAATTGTTCAATGTATGAGGGTTTTACAGAATCCTCAAAATATCTGGAGAGCAGATTCCAAGCAAGAGGCTATGCGGGGGGCCTACTGTCATGGGCATATATGAACACTTCCCACAGATCCAGGAAGGATTTGCTGCAGGAGACAACTAGGAGAGATGTGAGTTCTGATGATGATGTCAGGTTTATCACTACCTATAATGCCCAGTACAAACACATCTGTGGCATAATTCGGAAGTATTTACCTATGTTGTGGCTAGGAGGGGCGTTACTATTGGCAACATCATATCACCCAGTCTTTTTATGACAGCCAAGCCTAAACTTATCTGGCTACAGCACCAAGGTTGGTTCAGATGTGGCGTAAGTAGGTGTAAGAGTTGCCAGTATATATCCCAGACTAAGAGTTTCAAATGTTCAGTGAGAAATATGGAATACCATATAACTATTTTTATTAATTGTGCAACCTATAATGTTGTCTATTTATTCACATGTATTCGCTGTTTGATCCAGTATGTGGGCAGGAGAGCGCAACCATTGTGGCAGCAGATTATGGAACATATTTACCAGACCGAGAGGGGTCTCCTAGACTCTGCTGTATCCAGACATGGCGGAGATCTGTCCTGCCTCCATTTTGTCGGCATGGAAAGAGTGCGGTTACCCTGGAGAGGGGGAGAGCTATCCATACTTCTCAATGAGCAGGAAGCTATTGAACATGAAAACCAGGGTGCCCCCTAGTCTCAATCCCGAATGGGACATCAACCGGATTTTTTTATTTAATTTTTTATATTTTTTATTTTTTGATATATCTTTTTATATAATTTTTGATATAATTCCTGTCATAGTTTTATATATATATATATATATATATATATATATATATATATATATATATATATTTTTTTTTTTTTTTTTTTTTTAGGATCAGTAACATTTTATTTATAAAAAAAATATATATATATATATTTCTTTATTTTTTTTTATATTTTTTCATATTTTCTGATAATTTTTGACACTTAGATAACTTTTGATATTCTTCGATCTAAATGCCTTTAGCTGCCATTATATCTACTCATCATATTATTCGTTTCTGTGTAACACGACTCATTTGTCAACTGGATATAAATTAGTTACACTTGTAATTATAGCAGTACTGATAGATATAAATATTTTTGATATTTTTGAAGTTTTTAGTCATCCCACAAACACAAATGATGCTAATGATTTTTAGTCATCCCACAAACACAAATGATGCTAATGATCCTTTCGGGTTTATGATGAATGTGGGATTAATTATTATTATTATAATCAACACACTTCTCAGTATTTGCGTAATTTTTGTTTTGTATTGTGTTCTTTCTTTTTGATCTTAGTAATTTAGGTTGAAAAAAGACTTGCGTCCATCTAGTTCAACCCTTTTCCTATTCCTGTTTACCATCGTTGATCCAAAAGAAGGCAAAAAAACCACAACAATACAGCAATTTCAAATTCTGCCCCGAATGGGGTGTGTGGGGGGGGGGAGAATTCCCTCCTGATTCCAAATAGCAATCAGATTTCTCCCTGGATCAACAAGCCCGAAGTAAAATATTAATCCTAATACTAACGTACATAGCCTTCTGTGTTATGTTCTTTTAAATAAGTATCCAGGCCCTTTCTAAAGGCGTCTAATGTATTCGATAGCACCACCTCCTCAGGCAGTGAATTCCATACCTTTATTGTCCTTACAGTAAAGAAACCCTTCCGCTGTTGTAGATTAAATCTCCTTTCCTCAAGTCTAAGCGGGTGGCCCCTTGTCCTATGTACTGTTCTGTTAATGAACAGGTCTTTGGAGAGCCCTTTGTATGGGCCCAGAACATATTTATATAGTGTTATCATATCCCCTCTAAGACGCCATTTCTCTAGTGTATACAAGTTTAACTTTTCTAGCCTTTCCTCATAACTAAAACTTTCCATTCCCCTTACTAGTTTTGTAGCCCTCCTCTGCACTTTCTCTAGTTCCATAATGTCCTTTTTCAGAAAGGGCGCCCAGAATTGAACAGCATATTCTAGGTGGGGTCTTACCATGGACCTGTAAAGAGGCATAATAATATCTTCGTCCCTTGAGTCAATACCCCTTTTAATACATGCCAATATCTTATTGGCCTTTGCAGCTGCCAGCTGGCACTGCGTGCTACTGCTAAGTCTATTGTCTACCATTACTCCCAAATCCTTTTCATTTGTAGATTTCCCCAGAGAAACACCATTTAAACTATATGTTGCATTTTTATTATTATACCCAAAATGCATAACTTTACACTTGTCTATATTGAATCTCATTTGCCATTTGCCTGCCCAGTTACTCAATTTGTCCAAATCCTCTTGTAATGAAGACACCTCCAGTTCAGACTTTATTACCTTATTTAATTTTGTATCATCGGCAAACACTGATACATGGCTCCCTATGCCCTCTGGGAGGTCATTAATAAACAAATTAAAAAGAAAAGGACCCAGGACAGATCCCTGAGGTACTCCACTTATCACGTTTATCCAACTGGAGAACTTGCCATTTACTACCATCTACTATCTTGGGACTATGTTTCAGCACATGTCGGCGATGGCAATTGGGGGGTTAATTTACCCTGTCTATGGGACTCTCGCACACATGAGTTGATATAGTCTTGTTCTTGAGGCAGGGTTCAGTCTCTCGCCATCATGGCAATATGTATTCATTGTTTGTCTGACGAGTGCCCAGTCACGTCAGAGTTGCAAGTTTTTAAATTTACTCTTTTCCGGTTGCGCTCCATCAGCGCAAAACGCATTAGATACGCTTCATATGATCATTTCCTATGTGTATATATGTGCCCTGTTTTCCTCTCGGCTATGCCTATCTAATTTTAAAATTGGAATACATTTTTTTGTCTTAATAAACCCGCTGTATGTGGATCAATCCCTCTACCTACAACATGAATGATTTCATGTCTTTTTTATCATCTATGTTTGTTCCATTGTTATAGTAGCATGCAGCACCAACTCTACAATTTGTACTCTTGGCAACTTTGCCATTACTCACCATATTTTTGGATTATTTCTATCAAGTATTCACAAGAACTCAGAAAGTGTGGGTTGGCAGTACATAGCAAGAAGAACTGTGTAATTCTATTGTTTTATCAACATGACTTGAGGAGGTGGTGGGGTGGGCTGAATATGGCTTTTGTCATCTCCTACAACAAGCTCAGAGTCATACTCTTCTATAGCAAGAACCATAGATGGTATTTTAGAAGAAGGACATCTTGGCATCAACATCATTTTCATTATGTGCACCGGACCCTGGGGACATTTAGGAGTGCTTCTACTGCTGTTAGTTGTGGCACCTCTGACACGTTGATGGTGGGTTTCCTAGTCAGGCCTGTGGTTGTGCATCAGGCAGGACCTCTGTGAGACTGTGTCTGGGAGTGGTCCTGCTATCCCGCTGCTCACATGCTTCCTACACAGATGACAAATAGCAACATGCTTCGCTTTTAGATCATGAATGAAATATCTCCATACTGTAGACTTTATAGGCTGAGGGGTTCCTGAGGGGCCACTACTAATACTGGGGCTAGATGTTTCTGCATTGTAATACTAAGCTTCAGAGGTGCTCCACTTCCAGCAGAGGCACTTGTCATAGGTAGGGTTTTGAATGTTAATGACCCATGTTGTTGTTGTTTACGCAACTCTTACTAGTGTGTGCTAGTGTGTGTGTGTGTGTGTGTGTTTGTGGCTGAGTGGGGGTTGCACTTGGAAGCAGTGACAATCCTGATTATGTCTGACAGGATGGTCTATGTATTGGCATATTTACTTTGCAGTTGATTTCTCAGTTAGTTTATAAAAAGTCACAGTGTTCTTTTTCAGTGGTAGAAGACAGCCTTTGCCTTTCAGATCATTTTCTGTCTCTCTCAGCTTCCTCTGAATAAGAGGAGGAAGCTGAAGGGATATATTCAACATCACCATAATTATCATCAATAATTATATCATCCTGAGCATTCCCTTTCAACTCTTCACCACTTCCCCACTACTTTTATATTCCCTTAGAGGGATTTTCATTTTTCAGCACATCCTCTTGAGGACTTTTGTCATTACTCTTTCAGGCCCAGCAGTTGGTTGAACGTCTACACCTTCCTCTGTTATGCCATCAATAGTAGAATGTGACAAATCTTCATCTTCAGGGTTCTTTAATGGTTTCTTTATATTACTAGTTGTGGTGGAACTTTTTATGTGCCTTTGACAAACATCCTCCTCTGGAGGAAAAGGTTTATTGCACAATCTGCAGCAGCCATGGCTTCAGTCAGTTTTTGGAAGAACACATTACTGCCACATCATTGCACTGTTCTTACTCTTTTCACACTACCCCTGTCTCTGGACATCCAGCTGTTGGAGACAGAACCTGACACCCCTTTTATGCTATACATGCAGGAAAAGAGAATAAACTTGCCACTTGGGGAAAATTCAATCTTACCATTGATTTCAATGCACTGAGCTAGGAGGAAAAAAAGTGAAAAATCATTACCTTTCGTGAAAAATGTCCTGTTAGGGAGGAAGTGCCATTTTTCAGCTGTTTCACTTTTGAGGTGATAAAATGTCATCCATTCCTACTCTTTAGTCTATTATTAGTTTAACTAGTGTAAAAGCCTGTGTACATGGGCCAAGCTCCGGGTGATGTTAACCCTTTGAGTGCCAGAGGTGTACGCAACGCACTGCTTTGCAATGCGTTGCATACCCCTCTGGCACTCAAAGGGTTAAGAGGCTGGTTCTGCTCTGCGTCCTGCCACTGACAAAGTCATACACTGTAGAGACTGCCCGAAAGCACAGAATGCTCCCAGCATTCTGTGCGTTGGTGCAGTCTCTACTGTGCATGACGGCTTCTGACAAACATCCTAGCGAATTATTATATAGGATGTTGAACATTTTCACTGAGAACATATTTCCCTTATTTTCTATATACACTGTATTGGAAAGTATTTTTTATTCTTTTTATATGTTATCTGTTGAAATAAAAAAGTGGTATTTTAAACACTTTGACTAACTGTCACACATCAAACTTATTGTTTATTAACACTTCTTCATCATGTGCCCTAAATGGTATCTACTTTATTTTGCAACCATTTTTTTTTTTGCCTTAAATTCTGTTTATATTATTTGTAGATATATGTGCACAGCTGCATGAATTATAGTTTACTCATTAATAAGCAGCTTAGATGACAGTTGACAGTTCTAGTTTTTGTTACTTTATCACTGTACTAGAGAACAGACTGAGGGCTGAAGAAAAAGCCTCTGGGAGCCATATGTGACCCCAGAGCTGCTGTTGCAAAATGCTGATCTAGGTAGTATTAGGGAAGCATATAAAGACAATTGTGATGGTTAAAGTGGCAGTAAACTATTTTTTATGAAAAACAATATGATGTAAGGATTTTCCTTCTGAGTAAAACAAGGGGAATCTCACTGCTGGCATTTGTTTTATTCAAAAGTTATAACAGTCAAACTATCAGGAAGCAAGTAACAGCTTCATCACTTCCTAAAAAATGTGTACTGTCAGGGTGTATGAAGTTGCTATTATCACATTTTGTTCAGAACTGTTGTCAGTGACTCACCTCTCCCATAGAATGCAACATAAGAATTTCCTGAACACCAGGTAAACTACTAGAGGACACTGCTAATATAAGTAAACAACAGCTTAAACTATACTAATTCTGGAAAGATGCATCACTCAGTCATGTGAGTGCCATTGTTTTACTCAGCAGGACAAAGTCTAAAATACATGCTTGTTTTGTTTTGTTTTTAATTTTTTTTGCTCCTTAAATATGCATACAAGGAAGAGTGTCTGAATGAGAAATTATTTCAGAGAGAAAGTAGTCAGTGGAAGCTTGAGATGGTCAGAAGCAGTGCTATCAAAGGTCAGTTACAAATCACATAGGTATATCTGAGATATGTAAATGATCTGGATGCCTATGGGAAGACTATAACATGTTGGTTTGATTATGTTTTACTATTTTCTTTTATTTGTCTTTTACAGAATGTTTCTTACTACTGGGTATCCAGCTGTTGGAGATGCGGACTATGGGAGTTGTAGTCCCCAACAATTATTTACAACCCCTGACTTTAAGTATACTAATTCCAATGACTGATTTAATATATTTCAAAGACAAAGCTGCACCTTGATTGACAGACCTCTTTTGAATATGTTGTATATATGACCTCATTTAAAGCACCTGTGATAGTGTATGGTATATCTGTAGTTAAGGCCAACTGAATCTTAACAACCTAAAGAAAAGAAGGTCACGAATGAAATTATGAACATGTTGCACTCTACAAGAGCTCTTTGAAGATCTACAGATGTGACTACTTCCAATAACAACATTAAGGGAACATCTCTATTGACAAAAGGTAAACTAATTTAAAGAATATATTAAAAAGGAAAGCAGATAGACATTCATGGGCAAAGTTTATACAAAATAAGAGAATAAAAGTAAAATAGAACACTTCTAATAATTAAAATAAGCAGCGTTTTCCAAAATTCTGATGTAGCATGATTCCCATGGTTTATTTTATTATATGACTTCAACAACTTTTCTGTTGTGCCAGAGATTTACCTTTTACTTGACACTCCCCTGCTGGTTTATGATATACTGACATCTTAATAATCGTGCTCTGAGGGGCTGGGACAGATATAGATAGGTTATTCCATAATTAGACCAATAAAATGTCCATAAAATGTGAAGCTCCTGGAAAAACTAGGTTAAGGTTTTACTTGTTTTTTATTATTAAGAAAATACCAGAACTACTGCTGAAAATTAAATATTTTCAACTCTTAGTGTTGTCTAAATTCACATTATCTAGTTTAAAGCTATAAAATATGGTCTAAATTCCAATTTAGCTGGTATGTATTTTGAATTTGGCAATTCAGGATATACTCAAAAACAGCCAAAAACAAGAATTGTAAACAGACATTGTAGCAGAATGGATCTGCAGTCAGGTCTTCCAGGCCAGACAGTTTAGGGCTGCTAATATTGTGAAAAAGGCCTATTCTGTGTGCACAAAACCACCTTCCAGAGGGCCCAGCAATGGAGGTGTAAATCTTGATGAAACTAAGACATTTGGAAAATATCAGGCTAAAATGGTCTTGATTAGATTTAGGGTCAATAACATTATCTCACCATCATTTCATCCTGATCAGGTCTGAATGGATAGTGTTCAGAAACCTAAGGGGGTCTGGGGACCACAAATTACTTTTATCTGTTAAAAGGAGCATGAAACAACCCCTGCACTGGACTAAAGGCACTTCACCGTGGGTTCTTTGTCATCAGGAAGGATGAAGCAGATCAGGAGGATGTGAAAAACAATTTTATTGGAACGTCACTGCATCAGGTAAACAACAGCAAATGGATATCCAATACAGCACAAGAACAGGTCTGGATCATGGGGCAGGAACTACACAGGATCATGGGTCTGGAAATGTGCTGTGGCACAGACCTTACATACTTCCCCCTCCCTAGTGCCACCGCTCAAACTTGCTGTAGGACCACTGATGGGCCATCCATTGCTCCCTAGAACAGTGCAGCCTTACAGCTTGCTAAGGGTCCTCTATTGTTCACTAGACTAATGTAGCCCTCCAGCTTATTGGAGGACTCCCTGGAGTGTCCTCCTTTGTTCACTATAACTGCTATTTTACAGAACCATCTCAGGTCATTGAAAATAAAACAATACACATAATATACTTTAAAAACAAAGCACATACACGTAATATACTTTAAAAACAAACCCTGCAATATTTTGTTAGATATTTATATCTAACAAAATCCCCTCTCACATGTCATAAAACATAAATACAATTTATAATACAATATTAAAATACAGTAGAACACCATACACATGAGTAAAACACCACTATATTTCATTCGGTATAATTTATACCTAATGAAATCTCCCCTCACAATACACAAAACAGCAGAAATACAATTCATTTTATCCCATAGAGGAGACCTAATGGCAGCCATCGGGCTGAACCAACCAGGTCATAAAACAGGACAATATTAATAAACTATGAACACAAATTACACAATCCCAGTATATTTTGTTAAATTCAGTTTGTATATAATGAAATGTCAACTTATACCCCCACTACAATACCACCACCGTGTGGTGATTTAACCCAGAACCTGGCTACACAGAGGAAAATTAACAATAAATAAATAAAATTAATATGGAGTCTGGAGCCCCCAAATTATCTATGGAAACAAATAAGGGTCTGGGAGCTGGCCCCTTGCATCAACAAAACAGTGACTAGAGGAAGGGGTCACACATCATGCATGCGTGACTCCTTCCCATCAGTGATTGACTGGGAGGTTAGGTTACTCCAGGATATGTTAAGTGCCCTGTGTAACCATAACACCCATCCATCCATTATTTATTTATTTTTGTAGACGTGGCCCCAGGCAAAGAGAATGATTTTTTAATCAGTTTTTTAGGGCTTTTATTTTTCTTTCATTTGATTTGGTATATGGTGCAGAGAACCAGGGTATAGCAGACACTGCTGGACATCCAACATCCAGATAAGTATGTGATCAAGTGGACTTTATGGTCTACTGGCCCCCTGGTTTCCCATGCATGAGCCAGCCCAAGGAAAGCATCCAATATCCAGCAACATCCCTTCAGCTTTTTTAGAATAGTTTTGGGGTTACTTTGGAGTATTTTTCTTTAGAATTGCTTTGGGGTTATTTTGGAGTGTTTTACGACATTCCAAAAGGATTCTAAAGAGAACTTTGCAAAATAGATGCAATTCAGCTATCCAGCTCTGATCTTCGGTTAGAATGTGACTGCAGAACTGTTAGATGACAATATCCAATGAAGTAAAAAAATGCATTCTGTAAGTATTTACGGTTTTTAAGGAATTCATCCTTATGTTTTATACATGAGAATTATCATGCAATTTTATTTTAGTACACCTTAAAAATATAAAGGCCTTAGTTTTAAACAAATAATGCAACAAATATGCACCCTATCACCTAGGCAAATATACATTTTTGCCTGTTTATGAGAACTACTGTACCATAAAATTGAATTATCAATAATGTGTGATAAGGAAAAAAAGATCTTGAAAACAAGGCAAAACAAGCATGGCTCTAATGAAATAGAATAACCCACAGCCCTAATTCAGGCCTTGATTCCATTCTTAGATGCTGATTTTATCTCCAAGTTCCCCTATAGACTTCAATAATATTCTGTAAAATAAAACCAGTGGTGACACCTGCAATGGAATCCAGGCCACAATGTCAAGATACCATTGACATATATGTGTATACAGGATACTAGAGGATAAAATGGATCAAAAGTCATATAGATAAACACAGATAACAAAATGGTAGTAGAGCTTTTAGTACTAATATTTAAAACAAAGGCTGCATTACTTCAGATAATAAGTAACATTGTTAAAGAATCTAGCACACATTCTACAAATGTTAAAAGTAATTGTAAAAGGGTGTGCAACATATAGCAATGAACCAGACAAGGTGCTGGGTGTGGAGGTATAAAGTTGCTAAATACTGCAGGTGCCAGGAAGTAATTACCAAGCTGTTAGTGAATATAAATAGACCACTGGATAGAGTTAAATATCAGTTGTTCAGAGTTGATCTTGTAATTTCAACTCTGTGAATGATCTTTTCTCTTCTAGAATGATTAAATGATCCTGAAATGAATATAACATAGGCTATTCTGATATTCTCCAAAGTCAATTTGAAATACATGATATAACATACAAATAGTGATATTATTCAAACATAAGTACAGCTATTTAGCAAACAATAGTAATACTAAAACCAGTGGTCATTTATTTTTACAAATAATGGAAACAATTCCAATACATGTTGAATTGAAAGGGTCTTTGACCCATAAATAGTTTTCTGACACTGGGTAGCACATTTTGCTGTAAAATGCCTTGATAATCATCCTGTTTTATGATTCCCTTATTATGTTCAAGACCTCCAGTACCAGAGGCAATAAAGCAGCTCCACAGCCTTACTAATCCTCCACCATATTTAACTATGGTGTCCTTTTCCTTATAAGTTTCAATTCATCTCCTATAAACATTGCTGGTCTGCATTGCCAAAGAGCTCTAATTTGGTTTTATCTGTCCATAAAACATTTTCCCAGAATGATTGTGGTTTCATTAGGTAGGTTTTGGCAAAGATTAGTTGTGACTTTTATGTTTTGCTTTCAGCAGTGGGGTTCTCCTTGGCCTTCGCCCATAAAGCCCTTCTTGGTTTAGTGTGCAGTGTATGGTACGGGTTGAAACCATCTCTCCAGATTGCTCCAGGTCAGCATTAATCTGTGTGAATGTCCTTAGTGGTGTTTTTTCCACAGTTCTCCCCAACCTTTGAAGACTTCTTTGATCAATTTTCCTCTTGTCACCACGTCCCGGGAGTTTCTTCACAGTTCCATGAGCAGCAAACTTCTTAATTACATTGTGAACTGTTGAAACAGGAATGCCAAGGTCTTTGCAGATGGTCTTTTACCCTTTAGACTACTTATGTTTAGTGATAAAAGCATTTATAATACTCTCAGACAGCTCTCTTGTCTTCGCCATTGTGAAAAAGGAACAGAGAATAAAAGTTGCCTTTTAAAGCATTACAACCATAATTGGTTAATTTAAGGCGTATGAGCACTGACAATTTGTCACAGGTGGGTCTCATTTCACAGCAAAAACATTCTAGTTCTTCATTTCAAACTGATTTGGATTCTCCAAGAGGTTGAAAATAATCGTGTCATGGCAATGTTTCCATTTTTACACTTTTTCCCTCCCATTTCTTTTTAATTGTTATTGTTTAATCATGTGCTGTTCTATATGAAACTTATTAGTGTATATAGACCAAAGCTGTGTGCTACACAATTTGTTTTATGAGATATTGTACATGATGTACAAAATATTCAAGGGTGTTCATAATGTTGACCATAACTGCGTACATATATATATATATATATATATATATATATATACACAGGAAGAATAAGGAAAAGCACTCAATGGTGCTACAAAAATAAAAATGATAATAAGCTTTATTATAGTGCGAGACACCTCAGATACAACAAGCAATAGTCAATAACAACAATATTATATAAGAATCCGAACATGTGCTTTCCGGCACAGTACACAGATACATTAAAATACAATATAAGTATATAGTGCTGCAAACACCCTATTACAGATGCTATATAAATATACAATGAAACAGTATAGGCACCTAAAAAGGAACCCTACTGGTAATATTGTACAATATAATCACAATGTAAAGGACATAGTGGATATACCAGAGAAAGGCTGGATAAACCAGAGAAAGGCTGAGTCTTTCAGTTTGTTAAAATGAGGCTATAGTATCACTGGCCTCATCAAATAAATGGGAAAGTCACCTGCAATAATGTAGCCGGGTCCTGTCATAATATAGCAGTCTCCAAGATTAAACAATACTTGACGCTGAAAATGTTCGTCTGTGAGATCACTATATTGGCTATGGATCTTTAACACTTCGAGTGTTGAGCCTTCTTCTGCTCTATCTAGCGGTCACTAGGAATCAGTCCTCGATGTTAAAGTCAGATGTAACTGACCTGGTTCAGTTCCTGTTGGATGCTCCACCTCTATGGCTGGTCTCCGTTAGCCACTTAAAGCTGTAATCTTGATCACACACTAATGCCTGGTATAATATCCAGAGGACCTCTATGGCTAATTTCCGTCTGCTCCTTCAGCTAGTGTATGAGCTGATAAGCCGCTCTCTGTTAGACACTGTTAACTGATGTGATGACGCTTGATAGCGTCTGCGCTGTTTGACTGTTTGGCTGCTTCTGGCAAAGCTCCAATATATGTTCAATATAAGATTTCTTAAACAGGTAAGACAGCCTATTACTCCGCATCCACTTATGTATCATAAAAGAGTATAAATCTTCAAATAGGTGCAACTCTATTAAAAAAGTCTATGCGTTTCGTATCTATAATACTTCCTTAGGGCAATCGATAAATATACTCAATCACACTCACACACAGAAGCACATAAACAAGCAAGTGAAATGTAAAAAATATCAGTCTTATTAAGTTGTTCTATCACACACACACACATTGTGTGAGAGTGTGTGGAAGAAAGTGTGGGTGAAAGTATATGAGACAGTGCATGTGTCAGTGTGAGACTGAGATTTTCCACATGTGAAACAATGCACATGTATGTCTGTGCATGTGTAACAGTACATGTGAAGGTCTGTGTGCGTGTTTGTGTGTGAGAGACACAACTCGTGCATAAGTTCAACTGGCAGCCTCCACCGACTCAAGAACTCCACCCACTATTGACCAGCCCCATGATATCAAGCTAAGTGAAATGCAGAAAATAGTATCAATAAAACAAGTAACTATCATTAACTCCTTGGATGCTAGAGATGTTCTCTAAAACAGTGTTTGACAGTGTGTTTTGAGATGTCTCTAGTAGTGATGAGCGAGCACCCCAATGCTCGGGTGTTCGGGTGCTCTGACCGAGCACCCCCTGAGGCTCGAGTGCTCGGCCGAGCACCCGAGCCCCATTGAAGTCAATGGGAGGACTCGAGCATTACACCAGGCACCCCCTGCTCTGATGAGGGGAGGGTGCCTGGTCCATAGGAAAAGGGCAGAAAAGGATGGAAACACCACAGAAATGGTTCAGGGACAGCATAGGGAGGATGTCTGGATGCATCTTGGACTCCAACATCGCTGCTGGGAACGATCTTTCGCCCGTAGTACGCCATTTTTACAGACTGACCATAAAACACACAAAAAGGAAAATAAAAACGACTTTAGGCGAAAAATTGTTACCAAACAATATTTGCTGTATATTTACTTGTATATCATCTGCAAATTCTCCCAAAAATTTCCTTGGTTTTCGGAAGTGAGGCCATGATTAAGAGGGAAACGTGCGCAGAGGCAAATTCTCCCAAAAATTTCCTTGATTTTCAGAACTGAGGCCATGATTAAGAGGGAAACGTGCACAGAGGCAAATTCTCCCAAAAATTTCCTTGATTTTATTGAACTGAGGCCATGATTAAGAGGGAAACGTGCGCTGAGCCGACCATCTAAAACATTATGGGTGAGGGTCTGCTGCAGAGCTGACCATCCTAAACATTATATGCGAAGGTCCGCTAGTGAGCTGATGCTATAAAACATTATATGAGAGGGCCCGCTAGAGAGCTGACCCAATAAAACATTATATGAGAAGGCCCGCTGGTGAGCTGACCTATACAAAAATTGTCAAACAGGGCCCGCTGGTGAGCTGGCCCTATATAAAAATTATATCACAGGGCCCGCTGGTGAGCTGGCCCTATATAAAAATTATATCCCAGGGCATATGGAAGAGGAGGAGGAGGATGAGAAGATTAAGAGTCAACCATATACCCGTTTTTTGGGTGGAAGGGGTGAATGGGAATACAGAGTATTCCCATCATTGTAAATAACATATATAAAGTGAGTTTATGTTCCCCCGGGGCTTTCCTCCAGTGGAGTGGAGAAGTCAGGGGAAATCCAGGCCTTGTTCATTTTTATAAGTGTCAACCTATCAGCATTGTCGGTGGAAAGGCGGATACGCTTATCTGTTATGATGCCACCAGCAGCACTAAATACCCGCTCAGACAGAACGCTGGCGGCAGGGCAGGCCAGCACCTCCAAGGCGTAGAGTGCCAGTTCATACCACGTGTCCAGCTTGGACACCCAGTAGTTGTAAGGCACAGAGGGATCATTGAGGACGCTGACACGGTCTGCTACGTACTCCTTCACCATCTTCCAAAACTTTTCCCTCCTTGTGACACTAGGCTGCGCATCAGGGTGAGGGTGCTGGCGGGGTGTCATGAAGGTGTCCCACGCCTTGGAGAGTGTTGCCCTGCCTTTCTCGGAACTGCTGTGTGCTCCCCTTTTCTCCCCTTCTCGGTTGGCCAAGGTAGCACGTACTCTGCCGCCAGCGTTGTCAGATGGAAAATTTTGGAGCAATTTTTCAACAAGAACCTTCTGGTATTGCAACATTTTGCTTGTCCTCTCCACCGGAGGAATGAGAGATGAGAAATTCTCTTTGTAGCGGGGGTCCAGAAGGGTGAACACCCAGTAATCCGTGTTGTCTAAAATGCGTGTAACGCGTGGGTCACGGGAAAGGCAGCCTAACATAAAGTCAGCCATGTGTGCCAGAGTACCAACAGTCAAGATTTCGCTGTCCTCACCAGGAGGATGACTCTCAATCTCCTCATCCTCTTCCTCCTCTTCTGCCCACCCACGCTGAAGAGATGGAACTAAAGTTCCATGGCTACCCTCTGTAGCGGAGACAACCGTGTCTTCCTCCTCCTCCTCCTCCTCCTCCTCCTCCTCCGCCTCCTCCAATTGTCGCTGAGAAGACGAAGTGAGGGTGCTCTGGCTATCACCTTGTGTAAGCTCTTCCTCCCCCATTTCCACCTCTTCCACATGCAAAGCGTCGGTTTTAATTGTGAGCAGCGAGCGTTTCAGTAGACACAGAAGTGGGATGGTTACACTGATAATAGCGTTATCGCCGCTCACCATCTGTGTCGATTCCTCAAAATTGCGTAAAACCTCACAGAGGTCTGACATCCATTCCCACTCCTCACTTCTGATTACAGGAAGTTGAACGGAGAGGCGACGACCGTGTAACAGCTGGTACTCCACTACTGCCCTCTGCTGCTCACAAAGCCGAGCCAACATGTGGAAGGTGGAGTTCCAGCGCGTGCTCACGTCACACAGCAGCCGGTGAGCTGGCAATTGTAAGCGCTGCTGCAGCTTCAACAGGCCGGCTGAAGCTGTTGATGACTTACGGAAATGTGCACACACGCGGCGCACCTTGGTCAAGAGATCATGCACATTGGGGTAGGTTTTTAGAAATCGCTGCACCACTAAATTAAATACATGCGCTAGGCATGGTACGTGTGTGAGCTTGCCGAGCTCCAAAGCCGCCACCAAGTTACGCCCATTATCACACACAACCATGCCTGCTTGCAGGTTGAGTGGCGAGAGCCACTGCTCGGTCTGGTGACTAATCCCCTGCAACAGCTCTGAGGCCGTGTGCTGTTTGTCCCCAAGGCAGATCAGCTTCAGCACGGCCTGTTGACGCTTCCCCACTGCAGTGCTACACTGCTTCCAGCTACTGGCTGATGGGGGAGTGGCGCTGTGTGTAGAGAATTCGGAGGTGGAAACGGAGGAGGAGGAGCCAATAACGTAGGTGCTGGTGGAAACCCTGATGGAGGTAGGGCCCGCAATCCTCGGCGTGGGTAGCACCCGTGCCATTCCAGGGTCCGAGTCGCTCCCAGCCTCCACGACATTCACCCAGTGTGCCGTCAGGGAAATGTAGCATCCCTGGCCACAAGCACTTGTCCATGTGTCAGTCGTTAAGTGGACCTTCCCAGTAACTGCGTTGGTCAGGGCACGGGTGATGTTACGGGACACATGGTGGTGTAATGCGGGGATGGCACACCGGGAAAAGTAGTGGCGGCTGGGGACCGCGTACCGAGGGACAGCTGCTGCCATCAGGCTGCGGAAGGACTCAGTGTCCACAAGCCTAAATGGCAGCATTTCGATGGCCAGTAATTTTGAAAGGTGTGAGGTTAGTGCTATGGCCTGTGGGTGGGTGGCTGGGTACTTTCTCTTGCGCTCAAATGCCTGGGGTAACGACATTTGGACGCTGTGCTGGGACAGGGAAGTGGATGTGGTCGCTGATGGTGCTTCAGATGCTACAGGTGCAGGGCGGGAGGTATGCGGGCCTGCGCCTTCGACAGGCGATTGGCCGGCACCGAAAACAGGGGAAGAGGAGGCAGTGGTGTGGCCTGCAGACACAGATGGGCGATCCAGGCGTTCCTCCCACTTACTACGGTGCTTGGATGCCATGTGTCGGATCATGCTGGTGGTGGTGAGGTTTCTAGTGTTCATGCCTCGGCTCATTCTGGTGTGGCACAGGTTGCAAACTACAATTCTTTTGTCGTCCGCACTTTCCTTAAAAAAACGCCATACCGCGGAACACCTACCCCTTGGCAAGGTAGATTTACGCAAGGGGGTGCTCCGTGGAACATTTGCGGGCCGGTTTGGTGCGGTCCGCCTTCTTTCTGTAGCCACACCACTGCCTCTTCCAGCCTGTTGCGGTGCTGCAAATGGCTCACCCTCAGGACTGCTGTCATCGCTCGGCTCTACACCTTCCCAGGTGGGGTCAGTCACCTCATCGTCCACCAAGTCCTCCTCCACTTCCTCACTCTGATCATCCTCCTCAAGTCTTGATCCCACCACATACTCAGTCATTGACAACTGTATAACATTCTCCTCAACAAGGTCTTGAGACGGAAATAGTGGTTGATTTAATGGCAACTGTGTCTCATCATCATCATCATCATCCACTACTTCCTTTGACCTTAAATGCCGTTCACATCTGTCATCTTCTTGAGATTGGGTAGCCTCTAGAGGTTGTGAATCAGGGCACAAGATGTCATGTTCCTCTGCAAGCGTGCTTGGAGAGAGGGTCAAATGAAGGATTGGTGATGAGACGAGCTCCTCACTATATCCCAGTGTGGGATCACTTCTTTGACCAGACCGTGTATGGTGGGAGGAAGGATGATCAGAGTGAGGATTATGTTGACCAGACTCTTGGCTACTGAGAGTGGACTTGGTGGAAGACAGGGTGGTGCTTAACCGACTGGAAGCAGTATCAGCTGTCATCCAACCGACCACCTGTTCGCAGTGGTCGGACCTCGAGAGTGATGTCCTGCGACGCCCTGTAAAATTACACATGAAGCTAGGTATGGTGGATGTCTTTCTTTCTTGTGCTCTGGCACCAGGCACAGTTTCTCCGCGTCCTGACCCGCGCCCTGAACTTTCAGGATCACGTCCACTTCCCCGTCCCTTTTTACCCGCCTTCTTCATCTTACACAGAATATGTGACTTTAATATTTGAGTTTGAAAACTTAACAGTATTTCTTATTATTCTGCAACTCTGCAGAGTACACAGAATAGGCTGCTAAACTGCGGTGAAACACACTGAATGGAATATGTGAGTTTAATATTTGAGTTTGAAAACTTAACAGTATTTCTTATTATTCTGCAACTGTACAGAGTACACAGAATAGGCTGTTAAACGGCGGTGAAACACACTGAATGGAATATGTGACTTTAATATTTGAGTTTGAAAACTTAACAGTATTTCTTATTATTCTGCAACTGTACAGAGTACACAGAATAGGCTGTTAAACGGCGGTGAAACACACTGAATGGAATATGTGAGTTTAATATTTGAGTTTGAAAACTTAACAGTATTTCTTATTATTCTGCAACTGTACAGAGTACACAGAATAGGCTGCTAAACTGCGGTGAAACACACTGAATGGAATATGTGACTTTAATATTTGAGTTTGAAAACTTAACAGTATTTCTTATTATTCTGCAACTGTACAGAGTACACAGAATAGGCTGTTAAACGGCGGTGAAACACACTGAATGGAATATGTGACTTTAATATTTGAGTTTGAAAACTTAACAGTATTTCTTATTATTCTGCAACTGTACAGAGTACACAGAATAGGCTGTTAAACGGCGGTGAAACACACTGAATGGAATATGTGAGTTTAATATTTGAGTTTGAAAACTTAACAGTATTTCTTATTATTCTGCAACTGTACAGAGTACACAGAATAGGCTGCTAAACTGCGGTGAAACACACTGAATGGAATATGTGAGTTTAATATTTGAGTTTGAAAACTTAACAGTATTTCTTATTATTCTGCAACTGTACAGAGTACACAGAATAGGCTGTTAAACGGCGGTGAAACACACTGAATGGAATATGTGACTTTAATATTTGAGTTTGAAAACTTAACAGTATTTCTTATTATTCTGCAACTGTACAGAGTACACAGAATAGGCTGTTAAACGGCGGTGAAACACACTGAATGGAATATGTGAGTTTAATATTTGAGTTTGAAAACTTAACAGTATTTCTTATTATTCTGCAACTGTACAGAGTACACAGAATAGGCTGCTAAACTGCGGTGAAACACACTGAATGGAATATGTGAGTTTAATATTTGAGTTTGAAAACTTAACAGTATTTCTTATTATTCTGCAACTGTACAGAGTACACAGAATAGGCTGTTAAACGGCGGTGAAACACACTGAATGGAATATGTGACTTTAATATTTGAGTTTGAAAACTTAACAGTATTTCTTATTATTCTGCAACTGTACAGAGTACACAGAATAGGCTGTTAAACGGCGGTGAAACACACTGAATGGAATATGTGAGTTTAATATTTGAGTTTGAAAACTTAACAGTATTTCTTATTATTCTGCAACTGTACAGAGTACACAGAATAGGCTGCTAAACTGCGGTGAAACACACTGAATGGAATATGTGACTTTAATATTTGAGTTTGAAAACTTAACAGTATTTCTTATTATTCTGCAACTCTGCAGAGTACACAGAAAAGGCTGCTAAACTGCGGTGAAACACACTGAATGGAATATGTGACTTTAATATTTGAGTTTGAAAACTTAACAGTATTTCTTATTATTCTGCAACTCTGCACAGTACACAGAATAGGCTGCTAAACGGCGGTGAAACACACTGAATGGAATATGTGACTTTGATATTTTAGTTTGAAGACTTAACAGTATTTCTTCCTATTCTGCAACTCTGCACAGTACACAGAATAGGCTGCTAAACTGCGGCGAAGCACACTGAATGGAATATGTGACTTTGATATTTTAGTTTGAAGACTTAACAGTATTTCTTCCTATTCTGCAACTCTGCACAGTACACAGAATGTGCTGCTAAACTGCGGCGAAGCACACTGAATGGAATATGTGACTTTGATATTTTAGTTTGAAGACTTAACAGTATTTCTTCCTATTCTGCAACTCTGCACAGTACTCAGAATGTGCTGCTAAACTGCGGCGACGCACACTGAATGGAATACGTGACTTTGATATTTTAGTTTGAAGACTTAACAGAATGTGCTCTAATCTGCAACTTTGCACACTAAACAGAATGTGCTCTAATCTGCAACTTTGCACACTAAACAGAATGTGCTCTAATCTGCAACTTTGCACACTAAACAGAATGTGCTCTAATCTGCAACTGTGCACACTAAACAGAATGTGCTCTAATCTGCAACTTTGCACACTAAACAGAATATTTTTTTTTTTTTTTTTTTTTTTTTTTTTCCCCCCACACACAATATAACCTGCTGCCCCCACACACAGTAGTCCTAAAAAGGACTTTTGGTTCTTTTTTGTCACAATTTTTTTTTTTCCTCCCTACACTGCCTTTCCCTTCCTATCCTCAGCTCTCCCTGGCTCAGACTGAGCCGAACTCGATGGTCAGGTGCTATACAGCACCTGACCACGGGTTCTGGCCAGCCAATCAGTGTAATGCCAGCAGCCAACATGGCTGCTGGCATTACACCGATGTCAGAGCCTGCCTGCACGTTTATTGGCTGCGCAGCAGCCGCAAAACGTGCGGGGAGGAGACCCGAACATGGCGGGCGAGCACATGCGGTACTCGTACGAGTACCGCCATGTGCCGAGCAGAGCGATGCTCGAGCCGATCCGAGCATCGGCCGAGCATGCTCGCTCAACACTAGTCTCTAGCAAATAAATAGTGAAAACACTTTGGTCATAGGAAGAACTGACACAAATATATAAATTACATTAGTACACTTTGATCCTTTTAGGGCCCAACCAATAAATATATCACTGTTATTGGTATACTACAAGAATTAGATGACTATTTTATACTTTAGTCCTGTTATAGGCTGACTTAAATATGACAAGGGGTACCAAATCAATAGAACAGATAAACACAGGGAAGAAATATTGGTATAAATATAGGCACAAGAAAGCTTGGGTATTTTTGGAGGGTTACAAGGCACCTAGTGGGCATAGGTTGAAAAAAGGAACAAAAAGAAGGAAACAGTGGCACAAAAATAGGGCATAATGAGGCTAGAAGGGCACAGAGGGGGCAAAAGAGGAACAGGGAGACACATAAACTTAAAGAGATAGTAATACTTAAAATGTAAAAAAAAAATATCCTCCTGAGTTAAACAAGGGTACTCCTACTGCTGAGAGGTGTTTTATTCAAGCTCTGGAATTCTTGAGGGATGGTTTAAGATTGTCATTGTAAACCTCAAGGTGGTGTTTTTTCTGGTTGTGTTAGAGAGAGAGAGAGAGAGAGAGAGAGAAATGGGCCATTTGTGATCTCAGTCCTCCCCCCTCTTTTAAAATATTTTTCGACATCTCCAATGTCCCTCGTTGCCCCCATGGCAAATTTTCAACATCTATAATTTCACAGGATGTTGAGAAGGATTATGGTGACTGGCCAACTTCTCCCCAGATATGATGGTGGCCACTAGAGCTAGTAGGAATCATTATCACCACCTGTCCCATATTACCATTGTTCCTGTTTCCACCACCACAGTCTGTAGGTATGATGATAACAACCCAGCTCCCTCCGCCATTACTACTACTTCTACTTTTAATGCTAGGGTGACTCAGAAGTGGGAACTAAGTTAGCAAACACTATAGTAATGGGTGGCATATAATGTTCCTGGTGGTGTTGGTGGCTTACCACCTGGCATTTCTGGAAGAAGGACTTTAAATCCACAAACACATTTTTTTGTAGGCCTACAAATTATTTTTTACATGTGTGCCTTGCTGTAAACTGTAAACAATTATTTTTAAAGCTTGCCTTGCTGTAATTCTGCTAGCATAGTAACATAGCTGATGAGGCTGAAAGAAGACATGCGTCCATCAAATCCAGCCCATGCCAAAATCACTCTTGTTGATTCAGAGGAAGGCAAATAAAGCCCTCTGAAGCCATGTCCAATTTAACCCCAAGTGAGTAAAAAAATTCCTTCCTGACTCCAAATGGCAATCAGTTCCCTGGATCAACAATCTATCTGCATTGAAGCCATGTGTCATACTTTTCAATATTGTTCTGTGCTAGATAGGCATCCATTGCTTTTATAAAGCAGTAGCATTTTCTGCAAGTACAACATCCCAAGGCAAAGAATGCTATAGCTTTACCACCCTTACTGTAAAGAATCCCTACCTTTGTTCTACTCAAAAGCACCTTTCTTCTAGTCTTAATGGATGACCTCGTGTTTTTAGTGCAGCTCTTTGCGTAAATAATTAATTGGATAGTTCTTTGTATTGACCTTGAATGTATTTGTAAATGGTAATCATATCACCCCTTAAATATCTCTTCTCTAATTTAAACAAACCCAGTTTGGCTAGTCTTTCTTTATAAATCAGATCCTCCAATCCCTTTATCAGTTTTGTTGCGCGTCTCTGCACTTTCTCCAGTTCAACAATGTCTTTTTTAAGAACTGGTACCCAAAATTGTACTCCATATTCTAGATGAGGTCTAACCGAGATTTATAGAGTTACAAATGTGCAAATCCCAATTATTCCTCCTCTGTGCTTCTTTTACTTCCATATCTGCTTCATAATTCTAAAAATGCTGATGGATAGACATGTCCTACAGTCATTGATGATATATCGAGCTGCACCAAAAATGTCCTCTACCTTGCTGGTGGGCAGCTAAGGGTTTCCACAGCGGTGTGCATCATGCTGGCCACACACACTATTCAAGTAGATCATAATTTCAACCTAGAACATAGTTATCCTGCAAATATGCTGTAATTAGCTCACATTTAGTAGGCAACACATTGGAGATAGAAGGTGTTCATGTGCATCAATTGTCATTACATATAGTGGGAGCAAGTCCCACAGAGATGTACCAGTGCTACTACCCCCACCAACACAAATTATAGACTGTCTGCTCTGAGAGGCATTTATGTGATGATACCTATTCTGTTGTTATTGCTGTTTCTGTGCTGCTGATAAACCCTTTGCTTACTTCCTTCTAATTGTACTTCCTATTTTTGGCCATACCTTTCACTCTCAAGTGCAATGCTTTCATAAAATCCACTTCCTCAGAGTGCTGCTGCTGTTCAAGCCTTGTCAAAAAATTGGAAAAGTTATGTTTAAAGCAGGGGTCCAGCATTGTAGCAATAATGTACTCCTCATTGCAATTAATAGATACTGCACAAAAATCCAGCTCAAAGTATGCCAACATGCCATTCTCCTGCTGGTTCATGTCTGTATTGACAATACTGTAGAAATCATTGATCATGCTCTTAATTTTTTTCTATACTAAAGTAAATATATTAGTGGAAGTTTTCACTTCACTGTCATGACTAGTCTGCGAGGTAAGCTCTCCAAAAGACTTCTGCTACTATTGAAGAAGCACCCTACATAACCTTTTGCACATTTGCTAATGGTATTGTTCTGTTCATAAAAATGCTCCAGCTTATATGATGTGGAATACTACCTGGGTGGGGCATCCATTATAAGAAGGTGATAGAGCAGGTGGTTATGCTCTTGTATGAAATATATTGCATTGAAAGCACTGTAGGACCATCTAATATGTGAACAGATTTTGCAGGCAATATTTACCATTTCTCTGACGGTTTCGAGTAACAACTAGATGTAGGACATGGCCAGGGACACACACACCACATCTGCAATTCTCAAGGTGTCTTGTACTCCATGACTCATGTCATCCCCTCCAGTTAACTCATAGTCATACTCTTCTGTACTTTGTATTTGCATAACAGCAGTAAGAGCCATGGGTGATATTGTAACTGAACATTTTTGTCCTATTCTCTAAGACATTTACAGTACTACTATTATGTGCCCTATGCCCCCCAAGAACATTTGACAGTGTTTTTACTGCTGCTAGTTGTTGCAGGTCTGTTGTGCTGTTGGTTTGTCTCGCTGTCAGACCTGTGATTGTGATTTAGGTGAGATATCAATATGAATATGCCTAGATGGGATCCTGCTTTCCCCTGTTCACATGCTTTTTACAGAGACAACAGAGAGCAACATGCTTAGCATTTAGATTGTGAGTGAAAATTCTCCATACTGGAGACTGGATAGACTGAGGGGTTCCTGAGGAACTGCTACTATACTACTACTACTACTACTACAGGGGTTACCTGTTGCAGTAGTAATAGCAGTAGGTGTCAGTGGTGCTGAACTTTGATCAGCAGCAGAAACACTCATAGCTAGGGTTGTGGATGTTGATAAAATGTTTTACTGATGATACCCAAGATAATTTAGGCATGTTTACTTATCCAGAGTCAGACTTTCCAGTTGATCTCTCAGATAGTTTATAAACAGGCATAATGCCACTTTTAGGTTGTACTTTTCTGTTTGCCTCCTGAATGAGTGATGTACTTATGTCTGTCTGCAAAATATATCTGTCACTCATTCAGACTTAGTAGAGGATCAGACAGCACAGGTAGGAACTGGATCCTATTACTGCCCGGCTGTCATTTTGGATCACATGCCTTTGTATGAACTCTCCTTTCATTCTTTACATCACATACCCAGAAATCAGCTGGCTACCACCAATCTGTTTTTGTCTCTAACCCAAGCACATTATGACAACATATGGGAAACCAACACCCCCTCTATACGAGCACATCAGCAACATATGGGTAAACTCTCAACTTGTGGGGAAGAATCTTTCTTAAGTGTTTATCGACTCTGAAGAAAAGTGCCATTTTTCCAACATTTCACTTTTGGTTCAAAACATTTTGCCCATATCTAGTGGCAGGAAAAAAGCCCACCCCACAGCTATGTGAAACCAAATAGATAAACCTACTGCAGAGAAAACCCAGAGGTTTATGTTAGGAAGCTTGCTGGAAATTTAGAATAGTGAATGCCCTCTGTAGCTCAGTGTAGGTAGCCTTAAATTAGACCAGTAGGAATGCTTTTTTAATGATTTATATTTGTCTTAGAATGTTAGCTGTGTTTATATAGAATTTCTTTCAAGAAGCGTTTGTGCTTGTGCTTATGTACAGATGTACCATACAGTGTATGCTTCACTTCTTCTGGGGATGAATCTATAATTGTAACTTGGTGGTCTATGGCAACTGATCCATTCTGCCAGCTCTTATTTCAGAAGTCAAGCTGTTTTTTTTAACAATTTACTTATTTATGTGTTTATGTATGTATGTATGTATGTATGTATGTATGTCACACTGCATTAATCCACACAGTGGACGAAAAACAAGGATGCAAATATACATACTGAGGCTGATGTTAAGAAGAACTGTTACAATGCACTAATGTGTTTATTACCCTTCTCAAAGGGTTACATTGGGCTTTAACCCCTAGAAATTTAGTGGGAATGTACAAGTCCACCACCACAGTTAATTTCCTGTTCCTACGTGAACGTATAAAAGCTCATGCACTTGCACTTTGGAGATTAGCCAGGTACATATGAACTCTTTAGTACATCCCAAAGCACACACTCTGCCATCTTGACTGTGCTGTGAGCTAACTCTGCCATATTGACCCATTTTTGTTTGGATTGATATTAGTACATCCCCCTGTTGTTCAATGGGATAAAAGCCCCATTTAAATAATTGGGAATTTTGGACATTTTTCTTTGTCTCCTGTGTTACTTTGGTTTGTTCGGGGATGGAATCCGATTCTTCTTAGTACTTCAGGCTCTCTGTATGTATGACTTGCAGAGCATAGAACAATTTGGGATCCACATGAAGGGTGTGCAATGTAGACCCCCATCTGCTACCAAAGGACAAATCCCATCATTCTCCTCTAGTCAACAGCTAGTGGGAAATGAAGGGAGTTACAGCCCAATAACAGCAGGATGCCTCCTGATTCCCCTGACAAGGGTAAAATTTGACAAAGGGCTATATGGGTAAACTGGGGGAAAAAAGGTTAATTGGCACAGGAACCCCTTATCATTATTTATTTACTGTACTATAATGAAACTGTGCATCACAAAATAGAAATAGTTAAGAATAATTATAAGCCCTGATGACTGGACCCTTAGCTCATGATAAACTGTGCCAGAAAGGCGTATTACATTCTGGTAAAATGTAGTCTGAATGGGGAGTGGTAGTCAGTGATGCGTCAGAGCTGCTCTTTGAAGACATTAAAAAGCTGAATGCACACAACAAAGAACAGATGTTCTAGCATGCTTTATTTATGCACCCATCAGCAATCTTTCAGTGACCACAAAATACAGGCTTTTTTTTTTTTTAACCACCACAATATTATTTTCTGATAAGCTCATGCCACATTATTTATTTCATAGGAAGGAGAGCTTTTTTTGTTTTTGTGCAAGAATGGTTTCTATCTATCTCTGCTTCATTCACGGATCCCTCAGTAAGCATTTACGCATTGAGCCATGGCACAGGTGTGGAAATTGCAGGTACAGCTGAGCTGAATTTGTGAAGTATAGATGAGAATGGATAGATAGATAGATAGATAGATAGATAGATAGATAGATAGATATAGAAAGATAGATAGATAGATAGATAGATAGATAGATAGATAGATAGATAGATAGATAGATAAAGATAGATAGATAGATAGATAGATATAGAAAGATAGATAGATAGATAGATAGATAGATAGATAGATAGATAGATAGATAGATAGATAAAGATAGATAGATAGATAGATAGATAGATAGATAGATAGATAGATAGATAGACATATAGATTGATATTAGAGAAAATGTTCAAGATATAATTTCACATGGTTTTCAGTTATCGGCTTTTTACATAATCCAACTTCCGCTCAGTTCCATTGTTAGCACTGGCAAATAAAAATGATTGTAAACATGCATAAAACTAGTTGCAGAACATATTTGTCACAATATTGTAATTTGGAAAATATATGTTGTAAAATGTGAAATATTTTATTTTTACACATAAAACATACAGTAACGTGGGTTGTATCTGATGCTAGATACAGTATATAGATTTGCATTAAGAAAAAACAACCTTTGGTTCTCCAGCTGTTGGGAATTACATTTCTCATCATCCCCAGTAGCTGCTGGCTGGTGGGGATTCGGAATTATGGATGTTGACGTCTCCAATTGCTGGAGAGCCAAAGATTGGTTGATAGATAGATAGATAGATAGATAGATAGATAGATAGATAGATATTAAGTTTATACAAAATATCTATCACCCATTCTTTATACACCACGTCCCTGACAGTAAGCTCACTGGATCTGTTTCCAGGAGTTTTTCTGGTCAGTCTACTGTTAAAGCAGGACAGTGATATAATGAAATACTATCCCTGTAGCTCTGATTGCTCTGTATGTTGTATGCTACATTTTATACATTACATCTTTTTTACAATGAATCAGTATCCCTACTTTCACAGCCCCTAACAGAAAGCTATCTGTAAATAGGTCCAAGTAACTCAAAGCCAGGCACATGAAAGTGTAAACAAAAATAGGGGAAGATACAAAATAGGCAATTTGACTCTACATATTGAGCATTGCAGGTACCAATTTGGGGCCCTACATCTCTTGATCCAGTGCTTCTGACACAGAGTGCTACTAGCAGGTACTGGCATTATGGCTCTAATGGAAGTGGAAGCAACTGGATCATGCTGGTCTCTTTCAACACAAAGGGCATCTGATACAAGAGGGAGGTTATGCACTAAAGCATGATAAAGTGGTGATAAAGTGGAGATTACTTCTCCATTGATATCACTTCCCCAGTTCCTTTGTTATGCTATGTTATTCTATAGAGCCTATGCACTAAGATCTCCAAAGATGTATGAATCTTACTGTATTGGCTCCATAGACTGACATAGGGCTTGGATAAGTAATATCACTGGAGAAGTCATCTCCTCGTTATCACCTGCTTATCACGCCTCAGGGCATCTCCCCCAAGATGTTAGTGCCAGCAGGGCCTTTGTCTATGACCCATAACTTGCAGCCAGGGCCCTTCATATGTCCATGAACCCTAGACAGTAGCCTAGGTTGCCATAATGGATCATTTGGCTCTGCAGTACTTCCATGGACTGAAAAGTTATGGAGATACAGTCTATGGACAGCTTTGTCCACTGACCAGAAACCTCCACAGAATGCTGTAGCAATGGCATCACTGTAAAATGTCTGGCCATGGAGGTACTGCACCCAAAAAATGCAGGTTTGAGCTGAAATAGTTTTTGAATAAACACATCTCAGTGGAGGGAGTACTTTTGTTTTACTCAGCAGGATAAACCCTGCAATATATATTTTTTTCCAGTATTAAGTATTCTATCCCTATAACATCAGAATTGTATTTTATCTTTAAAACAATTCCTTTTCAAAGAAATGAATACATTTTTTAATCTAGCTAGTACCATGAAGATAGTAGGTAGCTCTGGGGGTGGAGACTGCATAAAGAAAGAGCAGGTAGCCAGATGGGTTACAGTTAGACATAGAAAGGGGGCGCAGAGAAATAGGGAGGACACTCCTGTATTTACTAATCCTAACAGATTTGCTACATTGAGTAATGATGTTGGGGATGTTGGCACAGGAATGCCTTTGCTGGAGAGGACTGTTCTCTCTAACAGCCAGAAGAACAGCCCCTCTAGCACTGATGGGATCCGGGACAGGCAGGCCTAGACATATGGTGGTGGTATGGGATTCTGTTATTGGGAAGACAGACAGGGTAATATGTTGCCTGGGTTGCTACAATAGAAGAGTTTGCTAAGAGCTCGGGTTCGACATGCGGCAGATCAGGTTGATAGATTGTTGGGAGGGGCTGGGCATGAACTGTCTGTCATGGTACATATTGGTACTAATGACAAAGTCAGTTGAAAATGAAAGTCTGTTAAGAAGGATTTCAGGGATTTAGGATATAAGCTTAAGACAAGAACCTCTAAGGAAGTATTTTCTGAAATACTACCAGTGTCACGACTACATTAGAAAGGCAACGGGAGATTAGGGAGTTAAATGCCTGGCCAAAGACTTTGTGTAAGCAGGAGGGGTTTGAGTTCCTGGAGCACTGGGCTTCCTTTTCCATTGGGGGCATCTTTATAGTCCAGATGGATTACACCTTAGGGGAAGGAGGGCCACAGTTCTAGGCATTAGGATGGTTAGAGGGTTGGAGGAGACTTTAAACTAAAAAGGGGGGGGGGTGCTGCAACACAGGCTAGGGAAGGTAGTATAATTGAGGAAATGGGATTAGAGAAGGGGAATGGGGGTGGAGAGGGGGAATGGGGTAGTTTATCTAATAGGGAGGTGGCATTGTTACAGACTGATAAAAGGCAAATACATTTTACAAAGAATGAAATCTTTCAAAATGTATGCATGCAAATGCTTGTAGTCTGGCTGGTAAGATGGGGGAACTAGAAATGATTGCAATGTAAGAGCAGTATGACATAACTGGTCTGTCTGAAACCTTGTTAGATGATACATATGATATAGCAGTCAATCTAGAGGGTTATTCACTTTTTAGGAGGGATAGCGTTAATAAAAGGGGAGGGGGTATGCCTATATATAAAGCATGCCTTAAAACCTAGTAAAAGGAAGATATAAATGAATGGTCCAGTGAAAATGGTAAGGATTTAACCAAAACATTACATTTTTAAAAGGCTAATTTTACAAAGCTAAAAGCAGTATTAAAGGATATTCAGTGGGATGTAATCTTCAAAGATAAAAATGCACACAAATCATGGAATTTGTTTAAAATGCTCTTAGACAAATATACATCTCAATATTTACCATTGGGGAATAAGAACAAGAGGAGTAAAGTGAAACCAATGTGGCTTAATAATGAGGTTTGCAGGGAAATAAGAAATAGGCTTTTAATGTGTTAAATAGTTTGGATGCATAATTTAAAAAAATATAAAGAATGTAATCTGCAAACAAACAATTAACCTATTGCAAATGAGTGCAAGAAAAATCCTAAACTATTCTATATATTAATATATATTATATATAATATATATTAATAACAAAAAAGTTAAGGTTGATATTGGTCCTCTTAAGGCTGAGACAGGTGAATTGATTAGTGAGGATAAGGTTATGGCTTACACCCCAAATATAATCTTTGCTTCCGTATATACAAAGAAAACAAATATGACAGGCTATGGGCAAATAGACAAAATCACAGAATTTCCTCCATCATGTACATGGCTTTCTGAGGACAAAAGCCCAAAAGAGACTGGAAAAGGTTATGGTGAATAAAATACCTGGACCTGATGGTACACACCCAAGGGCACTTAAAGAATCTAGTTCAGACCATTATACGTAATATTTATTGATTCACTTTCATCAGGCATAGTGCCCTGTGATTGGAGGAAAGGGGATGTAGTTCCATTGTTCAAAAAGGGGGCAAGATCCAAACCAGGAAATTATAGACCTGTGCGCTTGGCTACCATAGTGGGTAAGATATTAGAAGGGTTACTAACTCACAGTATTCAAAACTATGTGAAGACAAACAATATTATTAGTAGGAGTCAGCATGGTTTTATGAAGAATATATCATGTCAGACTAATTTACCTGCAATTTATGAAATAGTATGTAGTAATTTGGACAAAGAAATTGCTGTTGATGTAGTATAGAAAGTAGTGTAGATTTTGCAAAAGCCTTTGATAGAGTGCCTCACAACAGGTTACTGTATAAATTAAAAGACTTTGGTTTGGGCAGTGTTATCTGTACATGGATCGAGAACTGGTTAAATGATAGATGGTAGAGAGTTGTTGTAAATGGAACCTTTTCAACTTGGTCTAAAGTAAGTGTGGTGTCACAGGATTCAGTCCTGGACCCAATGATTTTTAATTTATTAATTAATGATCAAGAAGTTGGAATTGAAAGTAGCATCTCAATCTTTGCTGCTGACACTAAGCTGTGCATGGAAATACATACAGGGGCTGGATGTTTTTTCTCTGCAGAAGGATTTAGATAAATTGAGTGAATGGGCCAAAAAGTGGCAGATGTCATTTTATGTAGATAAATGTAAGGTTATGCATTTTGGGCTGTAGAAACAAACATGCTACTTACAATCTAAATGGGAAACAACTTGGGGAATCCACATTAGAGTAAGATTTAGAAGTACAGATAGACAATAGACTTCACACCAGTGTGCAGAGTCACTCAGCTGCTGTAAGAGAAAATAGACTACTAGTCTGCATAAAAAGAGGTATAGATGCAAGGGATGCTAATATTAGTCTACCTCTATATAAATACTTGGTTAAGAATCATCTGGAATATGGCGTACAATTTTGGGCAACAGTTATTAAAAAAAAGACATTGTTGAACAGGAAAATGTGTAGAGAAGTGCAACAAAACTGATAAAGGGATTGGAGGATCTGAGTTATAAAGCGAGACTAGCCAAACTGGGTTTGTTTACATTAGAGAAGATATATCTAACAGGAGATTTGATTACCATTTACAAATACATTCAATGTCAATACAAAAAACAATCCAATGAATTTTTTACGCAAAGAGCTGAACTAAGAATGAGAGGTCATCCATTAAGACTAGAGGAAAGACTCTTTCAACTAAAACAAAGGCATGGGTTTTTTACATAAGGGCGGTAAAACTATGGAATTCTTTGCCTCGGAATGTTGTACTTGCAGATACTGTAACTGCTTTCAAAAAAACAATGGATGTATATCTAGCGCAGAACAATATTGAGAATTATAACACATGGATTCAATGCAGATAGGATGTTGATCCAGGGAACAAACTGACTGCCATTTAGAGCCAGGAAGAAATTTTTTTACCACTTGGGGCTAAATTGGAAATGGCTTCAGGGTTGTTTGTGTTTTTTTTACCTTTCTCTGGATCAACATTGGTGTTTTGGCATGGGCTAGACTTGATGGACACATATTTTTTCAGCCTTGTCAACTATGTTACTATGTTACTATGTTTAGATCATTTTAGAGAAATGGTCTTACAAGTGGGTTTGGCCAAAATTAACATTCAAAACAAATCATTTGTTAAAAATTGGTTTATTGACTTGAGTTTTAATATCAAAAATTGCTTCCAAAAGAAAAGTCAAATATATCTGGGCAAACCAGCTGCACCTCAAAGGAAAAATAAAATTCCTCATTGATTTAAAGTTTTAAACCTCCTATATGCTAGAAGAATCTCCAGTGCATTTGAGACCTCTCTACCATTCAAAGGTCTAAAAATCTCATTTAAATAAATGGAGATTTTACTTGACCCCTATGGTAATGTTGTTTTGTCCCAGAAATATTCTATTCTTTTGTACATAAGCTCCAAAATATCTATATAAAGAATGTATTTTCCCCTCCATTTTCTGATAAAAAAGTGATGCTTAAGTTAATTAAAGTTTAGAGCAGAACTTCCAAAGAACCATTTTTGAACATAGGGATCACATTACAATAATGTATACCAAAATGTCTTAACAATACCTATCAAAACGTTGCACTTAACGCTTAAAGAGAGTAAAAGCACTACATAACAAATTGGATATATACAGTACCATTCCAAAGTTTTTGAACACAGTTTTTTCATGGTTATCTATGCTGATAACTGTATAACATATCTATAAACACTCAGCATTTCATTATATGATATGAGTACTTATATAAACTGATAATCATAAGTACATTTCATTCAAAAATTACATATTTAAATGAAATGGTCATCCAAAGCAAGAGATTTCAGACTGAAGCCTAAGTCAGTTAAAAGTCGAAAATGTGTATAACACGGTGTTAGATCCCTCGTCTAAGTGTAAAAGTGTCCTTGTTAGATGTCCTCTGAATTAACTAGCATGGTATCTAGTAACCATTATTAACAGTTGAGGGTCCATGATAACTTTAAATATAGTTAGCTGTAACGGTTTGTACGACACTCAGACACAGTAGGTTAGAATAAAACACAGTTTTAGTAAAAAGACACAATTAGAATGCCCACCAGGGCTATAGAATATCACAGGAAAATATCAATCATGTACATATGCCTTCTCAGGCCCAGTATACAAATGTAGAGAGTAAATACTGTCACAGGGCATATCCAGAATATTTCGGTACAACATGGGTTAAAGTACATAGAAAGTAATCAGTCTCTGACGTGGTGTGTTAGACAATGCCCAGTATGATGGTAAATGTAGCAAGAGACTGTGGTGCAAGGTGGAAGCACCTAGTAGCAAAGCAGGACTGAGACTCTACCCTGTGCTGAGCAGAAACGGAGACCACAATACTCTGCAGAGCTAGCACTACCGTGAGCCACAAGCACCCGACTGGTGCAGTAACGGGAACACTGACACTGCAAGAGCTGATGGACTTAGAGCCAATAGCACCCGACCGGTGCGGTAACGGAAATACTGTACACTGCAAGAGCTGATGGACTCAGAGCCAATAGCACCCGACTGGTGCAGTAACGGACAAACTGTACTCTGCAAGAGCTGATGGACTTAGAGCCAATAGCACCCGACCCGTGTGCTAACAGACACAACAGTGCTCTGTAAGGGATAACGGATGGCTCAGTGTTAACGGAGGCACAGTGCTCTGCAAGTGTAAACAGAAGCCTCAGTGTAACGGAGGCAACAGTGCTCTGCAAGTGTAAATGGGAGGCTCAGGGTTAACGGAGACAACCGTGCTCTGCAAGTGTTAACGAAGGCTCAGTGTAACGGAGGCAACAGTGCTCTGCAAGTGTAACGGAAGGCTCAGTGTAACGGAGGCAACAGTGTTCTGCAAGAGTTAACGGAAGGCTCAGTGGGTTGGAGGCCACAATACTCAGTCTGCTAGACCAGCACTTGCGGAAGTAGGAATGTCGCCCAAGCGACACGGAGAACAGGATCGCTGGCCGAATCACAATGCAGGAACGTCAGGTCACGGAGCAGGAACGTCAGCCAGGCCGGGTCGAATCACGGAGCAGAAACGTCAGACAAGCTGGGTCAGGTCACGGAGCAGGAACGTCAGCCAGGCTGGGTCGAATCACAGAGCAGGAACCAGCAAGAGTAGTCAAACGGCCAAGTCGGTACACAGGAACGCCAGAACACAGCAACACAATAGCACTGGTACAGGAACACCATGAAAGGGCACCTGACAGGTGCCAGAGGCCTGGTATAAGAAGGCCATACTGGGCGGGCCAAACTAAGCTCAGCCAATGGGAGCGCACCACACAGAGAGTGACAGACCAGAGCACAGGCACCATGATAGTAGCATAGGCACAAGTTTGTCATTCCTAAATGTAAGAGACCAGAAATTGACAAACTGCTTTCAGTCAAGCAAAGAAAAATGATAGTCTGTAATTACTTTAAGAAATGAAGGTCAATCTTTAAGACATATCTCAAGAACTTTGTGAGTAGTGTGTAACTGCTGCAGCCAAAACCATCAGATGAATTAAAGACACTGGTACTCATGAGGAATGAACAAGGTCAGGCAGGCCAAGAGTGACTTCAGAATCAGACAAGTTACCTGCGAGTAACTTGAAATACAAGCTCAGCTAAATGCTACTAGAAGTATAAATGTTTCTATACCCAGAGGATATTGTGAGCAGCTGCACTAACTAGAAGAATTGCTGCAAAGAAGCCATTGTTAAGAGTACAGAATAAGGGACCTACTGGGGCTAAAGAACACAGAAACTGGATGTTTGAGGAGTACAAGTTGGTCTTGACCAATGGGTCAAAATTTGAAGTCCAGTTGCCCAATATTTGTAAGTCACAGAGTGGGCGAACAAATGAGTTCTTCATGTGTGGTTAATAATTCTAAGCATGGAGGAGGCAGTGTCATGGACTGGAGTTACTTTGCTGGTGACAGAGTTGGTGATCTTATTCTTTACCAAGTCTATGGACTGAACCAGCGTGGCAATCATATCAGATTCCAAAGGCATTCCATACCATTCTGTCAGGATTATGGGTAGTTGGCAGTCCTTCATCCTTCAGCAAGATAATGACCAGAAACACACTTCAGAGTTGGGCAAGATCTATCTGGTGAATAAAGTGTAGGACAACACAGTCTGCAGTGCCCAGTCTCCATATCTCAATCCTAGAGAAATTGTATGGGATGAATTGAACGAAGCTACCCACATGTGCCCTACATCTCTGTGAATTGCTGCAAAAGCTCTTGACATGTTAAGTGATTTCCTGCTGTCACTTAGTTAAGTGATCTACACATAATGAAACCCTATATAAGCTTGTGTAGCACTGCAAAATCTGAGGATCAATAATCCCTATCCCTAAATGCTTGCAGGCAAAGAATCATCCTTTCTCAAAAAAAATAATACTAAATGTGCCTTTTCCTCATACGTTTATTGTAAAAATGATACCTTTATTGGCTAACTGAGTTGCTTATAATATGCAAGTTTTAGAGATAAATTAAAGGGATAGTAATGTTTCATAATAAAAGCAGCTCTAATTAATCATCATAGTATTTGGACTTTGGAGAGTGTTATTTCAATTCTGTCAGAGTTGTAGTTCAAGAGTAATTCAATGATAAAGTATCCCCCTCCCGCCCCTTTTACTGATGTAACACTGTTAAGCCAGATCAGAAGGGAGACTGCAGAGAGGGACAATCTTCAATTAAGATAAGGTAAAAACCTGAAAAACTTGTCAAGGGGGGCAGGCCTTCATTGTTCTCATAGGAAGAAGACTGTCCCCTTCTGTTATTTGTCTGGTCTTACAACCAGATTCCACATCTGAGAAGATATGGCTTACACTAGGTAAAAGGGGCGGGAGGGGAAACTTTGCTTGTGAATATCTTTCAAACCATAAAGGTTTGAGAGATAAGACTTATATCGTTCTTCGTGTTTTATTTAATGCTTTCAAAATAAAATAAAGATAAAACAAAGTATTACTATCCCTTTAAGTCTCTTCTTGAGAAAAAAGAGGGATTTGGGAAAATGTGGCTATTTTTAAGCCCAGTGGTACATTCCCTCTCTTTTTACTGCTGCTGAAAATTCTTCACTGGAAATCATAATAAATTGTCCCCTCTTCTAAAAAGGATTGCAAAACCTATAATATCTCTATATTAGAATCCTTCAATAAAGCATGTCTAGTAGATGTAACTTTAGACTCTTGTTTACTTTTAAATTAATGTTTTGGTGTGAGGGACATAACTATTTATCTCAAGAAAAAGCTGGTCTTAATATAGATCTTGATCTGGCAGCCTTCATCTAGTGGAGTCACAACATTTTTTAAATTTTGAGCTTGGCACTTGTATATATACAATATATACATATATATGAGGTATGGTAGGGTTGCAGAGAATGCATGTGTCCCTCTACAGTAAGGAGAGATTAGGTGCCTTTATCACCCTGTGGTATACATTGGCACGGTCTCACCCATTTTATATTATGCAGCTGGTAGAGCCCTATGGAGGTGAATCAAACCAGACCCCTCTGCCCGCTGACTTGATTCTCATGGAGCCCAACAACTGCTGCAATTAAACCGGCGAAAAATATCCACGTGAGTTTTCTGCATATTCCACTTCATAGGAGCTCCAGCCATTCTATTACTATATGGGAGAGGAATACTTATTTCCATTAGGTCCAACATCTCTTCACATGATTGTTGGGACAGACTGAACTTCAGTCCACCAGTAGTCCCAACAAAAGATAGATATATCACTGGTGCTGAACCTCCCTACATAAGATGGTATTATAAACCAGCTGTGACAAGGCCTGTACAAGCTGCAACTATTCACATAGATGTGGGAAATCTACAAAAACTGAACAAAAGAAAAATACAAGGGAAGAGTGCTTTAAATAAATGTAATATAGCTTACTTGTGCCTGTGTTTGTACACTCTCTCACCCATAAACATATATATTTATGTGGAAATGTGTGTACACCCACACTGGATGGGGGTCCACTATCTCTGTAGATAAACCAACCAATATGAGGCAATTAGGCAAACAATCCAAACACATGTGCTGTAATAAAAATTATATATACTTTAATATAAAATTACATACAAATATTCACACAAATATATATATATGTTTATGGGTGATAGTGTGTACACACACGGGCACAAGTAAGCTATATTACATTTATTTAAAGCTCTCTTCCCTTGTATTTTTCTTTTGTTCAGACCACCTACTCCCGAAAGTCTACGTTAAAACTACTGGACAAAGACGCATCTCACCATGAGCACTTACTAACATTTACTTTTTTCAGTGATATCACTATATTTATTATGGCACCAAATAGAACTTTTTCTATCATTTAGGACTGACATTTCTTATTTGGACTGGTATAATTTTTTGTATTTTTACACTATTATATATATTCTGTATCTATTCCCATTTGTATATATATTTTTTATTTATATTTTTTTTATTAAATAGCTATTTAGATCAGGAGCACTCTCCTTATTTCGTAGATATATATATATATATATATATACACATACAGAAAGAGAGAGAGAGAGAGAGAGAGGATTTTCATTTAACCGAATAGTATCTGTTTGTAAGTAAAATGAACTGCAGAAAAATGTATAAGAAAATGAAAAGACTGTGGCAAGCATTCAAGAAATGACTTAATTTGTATTTATCGATCAGTAATTCTAAGAGCATTGTGTTTGCACAGAAGCTGCTGTGTTGACTGTCTAAGGTTAAGCTGACATGCACAGGCACCCACTCACAGATGTCCCCAAAGATGTCCAAATAAAACAGAACAACTCCTGCAGTCGAAGCCTAAAAAATAAATGGCTTGACGCCATGCTGGAAGAAACCCGCCAGAACTTGGCACTGTTATATCTATTAGCTCTGAGAGAAACAGTTTGACTTAACCCTTTGAGTCCAGAGGTGTATGCACTGAATTGCAGAGCAATGTGTTAGAAACCCATTTGGGACTCAAAGAGTTAACACGATAGTGAATCTCGTTATGGATACTGCACTATGAATAAGCATCCAACAATGCAAATTGATAGCTATTTTATAAATTCTAATTGTGATTGTATTTTATATAAACTCAGCTCCCTGTAACAATAACAGATCGAGCATACGGACAGTTTAACATTTATGACTGGAGGTTTGCTGTAGTGATGAAAGAATTAAACACACGCGCAATCTGAGATCCGCAGCAGATCAGACCAGTTTGTGCCTGTGAAATTTCCATGGTACACTGTTGTGACGGTATTTATGAAGCTGCTGGGAAAAAAGCATGTCCAATGTGCTCCTCTCCCTTATTATACTCTGCTAATGAGCAATGGTTCTTCAAATATGACTGTATTTACCTGCCTGTTGTATGATCATGTATGTTAGGCAGGGATAGTTATAACATTTGCACCAGCAATCCTTATTCACAGTCTGTGAAGAGCAGTGGTCTTAAAGTAATAGCATACATAATATATATATATATATATATATATATATATATAGAGAGAGAGAGAGAGAGAGAGAGAGAGATTATAGATCTTTTCCTGATGAGTAAAACAAGGGTGCTCCTACAGCTTGAAGAGTTTCCTTTCAAAAGTTAATACAGCTCAAAGAGATTAAAAAAAAATTATACTAAAATTTTCTTTCATATTCACCAGGTGGTGAGTTTCCTATCAATTACTATGGGGAGCTGTAGTCCATGACTCACACTCTTCAGTAATACAATGCATTATAGAAAAAAGAAATATGTATTTTTTATTCGAAACAATTGCATTAAAAAAATAGGTTTGACCTGTTATACATTTTGAATTTCCTGGATATACTATACTCTCTTTTTATAATTTATAAATGATTTCTATTGAGTTTGAAAATATAACTGGTTGTCATTATTTTGTTTCTATTTTTGTCTAGATGTCTGCTTCACCATGCATATGCATAGGGCCACGTCACAATTGTTTTTAATCAGGTATGATAGACAGATAGATAGAACATGGCATATAGAAACTGTATAGTTACATTCATAGCTTTGTACTTGTTCATTGGTAAAATCTAAAGATCACCGGTTCCCAACCAGAGTGCATTGGTTCTTTGGGTTGTCTTTGGTACTGGTTTTGGTTACCACACTTTTTCCTGTAAAGATTTTGACAAAAATATAAGTTTTTAGTTTCAAAAATGTATTTATGAAAATTATTATGCACAACACACTAATTTTTGTAATTCTGATTGTGAAACCCAATAATAACTATATATTTATGTATTTTTCAATTACTTATATCCTTAACAAATAACCTATAAAATGTATAGTACATTTTAGTGGTGCCTTAAGCAAAAAAGATTGAGAAGCACTGCAATGGATACATACACAAATAGCAACAAAACAGGAATTATGAAAGTGTCCGCCCAAGTGTCTGGGATTTATGTGTTGATAAATGGCATCCATGATCTGTTAACAGTTTTAACAAACAATCGCTTGTGTATATATATATATATATATATATATATATATATATATATATATATATATATGTACAGTGAGGGAAAAAATTATTTGATCCCCTGCTGATTTTGTACCTTTGCCCACTGACAAAGAAATGATCAGTCTATAATTTTAATGGTAGGTTTATTTGAACAGTGAGAGACAGAATAACAACAAAAAAATCCTGAAAAATGCATTTCAAAAAAGTTATAAATTGATTTGCATTTTACTGAGTGAAATAATTATTTGACCCCTTTGCAAAACATGACTTAGTACTTGGTGGCAAAACCCTTTTTGGCAATCACAAAGGTCAGACGTTTCTTGGAGTTGGCCACCAAGTTTGCACACATCTCAGGAGGAATTTTGTCCCACTGCTCTTTGCAGATCCTCTCCAAGTCATTAAGGTTTCGAGGCTGACGTTTGGTAACTCGAACCTTCAGTTCCCTCCACAGGTTTTCTATGGGATTAAAGTCTGGAGGCCACTCCAAAACCTTAATTTGCTCCTTCTTGAGCCGCTCCTTTGTTGCCTTGGCCATGTGTTTTGGGTCATTGTCATGCTGGAATACCCATTCACGACCCATTTTCAATGCCCTGGCTGAGGGAAGGAGGTTCTCACCCAAGATTTGATGGTACATGGCCCCATCCATCACTCCTTTGATACGGGGAAGTTGTCCTGTCCCCTTAACAGAAAAACACCCCCAAAGCATAATGTTTCCACCTCCATGTTTGATAGTGGGGATGGTGTTCTTGGGGTCATAGACAGCATTCCTCCTAATCCAAACACATTTAGTTGATGTCAAACAGCTCAATTTTGGTCTCAGCTAACCACAAAACTTTCACCCAGTTCTCCTCTGAATCATTCAGATGTTCATTGGCAAACTTCAGACGGGTGTGTACATGTGCTTTCTTGAGCATGGGGTACCTTGTGGGTGCTGCAGGATTTCAGTCCTCCACGGCGTAGTGTGTTGTCAATTGTTTTCTTGGTGACTATGGTCCCTGCTGCCTAGAGATCATTGACAGGATCCTCCCGTGAAGTTATGGGCTGATTCCTCACCGTTCTCATGATCATTGAAACTCCACGAGGTGAGATCTTGCATGGAGCCCCATGGAGATTGACAGTTATTTTGTGTTTCTTCCATTTGCAAATAATCGCACCAACTGCTGTCATCAAGCTGCTTGGCGATGGTCTTGTAGCCCATTCCAGCCTTGTGTAGGTCTACAATCTTGTCCCTGACATCCTTGGACAGCTCTTTGGTCTTGGCCATGGTGGAGAGTTTGTAATCTGATTGATTGATTGCTTTTGTGGACAGGTGTCTTTTATACAGGTAACAAGCTGAGATTAGAAGCACTCCATTTAAGAGAGTGATCCTAATCTCAGCTAGTTACCTGTGTTTAAATGACACCTGGAAGGTAGAAATCTTGCTGATTGATAAGGGGTCAAATACTTATTTCACTCAGTAAAATGCAAATCAATTTATAACTTTTATGAAATGCGTTCGTCAGGATTTTTTTGTTGTTATTCTGTCTCTCACTGTTCAAATATACCTACCATTAAAATTATAAACTGATCATTTCTTTGTCAGTGGGCAAAAGTACAAAATCAGTAGGGGATCAAATATTTTTTTCCCTCACTGTGTATATATATATATATATATATATATATATATATATATATATATATATATATGGAAATGTAGATATCTGTGTTGCCTTGCCCTCTTCCCATGCCTACGCATTGCCCAGCAGACTCTTGGTCCCCGTCCGTGCTTGTGGAAGTAACATCCAGTATCTAGTCAGTGTATTCTGTCTGGGCTTTGTTTGCATTGCTCTGCCTTTCTGCCACTGTTCTTTCATTTTGCCTCTCTCACCACTTGTTGGCTTAATCCTTCCCCATAATGGTGCAAGTGTACATCAGGTGCTATGAGATTCTGTGGGGGGCTTCTACCTCTGATAGTTGTCCCCATTTGTTCTGACTCTGTTTTTCTATACCAGTGGCCCTTGGGGATCTCCATGATTAGCTGTGCATTCATGCGCTGATGAGGCAGGTCATGTTATCCTACCTGTTGTCACACTTATCCTTTCTATACTAATAGCTTTATTGTTCTTTTGTCACATAAATTTGTATATCTCTATTCATACATATAAGTTACGATGTGGCCCTATTCATCTTTTCCCCTTTTTTTTATTGTGCATTTTTGTTGTGTTCTGTGTAGTCTAATGCAAGGGCAATTTTTTCTTTCCATTTTTATGTAACATGTAACGGCTTTTTGTTCTGATATTTGAACCATATATTTTTTACTTTTCTGGTAGTCTAGAATATATTTTAGTTAACACAATTTAAAGTTGTATTTATTGTATGGATATGTTAAAGTGATAGTAATGTCTAAAAAAAACTTTTTTGCATTTAGAAGAGCTCAAAAAGCTGATCTAAATGCAAAAAAACGCATCTCTTAAACCGCTATGGTTTAAGAGATACGGGCGTTTGAAGTTTGATTTCTCCTACTGACAGCTGTAAGTGCCGGGATCTCGTTACTTACACGGAATCCCTTTATTGGAATGGTCTAAAACATGTGCCTGAACACTAGGCACATGTTTTAGACCATTCCATTGAAGGGATTCCGTGTAAGTAACGAGATCCCGGCACTTCTCAAGCGCCACAGTGTCGACCGATACAAATCTCCTGCTGACAGCTTTACAGCTGTCAGTAGGAGAAATCAAACTTCAAATGCCCGTATCTCTTAAACCATAGCGGTTTGAGAGATAAGTTTTTTGCATTTAGATCAGCTTTTTGAGCTCTTCTAAATGCAAAAAAGTTTTTTTTTTTAGACATTACTATCACTTTAAGGTGAGTTGGCGCTGTGAGTTTCCTTTCTTCCTTTGGTTGTGCACTTCTCCTTTCCTCACTATATCAGCCTTTCACCTATCCTATTTAATTATTTAATCACTCATGCAAATTCACATTTATCATTCACCTTTATTCCATTTCTTTTCTTATTCTGGCCCTTTAAGACTAGGCCTTAAGCCTGTCTTGGTGAGCATGCTCCCTGCCTGTTTGATATCAACTACTCTTCACATGACTTGTGGGTAGTTGCAAAAAAGGTTATTTAAGGAGAGTTCTGCTGGATCCACAGCTCTTTACTTCTACGCAATGCAGGCCCCTTTGTGGCCTAGTGCATCAGGTAAGACCCTCATATAAACCTTTTTATTATTTGTATGTCTGTTGTTTTAATTGCACCACACTGGGACCCACAAAAATAAAAAAGATATGGCCCTATTCATCTGTTCCCCTTTTTTTATATTATGCATTTTTGTTGTGTTATGTGTAGTCTAATGTAAGGACAATTATTTCTTTCCATTTTTATGTAATATGTAACAACTTTTTGTTCAGATATTTTAACCATATATTTTTTACTTTTCTGGTAGTATGGAATATATTTTTATGTAACACGATTTCCTCTTGCTGCCCTCTTTGGCACAGTATAAAGGACCTTATCCTTTCTGTGTTATACAGTTTTTCTTTGTGTATATTGAGCATATGTTTTCATATCTCTTTCTTCACACTGTCTCTTTGAGGTTCTGCTTCACAGGGATTTCTCATGAATATGGTAATTTTCAACATGACACACTAGCTTCTCATGAATATGCACCTATTTAATTATATTTCTCTCCTCCTATCTACAGTATGATGTCACTTGCCACTTTTTTTCTTACTTCTAGGGCAGGGGTAGACAACCTTGGTTCTCAAGAGCTAACAACAGTACATGTTTTCAGGATATCCCAGCTGAAATACAGACCAATTAATTAGTGACTCATTCACTTAAATTGGTCTACCTGTGTTCATTCGGGGATATCCTGAAAACATGCACTGCTGGTAGCTCCTGGGGACCAGGGATGGCTACCCCTGTTCTAGGGTATTTAAGGATAGTATTTACACTAACTTTGTAACCTCGACAAAGGCTAGGGGAGGGCCAAACATTGATTAATAAATCTTCACTTATTTTACAAAGAAGAAGATCCTTGGAGTGTGGGTATTCTGTTGGAACTGTATATATTTATCTTTTTAACAGCACCAAGGTACTTGATTTTGACCATAGTGAGTACCTCTTTTTTGCATCTTTGTTAATTGAAAGTATTATTTTCATAAAATCATATAATCTCTCCCTCCTAGTCCTTTTAGCTTTTATATATGCTACCTACCACTAATCAGTAGCTTGGTCTAGAAATTCTGTTTGTGAGTCATTCAAAGAAAAATTTACTCTCTGTGGGATCTAACAGACTCAAAGACTTGGCTATCAAGACTTCTGTATTGGACCATTCATCTTTATCTGCACCTATCTGGTCCCAGACCAAGACTGGAATAGAACATATCAAAGCAGTACTAGAGCTGAATAAGTACTGCATATTCTGGTATTATGATATCTAAGTGTTTGAAATTAATTTTATTTGTTACAATTATAGTTTATTGGACTTGGTTGAATAAGTAAATTAAAGCTAAGATTCCTGTGTTTTGTGTTCATTTTATTTGCAAGGTCTCTAACTAAATATTATCTAAAATATAAATAAGCTACAGTGTCATGTTAACAATTGATGACTAGCACTAGAAACCTTATGGTTACCCTATGCAGCAACTGGTTGAAATGTTTCTGTCACAGGTTACTGATAATAGCACTTATTACTAAAGTACTCTTCTAGCATGTTAAGTGTATAAAGTCCAGTGGCAATAATTGTTCAGCAAGAATATGACTGAGAAATTGATTATTTTGAAATTCTTTCAAAAAAGTGATTACCATAAATCACAAATTCAGTTTTATGGCCACTGAAGGTATTCTATTCTTGACTGTAAACTATTTGACTTGTAACCATAACATTTCACTAGGTGTTGAGCCCCTGGTTTAGTAAAGGGACCAGGACTTAAGCTCAAGAATACGGTAATACCTGGGTTCTTTGGGTAGTAAGAGAGTCTTTAAGTTAAGCTCTCCAAACAATTATAAGAATAACATGATCGTAAAATTACAAATGGAATGAAGCAGGGTTATCCTTACTAGGATAACTAATTATCAGACCAACTATCTTAAATATAGGACAGATGTTCCAGTGTATATGTAAAAGGAATACAAACTGAATTCTGGAGGATCATCCATCTCATTGCTTACAAGAGAATGTGTGGCAAATGGATGGTGTTGGAACTCTCAACTTAGGCATCTATCTCATTTGGAACAGTGTATTTGTACTGCTTTATTCCAATCATTTCAGTGATGAGGAATGAAGGTCAACTGAAGTATCTCTCTGTTGTAAAATTTCCTGAACCTGGAGGATAGCTTGTCTTCACTGTCCTTAGTGCAGATGAAGGGTTGGTGTACTAAATCTCTGAGAGGAATCATCTTAAATGCTCCAATTAAATAGTATACCCTCAAAACACTCTTCATGTATTTAAGTGGGATTGCAAGACTTACTGGGCCCCTATCCTGAGATAGCTCAGTTGGATAATGCACCATGTTCTAGTCCTGGCATGGTGAACTTAGCCTTTCACCCTTCTGAGGTAGATAACATGAGTACCCAGGACAAACTTGAAAACAAGAGACAATCTAGATGTATTCTTACTGGTAAAATGCTTTCATATACATATTTTAAAAACAGTTCTTTTGTTATGTTGAGATTTTCGTTATGTAATGTTGACAGATATGATCCTTCCTTTCATAATTTTTACAACGAGAACAGTGAATTAACTTAATAATTTGTTTCAGGAATTAGGACAGCTGTATTTACAGTTAATACCATTAAGTAGAAGCATTCATTGTCAACAAACCTCATTAACTCCTATATGATCTATGGTCCCACCTCTTTTAGCACAGCCATATATTACATTACAAACTATTTGTTAGTTTCAACATCTATGGGCAAATGTTAGAGGCTATTGGAGACTATTGCAGAAAATTAATTAGACTTTAAGTGAAAATAAAAAATACATTTTAAATGACTGCCACAAAAATGTTAGAATGTACTTTAATAGTAGCAGGTGTATATGACATACAGAATAGAAAATGGTTACTATAAAATTCTAAGGCAGTATGTATAAAAGCAAACTGGTGTAATTCTGGGGCAAACCAACTGGATTATTTGTGAATTTTGTTTATTCCCTGTGGTACAGTTGGCTTACCCCATAATTACTCCATTTTTATTTATACATACGGCCCTTAAGGACTTATGTTAACGATAACCTGGATTAATTCTGGAGATATTTTCTTTAAATACTTGCAACAGAAAAGAAAAAAACTTCACATTACATCTTCAATATTATAGAAATAAAGCATATAGCAACACACACAAACACACAAAAAAACACAAACATAACAATACAAACATAAAACAAGAAGGAAGAAAGACTAAAAGACTGGGTACTCACTTAAAACTGTGTGAACCTTTCCAAAAAAATCCAAAAATAACTCAAAATCTAAGGGAGTGCATAAGAAATAGAAAGCCTCACCTCCAAAAGACATCAAACAGAAGAATTCAGGGTGGATCAATCTTAATATTTCTCCATAAAGATATCCAATTAGCTCTTGATTTTGATAGTCTGTCAAGCTCCCGAAGCTTCCCCTCCTCACCCAAAATATTGTGCAACACCACCTGACAGGGAAAGACTTTTTGTCTAACAGAAACCTGACACCATGCCATCCATGTGAAATAGCGAACTACTGCACTATCTAAAAAAAATGGTGCTCAAATCAAACCCACTAAATCTTTGAAAATTCCCATAAACCCACTCAGAGTAACTCAAACCTGAAAGGCAAGGTATTCCTAAGGCATTTGAGACCCTTTTGTAAACCTCTATGTTAAATGGGCATTCAAGCAGGAAGTGGTCCATAGTCTCAACTCTGCCGGAACACTCCTCTCGTGGACATACACGATCATTGATGTTTCTGTACTTGATATTTCCACGAACATAGAGCTTGCCTTGGAAACATAGCCAGACAATATCCCTGACTTTAGATGGAAACCTCCTGGAATTTATATTGGCCAAGCCAACTTCCTTAACTTTTTCTGGGCAATCCCTCAGGGCCAGTGAAACCTGAAAATAAGAGCCCAGAACTCTCCTATCCAAACTACGTCTGGAGAGTGAACTAACCTCAAACATCGTCAGATTCCACTGCCTCAAAGCTCTCAAGCTCTGTGAAACATAGGCAGGAAAGTAGCCACGAGGGGCCCGAAAGCACTTTACTGTGCCACCTTCTTCCCAGTTAACAAGAAAAGGAGAGACCCATTCTCTAAAGATGTGTACCCATCCAGGAGTCTTCTCAAGAAAAAGGCTTCCAAAATTCAACCTAACAAAGGAGTTCACAAAGAAGACAATAGGATTGACCATAGCCAAACCTCCTTCACGCCTGGACAGGTAAGTAATATCTCTCCTGGTTTAGTCTATTTCCCCACAAAAGCTGAAAAATAGACTATAGATCCTTGCATAAAAAGAAGGTGACAAAAGACAGACATTACTGGCAAAAATGAAAATGGTTAGAAAAGTTTTGATACGGTCAATCCTTTCACACAGGGTCAACTTCCATTTCTTCCACTGCTCCGCATACGAAGGTCAATGGTCATCCACTCTTCCCAGTTCAAAGAGGCATAACCACCTTCCCCAAATTTAATGCCCAAGATTTTAATTTGGTTCTGAGCCTCAGGGAAACCCTTTGGAAGGGGAAATTCTTCCCCACCTTTCCCTAACCAGAAAACTTTACTCTTATTGTGGTTGATGATTGATCCAGACACAACTGAATAGTGGTGTAAGACATCCACCAACACTGCAGCCTCCCCAGTAGAAGAAACTACAATGGTAACATCATCTGCATAGGTGATTACCTTCAAAGGATGTTCTGGACCTCAAAGAATACCACTCAATGTGCTATCTTCAATCTTTCGAAGAAAGAGGTCAATGGCAAACACATATAAGAGAATGCTCAAGGGGCAACCTTGTATTACCCTGGAACCTGCCCTAAAGTTCTCGCCTTGCCATCCATTAACAAGAGGGAAGCTCTCTGTCCCTTTGTACAATACCTGAAACCAACTGACAAATTTATCAGGAAGACCATAGCTCTGCAGGATTGACCAAAAGTACTCATGATTGACCCTATCAAACGCTTTAGACTGATCCAGTGCCAAAAAAAAATTTTCCCCAACCTTTCACTCTGCAGCTCTCAAGGGCCTCCCACATTTCAAGTACTGCAAAAAAAATGCTACGACGCTTGACAGAACAGTATTGGGAGGGGAAAAGGAGGTGGCTGGAGACAGATACCAAATGTGAATAAAATCTTTGCCAAAATATTTCTATCAACATTGACAAGTGCAATAGGTCGCCAATTCTCAATAGCCAAAGGATCAACCCCCTTTGACAGAAGATTAAAAGCTGACTCCCTCATGGAAAGGGGAAATAGACCCCCTTCCAGACATTCATTAAAAACCTCCATGAGGCATGGAGCCAAAATGTTGGAGAAAACTTTAAAAAACTTGGCTGTCCAAAAAGAAGGATAGCTGGTCTTGTCAGAGCTGTCCCTCTGACAGAAGGTTCTCATAAAAGTTCCCAATGATCCTCAGAATCCCAGACTTAGTCTTGACAAGGTTCCCTGAAGGATCATGCAGACCATAGATTTTTTTAGCTGCAGCCTTCTCTTTACAATTCAGATAGGGATCCGGTGAGTGATAAACACCATAATCCCTCTCCTGAATCAAAGAAGAGAGTCTGTCATATTGGTACTGCTTCATCAGAGATTTGACTCTAGATATTTCACTTGGGCCCCCCCTCTCCGAAACCAGATAGTCCAACTTATTCTTGAAGCCAATATAGGTAAGATATTTTAAATTCTGTTGAGAACTGGATAAATCACGAAAGAACTTTCGGGTCTGAAACTTAACCACTTCCCACCACGCTGACCTTGAATTGCAGAAATCCACAATGGATTCCATTCCTTGAAAGAAGTCCCTAAAGGATTGTCTAATTCTTTCTTCCTCAAGGAGATCTGAATTCATACCCCAAAGGCCTCGACCTCTCTGAGGGGTTTCTGAAATATTCAAAGAATATGATAGACAAAGGTGATCAGAGAACTCTACCGGTGTGAGCTTAGGAGCCAACGTGAGTTAGCTCTCCTTAACGAAAAACCTATCTATCCTTCTCTGCCATCTACTTCTAAAGAAGGTGTGCCCAGTGTGGTCTGGGAGGTGTCGAATATTCACATCGATCAGACCGGCATCCCTACACATACTATTTAAAAAAAATACTATCTTATCCCAAGTTACCTCTGGTACCTTCCCTGTCTTTGGACCTAGTGATGGTGTTAAAATCACCACCAAAGACAACTTGTTGGGATGTAAAAAGAAAAGGTTTAATCTCACTAAACAGCATTTCCTCTCCCATTTAGTATGAGGTCTGTAGATGTTTATCAGACGGAGAGACTGTGCATTCAGTGAGACGTCCAAGACCACACACCGACCCATCCTTACCTCAACCACCCATTTAAAAATAACATGAAAGCCTTTAACCCCTTAGTGACAAATGACTTACCAGGTAAGTCATGAAAAAATGTCAGTTAGTGACAGACGACTTACCTGGTAAGTCCAGGAAGTCATTCACTATAATGGGAAAAAAAAAAACCATTGTCATTAAGTGCCGGACACGGGCGCACGCGGCCGGTCACTAAGGGGTTAAAAAGGATGGCTATTCTGCCATAAGGCTCTTTGGCTAAGGACCGAAGGCCCAAGTCGCCATTCTCTTTTGGCCAGGTGAAGGTCACTCAGTGTGTTCAGACTGGTCTCCTGAAAAAAGATAACATCAGTATTTGATTTAGAAAGGAATTCAAAGGTCATAAACTTTGCCTGCCGTGACCACATACTGCACACATTGAGTGTTAAAAAAGAAAAGGGTGGTAAAAAAAAAACACGAGTGGTTGACATTTAGGAAGTTTTCACCAGTCTTTTATTTTGCCTTGAACCTTCTTCCTCTTCCCCACTACAGCCATACCCCTTTGGAGAGAGGCCAAGCGGGAGAGGGTCATGACCTTTTAATGAAATCAGCTCAAAACTCTCTTCTTGATCACCACCCATTTCCAACTCCATCCTGGACCCCCAGTCTGCCATAAAGGGAGAATAATGATTAGAACCTTCTAAAGGAGGAAAGGAAGGGGAAACCCCAGGGGTGGAAGGGCAAACACCATGAGAATTCTTTGAATAAATATTGCCTGTTGATGAATCCATATGAGATTTACCAAGTATGCCTTTACCAGAAGGAGGGGAACCTATCTTGATGGCTCTGATTCCTGTCCTGAACCTATCCTCTTGGACGCCAGTGTCCAATTCATGCTGTTATCATCCAGAATTATCACCACCCCCCCTGAGAGAACAGGGCTAGGCACTTGGTCTTTTACTGATGAAGAAAGAGAAACCAAGCTCTCTACTGGGTTCAAAGAGGAGGCTATTGGGGCCTCAGGAGCGGTAGAGGGCCCAAGAAAGGGATCATCTGGTGATGGTGCTAACTCAGGGTCCTCAAAATCTTGAAGCTGAAACAACTCTTCAATTTTATGCCATGCCTCTGGACACCCACTATAGGCATGACCAAGGTTGCCACATAGGTTGCACCTAACCTTATTACAATCACTGATTGAATGTCTGATTTCATTGTATAACCCATACTTCTGGACATCACAAGAAATACTAAGATGTCTAAAAGAACCACACTTGTGGCAAGCCTTGGGCTGGCCTGGATAAAAGCAAGTGACCCTATCACGGTCAATAAAGAAAGAGCAGATGCTGGGTCACACTGTTCACCTGTTTGAGTTTTACTTGCATCTTCCAACCACCTGTCCAAATAAGATCCTCATCTAGAATTTTAACAGGATCGCCAATAATGGTACCATATCTTCTAACCCAAAAGATGATATCACTAACTGGAATAGATTCATTCCTTAGCTGGAATGTTACTTTTTTTTTACTTCTGGGCGGGATACAGGGATGGCAACAAATGGTGCCCACTGTGACTCAGCTATCTGCTTTTCCCTGGTATAGACCTTCCAAAAGTTTTCCAAATCTAGGGGTCAAATAAAACTAATGTCATACTCTGCAGACCCTGGTACATGGATAAAGGCAAATATATCTAGACGAGAAAAACCCATCCCCTTTAGTAACTGAATGACATGCTGACGATCAGGAGGTGACTGACCTGCAGCATACCTAAGCTTTACAACATTTCTCCCTTTAGAAAAGGGGGGAGTGTCTGCCTTCATTGCCAGAAGTTCATGTCTTTTGGTTAAGGTACCTCCAGCAACACTGACTTCATTACTTTAAGTTCTGACTGGAGTCGCAGAGGTTGTACCAGAAACAGAGGGGGGAGCAGACGCTGGACCAGAAGGGGTAGGAACCCCAGGAAGAACTTAATTACTCCTACCACTAACTCTGGGTCTAAGGGAGGCTCTAGGGGCAGTGTCAGACACAGAAGAGGCAGAAGGAGGGACAGAAGGGACCAAAACTCTGAGAGAACCCTTATTTTCCTTCCCTTTACTCCTAGGTCAAAAAGGGGCACCAAGAGTACTAATAGGTACAGAAGTGACTGGAAGAGGAATAGAAGGGACAGAACTGCCTGCAATTACTTTATTACCCCCATATGGCCCCATACTGGAAGATGGATGGACTAAATGAACCTTATCTCTGGGGGAGCCAGTAAGAGTATCTAGTCCTTTAAATTCATTGCGATCTGTTGTTGCTATGGCAACTACCTGGTCACCAGGACCAGAAGAGACACTACCATGCTCCACTATACCATCAAGGGGAGGGTTCCCACTCTCAGTGGTGTGTCTGACAGTCATTGATACAGTAACTGCTTCCAAAGATTCAGTTGCAGTAACATTTTCAGGGGTAGGAACCAAATTCTGGTTCCTTGTTTCTTACTGGACAGTAATTCTGAAGGACCCAACTCAGAAAGTAGCATCTCTGAACTAGAACAACCTTCTCCATCCCTAATACGGATTTTATGCAGCTGTCCAGGAAATTTGGTCACTGTACCTGCAGACTGAGGCAGATATTCAACAAATGGACCAGTAAACAGTTCCTTTCTGAGAGTTAATGTAGATAAACCTCCTATAGAACATTCTGTTGAATGGTCACTCTGAATGGCCACACCAGCGCATTTTATAGCATCCACTATGCTTTCAGAGCATTGTACAGCATATGCAGTAACAGTCTCTGTAGCGCATTGCACAGCATTCACCATTCCTGCAGCACACTGCTCAGCACCCACAGTAATCAGTTCCTTGGTGGGAGTCAAAACAGGTAAGCATTCTGTTGAATAATCACTCTTAATTGCCGCACCAATGCATTGCACAGCATCCACAGTGCTTTCAGAGTATTGCACAGCATCCACAGTCTCCCCACCGATTTCCAAAGCATGCTCAGTTCCTTCAACAGCCCTGGGCTATCCAGAAACAGGATCCATAGCAGCTTCACTCTCAGTAGGCAAACATACAGTCCCTGTAGTAGTAAGTTCACTTGGAGGTAAGCCACTAGGCTGTAAGGGGGAAGATCCAGAAGCAATTACTAGGTACTTTTTATTCTTATTCCTTTTCTTAGTCTTTTTGTTAGAGAGTGTAGGAGCAGTAGCCATCTTTTCAGCACACTGGCTTTCTGTTTCATCATTGTCTGATGTTAATTCCAGATTTGTAATGCACTCTTTTAATGAAGCATAAGGTTTAGGATTCAGACCTTGGCAGATTAGGAGGAAAACCAAGAGACACCTCTGACACCCCAAAATCTGCTTCCTCTTCAGATTCATAGTTGCTGTGTTTTTCTTAGGCCGTCAATTTTGATTTCTTGATCTCTTTTTTCCTTCCCCAACTTGGGTTCTGACTTTGAGTTTCCAGGAACAAAAACTTACTTGTGCAAATTCCTCAGAAAACTTATCTCTGTTTCTAGTGCCTCCAATCGGTCATCCAGGGATCTCAAGTTATCTTTAATTGTATTCATTTTCTGTCTCACAGGACCTCTAGCTGTGCTAAATGTACGACTGCTTTGTTCACATAGCTTACTTAATTCAGCCATATAGGCCTGACGTTCTTCTTGTAATATGCCGTTGTCAACTAGAAAGCGTGACACAGTGTCCAGTAATTGTTCAGAGCTCATACTGTAGTAACTGTTCTTACCTTGGGATCCTTTAACCACCCCTGCATAGGTAGCAGGCTCTGGAACCATTGCTTTTGTTTCCAAAGAGAGCTGGGATTCAGGATACTCAACAGTCTTTCAATCCCCATGCCACATATAAAAAATGCTTCTTTCAGTCTCAAAAGCTCAGATCTGGCATTAGGGGGGCCTCCAGGGATTGCCACTGCCTTCTTGCAAGCTGTGGCTTTTTTCTTTAATTCTTTGATGAGAACCTGGAGGTCTGCTGTCAAAACATCCATATCCCTCTTTTCTGCACAGAAAAAATTCCAGGTTTTGTTAGGTAAGTCCTCAACATATTCATCCAAAGTAGGCCACAAAGCCAGGGCTTCACGTAAGGCAGCATACCGCTCTCCCCAGCCTGAGGCTGGGGAGGCAGCCATGGTAGTAGTAGAGTAGGAGCAGTTACACACACAGCTTCTCTCTCCTCTGGGTGGAGTAATTCTGGAGCAAACCTACTACACAGAAATAAAAATCCCAATTGATTTATATAGGGAATTAAAACCCCATATAAATCAATTGCTAGAGAGGTCCCCAATGCATTGGAACCTTTCTGATATTGAAGGGTTGAAAGCCTAATTTGCATTAATTGGAAATGTGGAAATTGTTTTAGTCCCAACAGTGCAGTTGGTTTCCTCCAGAACCAATTTAAAACAAAAGTCTCCCATGGCCTTATTCAGGAAGCTATACTGTAGGAGAGTAATTCAGGGGTAAACCACCCACATGAGACAAATGGAAATTACCACTGATCCAAATGGGGCTTTAAACCTCTTGAATGCTAGCGATGTCTCCAGTGTATTACTTTACTGTGCACTGGAGATCATCCTAGCATTTAAGGGATTAAAAACCCCATATAAATCAATTCAAATTTAAAATTTTCTACTATGTTACAGCTGGTTCTAGCCAGCATTGCTCCTCCTAATCTTATTGACTATAGCCTCTAATGTTTTATATGGATACTCATTCTTAGAGTGATGTCACTTCCAATCTCTGAATGGAATTTTTTGAAAATGCACTAATTTGCATGCTGTGCCAAGTAGAGCAGTGACATCATCAAAAGGAATAGGGGAATAAATACTCTGGGTGCCATGTTAAAAAAGTTGTCATAATGGGAAAATTGTTGGATCATTAGTGGGTGGTAAAAGAAGGACAATATTTTTAGGAATAAATCCATCACTTTTGAAAATGTGTTGTAAACAGTAAAAAAATGACTGTAAGAAGATCATGATGAATTTTGCCCTACAAAAATGTTTTTCATTTTTTCTGTGAAATGAAAATTTTCAAAGAAACAAAGACATTTCATGCCTTTAAAATAACAAATTTTCTAGTTAAAGGGATAGTAATACTTAAAATGTAAAAAAAAATATGTTGTAGGGTTTATCCCCCTGAGTAAAACAAGAGTACTCCCACTGCTGAAAGGTGTTTCATTCAAAAGTTATTAATTTTCAAAGTTGAATTTTTTAGGTGCAATATCACAGTGGCCTGAAATTATACAGTGGCGCTGTTGCTATACGATCCTATGGACAGCTCTGGTCCCGGGACCATAAATCTCCATAGGATGGTGTAGCAACAGCGCCACTGTACAATTTCAGGCCACTGTGATATTGCACCTAAAAAATTCAACTTTGAAAATTAATAACTTTTGAATGAAACACCTTTCAGCAGTGGGAGTACTCTTGTTTTACTCAGGGGGATAAACCCTACAACATATTTTTTTTTACATTTTAAGTATTACTATCCCTTTAATACAGTGCTACTGCTTCTCACATCTATCCTATATAATGATTAGCTAAAATGTGTGTAACAACAAAGTCATGCGCAGTAGAGACTGCTGCGTGTGCTGCAGTCATGCACAGTAGAGACTGCCCACGCCGCGATCATCCGCGGCACGGGCAGTCTCTACTGCGCATGACTGCCCTGCGACCGGCTGGCAGTGGCACTGTAGCCCGTGTAATGGGCTCTTCAACTAGTCTGCTAACAATACATTAATTTGTCTTCTCCAAGTTTAAACCATTTATATTTTGTTGGGAAAAACTATGTTAATCAGACAAAAAAGTGATGGCTAAAAAAATATTTTTTTCTGAAAAAAATTTACAATATGACGGTAGATTAAAAGACACCCACTTTTTCCCTTTGAGGGAGATGGCAAATAATTTACAGTAATATGTCTGAGGATTGGCTGTCTATGGCTTCAGAACCTTTTTTATTCTGATTACAGACAATTACAGTTACCACAACTTTTTGAACATCTCGCCCTGTATGTAAATATCTTCAAATCTAAGCCTTTTATAGCATATTGTTTTATGTAAGATATACACAAACATTTTTTGGGGGTGACAATCTCACTTTAGTATTACTGAGCAGCAAGCCTAGTGCCATGTTTGATAAAGAAAGGAAAGCAATGTAGGATAGTTAAACAATTAAGTATAGGGGACCCACCACAGGCTCAGAGCAGATTGACACATTTCCCCAGACACCCCACAAAAGGCTCTGATAATTAACCTACTCCCGCTGATGATAGCTATTTAACTAGACCACACAGTGCACTTTAGTATCACAATTAAAATATGAAAAAGATGACAAGAGTTTAAAAGTACAAGACTCTTTTATTTGGAAAAGAACTTTGTCTGTTATATTTCAAAGCAAAATGACATTGGGCTTTATGTAAAAAAGCAAAATTGAACAATTTCAAAGAAGAACAATTACACCACATGATAGATATAAGCATATCCATTGATTTGAATGGCACTTTTAACCCCTTGATTGCTAGAGAGGTCTCTGGTGCATTGCAAGACTTCTATAGAGTTTAAGGGTTAGAAAGTCCCATTGCGATCATTAGAGATTTGGGGAATGTTTTTCCCTCTACAGGCCAGTTTATCTTCTTCAGAATTACTCCATCTTTCTTGTACACAGAAGGCCCATTGGCCCATATTTATAAAAGCAAACTGACGTTATTCTGGAGTAAACCAACTGCACCGTGGGACAAATAAAAATTCCTTTTAACCCTTTGAGTGCCAGAGGGGTATGCAACACATTGCTTTGCAATGCCTTGCGTACCCCTCTGGCACTCAAAGAGTTAAATTAAATTGGCCCTTTTAACCTCTTGAATGCCATAGCAGTCTCCAATGCATTGGAGTCCTCTTTAGTATTCAAGGTGTTAAAAAGCTCTGTTAAAGAGGATGGAAATTTAGGAATTGCTATTTTGTCCACTGTGGTACAGTTGGTTTACTAAAGAATAACTCCAGTTTATACATAATGCCAAATGGCCCATTTTTATAAAAGCAAAATGGAGTAATTCTGGAGTAAACCAACTGTACCATAGGGGACAAATAAAAATTCCTAAATTCCCATGGACTTGAATAGAACTTTTTAGCCCCTTGAATGCTGGTGAGGTCTCCAATGCATTATGAATCAATGCATTGAAGACCGCTCTAGCATTCAAAGGGTTAAAAGCCCAGTGTAATTTACCAGTAATGTTTATTTTCTACCTATGGTACAGTTGGTTTACTCCATAATAACTCCAGTGTGCTTTTATCAATATGGGCCAAAGGGCTGCATGTAGAAAAGTGGAGTGGTGCAATCTTAGGGCAAAACAACTTCACCATATGGGAAAAAATAAAAAGTGAGACTGGTTTAAATGGAACTTTTACCCCATTGAATTCTACACAGGTCCCCAATGCATTGTTCCGCAGTGTAATGGAGACATCTATAGCATCCAAGGGGTTAAAAAGCCATATTAAAGTCAATGGCACTCTAGGAAAACATTAGATTCTCAGTATGGTGCACTTGGTTTACCCCCACAATAGCACCATTCTACTTTTATATACAAGGCCCAGATCTTCTTAACAACTTATAATTATGTGAAGTGCAAATATGTATGATAAATATGATAAATACAGAGCCATGTAAACCAAATCAAGATCTGACATTGGTTGTATTTCATGTTTAAGACCTCCATTGCTAAAGAATTTTCCAGCCCACAGCGTCACACTTGGGACTTGATTCAATTAGGGCAAATAAAACATTTGTTAGGGCCGAAATGAATTCTGGACACAAAGTTTACTGTCAGAATTCAATTGACTGACCAAGATGAACTACAAGGAGCGTTGGTTGCCAAAACTTGACTTGCAGATCAACGTTAATTTCAGCTTTTTGTTCCCACGACACACTCTAAATAGCGTGAATAATGGGAACATGAAAGGAAACTAGATAACGCTTGATGTTTGACATAGTGTCAAACATCGAGCATGATCTAATAACACAGTAACCCTTCCCCCACGCTCCACCCTAAACACTAACCCTAACAGTACCTCCATCCCTACACTACACAAAGCATTAATAATAAAGCGAAAAAATACTAGCCCTATATCACGGTGCCCGTGATTTGCTGCCTTTCCTGTCAGTTACCTGAATGACTCTCCATTGGCTGTCTGCTTTCAACCCGCCCAGTATTGCCTATTTAGACTGGGCTTGGGCACCCTTTGGTTGCCCTTTCGTGGTGTCTCTATGTCGCCTGCACCTGCATTGTGTTCCTGAGCTTCCTGGGCCGTCTACTATCTTTGCTCTCCAGTGATCGCCTGAGTTCCTGTCTGACAGCATCCTCGGTTCCAGCTTCCGTTCCTGAACCGGTTGGGATTGCTGTTCCTGCTGCCGTTCCTGCTCCGGTCCTGCTTCCTGTCCTGTACCAGCTGTGTTCCTGCTCCTGGATGCCTGCAGAGTGTCTCCTTCCTCCAGTCGCCTTTGGCGACATTTTCATTTACTTTGGTTGTGTAACTCCAATACAAGGGTACTGGTTCAATCCATGTTAACCGGCTGCTTGCTGCGTTCCTTACAGCACCGGTAGAGATTGTGTACTCCAGTACATGGGTACTGGTTCACTCCATGTTAACCGGCTGCTTGCTGCGTTCCTTACAGCACCGGTAGAGATTGTGTAACTCCAGTACGCGGGTACTGGTTCGCTCCATGTTAACCGGCTGCTTGCTGCGTTCCTTACAGTTCCGGTAAAGATTGTGTCACTCCAGTACGCGGGTACTGGTTCGCTCCAGGTTCACCGACTGCTTGCTGCATTCCTTACATCACAGGTAGAGATTGTGTAACTCCAGTACGCGGTACTGGTTCACTCCATGTTAACCGGCTGCTTGCTGCGTTCCTTACAGCACCGGTAGAGTTTGTGTCACTCCAGTACGCGGGTACTGGTTCGCTCCATATTAACCGGCTGCTTGCTGCATTCCTCACAGCACCGGTAGAGATTGTATCACTCCAGTACGTGGGTACTGGTTCGCTCCATGTTCACCGGCTGCTTGCTGCGTTCCTTACAACACCGGGAGAGATTGTGTAACTCCAGTACGCGGGTACTGGTTCGCTCCATTATTTTCGTTGGGTGTTCTCTACATCTTGATAACCCAGCTGGCCTCTGTCTGTCCATCATAGGCGACTGGCTAGTTACACCTTTATGCCAGTAGCTGAGGCCATCCCTGTCTGTGTTCCAGTACCTGCAGTATCCAGGCTGCCTTGCCCGGTATATTGGTAAGGCCGGTAAAGCCTATTCCATCTTGTGCCAGTCTAAGGTTGCCTTACCCGGTATTGGCAAGGCCGGTAGAGCCTCATTCCACGTTGTACCAGTCTCAAGGCTGCCTTGCTCGGTATTTTTTGGTAAGGCCGGTAGAGCCTTATTCCTCGTGTTACCAGCCTCAAGGCTGCCTTGCCCGGTATATTGGCAAGGCCGGTAGAGCCTCCATCTCCTCGGTTGCTAGCCTTCCAGGCTGCCTTGCCCGGTATATTGGTAAGGCCGGTAGAACCTATTCCATCTTATGCCAGTCTAAGGTTGTCTTACCCGGTATTGGCAAGGCCGGTAGAGCCTGTCTTACATTCTGTATACCACTACTCACTATGACTATGTATTGAAGATATATATGTTGTATGTGTATGCTAACCCGCGAGGGTTCCCTTTAAACTTTTCAATAAAGTTGTGTTTTTATCTTAACTCTGTGTCTGAGAGTCATAATAAACCGTGACACCCTAACACTATCCCATTCCATGACCCATTCCCACAGATGTAACACTTACCTTGAAGTCAGGGTATAGCGGGATCTTCTTCACCCTGGTCTGCCCCTTTATTTCTTCTTTAAGTCTTCTTACATCTTTCTTCTTTAAAGTTCTTTGCAGTCTACTAAAACAAAAAGAATAAATAAAATGAAATGCCATCCCCACCATCTTCGCCACCGGAGAGAAAAAAAAGTTCCCCATTCCATACCTTCTTGGGCTGTTGCCCGAGCCAAGGTGAAGGAAATATGAACATAGACTGGCTTTTATATGACCAGTCTCTGTTCAAATTTGTTCCACCGTCCCATTGGCTGGGATGTGGTGGTTACTCAGGACACGGAACACCTCCCAGCCAATCAGCTTCTAACTTGAGGGGTCATGAATGCATGTTTTGTCATCCCTCCAGCTAGCCAATCATTGAATAGCTGGATAGATGATGAAATGTGCATTCATGACCCCTCCAGCTAGAAGCTGATTGGCTGGGAATTATGGTTACTGTAGGGCACTTTCCATGTGTAACCCCACATCCAAGCCAATGGGAATGTGGGAAAAAATTTGAATAGAGATTGGCCATATAAAAGCCAGCCTCTATTCAGATTTCCCTCACTTTGGCTCAGGCAACGGCCCAAGAAGCACAGCTCTGGGCTGGCAGACGCAGCGGCTGTGATGACAAGCATTAAGGGGGGCATTAAATATTATTTATTCTTTTTTTTTTTTAATAGACTGCAAAGAACTTTAAAAAAGAAGAAATAAGCTTAAAGGAGAAGAAAGAAGATGTAAAGAAGAAGAAAGAAGTCTTAAAGAAGAATTAAAGAGGAAGACAGAGGAACACCAGTGTGCAGAAGACCCCGCTGCACCTCCAATAATAAGGTAAGTGTTTATTGTTAATGCTGTAAGGAATGAGTCATAGGATAGTATTAACTTTATGGAGATTAATCCCTTGAATGTTAGAGGGGTATGTAATGGTCTGCAATGCAGTGAATACTCCTCTGGCACTCAAAGGGTTATTTATTTTTTGGATTAACTTATGTTTTTGGTAACTTGAATGTATTGAAATGAAACTAACGGCCCCATATCAATAGATCCAAGGGTCAGTAGTATAGGGATGCATAGCTGCACATGCGCATATTTTTTTTTTTTTTACTATTTTCACCAAGACATTGGCAGTTTTAACACACTAGGAGCTAAAATAATGCAAAAAAGAGAGTCCCGTATGGAGTGTTACTAGCCACCGCATGTACCTGAATGGCAAATTCATATGCTGTTTCACTGTGTTCAATGGGTGCTAATTTGGCACCTGTTGTGCATTTTTGACAGTCGGTAGTTTGCCACAGTAGTGTCAACCCTACAGCACATAGGGAAAAATGTGTAATTCCCATTGATATAAAGGTGGCTTTTAAAGCGGAACTTTCACCCGTTATCAAGTCGCCCTGCAATAATTAATCGGGTAGCAACTAGCTTTATAATATATATGTTACCTCTGATATGTATCTGATTATAAAGAAATCCTTTATTGTAGGAGACTGACGGCCAGGTTAGTGCAGTCTGCGCGCCTGCACCGCCAGTCCCTTCCGGTTACCATGTGGCACACTGCAGTGCTTCTTAATGGAGACAGGGACTGACAGCGCAGGCACGCATACATGATGTCTGCGCTGATGCCTGGCGTCCAGTCTCCTACAATAAAGGATTTCTTTATAATGGGATACATTTCAGAGGTAACATATATATTATAAAGCTAGTTGCTACCTGCTTAATTATTGCAGGGCGACTTTATAGATTGTGAAGGTTCCGCTTTAATACCATGAATGCTAGGCCTCCAACTCACTGCATGCCTCCTAACATATCAAATAGTTGAAACACATTTATTTTAGGCAATGTTGCTGGGGGTGTGGCTAGTGGGCAGGGCATTACCAAGAATGGTTAGTTTATGACCTATTAACACTTCTTTGTATAAATGAGTAATCGATTTAAAGAAAAATCAACATATTTTATTTACACAAACTAATTTATAAACACATATACTGACGTTTAACCCCTTAACGACAGGGGAATCCGGAAGCGGAAGTGAGTTAACGACCACGGAGCAATTTTTTTTTATTGCTCCGTTGCGTTCCTGACTCCCCGAACGGCGTGCAGCCGCGGGGGGAGCCCGGAACTCGATGACGGTCATAGTACGTCATCGGTCGTTAAGTCAAATCGACCCTTGACGTACTATGACCGTCAAGGGTCGTTAAGGGGTTAAACAAACATGCAAGTTGTATTGATGTGGAGCAATGGGATACACTTATTTACACAGCACACCGATCTCCTAAAAAGAAGGACATCATGGTGGATAAAAGGGACATAAGGATTTGGATCTCAAATTGTGTCTGTCTCTCCTAAAGAGGGACACTTGGGAGGTATGTCACTGCTTCTATGCACTGGAGACCTTTGTTGTTCTAAAAATCCTATTTAAAACAATGGTAGTTTTGTTTATTTTATATCACCAATGGAGCGGTTGGTTTGCTTCAAAAATGCACCTCTTTAGCTTACTGAATACAACTCTTATGATCTTATTTAGAAGTCTAAAAAGAATTAGTTCTGGAACAAACCAACTGCATCCTAGGTGAAACACAAAACATCCCATCTCTATACAGTTGTGTGAAAAAGAAAGTACACCCTTGGAAATGGCCTTATAACCCTTCCCAGACTGATGGGCAGCAACAATTGCTTCACTAAGATCAATGCTGCTGTCTTTCCTCCTTGGCACTGTGTTAACACACACCTGAATGCTCCAGACCAGCAAATTGCTAAAACTTCAGCTTTTATAGAGGAGGTCACACTTGCTGATGATCAATTAATCATGGGCACTGGATTAGCAGCACCTGTCTGCTACTTAGCATCTTAATTCATATGGAAGCAGTAAGGGTGTGCTTAATTTTTCACACATGGCTTTTTAATTTTGCCTTTATTTGTGTTAAATAAATCATGACAATGTGTAATATGTAGTGTTCTTGTTTATCTGAGATTGTAGTTACCTAATTTTTAGACCTGCTAAGGAACAGTTGATTGTTATTATGTCCTGATATGTAAAACCATAGAATTCAAAGAGGGTGTACTTTAGGGTTGCCACCTGGCCGGTATTTTACCGGCACAGCCGGTAATTGGCTACCTGGAGCTGGTGCCGGTATAAGTACTATACCGGCTATTGAAAAGCCGGTATTTGTGTGCGTCCACTGTCAGGGGAGGGGAGTTGCCAAGAGATAGGACAGGAAGGAGAAGCTGAGGCAGTGTACATGCGACGAGCCAGAGGTTGCCTAGACCATACAGTTAGTTTCACAATTACTCCATTCCTCTTAGCCCTTAAGCCTCAGTGAGCTCAATATTAACAGCAGTTAAACATCACCCAGAGCCCTCTCACTGCCCCCAGCTCCCTCCCCCTGCTGGACACCCTGTGCTGCATGCATCATGCTCCACAGGTGGAAGGCGGAAGCTGGGGTGGTGTGAGACCTGGAGCAGGGCAGGATGGTGTAGTGGCTTTTTAGTGCCTTTGGGAACCTTAGCCTGAATGGACCATCTCTTCACAGACACAAACGGCGGCAGAACCAACCGGCTGCCATGTCCTCCAGGTTCTGCAAACATATCTAACTTCTGAGGGGGCTCCGGCAAGTCCAGCCTGGCCAGGTACCTGCTCTGTGCCAAATTGCCAATACAGTGTGGGGTGGGAGGCACTAGCCAGAACTAGTACTGTGGTACCCAGCAACCCCCTCCAATGTTTACATGGCTAGTACGTTGCACCCTTCTGTGTCTCTGCTACTAGTGCAGGTATACATCTCTAGTGCCATTCGATTTGTAGTCCAACAATAACTGTAAAGCCACAGGTCACCATCATTTATTCCTGCAGCGTCTACAGTATATGGGTCAGTGTGTGTACTTGAACAGATTTCTGTTTACCGGGGAAGGAAAATTTGTAGATCTCCTGGTACATTTGGACTACAAGTACAGGATGATGAGTGTTTGGCACACCGGCTGGGAAGCCACAGGTTGCCCACCTTTGATGTTTACAATTTACTATGTGTATACACAGTCTGTGTGCACTTGTGCATATATTTACCAGGGAATGTAAACACGTAGCTCTCCTGCTAATGTTAATCTGTAACTGTTGGTGGACAGTAAATTTTGATCAGCCATGATGGATGCATTGTATACTGTACCTGTGTGTACATGTGGTTTGTTATTGTTGGAGTACAACTAGAAATTGGTGGAATTACTAGTTTCATATCCCTTTAAATTGTGGATATGTATTCAAATTTTATAATGCAGGAATGCACAGGGATCAGAGTAATCTTGCATTGTGTGTTTTTAATGTCTCTGAAAAAGGGTAAGTGGTCACCTTAGTTAGAGGGAGAGTCCGCTATAAATGTTACACAGGGGGAGCAGTGGTGGGGGATTCATCCTGTTATCAAGGCAAGGAGCCTGAAAATACACCCATTTGGATCTATAGGTGGTAAGTGGTCTGGGACCATTAGCACAAAATCAAAAGCGAGAATTCTGGGGTAAGCCAGTTGTGCCACAGTGGGCACATAGAAATGATCATTGATTTATACTACGTATGGACAAACAGGCCATACAGCTGTGAAGAACTACAATTCCCATCATCCCCAACCAGCCCTTGGTTAACTAGGGGTGATGTGAGCTGTAGTTCTTACACAACCGGAGGGTTTCAGGATGCATATTCATGAAAAATGGTCTTGCAATAACCCTTTGTATGCCAGAGGGGCAGTTATTAGGATGCTAGAGAGATCTCAGTTGCAGACCTCTCCAGAATCCAAGGGGTAAAATCCCTATTTAAATCAATGGACATTTTCAGTGCAATACTGGAACAATAGATCTGCATGACAGGAGATAAGTGAAAATTCACAGTGATGTAAACTTGGTCTGAAGGCAGTGTAAATTCAGGGGCCGGGTGGAAGGCCAACTTAAGAAAATGGCCATTTGTCTCCTGTTATGCAGTTGGTTTACTCCAGAATTTGTCTGATTTTTCTGATACATAAGTCCCATGGTGTACGGACCTATACCGCCATCTGTTTGCATTGGGCTGGGTTATGCACAGACTTTAACTGTGCTTCAGGATATCCACAGTGCTTTATGAGAACTGAGTTCCTGGCACACGGTAACTAGGAGCCTGAAGCTCAATTTTGTACGGTCATGCAATATTGAGTGGTTCTTCCCTTTTTCAGGCCCCTCCCTTTTGCAGCCCCACCCTTTTGTGGCTCCACCCTCACTGACCCACAACTATGGCCGGTATTTTTTCAAGGGAAAAGGTGGCAACCCTAGTGTACTTTCTTTTTCACACGACTGTAAATGAGATGTTTAACCGTTTGAATACTAGAAAGTTCTCCAAATCATTGCAAATCAATGCATTGGAGACCTCTCCACTACTAGCATTCTGGAGGTTAAAGGCCTCATTTAAATCAATGGGAATTAATTGTTGGTCCCCTATGGTGTAGTTGGCATGCTCCAGAATTGCTTCTGTTTAGCATTCAGAATACAGCACTTAGAATTCATTAAATATACTGAGATTTGTTGAAGTACGTGAGTGCTCTATTATTTTCTAGATCTAACACTCCATGGATGGGTGTGGGTAATGCCAATCTACTGATATGCTACAGTATTTTTCTACTTTATGATAAACAATAAAGAGGAGACTACCAAACAACATAGAATAAACAACTGCAAGAAGGCTGTCCAGGAGAAGACCTATGCAACAATCCCAGCCATGACAGTAGAAGATGAGAAGATAATTGATGGCAACTTAGCTTCAGTGTCCAGGATTTTATAATCTCTTCCCTTACAGGTTGATATTGGAGAGCCACCCATTCCTACTGTGAGGAAGTGATTAAACTCTTGCACTGCAAGAGTTGACAAGTTGCGATAATGGATATTTAACACAATTATTTCATGCTATACAGTTAGAGGAGGTAGTAGGCTCCCTAACACAATTAATTTGTATGTTATTGAATTTGCGATGTAAAGATAATACCGTTATGGGTGAGTGGGTTTCTTACTGATTTAATGATCTGCTGTTAGATGTTGATAGTGTTAATATTTCTGATGTTGATGATACAGCCAGTCATTATGAGTAACACATTTTCATAAATGTCTGTTATTCTGTATGGTAGATTTCTTTCTGCTGAAGGTAAATTATCAACAAATAAATAACTTAGCTTTACTAAATGCAAAATAGTGTGTACCATATAATTATGGGAAAACTAACTCATAACATGATCTAGGGTTACACACTTAAATGTCCTAGTTTTACATATGCTCTATTTGGGCAGCCATCACTACTTTTTCCATGGATCCTTGACTCCCTTACTACAAAAATTGTGATAGGGTGTTTGAGAAGCAATAGTGCTGCATTGTTAGTATCTGGGCTGAAAAGGTAACAGGTAGCTTTTGTCTCTCATTACAAACTGCACACACAAACTACTAAACCAAGTAGTCTACATGTGTTAGATTTTAGAGAGATAACATAAAATACCTAATTTTTGCTAAAGTTAGCTGGAAATTATAGTGGAACTATTATCATGATAACATTGTCCCCCAATCCATTACTAACATAGCAATAGGCAAAGCCATACTTTCATTAGGCTGAATAAGTCCGAATTATTGAGGAAATATGACTTCTTCGGCAGGCACCAGCGGACAACAGTGCAGACATCTTGGAGAAAATGTACCTCTGAGTCTGAGCTGTCTGTCCCGTTCACTGCCAGCATTGGCTAATGGCATTCCTTGGTACCTTAAGGTAAAGCTCTGTCAAAACCGGAGTCTCTGGGCCAAATCCGGAGATTTCCCACGTATGGTAATCACAAAAGAAATAGATGTAGTGCCAGTTGTCTGCAACAAGCCAAGCCTCTGGTTAAACACACACTATATATATATTTAGTCACCTCTTAGATTCAATCAATATGGGCTGCTGCTAATACACGTTCCCCCAAACAGCAAATATCCAAGAAAAAAAACAAAGAAACAAGGGTACCTAGTTATGGATACCATAAAAAATAATCATTAAACAAATAACTAAAGTATTGGACTCACATATATGAGTGGTCAGATAGAAGAATATTGCAGTCTGATGACAAATGCTCTGTTGGAGAAAATATTCTGTCTTTACTCGGGAAGTCTCGCTGATGAATTGGTGGTATATAAAAAAAAAACAGTCCACTCCACATCCATATAAACAATTTAATTTCTTAAATGACATCCTGACCAATCAGTTTAGACCAGTAGATATTTGTATCAGTGATAACTGTTCTTCCTCCTTTTAATGACTTATATGCTTTGTGCATAAGTGGGTTTATACTGTCACAACTTTATTAAAATGTATTTTTAATGGTGTTACACGATTGGACATGCTTGTTTCTTTGTTTATTTTCCCATGCTGGCCGTGGGGTTCTGTGACACACTTGCCTGGTCATCAGCCTGCTGCTGAACATCAGTATTTGATGACTCAGCAGCAGGAATTACATTAGCAACAAATGCCAGAATGTCACTGCTAGTGGTCATGATGCCCACTCCCATATGCATCTCTTTCTTCAATTCCTTATCACTTTATCCCAAGAATGCTCTCATACTTTCTTCGACACCAGCTGCTCTACTGCCATATCTTGCATCACCATTAGAGATGGGCATCAGCTGAAGACAGAAACCATCTAAACCATGAGTGACCAGCAGTTTGCCTGATATTTGGATATGGACAGTTGGCTTAAGTTGCAACATTGTCTTTGCTATTGAACATCTGGCTAATACAAGGTGTAAGGCTATGCTGTAAAGTAATCACTGTTTGCACTGAATGAGAAAGCGTGTTAAGGTACTTTGTGGAAGACATAATACATGATGCATTTCAAGTGCACAAATTACATGAGTTTTTTTTTATGAGAACACATTGACAGTACCAGTTAAACCAATTTGGAACATAACTGCTGGTGAGTTTATTGTAAAGTGTCATATATATGATCATTTGGAAGATGTACATTATTTTCGGATGATCTGAACTGTTTTTAATCTTCATTATACTTTAAGATCGATCATGTGTTTTTTTATTTTTATTTAGCATTTTTGTAGAGGGTAATAGTGAGAATAGGTAGTCTTATCAGCTCTCTCGCTCACTCACACCATGCTGATCTGAGGAATAGCTGTGCTGTGTCCAGCAAATGTTTCTGCTATATGGAACACTGATTTGTACTTCTTGACCAGCAGGTGTGTTTAAGCTGCAGTAACAGACCTGTATTTTAAAGGCAATTGTTCTTTGTCTTGTGATACCTCACAGTTGTTACTGTGAGTGTTTTTAATTCAGAATACAGTAGGGTGACCAGACCTCACCTTTAACCGGGGACACATAAAAAAAATGCATACTGCAGGACTGCTTTGATTTCAGTGAAGTACTGAAATATGCCTATTTCCCATGTGTCCCCAGTCAAAGGTGAAATCTGGTCAGCCTAGAATACATATTGCACTACCAAAGTATACTTTTTGGGTGAGATGCTATCACTGTATTCCCATCATTTATTACTATCTTCTGTCTGAATATCTTCTCTTAAAGGGATAGTAATGTTTAAATTTCCAGAACTCTGCAATTATTTCTTATTGTGCATATAACCTACCTGTTATGTTAGTAATGCTAAATTCGCTATATAACTTGTGAAATAATATTATGAATTATCCCCTTCACACACCTTTTCATGAATCCAGGCCACCTCCCACTAAATCTGAAGTCCGGCCAGAGAGTTACGAGGCACAAAGTTCCTCCATTTAGTATAAGGAAAACACTGCTTTCCTTGATGAAGGAGGACAGGGTTTTCCGAATACTGAAAGAAGATTGTCCCACGTCGGCATCCTCATGCAGCTTAGATGCTAGAAGGATGATGCAAGCAAAAGGCGCTTGAAGAGGAATATTTGACAATATTATTTCACAAGTTATACAGAGAATGCAGCATTACTAACATAACAGATCAGTTGTATGCACAATAAAAAAGAATTGCAGCGTTCTGGAAATGTAAAAATTACTATGCCTTTAATACTCATGTACTTGGGTCGTAGACACATAACCAAGAGGATAAATAATAAACTTTGTATATTTTACACCTACTAATCTGTGGTATAGTGTACTCTATCTATATAGCATATTTATATTATACAAAATGTAAAGGGCTGTTACTTTTAAAAAATGTATATATATTAAAATTATACACACATTATGTTACATATGGGCAGTGTATCTGTTTATTGTTATTTCAGATTGAACTTTGTTTATACTATTTGGTGTAAGATTGATTTTATCTGTTTGGTACCTTACAGTGCTTATATTTGTGTATTTGTAACTACTGTTTTCATACAGTATTGGGTCCGCTGCTTTTTAACATGTTTATAAATGACCTGGAAATAGATATAGAAAGCAAAATATCAATATTTGCAGATGATACTAAATTATGCAAAGTCATTAATTCAGAACAGGATATTTTCTCTCTACAGAGGGACTTACATACAATGTCAGATTGGGCAAACATGTGGAATATGAAGTTTAATGTGGGGAAGTGTAAAGTCATGAATTTGGGAGGAAACAATCCCAAGGCTACTTATAAACTTAATGGAATAATTTTAGGTGACTCGTTGCTAGAAAAAGACCTGGGTATACTTGTCAACTACAAACTTGGAAACAGTGACCAGTGTCAAACAGCAGTAGCAAAGGCAAACAAAGTCCTGTCTTGCATAAAAAGAGGTATTGAAGCAAGAGTGGATAACATTATTTTGCCATTATACAAATCATTGGTAAGACCTCACCTTGAGTATGCAGTGCAATTTTGGGCACCGGTTCTGAAAAAGGATATACTAGAACTAGAGAGGGTACAGCGGAGAGCAACAAAATTAATTAAGGGAATGGAGGACTTGACATATGAGGAACGACTAAACAAACTTGGTTTATTTACTCTAGAGAAAAGACGACTAAGAGGAGACCTTATCACATTGTACAAGTATATGAGAGGTCAATACAAGGATCTCTGCGGTGAGCTATTTATTCCAAGGCCTGATCAGGTGACCAGGGGACACCCCTTGAGATTAGAGGAAAGGAGGTTTAAACTTCAGCAGAGGAAGGGTTTTTTTACGGTAAGGTCTGTCAAATTGTGGAATTCATTGCCCAGGGAGGTAGTTATGGCAGATACAATGGATACATTTAAGACAAGATTAGATACATTTCTTTCAAAAGGGAACATACAGAGTTATACTGTTTATCAGTAGGCTGATCAGGAAGGTCTGATAAAGACTAATTTAATTGGTAGCAGGAAAGCTATAAAATTCTCAGTTACTGAGGTATGAGGCGAAGGTTGAACTTGATGGACTTGTGTCTTTTTTCAACCTAATTTACTATGTTACTGTTACTATGTTACAATAAAGGTTTTCTATTAAAAAATATATAAATATATTATACGCCAAAAAACATTACACATTTTGCGGCTCAAATGCTGCTGTTCCAAATGTATGGTGCAAACATAAAACACTAAATAGACTTTGTATTTAGTTGGTAGCTTGTTGCTTTGAAAAATCAGTGTGTAACTGCAAAACTCGTGTGTAGCCCAGCTTTTTAAATATATTTTTTTATATATTTTTAATAAATTATTTTTTGAATCTTGAATGCCTACTCTTGTTCCTGTTGGTATCAGCTGCAGCTGTCTGGTTAACTGAACATAGATGAACTTAAAGGGATAGTAATATTTAATAATAAAAGCAGCTCTAATCAGTCATCATAGTATTTGGACGTTGGAGAGTGTTATTTCAATTCTGTCAGAGTTGTAGTTCAAGAGTAAATGAATGATAAAGTATCCCCCTCCCGCCCCTTTTACTGATGTAACACTGTTCATCCAGATCAGAAGGGAGGTGCCAGGTAGATTGCAGAGAGGGACAATCTTCAATTAAGATACGGGAAAAACCTGAAAACCTTGTCAAGGGGGGCAGGGCTTTCATTGCTCTCATAGGAAGAAGATTGTCCCCTTCTGTTATCTGTCTGGTCTATGGACTGGATTCCACATCTGAGAAGAGATGGCTTAAACTAGGTAAAAGGGGCAGGAGGGGAACTTTGCTTGTGAATATCTCTCAAACCATAAAGGTTTGAGCGATAAGACTTATATCGTTCTTCATGTTTTTTCAATGCCTACAAAATAAAATACAGATAAAACGAAGTATTACTATCTCTTTAAGGTTTCCGTGTGCCTGTTTGTCAGACATAGGGATAACATTAGTCTGACCACATAATTATGCGAGTACCAAATCTTACATTTATCTTAATATTAGGATTAAAGTTTTTGCACTATTGGGCACTACCTTTCTTTTTTGTTGTTTATGCATCATCCATGCTTTGCATTTCTACAACAGTAGCAGGTGTTATTGTTATAGAAGAAAATGTCCCACTCCCTGAAACATTTGCCTACTGTTTTGTGCCTGTCAGCCCCATATACTTTTAGGAGTGCTTCTACTGCTGCTAGTCATCACACCACTGATGTGCTTCTGGTGTGTCTCCCAGTCAGGCCTGTTGATATGCTTCAGGTGGGATTTCAATGAGCACTTGCCAAGATGTGGCCCTGTCTGCCCCTGCTTTCAAATAACAGCATATTTAGCTTTTGGATCATGAGTGATGCATCCCCATTCTGCAGATTTCATAGACTGAGGGGTTGCTGAGCCACTACTACTCTACTACTACTACTACTGCTGCTACTACTACTACTACAGGGGCTAGAGAGTTGCAGTAGTACTAACAGTAGGTGGCAGTGGTTCTGTACTTCGAATAGCAGCAGAAATCACTCATAGCTAGAGTTGTGGATATAGACCTTTGTTGCTGCTTAGTCAATAACAGCGAATGTGATTGGATAGAGTTTAGAAATGAAAGCAGTGATGACTTTCCAGCTGATGTATGGTTTCTTTCCAGTAGCAGAAGACTGAGCCTTTCCTTTCAGCTAATTTTTGACCATATCTTGACTTTCACTTATTACATCTATATTATAAGAAGCAGAAGAGAGTGGAGAGACATACTGTAAATCAACAACATCACTATTATTATAATCATCAATAATTAGGTCAGCAGCAGCTACTTCATCCACCTCCTCCCTACTTTCATATTCTTGTCTATTTTTTAAAGTCTGAAAAAATGTTGTTTTTACTTTTGTATCTTACAGGGATTTATAGAACATTAATCACTATTTTGCAACAGAATGTTACTGTCACTGTCTGATGTAGCAGTTTGTTTCACTGCTAAATCATCTTCCACTATGGCATCAACACTAAAATGCTACTTGTTGTCATTTATATTATTGTTAAAAGGTTTAGTACTACTGCTGGAGGTGGAACTTTTCATGTCACTTTTACAAGCAGCCTTCTTAGAAGGAGGAAGACCATAATTTTTTGCACAAGGTGAAGCAACCATCACTGCAGTGAGCTTTTGTAGTATGACTTTACCACCAACATATCTGTGCACTCCTCCTACTCTTTTTCACTTACCACTGCCCCTAGCATGTCTGGTGGGCATAATGATAGTAGAGTTGATTTTTATTATAAAATATATAACAGAATGTGTGAAGTGATGCTTTTGTGTGTCTGAAAATAATGTTTGATATATTTATATCTGTCAACGTCACTCTCAGTCTCAGCTATAGAATTTGCTGCCTGCCTGCCTCCTATCAGTCAAAAGATTTTTTTAAGTGTCCTAGTCTGTCGCTGCCAGTGTCGATGTCTACAAATTGCACCCATACTCCCTGCAACCACAAGCAAGTCCTGCTACCCTCTATGCCTGATTGACTCTACACTACAATCTAGTGTCAAATTTCAGCATCTTTCTCTTTCTCTACAATGATTGCAGTGTTAATGTTTACAGTACAGTAAAGGATTAGCTACAGAGTCGGCAGTTTATAAATATAAAACATACAGCAAGTGGCGCAGCATCAAGACACCTTGGTATATGTTTGTTCCTCTTGTTTTGCTGATGTAGGAAGTGTGTGAGTGTGTTTGTAGGTAACACACACAACTTGTTCTTGTTTGATTGCTTTGTCTTGAATGTGCAATATGTTCCTCTCTAATTGCATAATATCTGTCAAACAATCTCAATAGAGACTCAGGCTCAGCCAACCAGCTCAGGAAGGAAGGATCACCTGCCTGTTTGACTCGGTCACTTATTATTGAAAATTTTGGTTGTTTTTTTAATTTTTTCATTTTTTTAACTCTCCTGAAGAAATTATCAGTCAATCAAGAAACGCCTTGAGGCATTTACTTTTTGATTTCACTATTAAGGTGAATCTATTTTAATTATATTAATCGCGGCCTGTTGTTTCACCAATGGTTGAAAGATATACTACATCCAATGGAGAGATCTGAACCAGGAGAGCCAGTCTAATTATCCCCTCTGAGCCTTGGTCAGTTGTGACATATCACCGATCAGAATAGCACACGTAAGTTTTCTGATTATGGTGACTGAGTCCTTATTAGGAGTATATAATACATGCTGTTCTGTTTTATTGTGAGAGGTCTCCTGGCTGTTGTTTTTTCTGTTTTGTTGAGTGATCATTCGTGAGGAGGCTTCTGATCTGAGGATTGAGCTGCTTCAGAATATACCTGTGTGGGGACAGTGAAGTATCCCTCACAAGTGAATATTGCTAATTGGTCTATATGGCAGCATTGTATAAATATATTTCCTACTTACTGAACCAGTAAGTTATATTACATACTACACTATATTTTACTCCCTCATTTGTGATTTTTCAGTTGCTCCTAATATGCTCCTAATATGTTCATCTGTGGGGTGTGGGGTTTTATATATATCTGTGTATACATACATACACATATATATATATATATATATATATATATATATATATATATATTTATTTACAGTCTTGTGAAAAAGAAAGTACACCCTCTTTGAATTCTATGGTTTTACATATCACAACATAATAACAATCATCTGTTCTTTAGCAGGTCTAAAAATTAGGTAAATACAACCTCAGATGAACAACAACACATGACATATTACACCGTGTCATGATCTATTTAACAAAAATAAAGCCAAAATGGAGAAGCCATGTGTGAAAACCTAAGTACACCTTATGATTCAGAAGCTTGTAGAACCACCTTTAGCAGCAATAACTTGCAACTGGACAATGTAATCTTTTTCAGTATGACTTTATCAGTCTCTCACATCGTTGTGGAGGAATTTTGGCCCACTCTCTTTACAACGTTGCTTCAGTTCATTGAGGGTTGCGGGCATTTGTTAATGCACAGCTCTCTTAAGGTGCCGCCACAGCATTTCAATCGGGTCGAGGTTTGGACTATGACTGGGCCTTTGAAACACCTTGATTCTTTTCTTTTTCAGCCAATCTGTTATAGATTCATTGGTGTGCTTGGGATCATTGTCCATTTGCAAGTTATTGCTGCTAAAGGTGGTTCTACAAGCTATTGAATCATAAGGTGTACTTATTTTTCACACATGACTTCTCCATTTTGACACGGTGTAATATGGCTTGTGTTGTTGTTTATCTGAGGTTGTATTTACCTAATTTTTTAGACCTGCTAAGGAACAGATGATTGTTATTATGTCCTGATATGTAAAACCATAGAATTCAAAGAGGGTGTACTTTCTTTTTCACACCATTGTATATATATATATATATATATATATATATATATATATATATATATATAAAACAATAATCACATGTAATAATATATCAAAAATGCACATGAAAAGACATATAAAAATAAATTATGAGACTACTGCATCTACAGACTTTGGGAAAATATAAATATTCAGATATTAGACACTAAAATATACGTAACAAACTTCGATTTTAACACCTCTGGAATTCTAACAATTAATTAATACATTGTTGTTTTTCTGTACCTTTCATTATAATCACTTTTACACAATAGCATATTTATCTTTGAGGGATATGTTGGAGGCTTAACTCTTTGAGTGGAAGAGAGACATCCAATGAATTGGATACTCCTCTAGCTCTTAAAGGGTTAAAACTAATAGCTGAGACTACTACTACTGTTACTGTTACTACTACGAAAATAATAATAATAATTATACAAGCACAACTATATTTCTGTTCATTTTTAACTTTTCTTTAGGTTTTTTTCCCCCTTTCTGCTTTTGTTTTCCCCTATTGCTTCTGTTAAAATATTTTGTCATTTATACATAAAGAATAATAATATTAACGCTGGATACAGCACATTTATTGAGATGGAGAATTTGATTAGAAGGAAAGAAATTGACTGCTTGCTTTATAGCCATTGATTTGATGTGTTATTTTTAATGAAATGTTGTCAGTCATAGGAAAAATATATGTCACTTTGCATCTCAAGGAACTTTTGGACTGTGAAAGAGAATAAACAGAAGTTATAAGTTTTGTTTTACTAGCATGAATCATGTCAAAACACAATGTAACAATTTGTTTTTTTAAGACGGGTTAACATTAATGTAGTTGTAGAGATATATGCAAATCCATACCATGTGCAGGATTTGTGCTTCATCTGGGAGTTGTGTTCTTCCCATATACTCTGATTTCATAGTTAGCACTCCAATGGCATGATTTTAAAAAGAAAATTGGAGTAATTATGGGCAAATGAGCTACACCAAAGAAAGAAAATAAAAAAATCCAAACATTCCATTGCTTAAAATGGGGCTTTTAACCCTGTGAAAGGTTTTATTTAGAGTAATGGTTTACATGAATTTATATATCTACAGAACTGGGTGTGATCTCCAAACACTTTATCTGGCAAAGGAACTTGAGTCTCTGGAGTCAGAACCTTCTGAGATGAGAACAGAAGCAATCAGTGCAGTATGTGAACTTAGAGTGTGAATTTCCTGTACTTTTTTGTACAATTGGGCAATACCACTATGGGGATCTACCAGTGAAGCAACATCCAGCTTTCGAGTCATCATGTTCAATGCTTGTGCAAAACCTGCGGGGTCCATAAGTGGCTTAATTGTACTGTTTTAGTTGTAGGTGAGAATCCTGCTGGTAGGGTAAGCCACAGCGCTATGCAGGAGAAACCACTGACACCAAGAGGTTGAGGCCCAAAGGTTATGAAGACACTAGTGGACACAGAACAAAAGGTACTTTCTGGAAGAGATTGAGTCACATAGAGACACCTGCTTGCACCCAGGGGTTGAGCCCCAAGGATTGTACAGAAGCCAGTGTACTCAGCAGAAAACAATAGAAAGGCACCAATAGGGACAAGGAAGAAGCAAGGTCTGGGGACTAGCCAAGGTCAGGATAGACCGAGTTCTTGCAAGCTCAAGCCAGAGCCAAAGGTCCAGGAAGATGAAGATCAGTGTGAAGTAAGAAGGTCAAACCAAGGCACAGCAAGACCTGGATACAAGCCAAGGTAAACTGAAGCAGAATTTTTGCAAGGGCAGGTCCAGCCACAAGTCAGGGAAAGGTGAGGCAAACAGGTCAAGCCGAGATCAGATCCAGAAGATGAAGCCAATATAGTAGATCAAGTCACAAAAAGGCAAGCTTCTGGGCTTAATATGCAGGAAATGACCTGCATCAAAACAAGACACATATGCAACAGTGCCACTCTCTGCTACTGGTGACACTCAAAATGCAATTGTATGGCAATAAACACATGCACCCATGACTGTGAATCTCTTTTCTTCTGTGTCAGAGAAGAATTGCCAACTCATGCCCATGATTTTGCACTGAGGACCTGTGACAATAACTTACATGATTGGATATACTAGTAATCACCTTATATTCTTAATTCTGGACCACCGATTAATCTACTGGATATTTTATGTGAGTAATACATTTTTTGGGGTTGATCTTGAGATTGAAGTAGAGTTCCTTGTGTAATGTTGATAGCTATAATCTGCCTCTAATCCATATAAATCTCTATGTATAATTTTTGTGAAGTCATATATCTTAATTCACATATTCTTGGTATGTTTATTTAGGCAATGTATTATTTGGACATGTTATGTTTCTTTAGAGCTGACATGTTTTAAAAGATTGTATTCCTAACAAGCCAAACAGATAATGGAGTCCAAATGGAGAAGTCTAGTGACTGTGGCCTGGACAGGATAAGCGCTCATCAGCAAGGGTTGAACCCTAAGTTTTGTGTGGTACATATTCACAGTAATATGTCAGAAGAATAAAGTTTATGGCTTCAAGCACCTGGCCTTCCAATTCAAGTCATCCAGGCCTGTCCTCCAGTCCAGGCCTTTTGGTTTCTGGCCTCAAGCAGCAGGCCTATCTACAGTACTATGCAAAAATTTAGGCAGGTTTGAAACAATGCTGTATAGTAAGAATGCTTTCCAAAATAGAAATGATAATAATTTATTTATATCAATTAACAAAATTAAAAACAAAGTGAGTGAACAGAAGAATAATCAAAATGAAATCAATATTTGGTGGGACCACCCTTCGCCTTCAAAACAGCATCAATTCTTTTAGGTACACTTGCATGCAGTTTTTTAAGAAACTAGGAAGGTAGGTTGTTCCAGACATCTTGGAGAACTAACCATAGTTCTGTGGATTTAGGCAGACTCAGTTGCTTCTCTCTCTTCATGTAATCCCAGACAGACTTGATGATGTTGAGATCAGGGCTCTGTGGGGGCCATACCATCACTTCCATGACTCCTTGCCATTTTTTACGCTGAAGATAGTTCTTAATGACTTTGGCTGTATGTTTGGGGTCATTGTCATGCTGCAGAATAAATTTGGGGCCAATCAGATGCCTCTCTGTTGGTCTGCATGATGGATAAGTATGTGCTTGTACTTCTCAGCTTTGAGGATACCATTAATTCTGACTAAATCCCTAACTCCATTTGAAGAAATGCAGCCCCAAACTTGCAAGGAACCTCTACCATGTCTCAACGTTTCCTGTAGACACTCCTTCTTGTACCACTCTTCAGCCCGTTGGTAAACAAACTGCTTTCTGCTACAGCATAATACTTCAAATTTTGATTCATCAGTCCAGAGCACCTGCTGCCATTTTCCTGTGTTTTCGTGCATAGTTAAGTCGCTTGGCCTTGTTTCCACGTCAGAGGTATAGCTTTTTGGCTGCAAGTCTTCCATAAAGACCACTGCTGACCAGACTTCCCCGGACAGTAGATGGGTATACCACGGTCCCACTGTTTTCTTCCAGTTCTGAAATGATGCCACTGCTGGACATCTTTCCATTGCAAAGGGAAGTAAGCATGATGTGTCTTTCATCTGCTGCATTCCGTTTCCTGTGTCAGACCACTGCATCTACGTTCCTCAACATTGCTTGTCTCTTTGTGCTTCTTCAAAAGAGTTTGGACAGCACATCTGGAAACCCAGGTCTGCCTGGAGCAGACCTTGCTGATGCAGTATAACTGCACCTTGTGTACTGTTGCTGTGCTCAGTCTAGCCATGGTGTATTACTATTGACATTAAAGGGGATCTCTCACTTTATTCAAAAGTGACTTCCTATTGTAGTTTAATGTTGGTGAAGCTGTAATGCTTTTGTTTTTAAACAAGTAGTTGCTGAGATAAAAGCTTTTAAACTTCACTTAGTAATATAAATTGCTCTCTGGCTGCGGGTACAGCTCCAGCACGCATCCTGACAATCTTGTTCATTTCCCCTCCCCATGTAGTGGCATTTCTCCTCCTCAGATGATGATGGAGGAGGACTGCTCTTGTGCATAAGCACGTCCAGGTCAATGTTTATGCATAGATGGAGCACCAGTCCTGGCACTGATTATAAAAGATGAAGCACATGAATGTGCTTCTTCTATGCATAAACATTGGACTGGATGCGCTTATACACAAGAGTAGTCCTCCGCCATCATTAGAGGAGGAGAAGAGCCACTACATGGGGAGGGGAAATTAACAAGATTGACAGGCTACAGGTAGGAGCTGTACAAGCAGCATGAGAACAAATGACGTCACTAAGTGGCTTAAATGCTTATATCTCAGCAACTGCTTCTTTAAAAAGAAAATAACAAAAGGATTACAGCTTCACCAACATTAAACTAGAGTAGGAAGTCACTGTTGAATAAGGTGAGAGATCCCCTTTAAAGTATATTTAGCAACCTCACCTTGTTAGTTGAGTTTAGCTGTTCATCACCCAGTTTTATTCATCCTACACAGCTGTTTCTGTTTCAGTTAATGATTGTGTTTCAACCTACGTATTAAATTGATGATCATTAGCACCTGTTTGGTATAATTGTTTAATCATACACCTAACTGTATGCCTACAAAATCCCTGACTTTGTGCAAGTGTACCTAGAAGAATTTATGCTGTTTTGAAGGCAAAGGGTGGTCACACCAAATATTGATTTTAGATTTTTCGTCCGTTCGCTCACTTTTTGTTAATTGATAAAAATAAACTATTAATGTCTATTTATGAAAGCATTCTTACTTTACAGAGTTCTGCACAGTACTGTGTGTGTGTGTATATATATATATATATATATATATATATATATATATATATATAGAGAGAGAGAGAGAGAGAGAGAGAGAGAGAGGGAGAGAGAGAGAGAATGTATTATGTAGTCTAATACTTTTTAAAGTTCCAACCAAATGGTATTTATTCAACATTTTGATCATCACTGAATTCTTTATCTAGGCAATCTCGTAATGCACTTCACCCCATAAATACTCAGTGAACCCCAGCACAAATAAGTGCTGACAGACAGAAAGTAATACAAATCTAAATACTTTCACATTACCACAGTGTATACAGCAGAGGTTCTCAACCCGTGCCCTCAGTGGCCTCTAACAGGCCAGGACTTAGGAATTTCCCTGTTAGAACACAAGTGTCTTGATCAGAGGCTCAGTCAGATTGAGTAACTCACCTGTGCTCTTAAAAGGAATTTCTCAAATCCTGGCCTGTTAGTAGCCACTGAGGGAATTGGTTGAGAACCACAAGTTTTGTTGTTTTGACTCTGTACTCCATTGGTTCTGAAATGAAACAATGACTAAGAGGATAAAGTGCAGACTGTTATCTTTAATTTGAGGGAATTTGCAGCCATAAACCTTGAACCTTGTATGAATTACAGTCCTTTTTATACACAGTTCCTCAATTTTAGAGAGCTAAAAGTAATTGGCCAATAACATAATCTTAACCAAAAACATCATATTTAGTACTTTGTTGCAAGTCTATTGCATTCAATAACTGCCTGAAGTCTGCAACCCATAGACATCATCAGAAGCTGAGTATTTTCCCTTGTGATGCTCTGCCAGGATTGTACTGCAGGCATCTTCAGTTTCTGTTTGTTTTTGGCATTTTTATCTTCAGTCTTTTCAGCAAGTGAAACATGTGCTCAGTTTGATTCAGAAGGGGGGGGGGATTTACATGGACAATCAAGAACATTCAACTCTTTGGCCCTGAAAATACCATTGATTGCATTAACAGTATGTTTGGGGTCATTGTCCTGCTGCAAAGTGAAGTGCTGTTGAATGAGTTTTAAAGCATTTAGTTGGATTTGAGCAGATAAGATGTTTCTGTACATTCAGAATTAATTTTGCTACTGCTATCAGTAGTCACATCATCAATAAAGACAAGAGAGACATTTATAGTAGCAGCCATGTATGCCCAAGGCACAACACTACATGCACCATGTTTCACAGATGAGGTAGTATGCTTTGGATCATGTGCAGTTCCTTCCTCCACATATAATCTTTGAATCACTCTGGTTCAGGTTAATCTTCAAGTCCATATAACTTTGTTTAAAAACTTCATAGGTTTTTTTTTGTTATTTGGGTTTTTTTTTGTTTTTTTTTAAGCCTCCATCCTGGAGAGTGTTTTTTTGATCTGTTAAACAGCTGAAGAGCATTTTTTCTTCACAATTGCAAGCATTCATCGATCATCCACTAGAGTGGTCTTCCATTGTCTGCAAAGCCGTTTGCCATGGCTGAGCTCCCCTCTGCATCCTTTGCTTCTTACCCATGTGCCACAGATTTGATTTATGTATAACTAATATTTCGGCTATGTCTCTGATCAATTTTATAATTTTTCAGCTTCATGATGGTCTGCTTTACTGACATTGACACTTTTTTTTGTTTCTCATAGTAACATAGTAAATTAGGTTGAAAAAAGACACAAGTCCATCAAGTTCAACATTTGCCTCATAACCCAGAGAAATGTGAATTCTATAGACTTTTATGCTGCCATATAAGTAAGCCTTTATCTGAACCTTCTGTTTTGCCTACTAATACACAGCATTACCCTGTATGGTCCTCATGTGGAGAAACAATAACATACTCCAAATGCAAATGTGACTCTTTGGGCAAGATGCACTAAGGCATGAGTTGTCATCTGCATTTTATCGCCTCTTTATGACTCCTTAGTGCATAACCCCCCTTGCATCGTCACTAGACCTTCAGTTAGATCTCATGAGCATTAACTAATCATGCAACGACCCACCCCTTGCCAAGAAACCACTATGTAGCTAACTGTCCAGTTATGCATAGTCACCTAAAATGGAGAACTATCTATAAAAGTGCTGCAATTCCTACACAGATCATGGTTCAGGGAGGTAAATATCCTCAAATTAAAACTGTATGCACTTTATCCTCTTAGTCACTGTTTCATTTTGAAACCAGTGTGCTGGAGTACAGAGCCAAAACAACAAAAGGTGTGTCGATATCCAAATACTTATGGACTGTACTTTAATTCATTATCAAGAAACCTTGAAAAAATTAAAGGCAAAATTAATTACTGCAGAAAACATCTAAAAGTAATAAGTGAAACAATCGCCATATGCAAAGTGTCCATACTTATGTTGACCCTATGTGACTCCATTTGTTGTCTGTGAATGAAAGATTTCCTGCCAAAATATTACTTCTTTTGAAGGCTGAAGAGGAGAAATAAGTAGCTGAAAGTAAAAGTTGTGAGTATTACAGCAAAATATGCCTTGAAAAATTGTTAACCGTCTGAGGGTCTTTATCCTTTGTCCACAACAATAAATTCCTGCTTATGTAACACTGTTAGAGCCATCACTGAAAAATAACTGTGGCTTGGGTTATTATATCATGATATCATGTTCAACACATGACATCAGTTCTTTAAAGCCTCTGTTTTCAACAAAAGAAAAGGGAAGCAGGTCAACCACCAGCATTTTAGCAAGTTTTCTATTACACAGGTGTACTTCTGAATTATTTTTGTGCAGGTTTTGACTTCTTTTGACATACTTAGTAAGTGTGGGATGGCAGTACATAGAAGAACTGTGTAACATTATTTATTTAATGACATGACTCGTGGAGGTGGCGGGGGTTGTAGCAGTATGTATGGGCACTCAATGATTATTGTCATCTCCAAAAGCAAACTCAGAGTCATACTCTTCTGCAGCAGGAGAAGAAAGTCTTGGAATACTCTTTGACACATCAACAGCACTTCTATTATGTACCCCAGAGCCACAGTAACTTTAGGAGTATTTCTTCTGCGCTAGTTGATGGTGTGTCTCCCAGTCAGACCTGTGGTTGTGCTTCAGGTGGGATGTCATTGAGGAGGTGCCTAGGTGTGAGCCTGGTTTCCCCCTGCTCACACGCTTCTTAGATAGACAACAGATAGAAACATGCTTAGCTTTTGGATCCTGAGCGAAGTACCTCCATACTGTGGACTTCATAGTCTGCGAGGCTCCTGAGGGGCTGCTACTATTAATGGGTCTAGATGTTGCTGCAATTGTACTACTACTAGGTGTCACCTGTGCTGCAATTCCAGTAGCAGAGTCACTCATCATAGTTAAGGTTGTGGATGTTGATAACCTGTGCTCCTGCTGGTTACTCAACACTAGTAGTGTGTGGCTAAGTGGGGCTTGAAGATGCTAATTATGACTGACAGGATGACTGTGCATTTTTTTGCATCTTTGCTTGTCTAGGGTCAGACATTTCAATTGTTTTCTCAAATACTTTATAGACAGCTACAGTGCTTCTATTTAGTGTGGAAGATTGAGCCTTTGCCTAACTTTCTGTCCATGTCATCATCACACTCACTCTTAATTTCATCTGTATCTGAAGAAGAGGAGGATGCTGAAGGGATATATTCTAGATCTACATCAATATCATCAGTAATCAGATCATTCTCAGCATCACCTATCGCTTCTTCCACACTCTTATATTCTTCTAGGCATTTAAAGTGCTCAAAAGTTCTTTTTACTTTTCACTTTTGAAGTTTTTTTCAAGGCTCGCTGCTACTTTTAGGACAGGTGTTTTGTGCTTGTTTGTATCACTGTCAGATGCAGCAGTTAATTGAATGGCTACACAATGCCATCAACACTGGGATATGACCTATTGTCATCCCTAATGTTTTTAGATGGTTTATTAATAGTACTGGTGCTGGTGGAACTTTTGGCGGGACTTTGACAAACTGTATCCTCCTAGGAAAGAGAGGGATCACCATAATGTATTGAACAAGTTGCAGCAACAATGGCTGCAGTGTGTTTGCTGGACATTACTCAACTACTTTGTGTGTTTTTACTGATTGGATGTGATGTCTTGCCTTGGCCCTCTACAAAATCCTTTATCTCATCTAATATCAGTCTGCCTCATTCATAGATCAGTCAAGATCCCTGACTCTGTCAACTATCCTTTTTTTTATTTAGTTTTTTTCCATTAACTGTCTTCCCTATCTTATAACTGTCAGCAAAAAACAACATTCCCTGTTCAACTGCTTCTTTCCCCAGACTTCCCTAGCCGGATCAGGAAGAAACTTGGATCACGGTTACCTGTTTGTTCCCAGTCAGTCAGCTCTGTTCTCACACCCCCAGACTACCCTAGCACAGAGATAAAAGCCATATCAGGAAGGAGCTAGAATCACAGCTGCCGGTGTCTACTTGGTCACACAAAATGTTGGAGTATTTGGAGTAAACTTCCGTTGCCCCCTTCTCACACCCCAGATTCCCCCTGACACAGAGATAACAGTCAAATCAGGAAGGAACTTGGATCACAGCTGTCTATGTCTACTCTGTTACACAAAAGTTTTAGGGTAAATCTCCTTTGCTCGTATCTAACACCCCCAGACTCCCGAAGAACAGATATAATAGCCAGATCAGGAACTGAATTTTTATGTAATTTGGGTCAACCTCCTTTATCCCTTCCTGTCCCCCCCGATCACTTTTCTCCTGTTTCTCTTTTGAGGTGAAAACATTTGCCCATTCCTAATTCTGGGCTACAGGGAACTTTAAGTTTATTTCTATGGATGGCCGAATGTTTCACATACCTTCTAAGAGACTATTCAGTTTAGACAGTAGATATTACGTTCTAAAGTTTAGTACCTAAGGTAAGTTGACTTGCCTAGGTTCACACTGGATTTGGACCATTTATTCTCTTCTCAGTTGGTGTTTTGGTTCAGTCAACAATTAGCTGACTGGGCCACAGATTCTGCCCCACCCCAAAAAAATTCACATTAGAAGGACTAAACATCTGAATGTGAGAAATTGCTAACTTATTGGAAAGTATTGCAAAGCTATTTAGCATCCAAAGGGATTTTAATTAAACTTACCTTAGCACCATTTTGTAAACAGAGCCTTTGACACAAACAACAAAGATGGCAGCAACAACATCATGAAATTGCTGACAATGAAGATGAATTGAGTACTTTTTGAGTAAACAAAAAAACATAGAACAAATAATAATACCCATTGGCAGTTATGCATTAAGTAGTGATAAGGAGGTGAAAATGGGTAGATGACTTCTCCAGTGATGTCACTTCTCCAGATCCTATGTTATTCTTTGGAGCCAACGCATTAAGATTTCTTCATCATTGGCGCTATAGAATAATATAGGAACTGGAGAAGTGACATCACTGGAGAAGTTATCTCCACTTTATCACCTCTTTACCACACCTTTGAGTCTGCACTATCATGTGGTCCTTACAGATCAGTTTCCAATATTAGAAGGCTGTGCTGACATCATCACACATGGCTGCTGCCAGTCAATGAAATAAGAATAGCATCGATGATCCCATTCTTTTCTTCATTGAACCTTTAAACACCAGAGAGGTTTGCAACGCATTGGAAGAGATGTGCTGGGGAATGCCTCTAGCACTGAAAAGGGTTGAATGAATCATAATGCAACAGCTTCCGAGTTTTGTAAAAATTGTGAATTTCCTCTGTCACTCAAAGACCATCTGATACCCTCTGGTGGTGAATTACACCTTGGTTTGTCTCTTTAGATAAGGTTCATGTCAGTGCATGTTGTTCAGACTTGTTTCAGACCATGGTGGTAGAAGGAGCAGTCTCATAAGGTACAATTATTTTGCCCCAGAATTACTTATCAGTAATCTTTGTCCTTATACATATGACTTAATATGTACTTAACATACACATTTTAAAGCTAGAGACAGTGCTAATGTTCCTTAGTCTGAAAAATAAAGAATTAAAAAAAAGGAATTTGCCTTTTATCAACATACTGTAAATAATTATTATAAGTTTCTCTGTGCATATAAAATGCTATTTAAATGAGAAAACATTATTATATGTTTTATACTTACAGATTATGCAATCTGAATTATTTGTGTGAAAACATTTGCATACCTAAAAACAAAATCACACATTTTCTGAAGTGAGACTACTTTTATCAGTTTTCTTATTTGTAGGCTTTGTGTTTGCTGCTATGAGCCACTACAAAAGAAATACATCCATCTAATGATCTGTGACAGGTTACACATTTGTAAATAACAATTTTATTTTGCACCAAGCAAAATCATTATATCATTTGGTGCAGCCTAATAACAAACCGTGGAGCAATTCTGGGGAAAATCAGCTGTAGCTTAAGGGAAAGATAAATATTTCCATTAACTCAAATTGGGATTTTAACCTCTTAAGTCTTAGAAAAGCATTAATTTGTAATACATTGTACTATAATGGCCCATTCCACCTGTTTGTTTGTCTTATGACCCTTATTCCATATCTACTAGTGAGTGAGGCATAAAAGATAGGGAGGAGGTAATCAGATCTTCTGTACTATGGGATTGGAATATCTTACAAAATTGTCAATCCCACCTTCCCCCCACCCCCGTCAAGTACTGGGTATGATGTATAAATCAGTCCCACGCTCACTGATTTTAGGGTGAAGTGTACATAAAAATTATCATTTGTTACACCCATCTCCTTACCTACTGGCCTTTGTATGCGGATAATAGCTTTTATAGTCCAACACCCCTCCCTATTTATAGTTATTTTATATTGGCCGCTAGTTAGTTAATATTTCCTATGTTTGTTCTAATGTGTATCTGCAAAGAAAGACCAACAGTGCATTAGTTCTCTTTTTTGAATGAGCCACTCCTGCTCGTCTATAATTAATTTTGTGAAGGAGTCTGAACTAGTTCAGTTTTACTTCTGGGGAAGACTCACTAAGAGGTGATAAAGAGGTAATAAAGTGGAGATGACTTATACAGTGATTTCACTTTTAAAATCCCTATGTTATTCTATGGAACGTATGCACTAAGATTTCTTCAACTTCGGAGATCTTAGTGCATAGGCTCTATAGAATAACATAGGAACTGGAGAAATGATAAACTAGAGAAGTCATCTCCACTTTATCACCACTTAGTGAATCTCCTCCAATGTCTCCTTGCTATCTGAACACTGTAATATGCATACTCTTGGTTCTTTGCAAAGGTAAACCCATGCCAAGTGAACTGAATACTTTGGTTTAGTAGCAAAAATTTTTCTGCCTGAGAGAAGTCAGTTGGTATGGCCTGCTTCCTGGTGCATGAAACCATAGTGATTGTGCATGAAACCAATTAATGTACATATTAGGTATTTATTAGCACTGCAATGAAAGCAGCAAAAGTGGTACAATATGTCAGTATCTCTGCAGCAGAAAAAGAGGGAGTAAAGAAGCTATTACCAGCACTGCTAAAAGTCATACAGCATACTGAGTAATCCTATATAATAATTCGCTAAATGTATGTTTGTCAGAAGCTATCATGCACAGTACAGTTGGCTGCATGTGCTGCAGTCATGAGCAGTACAGACTGCCCACGCTGTGTCTGATACCGGAGCGGGGCACTCCGAATTCAGACTATGGCCTGAAATTGGAGCACCCCATTCTGTATCAGCTGCGGCGCAGGCAGACTCTACTGCTCATGACTGCATTGTGGACATTGCTGGGTAGCACTGTGGCCCGTGTACACAGGTTCTTCAACTAGTGATAATATAATAGATTGGATTTGTTGCAGAGAGCTTTAAATTTCCCTCCCACTAGTATTTTCTGCTGCAGGGATGGTGTTATATTACACCACCATCCCTGTTTTCACAGATTATTCAGACAACAAAATAAAGAACTGGTAGGATTCAGCCACTAAGAACAACTTGACCATTTGTTATTGACTCACAACTCGTGATATGCATTGGCGAGACCCAGTGATTGAAGCCTACAATAAGCAAAGGTGTAAGATACTAGCAAAGTTTCAGGGTCAATAAATGCTGTAACATTCATACAAAATAGCTGGAAAGTAAGATTGTTGCTAGAAGGTGACTTAGTGGATAAACCCCAGATCTTATGTTTGAAAGGTAACTATTACCAGTACAGTGCCCTATTGGTGAGTCTTCATCCATGAGAAGCAGACCTGTTGATGAAGCCCGGGCTGCAGTGTGAGTCCAAGTGGACCAATGGGAGTCTGACTGTGATCTTCTGTAATCTCATAGGCTCCCATAGGAATTTGTAACAACAACACAACTAGCTAGAGCGCCACAGGCATGTGTCGGCCTGGACCAAAAGGATCCAACACTCTACAGCACAAAACGCAGACTGAACTCAATATATAGAAAATAGTTAAAAAAATGCAGAATAATAATAAATAAAAAATAAATATTGAAAATAGAAAATAATAAAGATTAATAAATACAAAATAAATAACCATAAACTGAGCTAGAAGTGTAGTTAAACTGCAAATCTACACTTCATAAAACTAAACAGTCATCAGTAGTCCAAACTCCACCTACTGTCATACAAACAATGTCCCAAATATGGATAAAATGGTGCTGATAATTATGGGAAAATTAGTAACATGAATAAATAGTCCAAGTTCCACCTACTGTCACACAGACGCTATCCCAAATATAGATGAGATGGCAAATTATGGTTATCAATGAATGATGAGATGAATGAATGGATGAATAGATGATGTATCCTATAGTCTTTTTGTCACAAATAATCGATAGTCACCAATCGGTTCCACTTCAGAAGCTCCTTGTGCAGCTCTTTTCATATGGCCCCCTTCCACAACACACAATGTATCTACAGATAAAGAGAGAGCAACAGAAGAGCCATCTAAAAGTAGTGTTTATTTAAACAAATTCACACACAATATATTGCACTTATGAGACAACAGTCAGATCTGCGCCTATCACCCCTCGGGGTATCAATAGTTCAAGTTGGTCCGTGCCGGTTCTCGAGGCTCGCTGCACCTCTGCGACTCTGGTGTCCCTGTCACCACAGTCTCCTTCAATTAGTGCAGATTTAAGCTTCCCGGGCTCCGGCTGCCAGCAGAACTATCCATGCAGGCTCAGACAGCAGCGTCTGTTTTCTAGTATAACAATAGAGTCCCAAATGATATCCCCATGTGTATCGCGGACTCTACTGCCCGCTTTCTCAAGGGAAAAAGAAAAACCAGAGCCCTCTACTGGTTCCCATAGGAATTACCCTATATAGCTCTTTGTCTTCTTAATCTCCCTCCTAGTAATGATACAGTTGGGCTGCATGGTGCACTAATAATTAATTTGATCACCTCAAGCCCCAGGTCTCTTTGAAACCTAGCAACTCCCATGCTAGCAAGGGATATCTGATAACAGTAAGTTTGGGGCAATTAACACACAGCATTAATTAAGGAACAATCTAAGTCTAAAACATTGGCATCAGAAACAGAGGAACCACTGAGGAAGCATTACTTTAGTAGCACAGGGAGGGCTTGTATTAAATAGGATTGCAGTTTTATGCATTTAAGATAGGCACCACTGCAATAATTGGTGCTAAAAGAAACTCTAAAAGTTAGATGAACAATCATTTTTTCAAGACAACAACTGATCATCTGACTTAAAGGGATGGTAATACTTAAAAATTACTATCCCCCATCTTGTAGCCCTTCAAAAACTGAGTAAAATTAGCCCAGCAGCATCTCTCAAACCTTTATGGACCTCCAAAAAGGTTCCCAGTCCTTCTCTCAATATGCCATTGACTTTCGCACCTTGGCCTATGACACTGGGGGAATTGTGCTCTGAGGGTTGCCTTCCGTCGTGGGCTGTCGGACAGTCTGAAAGACAAGCTGACTACACACGATATTCCGGAGACCCTCAACGGTTTGATCGCTTTGTGTACCAAACTTAATACTCGAATCCAGGAGAGGCGCCAAGAGAGGGATCGAGACCGCTCCAAGCACCCTGTGATTCGTCCCGCTATCTGTCTGGCTCTGCGCTTCCAGAACACACCAACTCCTACGGACCCTTCTCCAGAACCTATGGAGAAAGGGAGAGTGACATGCCTTACCGAGGAGGAGAAGACCAGGCGTCATCAAAGTGGGATCTGCCTGCACTGCGGTCAGTCCGGTCATATCGCTCACCTGTGTCTGCACCAGCCGGGAAATGAGCTGGCTAAGGGGGAGTTGAGGGGCTCTTCTTAAGTCATACCATGTTTCCCTCCACTGCACAACAGCACCTCATGGTTCCTGTTCAGTTGTCATGGTCCTCTACTACGACTCAAGCTGAGGCCCTGATTGACTCCAGGGCAGCCGGGGTCTTCATTGACCTGTTCTTTTCCTAAAGGCTTGGAGTACCACTCATCTCCAAGGACCCTCCCGTTAACATTACCATCATTGACGGGTCTCCTTTGGGTTCAGGTGTGGTAACCCTTATGACTGTGCCTATCTGGGTTCTCTTGGTGCCTAACCACCATGAGCTCCTGTCCTTTGATGTTATTACAGCTCCACTCACACCTCATGATATTGGAGTTCCCCTGGTTGCTTAAGCACAACCCTAGCATTGATTGGAGACAGGGGGCACTGTCTTTTCGGACTAGCTCCGTGCCCTCCTTGAATGTATCTGCTGTGGGTTCGGCTCCTGTCTCTTCCACGGACCCCACTCCGCCCATACCGGAGCCATAAAGGTCTTTTGTGGATGTGTTCTCCAAGGTCAGGGCAGAGGTCCTTCTGCCCCACCGGGCCTATGACTGCTCCATAGAACTGGTTCCAGGAGCTGTGCCTCCCAGAGGGAGGACTTATCCGTTATCCTTGCCTGAAACCGGTGCTCTGGAGAACTATATCCAGGAGAGCCTAGTCCGTGGCTTCATACGTCCGTTTACCTCACCAGCTGGTGCTGGCTTCTTTTTTGTGAAGAAAAAGGACGGTTCCTTGAGGCCTTGTATAGACTACCGAGGTCTGAATGCGATTACATGCAAGAACAGTTACCCACCTCCCCTTATACCGGAGCTTCTTGAGCGCTTGCATGAATCTACGGTGTTCACGAAGCTCGATCTACACAGGGCGTACAACCTCATCCAAATGCGTGATGGAGACAAATGGAAGACCACACTTAACACTCATTTTGGGCATTACAAGTATTGTGTGACGCCCTTCGGATTGCGTAACTCCCCAGTGGTCTTCCAAGCTTTTGTCAATGACGTCTTCCGGGATCTTCTCCTGTCGTACATAATCGTCTACCTGGAAGATATTCTGATCCATTCTCGGGACCTGTCCGAACACCGAGACCACATACGTACAGTGCTACGGAGACTAGGCCACCACCGGTTGTACGCCAAGTTCGAGAAATGCGACTTTGAAAAATCCTCCTTGCCCTTTCTGGGGTATATAGTCTCTGCCTCAGGTTTGGCCATGGATACTGTCAAGGTAAGGGCCTTACAGGAATGGCTGATACCTCGTACTGTCAGGGCCATCCAATGCTTTGTAGGGTTCTCCAACTATCTTAGATTTATACAGCACTTCTCCCTAGTGATCCAGCCTATTAGTCTCGTCACCTGCAAGGGAGCTAATCCTGCCTCTTGGACCACCGAAGCATTGGAGGAGTTCCGCACTCTCAAAAAAACCTTTACTACGGCTCCAGTACTGGTATTTCCGGACCCTTCTCTGCCTTTTACGCTTGAAATTGACACTTCCAAGAGCGCTGCTGGAGCAGTCTTGTCCCAGCTCACAGGTCCTGGAAACTCGCCACCACTCTGCTCCTATTTCTTTTGTCGTTTTTCTTCGGCGGAGAGGAATTATGATACTGTGAACAGGGAGTTATTGGCCATAAAACTGGCCTTGGAGGAGTGGCGTTACCTCCTAGAGGGAGCTCCGCACCCTGTCAGCATTCTTACGGACCACCGTAACCTGGCCTATCTGGCTTCAGCCCAACTGTTGACACCACGCCAGGCCCGGTGGTCCTTTTTCTTCACTCAGTTTGACTTTACCATTTCCTACCTACCCAGCACCAAGAACCTCAAGGCTGACGCCCTGTCTAGACTTCATGAAATCGAGTCGGTTCCTCCTTCCCTGGTGGATCTTATACTGCCACCGTCTAGGATCCTAAGGGCCTTATCTGTCCAGATCCTGCGAGGCATACAGGAAGCCCAGTCCCCAGACTGTCCATCCTCTCATCACTTTCCTGCCCGGCTCTTTGTGCCAGAAACCTATCGCCATTACATTCTGACCTGGGCTCATCATTCCTGATTCGCAAGACATCCAGGGGTGTAACGCACCCAAGACCTTCTCACGCGTTACTTCTGGTGGCCTACCTGTCTGCAGGACTCTCACTACTGGGTACAGTCTGTGCTAGGATGAAATCCCCTTCAACCAGGCCTGTAGGTCTCTTGCATCCAGTACCAGCCTTACCATGGACCCACCTGGCCATGGATTTCAAGGTGGATTTGCCCTTGTCATCTGGGAACACCTCTATACTAGTGGTCATCGGCCGCTTTTCCAAGCAGGGCCATTTTATGCCCCTTCCCAAACTTCCTACGGCTGCAGAACTAGCAGAGACCTTCTTCGCTGAGATTGTGCGCCTCCACTGAGTTCCTCTGCACATCGTGTCTGATAGAGGCACAGAGTTCATCTCCAACTTTTGGAGAGCTATTTGCTCCCATCTCGGTATCTCTCTACATTTCTCGTTGGCGTACCATCCCCAGACTAATGGGCAGACGGAATAATTGAATCAGTACCTGGAACTCTATCTTCGCTCCTACTACAACCAGTACCCCAACAACTGGCCAGCTTTGCTACCTTGGGCCAAGTTATCCTATAACTCCCTCTTCCACTCTTCCCTTGGGTGTTACCCGTTTTTGCTGCTCTTGGATACAACCCTCGACTCCTCCTACTCACCCCGGGTGTATCGCTGGTGCCTGCAGCAGAGAGCCGGGTTCGCTCCTTGGCTACCCATTGGCAGTCCATCAGGACCAGTCTACTTCAGTCTCAGGGACTACAGAAGAGGGCTACGGACCGGCGCCGGACCCCTTCCCAACAGTTTTTTTGTGGGATAGAGGGTTTGGCTTTCTGCCAAGCAAGTCGGTCAAGCTTGGTCCATGATATATAAGGCCATATTGGGTTCTGCAGCGCATATCCCCGGTGTCTCACCGCTTGGGTCTTCTCCGGGGCTTACGGATACATCTGGTATTCCATGTGTCCCTGCTGAACACCTTTCTACCCGCTAGTGGTCCTCTCCGTACTCCCCAGCCTCCTACTCCAGTCACCGTTGATGGCCAGGAGAGTACATCATCGATGGGATTCTGGATTCTCGACGCTCCCGAGGTGGGGTGCAGTATTTGGTGAACTGGAAGGGATATGGTCCATTCCTGGGTGTGCTCGAGTGACGTTCATGCCTCTGCCTTGATCCGAGCCTTCCATCATGCCTTCCCATGCAAACCCGCTTCTTAAGGTTCCCCAAAGGGTCCCCTTTGATGGGAGGGCAGTGTCACATCTCCTGCCACCCTGCCTCCTGCGTCCTGCTTCTTTCGTGGTTTCTCGTTGCCTTGCTCATTTCCCTTGTCTCTCCCGGTCCTCCTATCTCTGCACTGTCGGAGTGCTTCCGGGTTCGACTACACCACTTCTCGATGATGTCACTCGCCTGCGTCTATTTCAGGTGAGTTCTCCCCAGTACCGGTGCACTCTCACTGTGTTTACCATGTGTTTGGGATCCTGTCTCAGTGTTCTCCTAGTCCAGCCTTGTTGCTAGCATCTCGTTGTCCTGTGTACCGACCAGCTTTCTTGACTACTCTTCTGCTTTGTCCCATTGTCTAGTCCAGTCTCCTGTGTACCGAACCAGCTTGCCTGACTACTCTTCTGCCTTGTCCTATTTCCTGGTCCAGATTCCTGTTTACCGAACCAGCTTGCCTGACTACTCCTTGCCTGGGTCTATGCTAGAACCTCATCCTCAGGTCTGTTCTTCTTGTTTTTGGGTTCCTCTCTTTCCTGGTGACCTGGTCTAACATAGGGAAGTTTTAGCTACCTAGTGGCCATCGCTCCCAAACCACATACTCTAGGCTTCGCTCTCTATCCCTCGCTCCCCCCTGCAGGGGAGACTGTACTGTCTGCAGTTTAGCTATCCAGGTCTGGGTCCTGGCACATCTGGGATTGGGCATCTGGCTTCACGGCCAGCATCTTTGCTCAGCTTTGATCGCAGCAAGGTTTTGCTGGAGGCAGTCACCGTTCTACTAGCTTTGATCACCAGCTACACCACCCAGCACTCCCTCCCCTGCAGGTCTTAACCTGTGCTGTTGAGGTTGTGACAGATGTTTTGTTTAAAAACAATGCATTGGAGGCTTCTCTAGCATTCAGGGAGTTAAAAGGTCTAATTTAAATAAGTGAAGATGTTGAGAAGTTCTGTTTGACCCCTATAGTGCATTTGGGTTGCCCCAGAATTGTTGGTTCTCCTTTAAATAGTTGCATTTACTTAGTAACATAGTTGATGAGGCTGAAAAAAGACATGCGTCCATCAAGTCCAGCCCATACCAAAAACAGCCCTGTTGATCCAGAGAAAGGCAAAAATAAGCTCTCTGAAGCCATTTCCAATTTAGCCCCAGGTGGGTAAAAACATTCCTTCCTGACTCCAAATGGCAGTCAGATACTTCCCTGGATCAACATTCTATCTGCTTTGAAGCCATCTGTTATAATTTTTAATATTGTTCTGTGCTAGATAGGCATCCATTGCTTTTTTGAAAGCAGTTGCTTTATCTGCAAGCACAACATCCAGAGACAAAGAATTCCATAGAGTTACCTCCCTTACTATAAAGAATCCCTGCCTTTGTTTTAGTCGAAAACGCCTTTCCTCTAGTCTTTATGGATGACCTATTGTTCTTAGCTCAGCTCTTTGCGTAAATAATTCATTGGATAGTTCTTTGTATTGTCCTTGAATGTATTTATAAATGGTAATCATATCACCCCTTAGATGTCTCTTCCTAATGTAAACAAGTCAATTTTGGCTAGTCTCTTTTTATAATTCAGATCCTCCAATCACTTTATCAGTTTTGTCGCACGTCTCTGCACCTTTTACAGTTCACAAATGTATTTTTTGAGAACTGGTGCCCAAAATTGTACTCCATATTGTTGATGAGGCCTAACCAAGGATTTATACAGAGGTAGGATAATGTTGGCATCCCTTGCTTCTACACTTCGTTTTATGCAGGCTAGTACCCTATTTGTTCTTGCAGCAGCTGAGTGACTCTGCACACTTCTGTGAAGTCTATCATCTATCAGTACTCCTAAATCTCTCTCTCATGAGGATTCCCCACGTTGTTTTCCATTTAGAAAGTTTGTAGCCGCACAATGTTTTAAATGCGACCTTTTAAAAGAATACCAAATTGTTATAATTTGCTTTTATGTATAAGGCCCATAGATCTCTTGGAGGCTGATGTACTAAGGATTAGATAATTGATGAACTGTTTTTTTTCAACCTCATGAGCTATGCAGCTTTGTAATTTTGGAGCAAACCATTTTCAGCATGGGGACAAATAAAAAATCCCCAAATTCCCGTTGATTTAAATTGGGATTTTCTCCATGAATGCTAGGAAGATCTCTCTGGCAATTGGTGGGTTAAAAGTCCCTTTAAATCAATGGACAAATAGTTAAAATGTATTTGACCCCATTGCACAGTTGGCTTGCCCTAAACTTGCTCCAATTTTTCCTACACCAGCCTCTGTGTGCAGAACATCACTTTACCATTATCAGTGGTTTTCATCAAAAGATTCCCTGTTATGTTTGAAAGACTTCTGTGTATTGTTCTGTAATTAGCACAAGCCAATATTTTTAAGCATCACTGAAATAGAGGAGATTAAAGTTATTCATGATCTCTATTAAATAAGGGAACTGTTAAAACATTGTACTACGGATAACCCCTATAGCTCTATAATGCCTTATTTGTATTTTTAACAGTAAATCTAAAATGTGTTTTTTAGCAGTTCTACTTGCTGAAAACAGCTGTCGTGCTATAAATTCTACTGATAACTGTCAGAGATAATGAAACCCAACTCTACAAGTTCTAACAAAGAAAAAGGAGCCGCAAGACTGCATAAATGTGGAAAAGAAAATATGAAGACATCAGGCTCGGTTTAACCCCTTGCCTGCTAGAGATGTCTCTGGTGCATTGATTAGCAATGCATTTGAGATGTTCAGTGTTCCCTAAGGTGAGCAAAACTGAGTGATCCAGCAAAGAGTAATTAAAGGTTCATTATCACCAGAAGTGGTAGAGGTTAATACAACAAGGGGATGTAAGCATGCATAGAATAGGCATAAGGCTGTCCTGAACATAAAAGAAGACCAAGGACCAAATAGGGTTTGAAGTTTTTACACTAGGGAAATGGGCATAATAGATGGGCCAAACGGTTCTTATCTGCCGTCAAATTCTATGTTTCCATGTGTCTCTAAAAATGAATAGGTCCCTTACCCTTTTAAATATCATGTACTTCTAGCCAGCATTTGTAAAAATAATTTTTATTTGCAAGATCCCCAACATCCTATATAAAAATTCGCTAAAATGTGTGTAACGCCGCGACATGCACAGTAGACAGCTCTGTATCAGCTGTGGTGCAGGCAGTCTCTACTGCACGTTACTGTCCCGCGACCGGAGGGAGGTAGCACTGTGGCCCATGTAACGGGCTGTTCAACTAATATATAATAAATGTGCTTTCCTATTCATCTGAAGGAGGCTGTACATGGCCATTTGACCTGTCTTTCTTTATACAAGTTATAAGGACAATATTAGTGATGATCGAGCACCCCGATGCTCAGGTGTTCGGGTGCTCTGGCCGAGCGCCCCCGGAGGCTCGAGTGCTCGGCCGAGCACCCGAGCCCCATTGAAGTCAATGGGAGGACTCGAGCATTACACCAGGCACCCCCTGCTCTGATGAGGGGAGGGTGCCTGGTTCATAGGAAAAGGTCAGAAAATGATGGAAACACCACAGAAATGGTTCAGGGACAGCATAGGGAGGATGTCTGGATGCATCTTGGACTCCAACGTCGCTGCTGGGAACGATGTTTCGCCCGTAGTACGCCATTTTTACAGACTGACAGTAAAACACACAAAAAGGAAGATAAAAACGATTTTAGGCGAAAAATTGTTACCAAACAGTATTTGCTGTATATTTACTTGAACTATCAGGATCACGTCCACTTCCCCGTCCCTTTTTACCCGCCTTCTTCATATTAAACGGAATATATGCCGGTAATCTGCGGGTAGGCACACGAAACAGAATGTGACGCTAATCTGCGGCTAGGCACACTAAACAATATGTGACGCTAATCTGCGGCTAGGCACACTAAACAATATGTGACGTTAATCTGCGGCTAGGCACACTAAACAATATGTGACGCTAATCTGCGGCTAGGCACACGAAACAGAATGTGACGCTAATCTGCGGCTAGGCACACGAAACAGAATGTGACGCTAATCTGCGGCTAGGCACAGTGAACGGAATATGTGACGTTAATTTGTGAATTTGCACACTAAACAGAATGTGACAATAATCTATGGCTAGGCACACGTTTAAAATGGCCCTTTTTGTCGCTGCGTTGTAAAATCATTGGCCCTGTGCACCTAACAGAATATGTCAGCTTGTCACTGCACTGTGAAATATTTGTCCCTGTGCACCTAGTACAATGTCACCTTAGAACATGTCCCCCCCCACAAAAAAATGAAATTCTGCCACCCCCAAAAAAAATTAAATGCTGCCCCCACACACAACAGTCCTAAAAAGGACTTTTGGGTCTTGAAAGAGTTTCAACAATTTTATTCTCCCTACACTGACTTCCTGTGCATCTAGTATTATATGTCACCTTACATATATCCCCCCCACAAAAAAAAGGAAATTGTGCCCCCCCAAACAAAATATAAATGCTGCCCCCACACACAACAGTCCTAAAAAGGACTTTTGGGTCTTGAAAGAGTTTCAACAATTTTATTCTCCCTACACTGACTTTCCCTGCCTAAGCGCATCTCTCCCTGGCTAAGAATGAGCCGAACTCGCGCGTCGGGTGCTATACAGCACCCGATCACGGGTTCTGGCCAGCCAATCAGTGTAATGCCAGCAGCCAACATGGCTGCTGGCATTACACTGATGTCAGAGCCTCCCCGCACGTTTATTGGCTGCGCAGCAGCCGTGAAACGTGCGGGGATGAGACCCGAACATGGCGGGCGAGCACATGCGGTACTCGTACGAGTACCGCCATGTGCCGAGCAGAGCGATGCTCGAGCCGAACCGAGCTTCGGCCGAGCATGCTCGCTCATCACTAGACAATATATATCTTGATTTAGGTAAACAAATAATAGATAGAAGTTCAGTAAACTGGTTTCTAATCTCAAAACAATTATCATATATACCCATATATATGGGTTTTAGCAGTATTTTAACATGCCTGATAAAAAGTAGTCACTTTATTCTGCGACATCTTAGAACTTTCTCACCAAAGCGAAGCAAAAAATATCTAGGAATATATGATATTTTAATAGATTTGAGCCCTTTTCAGTTTTTGGTGATAATGTCCCTTTAAAACTGGGTAGAAGTTCTCTTTTAGTGCTTTGCTTTTCATCTTAAAGGGAACGATGGAGGTATTGCTAGCATGTATGCATTTCTGGAGCAAACCTACTGTACCATAGGGGATAAATAAAACTTACCATTTACATAAATTGGACTTTTAACTCATTAAATACTAGAGAGGTCTCCAATACATTGCAATGAGTTAGAGTCCAGTCTAGCATTCAAGGGGTTAAAAGCCCCATTTCAAAAACAAAAAAATTATGGGGTGTCATGCAGTATATGTTGGGATCTGTGACTACCAATGAAACAAGGCTTGGCGACAGACAATGTACGTGGGGACTGAGACTATAAGTGGAACCAGGCTGGGGTCCAGACAGTATATGTGGGGACTGTGACTACCTGTGGGTCCAGGCTTGGGGACAGATAATGTATGTGGGGATTGTAACTACCAATGGAACTAAAATGGGGAAGTCAGACAGTGTGTGTTGGGGAACCGTGACTACCAGTGGAACCATTCTGCAGGTGAGGTAGTGTATTTGGGGATTGTGACTACCATTAAACCAAGCCTGGGGGGGTCAAACTCTCAGTGGAACTAGGGTGAGGGGCAAACAATGTATGTTGGGACTGTGACTACCAGTGGAACCAGGCTGAGGGTCAGGCAATGAATATGAGGACTGTGGCTACAACTTAATCTGTGGAGAACATTAGATACCAGTGGAACCAGGCTGGAAGGTCTAACAGTGTATGTGGGGATCTGTGACAACCAGGGGATGGTGGAACCAGACAGAGGTGTCAGACAGTGTATGCTGGATCTGTGACTACCAGGGGACACTGGAAACAAGGTTGGAATGTCAGGCAGTGTATGTTGGATGTGTGATTACCAGGTAACAGTGAAACAAGGCTGGGGTGTCACACAATATGTGTGGGATGGGTGTGGCAGGATAAAGGGGCATGCGTGAGGAGGCTCTGGCTTAATATTTGTCCTGTGCCCCAAGATTTCTGATGGTATCCCTGCCCATAAGTGTTCAGATATAAGAAAAAAGTGCCAGGACCATTTACTTTAACCAGAAGTGTAATACAGAGGTGTAATACAGATTGTGCAGTTGTACCAGGGCCCAGCATCCAAGGGCATCCATTTTCCCCAAGGTCCAATATGTTCTAGTTACATTTTTGTGTTAAGAAGCCCCAAAAAAGTTTTCACTGAGGTCCTCTAATGACTAGTTCCTCACTGACAGTAACTATATATAATAATATGGAAGATGTACTTCTACGATTCCACTGTAAACCAGGCACTGGAACCGATGGATGATCTGTTCCTCTGCTCCATGTAAGTACATTTGGCAGCATATTCAAAGGAAACTAGAGGCAAACCAACTGAACTTTAGTTTAAAACTAAAAATTCTCATTGATTAATATGTGTGTTTAAACCCCTTGAATACTAGAGAGGTCTCCACTGCATTTCTTTGTCAACATATTTTGTTGTGAGCCATGCTGAGGGAATGGACCATAATCTGGCATGATGGTCCAGTGCGGGTTGGCTATTTATGGCATTATGGAAATTGAGAGAAGAAATGTATTTAAGGTAAATTAGCCATAGCCTCAAGTAAAAGGTTTTTGACCAATGTGTCCTCCAATTCTTATGTATGGCTGTGAAACATGGGCACTGAATGCCAAAGCCATACAAAAACTAAAGGTTACACATTGAAGTATGGAATGTCAAATTTTGAACATAACAAAAAGAGATAAAAAAACATGATTCATCAGCAAACAAATGTTTATGACATCACTGAAAGAGTAAAGCACCTAAAATGGAAATGGGGAGGTCACACACCAAGAAGATCTGATGGTAGAAATTTGGAATGGATTCCACCTGATACGGCATAACCAAGAAGAAGATGAAAGACAAGATGGGTTGATGAAATTACCAAATTTGTTGCACACTGGTAACATAATTGTTGGGCCAAAACTGTTGGAAACTTGTTGAGATGTCCTTTATTCTGCAGTGGATTGACAATGGGTGAAGGTTATGATGACATTATATATATATTTATATATATATATATATATATAGAGAGAGAGAGAGAGGGAGAGGAAGAAATATTAGGAGAGCAATATTAAACCATATAGTTTATTAGACAAATAGCTACAACATATGAAACATATATTAAAAATACCCTATATCTGGGCATATAATGGCAGCACCTACTATCAATTAGAAACAGTGATATCACCGTAACAAGAAAAATAAAAATATTTAAGCTCAAAAATAATAACAGTCCAATGAATAAAAAATACATAAAATATGAAAAATACAGTCTCCAATATACTGTGTAGATACTTGGTTATGTATATATATATATATATATATATATATATATATATCAGGATCCAATGTGAATTAAACTAGGTCGGTAGATTAGGTGTATGCCCTCCCGTCTTCAGTACAACTATATATGTATTTTGTTTCAACCCAAGTTTATAACAGGGTTGCAGGCAGAGGATTCACTGACACTTATTGTGAGTCTTTATGTATGCCGGCAAATAAATCAATGATCTTGCAATAAATGGTTCATTTATCAGCTATTTCTCCGATACTTTGCATCTATAGTGTGTCGGTTGTGTCACAATACCTCTCCTGTCTTGTCCACCTCTGTCCATGTCGTTTATTTGGGCTGTTGTATCTTTACCTGTATAGTGGACAAGTATCTCACACCTAGTGATTGACCTCCCGTCACAATTAATGTAACAAATGCTGGATCCAAGTGTGAGTATGTGAGCGTGTTTGTGCGTGTGTGTGTGTTCGTGCAGTGCCTGTGCATATATATGTAAAAAACATGTATGGGAGTATGGACAAGTGTGCATATTCCTATTTAAACATGAGAATTATTGTCTTACACAGAATTTCCAGCACTCAGCTGTGGCACTCTACCAGAAGGATATGACCTCCCCCACCACACACACCTCAATAGTCAATCTTACATCTGTAGTGAGTAGAAATCTGCTGCAAACCAAGGACAAGACATTTTAAAATGGATAGATTGAGACTTTTTGTATTTGATACATATTTGAACTTTTATTGTTTGACATAATATACATGCTTCAGTTAGATTAAAAAACATATTTGCTCTGGCGAAAAAAAATGCACCATAGGGGAAAAATAAAATTTCACTTTGATGTAAGTGGGATCTTTAACTTCTTGAATGCTGCATTGGTCTCAGGGACAGGCACATGCCTTCCCAATGCACTGGATACATCTCTAACATCCAAGACGTTTAAGGCCCCATTTAAATCAATGAAAATGTTAAGATTGTTTGTCTCCTATATGTGCATTTGCTTTTCTATAGAAGTCTCCCTGTTCTTCTTAGTACTTTGGTGTGACTGGTTTATTGTAGCAGCGAAGAATGAAAAAAATAGTGTAAGATTAAATTTTACAAGCTTGTTACTTAAATATTTGGTCTCTTTGCCATCCAAAATAATGGGCTAGATTATATTACAGGTGATAAATCATGTTGAGATAGAAGTAGAATTTTTGGGATTCTATTGCAATTGGTATTTGTATGTGTAAAATACAATAATTTCATTTCAGGTAGCTCCTGTAATACAAGAGGTATTTTTTACTCAATTGCAGGATAACACGTTATTATATGACCTAATAGGTGAATTACTTCAGTAGCTTAGGCTGCCAAACTGCAGAAAATTAAGTTTTCAGATGAAAAAGTCTGTGTCTCTAAGATTAAAATTTTAATCATTTGAGTTATTAGTTGAAAATTCTTATAGCCCCAACTTCTACCCATGTATATTGGGTGGGGCCCGCCTCATTCCTGTGTAGACTCCTGACCCCAGGAGTGAGTCTCATAAAAGATGGGGCTCGAGAGAGAGAGAGAAAGGAGGAGAGATTCACTAAGCGGTGATAAAGTAGAGATGACTTCTCCAGTTTATCACATCTCCATTCCTATGTTATTCTATGGAGCCTATGCACTAAGAACTCCAAAGTTAAAGAAATCTTAGTTCATTGCCTCCATAGAATAACATAGGAACTGGCAAAACAATAAACTGGAGAAGTCATCTCCACTTTATCACCTCTTTATCTCAGATAAGTGAATCTCTCCCAGGGAGTTCTTTCAACTCCATAGGGGTTATTCACTAAAGCTTGATAAAGCAGTGATAAAGTGGAGATGACTTCTCTAGCTTATCACTTCTCCAATTTCTATGTTATTCTATGGAACCTATGCACTAAGAGTTCTCAAATTTTGGAGATCTTAGTGCATAGGCTTCATACAATAACATAGGAATTGGAGAAGTGATATCTCTGGAGAAGCCATCTCCACTGTATCACCTCTTTACCAAGCTTTAGTGAATAACCCCCATGGTGTTGGAGTTAATATATATGGTGGTCTCAACACCTACTAATCCATATTCAGTGGACTGTGGGGATGGTTTCTTACTTCTAAATCTCCTTATCACTTTTACTCTGAATTTGGTATTAGGGTGGGGATTAAGACATTTATTCCCACCCCAGCTTTTTGTTTCTAGACCCTTATTAAATTAATAATTAGTTTACTGTAATGTTAACCCTTTGAGTGCCAGAGGGGTATGCAACGCATTGCAGAGCAATGCGTTGCATACCCCTCTGGCTCTCAAAGGGTTAATCAATTAAAAATGGTTTCCCATTTTCCCACTTTCTTGAGTGCGCTTTCTTTTTTCGCTTGGTACATTTTAAGTTGTTACTATTGGCAACCAGGCACATACAACTGTAAGTGTGAGTGCTTCTTGCTTTACTCTATATATGTAAATGTATATATCATATACAATAATATAAAAAGCCAGATGCATGCTTGTCCGATGCAATCATGCACAGTAGAGACTGCCAGAACGCAGGCCAGATGTATGTTTTTCCGATGCAGTCATGCTCAGTAGAGACTGCCTGAACGCAGGCCAGATGAACGTTTAACTGATGCAGTCATGCACAGTAGAGACTGCCCGAACGCACAGAATGCTGCGAGGTGTAGTTCTGCAGTAGCACACCTGCCGTGTAGTTCTGCCGTAGTACACCTGTCGTTACATAGCCGTTTAAATAACCGTTGGTACCTACTGTTACATATAGAGACACCCATGTACACAGGCTTTTCCACTAGTAAATATATATATATATATATATATATATATATATATATATATATATATATATATATATATATATATAGATATATATAACATTGTGCTAAAATAAGTTTTCATCTTATTGCTTTTTCCTTGCACAGTCACCTTTTCATTGAGCTTCTATATATTTTTCGAAATTTCCACTAATAGCAGAATAGTTATCAAGATTTATTTTGCATTGAATGCAATGTTATGTGTGAATATTCTAAATATTGATACTTGATAGCTGAAAAAATTAGTGGAGGTTCTAATTTTGTTTAAAAACATAACTTCCAGGCATGGAACATATTGTAGATAAGTTAGATTCACAGATTTCCTTTTAATTTCTGAGTGAAATAAAAATACGAGTGCACATGATTTTTTAAAGTGAGACATTAATTTGTCATAGGTCTAAACAGATGCCCAGAGCATGGCAGCTGTATAACTGGCAACTGACACAAGTGCGTGTCAGTCATGACATTAAATTCTCACATTGCTTTACGCTGTCTACAGATCACAGACCCGAGATCTTCACCTCCTGTCCACAGATTCAGCTCTTTTCAACATCCTGCTAATGATCAGGGAGTCAGTGTATTTTATGTCAGATGTATTTAACCATATCGTGTCTAACAGCAGATTAATTTGTTCTGCTTTTGTGCATTTCAGTGTAACTGCTACTAAATCTGCTTGTAATTAACCCTGTCAGGGGGACTTAACAGAATATTGTAAAGCAAATCAATTAACCCCTTGAATATTAGAGATGTGTTCATTGAATTGCCAAGCAATGCACTGGTGATAAATATAGCATTTAGGGGGTTAAAAAGTCTGAGGCTGATGTACCAAGAGAGTAGCGCAATTCTAGATCAAGCTAATCCATGAAATAGTAATTTCCATAGATTGAAATGTGCATTTTATTCCCTTGAAGGCTATATATATTGCTTCCCAATGTGTTGCAGACCTTTTTGCATTCAAGGAGTTAAAAAAGCTATTGTGATCAACTGGAATTTTAAAGATTTTTACTTGTTCCCTTTGACGAATTTGGTTTACTTAAAACGGTTTCCCTTTCCATCAGCATAACGAGTAAGATTAAATAGGGTCACATATGTTTGAATACAATGTACTGCACACTTGCTTGAAAAATGATTTGTTTTTAAAATATGTATTACTCTGAAACACGCCAAAATACGAGGACCCAAAAAGAGTGATCGTTTGTTTAACCCTTTGAATGACAGAGTGGCACGCAACGCAATGCATAATGTTCCCCTCTGGCACTGAAAGTGTTAAAC